>JAPVLO010000301.1:1805000-2405000 GCA_027257055.1 Cephalopachus bancanus | reverse complement strand
AACTGGTTATATATTCTGAGCAGCCTCCTCCTAGCTGAATTGAAGGCACTGCAAGAGACTGGCTGTCTGCCGACCCAGTTCCTCCCAGAATGCCTCCTTCTGCATTTGAATCACAGTCTCCACTGGAGAATACTTAATACCAAGCTCAAAATAAGTGTTTAGAAGTCTTTCAGTGATGGTTTAAAATAATTACAACGAGGGCTTTGGTAAAAGCCTATATCCACAAAACTATTTAAATTACATAATGATATCCCCAGCTCACTCTTCCTTCCTTTCCCTGGATTTGTCTTTTTTGGGTTCATGCCCCCACCCTAGTGCTGAAACGTAGACTGGACATAGATTGGGCACTTTTCTAGATGCCTCACCAGGAGTTATTTGCCTAATGGAACCTATCATAACCCCAAATCCCAAACCTCTGTTGAGGGTCCAAGAGCAATTTATCCAGCACTGCAGCTTCCTCTTGTTACCCACTTCCATTTTGTGACCCTTAACCTTTTTCAGATGACATGGCCCATCTGGGAGATCGGGCCATTTCCTCAATCACAGTGTTTTCTATGTGCTCCTGCCCTGGAAAACCCAGATCTGTGTATCAGCAGAGCGTGCTTTTTTTTTGGTCTCTTTCTCTCCATTATCTTTAGCAGTATATATTGATTAACTGCTTTCATTCAGCTGCCTTCCACTAAGCTGCTCAGGAGGACTTCTGTGACCATATGTTTTTAATGACTTCACCTTCTGTCTGCTCCTACCCATTTTGGAAAAAATCACTATATTGCGTTGGTTCTCTACACATGTGTTTTTAAACATCATGTGCTATCATAGGCTAGGATTTTACAAACATACAAACACCAATGCTTTTCAGATCAATAATCACATCAAATAATTTTATAAAATAAATTTTAATTTTATAATGTGAAAAAATTAATTTCATAATGTCAGGGAGTTGAGGGGGATGGGAATGAACTATGTCCAAGAGAGCTAGTGATTTGGGCCGGGATGAATACTAAATGGACCTGTTGTGCATAAATGTAGTTTCTCTCTACTCCCAGACATACGTTCTTTGACTACCGCCTGCAGTAGCTGGAGGAGTTGTTGATATATGTGTTGCGTAGGAGTGGATGGAATGTCCAGTGTTCCATGGAATCAATAACACATTGTAGGAAGCTAAGTACTACCCAATGGTTTATCCATGTGTTATTATGGGAGTCATAACTCACTCTTTAAGAACGTGCTAACATTATCCATACTTGATATGGTCATAATGTATTATTAAGAATGTTCTTGGAATGTTCTGTTAATTCATAATTTCAAAGTGTGAACATTTGGAGAGCGTAAAAGCAGACAGAGAATGAAACATTATTTGACCATAAATTTGTAAATACCTCATGTCTTAAATGATGATGAGGTGGAGCTGCAAACCACCAAAACAGCTAATAAAATATGTTAGCTTAAGATTCATACACACACACATACACGTGTATGTATATATATCCTCTTACTTGACATTTTAACTTAGAGTATGTTTTAAAAAGTAGATCCTTGGCAAACTAAAATAAGGGTCCCCCTCGTCTGACAGTAAGCATTTATTTCTCTGCTTTAAAGGCAATCGATATCTAAGAATTAACTTGATGGTGTTATATCAAAAAATATGTTACCAAGACAAGGCCCTGTGTGTTTTCTTTATAATTGATGTTTTTAAACCAAATATATATGTGAGGTCAACTATGCCAAAAAAAATACAAATAGTAAAAGAGAAATGCCACATCAGTTTGTAACTTTTGAATTATTTTCAGCTTAAGGATTATATCAGGTGGGAGACAAATTAAGAGATAAAGAAAAAACAATGGTGAATTATACTGTATAAATATTTGTCCTCCCACTGTGTACCAAGAGCTGTGTGTTACATAAGAAGAGATAACACTATCTTTCCTAGAACTGAGGTAAAGACGGGCTTCCAGATCTTTGTTATTTAATAGAAGTAGCTGGTAGAGTTGCATATTAACAGTCAGAAGGTAGACTGAAATAAAATTGCCAACAAATGATTTCATAAGAAAACTTAAAATCATCCCAGCATTGTGCCACCTAGATTACATGGCTGTTGTGCAGTGCCTGACAGTTTGCAGGTCTCTCCTGGTCATGTGTTAGTACTTCTGTGATACCCTAGATCTGAGGAAGGGAAAGTCTTTCTTGGATATCAACTCTGCCCCAAGCTCTGGGCAGGCAGTTTGCTCACAAGGAGTTAGCACATGTGATCACTACAGTCACTCTATAAAATAAATACTAGCCCAGTTCTGTCAGGAAAGTTAGCCAGTAAATGACAGAGCAAGGACTTAGCTCAACCCTTTCTAATACCACACTGTTGCCTTCTGGAGTTGGTCAAATGAAAAAAAGATCAATAACATCATGAAGAGGCAGGTGGGAAAATGTGTATGCCTGGAAGAGACTTTATCGATAGGCCATGAAATGAATGTACCCGTAATACTGTTTCATATAATGTGTATGATTCTTTCTAGAACTCTGAGCCTGTGTCGATACCTGACCCAAAATGGTTTTGGAGCTCATCGTGTATTAAGTTAGTGGTTGAAACTATTCCTTATTTCTTCTTTAATTGTTGCCTTTCATTAGGGAATTTTTTTTTTCAAAATATAATATTTAATTTTTCCTTTCCAAGGAAGGTAAAATGTTTGATTAGCATATCTTGATTGTGTTCTCTACATCCACATGAAGTTAAGAAAAACCTAGAGTTCTGAGTTGTAGGCTTTTACTTTGGCTTCTGGAATTTAGTTTCTTACAGAGTGGCACTGTTCTTTTGTTCAGACGTTACAGCATCTGAAAGCCTTGTGAGCACCCTCATGGCTAGCCTCGACTTTCTTGTGTCCCATTTTATATGGCTGCACATTTGTGTGTCATGTGCAGATGACTGCTTTCTCCACACGGATTGGTCATGTGTGCAGATTTGCTGACAAGCTTTGAAAAGTGTATTAACAGTGGCTCAGCCTCCAGCCAGGTATCTGGTACCTTCAGCCAGGTATCTGGTGTCAGTAGAGTCGCCATCTTTGTTCAGCACAATTTCTGCAGGTCTTTTGTGATGTCCTGTCGCATTTTGCACTTCCTAAAGAAAGGAAGTGAAAACAGAAACCTGTGTTGCTGATACTACAGTAGGTAGTACAGATTTCAAAAACTTAGGTCCATTGTGACAAAAGTAGAAGTCATGTACCTCTCAAAAGTGATCGGCATTAGTCCTTATTGTGTGGACATTCATATAACTGGTGGTGAACTCAGGAAAAGAACAAATCGAACAACAAAATCATCTCAGTTGATTCTGGATGCAATAACAAAAATATCATACACACACATACACATACACCATATTTATATACATATGTGGGTATATATATAATATCATATATGTATAAATTATCATACACACACACACACACACACACACACACACTTTTTTTTCTGAGACAAGCTCTTGGTATGTTGCCTAGGCTGCTATAAAACTCTTAGGTTCAAACAATCCTCCTGCCTTGGCCTCCCAAAGTGCTAGGATTGCAGGTGTGAACCACTGCACCCATCCCAGAATATCTTTAATAAGAGGTCTGATTCCATTTACAAGGTCTACTCTCATGATCTACTCACTTCCCAAAGGCCCTCACCTCCTAATGCCATCACAATAGGGTTAGAATTTCAACATATGAATTGGGGGAGACACAAATATTCATTCCATAACAGAAGTATATTGTTAAATGCTGTGTTTCGAAGTCAAAGTGTAATTCAGAATTTTGAGATATTATTTTTTCCTTTCTGGAAATAGAACCCTCCTCATAGCATAAGTTTATCATCTGGCCTGCACACACTTAATGGATTTTTAAGAATCAGTGTACATGCCAGGTACTGTTTGCATTTGGACCCAAACACCAAAATATGTTTTGAATAAATAAGTGTAGGTAGGCTTTTTTCCTCTAGCTTTTTTTTGTCTGAGGTCATCTTTGCTGATTGATGTCCTCTGGGATATGTTTGAGAGATTGCATCGTATTTACTATCACTGCACATAAATAACTGCGGCCCCAGAATGAGGTGTAGAAGCCACCATTATCAAGTGTTTTGTGTTGGACTGTTTAGCCATAATCTTCACTTAGTCTCTGCTCTGTGGATCCTTGGCTAAAAGGTCTTCTAGGAGAATGCTAGCGGCTTTTCTTTTCCCTTCCTTGGGGATATTCCCACATTCTCTGCTAGGGTGTTCCCTGGATGTGTTCCTAAGTAATACTGTCTTTCCTGTAAACCTCTGAAAGGAATCAGGAAAAAAACAGGAAGGCTAGAAGCTGAAAGGGGCCATTTGTCTGCAGGTGCTTTCTGCAACATTACATTTTGGGCCATCAAAAACATAGTTCTTAGGTGGCCTAACATGTTCTTTGCACATCTGGCCTGTGGGCTCTTTAGACTGTTCCAGACAGTTTTGCCAAAATGAAAATGACAACTCGCGTGCTATGATACTTTCCTAACAAATCAGGGCTTTTGGTTTATTTCACTGTAAAACTATGTCGAATTTCATTGTCTAGGGCAACCTCTGTGATTTTTATCAAGGGTTCCCTAGCTATAGGCCATATAAAAGCAATGAAAAAGATTACCCTAAAGCTACCAGCCTCTAGCTTCGTAAAGATTTCTGTTGTGGCACTTTATTTTTTTTTTAGAATGGTCTGTGAACAGGCTATCTGCTTTGCCAGGTTACACTCTAAAAGAGTCAGTGTGAGAGTTCTGCTTGGACTAATTATCTGCCAAGCACATGTCTTTCTTTTTCATTTTTTTCTTTTTCAACTTCCTTATAAACCAAATAAATATTTTGTGTGTGTGTGTGTGTGTGTGTGTGTGTGTGTGTGTGTGTTTTCTCCTTGACCCACTGTTATACAACCTGACTTGATCACTAAGTAGCTAGTCTAACCATATATTTTATTATATTCACTAGACCGTTTATATTATTTGAAGCAGAAATAGACATTGGATCATAACTATCTCTTTGTTTTCCATTTCCTCTATAATAAGATAAGCCAATTAATGTGTTCCTTATTCTAAATCAGACTATTCAAGATTATGCAGGAGGTTTCCAGGCCTCAGAAAACAATCCCCAAAACAGTGGCAGGAGAAAACCATTTTAACTTTCCCCAAGGGATCCTCCAATCGTTAACAACTTGGTTATTCTTGTACTACCTCGTCACCAAGGGTCTCAATTCCTAAGGGGAGGCAGAGATATAACAAGATCTACTCTCCATCATACCACATCGTGTAAGTGTACTGTAAATGGAATATTTGGAGAATGTGATGAGGACTCCGGGGTAGTAGGGTCAAAGGGGCATTTCTTGGTTCATTTGTGTATTATTTTTAGAATAAGAAAGTAGTTAGCTTTATGTAGGCTTAAAGAGAAAGAAACTAGTGCCAATGAGGCGAGTGAAGATAGAAAGAGAAGTGAGAAGAATAGAGGTGAGAAAGGAAGACAGTTGTTCCCTCAGCTCAAGGATTGGAGGAGAGTAGGTAGAAGGAAGTTCTGAGGTTACCGGAGAGAAATTGAGGGAATTCTTTCTGGTATAAATGAGTAAATGTTCTCAGTGAAGTGGATGGATCTTTGCTGAAGAGACAGGGGCCACATTTGGACTCTTGAGGAGAGAAGAAAAAGTGTAGAGTTTCCTCTGGGAAAAATGGAATCTGCTAGGCCTGGGTGGAAGTCTAGACCAGCAGATGAGCACCCACTGGGAAAGGAGAGCTGTAGGCCAGCCCGCCTGGGGTAGGGAGTGCTTTTTCCATTGTGTGTTATTAAGACAGAGAGCCAAGAGCGGTGTTATTTGCAGCCTAAGTTGTGAATGGACAAAGACAGGAAAGCATGATGGGAGATACAGGTGCTTCCAGTGAGCACTGGGCTCTGAGCAGCACTGTGGGCACAGGGAGAGGAGAGCTGAGTGGTTGTGCAGAGTGACCCTGCAGGGGTGCTCTCTGGGGAGGTGCAGGTGAGTCCCCCGTTCCTGCAACCCCCTCCCTTACCTGGTTGGCCTCCCTTACATAACTGGCCTTCCTCACCTAGCTGGCCTCCCTTACCTGGCTGGCCACCTGAACCCCAACTTTTCCCCTCTCCCGTCTGTTTCCCCAAATTGCCTTTACCCCAGAATGTCCCTGATGCCCCTTTCCTTCCAACCCACAAATAGAAATGTGCAGATCGAGGAGATAGAGATATAGGCCTTCTATTTTGTTGCACTGTATGGTCTTTTATCCTTTTCTGATTTAGCTTCTCGTGTATATATTTTCACTTTCACAAGTCACTAAGTTTAAATGTTTAAACATTTCCCTCCTCAGTAGCCAAAAAGAAAACAAAACAACAGCTAATATGGCAATAAATTTATCTTTAGCTAAGGAGATAAGCTTCAATGCATTATGGCCATAAAGCATGGCTCTCAGGCCTAGGGGAGAAGCAATAAGCTCTCATAAATAAAATAATTTGAAAATACTCCCAGCAGTAAATAAGGAAAAAGATATTAACTTGGAACTGGCAGTACACAGTCAACAACAGAGCTACTTACAAAAGAGAATGAAAAGCTAAAATAAGAAAACATTTGCAGCTTTTTCTGTTGTTACCTTGCAACCTCCGTGGGCTGCCTAGAGAGTTTTTGACTCACCTTCTGAGATGTTATCTCCGTCATCTCTCCTGACGCCTTTGGATTTGCTGTAGATCTGCTGTAGTCACCAAGGAAACCCAGGGCACTGATGGCACAAACAAGAGAGTTTTCCACAAATTTTAAGGTGTCGGAGAAAGGAGGGAAAGTGGGGACTGGGGAAATGTGTCCCCTGGGTTGGTTAACGAGGACGGTTTGCAGTTCTGGGGTTTACTTGACTTTTGGTCTTGCTTTGCAGCTGAGCTTTAAAGGAATTTGCTGTTCTCCTGAGGGCCATCTCAGGTTTCATTTCAGGTTTTCAGCTCAGAAGTCACTTGGGCAATAGCTTAGAAAAACACAGAGGCATTTTAGTGAGCAATGCCTTTGTTTGAAAGACTGTTGAAGAGTTCATTGCTTTGTTAAACTCTGATGTGTCCATGTGGCTTCTTGAGGTATGGCCAACATGTTTCTTGGCCTTGGCCCCCTCCCCTGCCTTGGGGAGGTGAATGTCTTCTCTTCTCTTCTCTTCTCCCCTCCCCTCTTCTACCCCTCCCTCCCGTCCTTCTCTAATTTACTTTCTAAATCAACTATTTCTACCAGTCTAAAAAAAAAAGAAAGACAGTTGAATAAATGGATTATTTGTAGCCTAGAAAATTAGGGGGGATAAGGAGGAAAAGACAGACTCTGACTCGCTGGCTCTCTCCCCTCTCTCCTTCTCCCCTTCCTCTTCTACCCCCTCCCCCCCTTCCCCTCTCCCCATCTCCTTCTTCCCCCTCTCCATCTCTCCTCTACTCCCCTTCCCTCTTTCTCTCTCCCCTCCCTCCCTCCTCCTCTTCCCCCTCCCCATTCTTCCCCCTCTCCCTCTCTTTCCCTCCGTCTCCCCATCTCCTTCCCTCCCTCTGTCTTCCTCCCTCCATCTCTCCCTCTCCTTCCCTCCCTCCCTATCCCCCTCCTCTTCCCATCCCCCTTCCTCATCAGAACTGATAATAAAGGGGAAGATGGAGCATTGCCAGTGGGATGAAATCAGAATTTATCAGTGCTCTCATTCAATAAATGTCTTTCCTGAGCATCCATATTTGCAAGCACTACCCTTGTTCCTGGGAAACACGTTAAACTTGTAGACGTGGTCTCTCCCCTCAAGGAACTCTGAGGATTTTGCTTGCCTCAAGTTATACTTGGTGGCATAGAATGAGCTTGGGAGTGCTTGGTGTAGGGTAAGGTTGGTTTTAGAAGGCAGCAGACTAGCCTCTGGAGAGAAGGGCATTCTAAGGAGAGGGAAATAGAGTTAAGATTGTGAAGGGAACTGCAAAGGAACGTTAGTTGGGCTTAGATGGAAGAAAGGTCCAAATGCCATTTTGAGGAGTTTGAACTTTGTTGTATCCACAGTAGGAAGCCCTAGAAAGATGTTAGAGCAAGAAGAGATATGCTTTGTGTTTTAAATGTGTTTTATAAAGAAAAGTCTCTGTTGGCTGTAGAGACAAGATGAGGGACAGATGATGAGGTCCCAAGGGAGACTGCAGAGGCAATGGTGTGGGGATGCCATTTATATCTTACTGTGCCTGGCACCGTCTCAAGTTTAGTTTGTTTTTTGCTGGATCATATAGAGAAAGACAGGCTACCACAGAAATTTCATTCTGAGTCTGATGTCACCCCTTAGTAGCTGTATATTCCTTTTTTTTTTTTTGAATTGGAGTCTCACTCTGTCGCCCAGGCTGGAGTGCAGTGATACACTCCCGGCCACTGCAGCCTTGACGTGCTGGGCTCCGGAGATCCTTCAGCCTCAGCCTTCCAAGTAGCTGGAACTACAGGTGCGCGCTACCACGCCCAGCTAATTTTTGATTTACTGTAGAGATGAGGTCTCGCCAAGTTGCCCAGGCAGGTCTCAAACCTGCAGGCTCAGGCAATCCATTCACCTCAGCCTCCCAAAGTGCTGGGCTTACAGACAGAGCCACCGAACCCGGCTAGCTGTGTATTCTTGAGCAAGGAATCTCACCTTTCTTATCTGCAGAATGGACATCACAGTAGTCCTTCCTGCTCAGAGTTGTAGCAAGTGTTAACTTACACATTGCATTTACATCTATGGGGTACAATGTACACTGGTGAGATGGTGGGTACACTTAAAGCCCAGACTTCTCCACCACTATACAATGCAACCATGTAACCAAAAACTATTTGTACCCCCTAAAGCTATTGGAAATAATTTTTTTTAAGTTACATTCATACCAGTAGTCCTGAGAACTGTGCGTGGTGTAGTACATGCTAAGTGTTGTTTTTTGTTATCAGTTCGTTGACTTATTTGTTCATTGATTCTATACAAATTTGCCTTTAAGATAACCAAATAGATGTTCCTCGGTGAATTTTGCTTGCAGAATTATTACTGATGTTTTTTACTTCTTTTTCTTAAGTCCTCTTGAGCTAAAAATTTCCAGCAGAAAATAGGAGGGTGAGACCTGTAAATTAAAACAGCTGCCCCCTCCCCACCTCTGATGTAAAGTGTGATCAAAAAATTTTGCAAAGAATTCAGCTGGATGGTGGTCCTTTGTGTCCCGTGTGTAATGGGCGGCAGAGTCTGCCAAGTAAAGCTTCCATATTGAGAAGTTGGGCAGTCTTACTGTGTTTACAGCACAACATAGTTCTAATATTTTGATAAACAGATTCTGATGTTTCAGAACATGGTGAGAACCACATTTGAATACAAATGCAAAAACATCTTCCAATATCAAATTTCAATCACCTATACCTTTGTTTCCCTCTCTGTGAAATAACTACATCACATTGCTTAATTGAAACAATAATTATATCTCCCATGAATGAAATAAAAATCATTTTGTAAGTGTATTACATTTGTATCATAGGTATATTTTGCTATATAAATGTGTTTGTGTTTATTATATAAATAACTGCAAACTTTGCACTCAGCAAAAATCTAGGAGGAAGGAAATCATTTATTTCTTTTTATTTCCTTGTGTGGGGCCAGTGTTGTGTTTCTTCACAATATTTTAGAGTGCTTATGAGACAGGAAGTTGGCTTCATTAGGTTGTAGGAACAAACATTAGGTTGTAGGATTGGAGCAGAAAAATGAAATATCTTGAATCGTTTTCCCTTTGTAGAGTTGGAAAGCCAGTTCTTGACAGAGGAAGACAAATGCATTACGCATTCCTTCTTTGTAGCTAAAGTGAACAACGCTCTCCTTGACACTAAAGGATCGTATTGTGTCTGAAGGTGAATTCTACAATGATGGAAGGGGATTCTCTTGTTTGATTCATCAAGATTACCAAGCCATATGTCACCATCCCTGACTAAAACACAGCATCATTAGGTCATGATTAAAGTTACAGAAGCCAATTCATGAAGTGGCAAGGGCTTACAGAGTCTGCATTTCCTTCTCTCGGTGACGGGGAATTGAATTTTAATTATGTTGAGCACTTTGGAAAGAATATAAATTATAAATTATATTTAAATTTAATGTAAATTATATTTATTTCATTTAAATTATACTTAAATTATAATTTAAATATAGAGTATTTAAATTACAGTCACAGGTTGCTTAATGAAGGGATACATTCTGAGAAACATGACATTAGGCAATTTTGTCATTGTGCGAGCATCATCACATGTACTTGAACACACCTAGGTGGTATAGCCTGCTACACACCTGGACTATATGGTATAGCCTTCTGCTCCTAGGCTACAAATCTGAACACCATGTGACTGCACTGAATACTGTGGACTCTTATACAGTGGTATGTGTATAAGCATAGCAAAGGTACAGTAAAAATACAGTATTATGGTACCACCTTGGTATATGCAATCTGTTGATCAAAAGGTGAAAAACATCATTATGCAACACGTGACTGTAAATTTTCCAGCTTTTCCCTTGACTCATGGCAAAGCAATTTTGACTGGTTCATAAATTAGAATAATGTTTTAAAAAGATGATTTCCTGAAAATATTTTTGCTGTGTGATTGCGTGTTTAGAATAATGAGCTAAGATTGCAGAGTCAGCTAAGGAGTGGGTGACTTACAGTCTAGTTCCAACCTTGCTAGAAACAGATGTGTGACTTCCATCCAGTAACTTCCTTTTTCTGATAACGTTTGTCCAGTCTCCTGAGGGGCTTTTGTGAGACTCCAACGAGTATATATATGTGAAAACAATTTGGAACATAAAAAGCACTAAAAAATAACTCAATGTAGTCCTTAAGCATCCTTAAGGCATCTTAGCAGAACAAGTGGGAGTGTATGCTGATGGTGTTTCTGTTTGTTTAACATTCCAGGGCACAAGGGAAACTCTCAGTCGTCACTGCACTACCCTTGGCGATGCCCTTCGAAAAGAGAATGATTTTGCTCTTATAATTGATGGGAAAACCCTGAAGTATGCCTTAACCTTTGGAGTACGACAATATTTCCTAGATTTAGCTTTGTCATGCAAAGCTGTCATTTGCTGCAGGTAAGTTCTCCTTAACACTGTCAGATCTCAGTAAAGACTGACTTGATCCTAAATTCTTGATTTTTAAAGCTCTTTGGAAGTTATCCAGAATTGTGAATGTCAGGTTGCTAATTAATTCACTCACTTGAGACTCAAGGTTCACAAACTGGGATGGAATTTATTAGCAGAGTTTCTGAAAGTGAGTCCTAACAATCATTAATCAATATTGTCCGTAATTTCAATCAACAGGTTTCTTGCCATTATCTGTGTGTAAAATTTATTATTGTTATTATTTTCCTTGTAGAGACAGGATCTCACTATATTTCCTAGGCTGATCTTAACTCAAGCAATCCTCCTGCCTCAGCCTCCCAAAGTGCTGGGATTACAGGAATGAGCCACCGTGCCTGCCCTAAAGTCAGTTCATTACCTGCATTTCCATCTGGGGTTGTTTATGTAACGGCACTGTTTTCTACATTTAAATTTTTGGTCTTGCTGCTAGGCCTTATTTTGAGGGAAGAGCATGATGGAAGGTACACACTGGATCATTTTCCAAACATCTGGGCATTTTTCTGAGGGTTATTTATTAACTGTACAGCCCCTTGCCCTCTAATTTATAATATTGCCCATATCCTAGGTTAAAGCGTATTTTGAATTATCAAGGCCTAATTCCTAGAACTGCATTTTTTAACTACATAGCTCCAGTTCTTCCTGAATTTCTTGTCAGGGTATCTTCCCATCTTTATGTCTAAATTGTTTAAATTCTGCCTTCTTAAGACCTTAAGCAGGTTCATAAATATGATGAATATGCCCAGTCTCCTCTTTTCTGATCACCTAAGGATTTTCCTCTCTGCCTTCTGCCTATTGAATCTTACCAGATGGTCAGACTAGGTCCACAATAGCCATTTCTCAAATTGCTTTCTCTTCCTAGGAGACAAAATATTAGCAGAATTTATGACAAATTTCTCAGAATCTGTGCTTTTGACATTATCTTTACAACTTTTCTATTTGCTGCTTTTTTTTTTTTTTTTTTTTTTTTTTTGAGTCAGGGTCGTTCTCTCTGTCACCCAGGCTGGAGTGCAGTGGCATGATCTTGGCTCACTGCAGTCTTGACCTCCTACGCTCAGGCAGTCCTCCCACCTCAGCTTCCTGAGTAGCTGGCACTACAGGCACGCCACCACCACAACCAGCTAATTTTTTTACTTTTTTGTAGAGATGAGGTCTTGCTATGTTGCCCAGGTTGATCTCAAACTCCTGGGCTCAAGCAATCTTCCCGCCTCAGCCTCCCAAAATAGTGGGATTGCAGGTGTGAATCTCTGTGCTTGACCAACTTTTATCATTTTCTTTAAAAATATATTTACTGATAAATGTTATGCTTTTTAACCTTCCTTTGTCTGGGCTTATTCACTTAAATATCTTGTATATGATATTGTCTCTGAACTTATAAGCCATACCTTGTAGATATTTCTTATGTTTCAAATGAAATAGAATTTCTGAAATGAAACTTAAACCATACTCAGTATCTTTTTATAAGCATCACTTCAGCCAAGAAAATTATATCATACTCAGAAAATTGGGAGTTATTTATTCCCAGGAGTCTAATTATTCTTCTTCTCTGTGGCATGTATCAATGAATAATATTACTATAAAGTGCTTGGATAATATATTGTACAGCTGTTAAATATTAGTATAATCAGGCTTTTTGCTTAATCATGAAGAAAGAGTTAGAAATTATTTTGACTCTCATTTTTATTTTGGTATTCTCATGCGTTTTTCTTGTTTTGTTTAATTCTTTAATTTTAAAGATGTGGGGTACAGTTCAGGATTGGGTATACAAGTGGTTATCATACAGGTAAATCTGGGCCTCCTCTAGTCCCCACTTTGCCTGGTTTGAGATCAGGTACCCTTATTGATGTTATGTCCCCCCCACCCAATGTGTTTTTAAATCTGCTTTTACTGTAACTTCACTGGGTTCCCTTCTCATGTTCTGACTGAGTCTCACTGATGTTCGGCTCTGATATTCTTCCATCAGGGTAACATTGTACCAGATTTGGTCACTGAATCACTTTCACTGATGGGATCGTCAGGATCAGCAAAAGATGGCTCCAGTGCACATAGTGTTGGGACTGTTGGCTCCTCTTTGCAAACAACACAGAACCTAATTCAAAGCTACCTGGCTCCAACAGCCGGTTCACTCAAGTCAGCGTGTGTATGTGTATATGTGCTGGGCATGGTGCCACCTGTGTGACAATAAGTAGGACTCCCTACCTGCTCTCCTTCCTGTGTCTGTCTCTTTGTCATGAGTCGAGTCACAGTTGAGTTGGAAAGACATGGGAGGCCAGTTTTCATCGTGTAGTCATTGCAGCTGAGCCTCATTCTTAGAGCATTGCTTAACACAGTACCTCCCACCATTCTTCAAAAAGCTGAACCACAAAACTAAACAATAGCAGAGGGAGAGAAAAACTAGAAAGCGGAGTCAAGGGAGAAGAAATATGTTCTGTGCTTGTGAAATTCCCTGTGAGACCTTTGTTCTGGATACTCACAAGTCACACGGACCTCAGGGCTCCGCCAGGCCCCGGCCCCTGGGAGGGAATCACACCCTGACACACACGTGCAGCTCAGCTCCGAAACTGAGCTTATAAAGATGTGTGTGGGCCCTTCCTCCCTCGGATCTGTTTTATGCATGTTTGAGGGCCAGGAAGGTCCCCGTGCAGACACGGAGTTTTATTTAGAGTTTTAGGGTTTTTTCTTAAGGAAAATATCTTCCCTCAGAAAATATCTTCCCTCAGCTTTTTTCTCCTAATTACCTTCATACTCTCTCTTTTCCCATAAGGACTGTGGTTCAGCTTCCGGCCTGGCTTTGAGAATTGGTCTAAGCCCATAATTACATCAGTGCCACTAGTGGATTTATGTCCGTGCACCTTCTTGGCCTGGTGCCTTCTGGCATTTAAGCTATTGGCACAGACCATCTTCTTGTCATTTTGCTTACTGACCTTGAAGTATAATTTCCATGATAATGCTTCTATTCCTGGATAGGAATCGGTGGCCCATCCGTGTATCATTCGTTCCAATTAAACCCAAGTGTCATTCCTCGTTGCTCAGATAATTACAATCTCCCGGCCTCAGGAAATTCTCTATTTTAGTCCATTATAAGATAGACGCTCCAGATAAATACTGAATATTATTTCAAAACACAGGGCCATACTGTTTCCCCAACTTCAAGTGGCTTTGTAGGTTTTTTCTCTTCAGTGTAAACTAATTTCTAATTCATTGCTTGTCAGTCCACACACGTGAAGGTGATTCAGAATCTGATCTTCCTCTGCAGGCTTCTCTTCAGTTTATAGCCAGAGTGGAAGTAGGAGAAAGCCCTCCCATCATGGAAAATGAGGCTCTCCATGTCCGTTCCATCTCCAGAATAACATCAGCTACTTTCTTCCCTGCTAATACCAGCATTAAGGACAGAAGGCGGTTTTTAGTGTTTGCCTCCTTGACATGGTTATAAAGATGAGCACTGTCTCTCAAGAATCTAAACCAGACTGAAAGAAACAGTTGTTCTCAGTCACTAGACATCATGTCTCTCACCACCATTTCCTGAAGGGAATATTCAGAGATAGAGCTAATCCCCCCACCCTAAATTTATTTAAGGCTTTGGAGTCCTGGTTTTGGTTTTCAGGGTATAGGTAGACTGTTAGACATCAAATATTTTTCTTCAGCATATAAAACCCAAGAAATAGAAAAAAATCTATTTCTCTTCATCTAACAAGTACTGTATTCTCATAGATACCTGGCCACTTTTGTTTTTACCATTCTATTTCCCTATGTGACCTTAGTAGTTTAACAGGAAACATACAACTAGCCTTTAGTGGTTTCTGATAAGTTTTCCTGGTTATAAACATAAACTGCTCCTATGTAGTCCTTCTTTCTTTCATGCTCTTACTCAAGTCCACTGATTCTTCTCATCTGGTGGGATCACAGATGCTTTTGGAAAGCAGTTGGAAGCTACGAACCATCTCCAGAAGAAACACACATGCACACACAAACGTGTACAACTACATGTACCACTTTAGGGGTTTTACAGACTCACTACAACTCCTTGGAGGGGGAAAAAAGCTTGCTCTAAGACTCATGGAGATTTGTGGGCATAGCTAAAATCCATCTAGAGCTGTGCTAGGGAGTAACTCTATTAGTTAAGTGATTCCTGACCTCTTGGACCAATGCCTAATGCCATGAGATCTTGCAGTCGTTGTAACTGGTGTAAAGACATTTTAGCTGAGGATACATGAAATGCTTGTTGTGGCTCTACCCCTCTGCCAGTTTAGATGCTTAATGGGCTCTCTCTGGCCTTGGTTTGTGACCAGTACAGTGAAGAGATGGGAACATAGCAGTGATTTTTGATCTAACAGAGAACCTAGGTGTAGAAAACAAATGAAAGTGGAGCTGCTTGGACATAGAAAGGTGGGACACACAACACACACACACACACACACACACACACACACACACTTTCACACGTGCATACTTCCTGGGTCATAGAAAGGTGGGACACACACACACACACACACACACACACACACACACACACACACACACACTTTCACACGTGCATACTTCCTGGGTCATAGAAAGGTGGGACACACACACACACACACACACACACACACACACACACACACTTTCACACGTGCATACTTCCTGGGTCATTCCATCCCAGCTCGAAAGCCTCTGGGCCAGGGGACCTCCCTTGGCCCTTTCAGTTTTTGGATGAACCTGCCTTCTGTTGGCCACTCTGCGGAGAAGAGTCTCCCCACTGGTTGGATCAGCTGAATTTGGGGAAGCGTCTGTTCTCCCTCTTTTCATATTCCCTCCAGAAGAGAGTGGGAATGTTACAGTGAAGTATTACTGTGTGTTAAATGGCATGTGGTTTCTGAGGTCCTCATCAGTTCACATAACCCAACCTTTCAAAGAATTTTACATTTTTTCTGTAGTTGTCAGTTTAGTTTAAACATATTTTGAAACTTATGTTCTGTGACAGTTGGTTGAAAATTGGCTTCAAGCCCCCAGCTTTTAGACTGTCTAGTAATCATCATTCTCCTATATAATTTATGTACTCATGTCTTCTGAAAAGCAAAAGTTAAATTGGAGCAAGCATTTTTTCCTACTTGCAACATCTCTAATCAAAGTTTAACCCCCTTTTAGTGTATTTCCCCCACAGTGTATTTTTTTAAAAACCACTTGACTTCAGTAAGCATTGTCGCTTGGGAATGACATTCCAGGCAAAACCTTTCACCTCACGCCGATCAAGGGGTCCTGCAAGAAGAAGTCTAAAGGGACTCTGAATATTTTCTGCCATATCATGAGCACATTAGATGAAGGGTCAAGGCGAATCTACTTCTTGAATCTTCAGGGATTGTCTTTAGCCTTAAGAATTTCTCTAAATAAATGTTCTACTTAAAAGGTAGCCATAAAGCACAAATGAAGCTAATAAATACTCAGCAGACATTCCTTTAAAGAAAAAAATTGTGAACACCATTGGATGCCAAGCAGATGTTTGGCTTTGAAAAGACTTACAAACTGTTAATGAATGTCAACCCTATATTTGCTTCCAAGAAAATATGAATAAATGTTGGAAATGTTGAGAGAATATTTCTTTCATACGTGTACAGCTAAAAGAGAACACACTGAATAAACTTCATAACTTCATAAAATGCCCATATTTTTACCTTAACATAATAATCATCTGCTCAGCCCTGCCTGTCTCATTTGCAATCCCACCTTGATTGAGTCGTATTAAAGGAACTGCATGGCTACACAACACCCTAGTAGCCAATTATGCAGTACCCCACCAGGGAAGTCCATATTTGACAGGAAAATATATGAGAAATTTAAACACTACAGAATCCTACTGTAATTTGACATTATATACTTTTAGGTATGACTCTTTTGAGGTAAATCGCCATCTCTTCTGTCACAGTACATACACCGCACTACAGACACCCCCCTACCCCAGTCAGAACTGCAGATTCTATAGTTCTCATAAAGTCGTATTAACTTCTTCTGGAACATACACAGAGCATAAGTGCATAGCACAGGGAATTTTCACAAGGTGTACACACTCCTAACCTGACCGGTGCCCCCAGAGCCCCCTCATGTTCCCTTTAGTTATTAGCCTCTCGAGGGTAACTGCTCTTTTGATTTCTATCACCATCCCTCTTAAAATCATATCGTCCTCATTCTGTTCGTTTTCTGTTTTGTATCTTACTAACTTTGAATAAGCATATATACCTTCCGCAACTACATTCAAATTCTTGGTGGATTTTTTTCTGTTCGGTGAATTTTAAATAGACACTTCTGTAGCTTTCCACTAAAGACCTCCCTAAGCTTTCCATAAATCAATAAATCAGCATTCTATGATATTCTTCAGTCAAATAGAAATCCACTGAACGGATTGCTTCCGGTTCCTCAGTTCTGATTTGCTAAGGATATGATATTGGCAACCTGTGTCATTTCTCCTGCCTGTCAACCTACTGACCCCATTGTGCGGGAAAGGGAAGCAGAGTTAGTTTGGCTTAAGTGGCATTCCATGAACCAACCCATGATGGCTTCTGGCGATTACCTTCTTTGTTATAACCTATCTGAGCCTCCTCACTTAGGGCAAGTTAAGGAAAGGCTTGGTGTTTTGAGCAAGGAGCCAAACCTTTTCTGTAAAGGGACAGATAGTAAATATTTTAAGCTTTGTGGACTACACAGTCACTGTTGCAACTACTCAGCTCTGCCCTTGTAGCATGAAAGCAGCTCTAGACAATATGTAAATGAATAATAAGACTTTAAGTACAAAAACAGGCTGCTGTCTAGATGTAGCCTTGGGGCTGTAGTCTGCAGACCCCTGTTCTAAAGTGTTTGTGGCTCACGAATGGACATGGAGGGAGGAAGTTAAGACAGAACTTCCCCAATATTGATGGAGTTTACCCCAAGCTCTCCTCCTCTCTCCAAGGAGAGTAATTTCCAGACTTTGTTTTTCCTCTAAAACGTAGACAGTTGCTCTTCTCTCCTTACCTGGCCTATGTCCCTTTCTCCATGTTTCCTTAAAAATGACTGACATTTTTCTGTGGTGCAAGGTACCCATTAAACTTCTCTGTGCCATTGGATCCAAGAAGAACCATAAAATATGGAAATATCCATATTTTAAGGAATATGAGGTATCAATACATACTTACATAACTCAGCAAGAAAGATGAGGAACTCGGGCCATAAACATCTGGTCCTGCTCTGTCACTGCAGTGCCCTGCCTCTGTCCTAGGGGAAATGTGGCAAATATCTTTCATTCTAGCTGGCTCCATTCTTAATTCTACCTGTGCTATTCTTCCTTCAACAGAAATGATTAACTTCAACAGTCAAACTCCATTAATTTCTCCTTTTATGGTTTGTGCTTTGGGGATATTAAAGACTTTCCGTTCACAAAGGTAGTCTCTTGTGTTTTCTTCTGTTCACTTTACAGCCTCATGGTTTCCACGCAGGTCTTTAATCCAAATGGAGTTTATTTTTGTCTATGGTATGAAGGAGCAGGGATCTCATGTTATGCATTTCTACATAGTGAGCAAATTCTCTCGATACCATTTACTGAACAATTCACTCTGTTCCCTCTGCTGGTGATGCCATATGCTGTAGTACTCCGGCACTAAGGCTAGACTTTCCAGGGTCTAGGCTCCCCCTTTTAATAGCTGAGTGATGAGTTACTTCTCTGGCTTTAATTTCTTCCTCTTTGAAATGGAGATAAAAATTGTTGTTCTCATATAATTATGAGGAATAAATGAGTTAATGCAGAACTAGGTATTATTAAAATTTCTGTTCTTATAAATTATTGCTCTCATAGAATTATGAGGAATAAATGAATTAGTACAGTACATGGTACCTATTATTACAATTTCTGTTGTTCTTATAAATGGTATCTAATTTTCTTTTGTATTGCCTTATTAAAAACTTCTGGTTAGAGGAATATTATCATATATAAGGATTCTGTGTCCTAAATTCTTTTTTGCCTGGTATTAATATTGGTAACCTGATTTTCCTTTGTTTCATATGTGCCTTGTCTTTTTTTCTGAAATCTCTAGACTCAGTTTTTGCATAAAATATAGTGGTTAAAAATACTGTGTCTGAATCTATACTGCATAGGTTGAATCCTACCTCTACCACTTGTCATTTTACCTTATTTAAGTTATATAGTCTCTCCGTGCCTCAGATTTCTCCTTTGTAAAAGGCAATAATAGTAATTTACAGGGTTTGTAGGTTCTGAGTATTGAATGTGTTAGAACAGAAAAGGACTTAGAACATAGTAGGTGCAAATATTTGCTGTTACTATCAAGTGTATCTCTTTTAGACACCACATTGCTGGATCTTTTTTACTTTAATCCAACCTGAGAATCTCTTTCAATCAACTAATTTAACCCATTTATATTTATTGTAATTATTGCTGTATTAGGCCTCATGTCTTCCATTTTATTTTGTTTTCCATTTATCATGCTTTTTGTTTCTTTTTTCTTCCCCCTAACTTCCATTATCTATATCAGATTTTCTTAAGTTTTTAGAAATTTTTCTTATTTCTAATTTGACCATCACATATCAAGGCATAGGTGTCATTTTCTTATATATACTTTTTGGCACTGCATAGACCCTTTAAATCTAAGGACTAACCTTTATTTCTGAAAAACTACTCATCATAATTTTTCATATTTTCTCCTCTTGTTTTCTCCTTGGACTCCCATTCTATACACATAGTTACCTCTATTTCTCCATTTCTTTTCATTTTTCTCACAGTCTTTCCTTTAATTTTCTGATTTATTCTGGGACAGATTTTTTTTTTTTAACTTTCAGCCTCTATTATACTGACTACTCGATTCAACATTGGAATTTTTTATTAGCAGTTATATTATGTGACTATCTTCCTGTGGCTCTTCATCATAGCTGTTCTGGCTTCATGTTTCTCTCAAAGGCTGTTTATCATGCTTCTTTTAGATTCTTGTTATATCACTTTTTACATGCTCTACCTCTTTATAAGTGGTATTTCTTTTGTGCTCATGATTCTCTCCTGTCTTGAAAGTTTTTCCTGTGAGACTGTTATTCCCCACTTACCCTAACAGGCATCAATGTGCTTTGGGGGAAGAGTGAAAGCTAGGTTCTAATGAGGTAAATCTAGAGGCAGGGCTCAATCTGAGTTTAGTGGCCCCCTGTTTCCCCGTAGTTCCTTTATCTAAGCACTGCTCTTGTTATAGGCAGCCACATTCAGATCGAATTCCCTAGGGGAGGTCGGTTCTATCAGGACATGCCTGTCTTCAGCACCTGTTCTTACCGGCCTCTGTGCCCTTAGGTTGACCAGAACGCTCTGGCTGTTCCAAGACATGGGCAGGAATTGTTCCAGCAGTTTTAGCATCAGTGCACTGGGGATGTGTTGCTGGAATTGGGGTGTCTGGGGGAGACTGAGTTTTTACAAGTCTTAAGCCTAAACCAACATTCATAGTTGCAGTGAGAGAGGAGCTCCTTAGTGGCATGCAACCCAGTCCCACACCCCTCACTCTTGTCACCCTGGCTCACGTGGGGCACCATGGCATAGGAGCAGTACCATGGAGAGCTTTCCCTATCTGTGTCTCTCTGTGGTCCCCAGCATACCATACTTTTCCTCCATGCCATTCAGCCTCTGAGAGGTATTCACCACTTCTTGTTTCCCCAATTTCTCACTGATTTTATTAGTCTGTCATTGTTACTCTGAAATGTACTGATCTCCTTTTTTAAATCCTGACATCTTCAGAGTTGTATTCCAGTTTCTGTCAGTAGCCAGTGCTACCAATTGTTCCATCTCCATTAAGTATGTTTAAGATGAGAGAAGGTTCAGACTGGGCACAGTGGCTTATGCTATAATCCTAGCACTTTGGGAGGCTGTGGTGAGAGGATTGCTTGAGTCCAGGTGTTCAAGACCAGTCTGAGCAATGTAGCAAAAATTTTTTTTTAATTTTTTTTATGAGCTGGGTGCAGTGGCATGTGTCCAAAGAACTAGGTACTTAGGAGTCTGAAACAAGAGAATCCCTTGAGCCCAGGAGTTCGAGGCTGCGGTGAGCTACAGTCATTTCACTGCTCTCCAGCCTGGGTGATAGAGCAAGACCCTGTCTCTAAAGATAAGAATAATAAGAAGCTGGGCTCGGTGGCTCAGCCTGTAATCCCGCGCCTTTGGGAGGCTGAGGTGAGTGGATTGCCCGAGCCCATGGGTTCGAGACCCGCCTGGGCAGCGAGACCTCATCTCTACAATAAATCAAAAAATCAGCCGGGCGTGGTAGCGCATGCCTGTAATTCCGGCTACTTGGAAGGCTGAGGCGGAAGGATCGCCGGAACCCAGCAGGTCGAGGCTGCGGTGGCTGGGAGCAACCACTGCACTCCAGTCTGGGTGACAGAGTGAGACTCCAACTCAAAAAAAAAAAGAATAATAAGTAAGATGAAAGAAGGTTTCTTAAGGAAACCTATTCACATAGAGAATTCAAACAAGAAGGAGTGGGTCATGAGGCAGGGGACAGCAAGCTGATTTTCTTCGGGTCCTTCCTTACCTACCCAGAGTCACAGGAAAAGGAAAGAGAATTGCAGGGCATGTGGGCTGCAACCAGATGTCAGGAATGGAAAGAGATGGCGGGCATAGGTCTGACCACTCTGAGAGCTGGATCATGAAGGGCAGAGCTAGAGGGAAAGGCACTCTAGTCCTTCTTAAGTAAAGGTGCTTCCCAGTTGGGAGCACACCAGTTCCATGGGCAAAACTCCCTGAACAGAGAGGTGGTGGGATCATGTTCCATACAGAAAAAATGTCTCTTCTTAGAGCAAGACAATATAGCAAGACCACTATCATGTGGGTTCTTAATATTAGCTCCTGGGACAGTAGTAGCTCAATAAAAGTCCTTAAATTAATAACTCTTGGGGCAAAGGGAGGGTCCTGAGGTCTTCTGCTTTCTTTTTCTTATATTCTTCCATAGAAATTCATTGCGTATCAAAGGATCCCTAAACGCTTGATTAAGTACTTGACGAGTGAATGACACCTGAATACACATCCCCAACTCTGCATTCTTTTCCAAGTTCAGTTCCAACTTTTCGGTCAGCATGTTTAAATGATACCCACTAGGGTGTCCCACAACTGTCTGAACTTCTGAGTGTCTAGGACTTCCCCAATACTTTTCCTCTGTAAATCTTCTCCTTGCATTTTTTCTGTTTGTGTTTAGAGCATCATTCTCCCAGGCACCCAGATTTGGAACTTGAGTCACCTGTGAAACCACTTTTGCTTAGAACCCCCATGTGTTTTTTCTTCTCATTTTTGCTGCCCTTATCCTAGGTCAGATTCAGATATATATGCAAAACATCTTGCAGCAATCCAAATTAATATTTTACTATGTTTATTTTGTATCCAAAGCTTTTAGCATCTCCTGTTTCTTAGAGCTACTATAACATTAAAAGTTTCTTATTGTGACATGCAGAGGCACCCTGTCATCTGGCTCTAATCTATTCTGAATGTACCCACTTTCCCTTGAAGAAGTATATGCTTCCTGCTCCACTTTTTTTTTTTTAAACCTATCTTTCCCACCCATGGGAGAAAGCCTGAAGTATAATGTCCTTTACATGGATCCCAAATGCTCTGGGTGCAGAACAGATTAAACAGACTTTGCTTCTTAACAGCTGTCAAAAATGAACAAGAGTTGTATGTTAGTGTCATGGCATAAGGAGATGAATTTCTATTTCCTATAAATTTCTATGTATTCTTTCATACCAGCAGTCCCCAACCTTTTCAGCATCAGGAACTGGTTTTGTGGATGACAGTTTTTCCATGGACAGGGAGGAGGATCATCGGGCATTAGACTCTCATAAGGAGCATGCAACCTAAATCCTTCACATAAGCAATTCCCATTAGGGTTTGCTCTCCTGTGAGAATCTAATGCTACCACTCATCTGATAGAAGGAAGAACTCTGCTGACCTGCTGTGTGGCCTAACAGGCCTTGGGCTGTGGCCCAGAGGTTGGAGATCCCTGACTTATACTATACAGCTGTATGCTGAGTAGAGTGCTAGGCTCAACATAACTAGATGATGCATTTTTTAAAAAAAGAAAATGAACAGCAGCATTGTGAACAAACTGCTTTCTGGTGTGAACACCATAGCAAATATCTCTACTGGAAGGAGTTTTCTTTTTTAGTGCCATTTGTAAGTCACATTTGCCAGTTAGTAGTTTGGGGTGTCTGCACACATACACACATGCATGCATATTCAAATACACGCTATCACAGTGAAGGATCCCTATTCAAAAGATTGTCTGAATTATTGAAACTGAAGGCAGTAGTTGTTTACCTGTAACCACATAAACTCCACAAAAGATAAAATGCGTTGCAGGAAGAAAGTTTTTTTTTTTTTTTTTTTTGTTTTTTGTTTTTTTTTTGAGTTGGCGTCTCAAACTGTCGCCCAGACTGGAGTGCAGTGGCCGCTTCCGGCCACCGCAACCTCGACCTGCTGGGCTCTGGCGATCCTTCCACCTCAGCCTTCCAAGTAGCCGGAATTACAGGCATGTGCTACCACGCCTGGCTGATTTTTTTTTTTTTTTTTAATTGTAGCGATGAGGTCTCGCTGCCCAGGCGGGTCTCGAACCCGCGGGCTCAGGCAATCCACTCACCTCAGCCTCCCAAGGCGCAGGATTACAGGCTGAGCCACCGAGCCCGGCTGGAAGAAAGTATTTTTAAAGTAGCTTTCCTTTTTTTGTCCTGTGGAAAAGCTATCTGTTTTTTATTTCCGTAGGCTCAGTCCCTATATTGTAAGGTCTCTGGACCTGTGCCCACATGGCATATCAGCAGATGTTGGTTTTAGAGGTGAGGCTAGAAGAGTACTCACTCACCAGTCGTTTGAATAGCATGGTTCTTTTACCTAGAAGTGGTTGAATTAAATTTTATTTTGTATCATAAGCTAAGTATCATTTTTAGGATTTGATATATGAGCTGCTGTTTTTATTCCAGCAATAAATTGATGGTAAGTTTCTAGAAGAGTTACAATGTTTATGTAATTTTGGTACATATAACATTTTTTGCCCTATTTTAATTTCTTCTTAATTTAAAACTTTACAAATGAACCTAACAAATTTCAGTGTAGAAAGATTCAAGTAAGATCTTCTAAGTTAGGTCTTTCCCTCTTCTTGTACTGTCTTTATTAGGCAACAGAATACAAATCAATGAGAAATATACTGATATTCACAGGAGAAATCTTAAGACGTTTGTTGCAAAGGAAAATACAGCATATCCCCCCACTAATTGAGGCAGACTCTGTTAGCATAGCACATCATTTAGATGTAGTTTTGCAAGTTTTCTTAGGTAGATCTAATTCAGATAACTGAGAAACAAGATGGCTAAGAGTTCCGGTATTGTTCTTGTAGGTACACAACCTCCACCCCCCTGGCCAGGCAGATCAGACCTAACCACCTTGCAGGTTGGAATGTGAAACTACCAGTGCAAGAAATCACAGAAACAATAGGGAATTACCCTAAACACAGACATGGTGTTCTAATAAAAACCCAAATCTAGTAAGACAGTATCTTTTCTTATTTAGGAAGTTCTTGTGACCTTAAAAGGTCGAGAGATGGTCAACAAAACTCATGACCAGATACTCTAGCCCTTCACTCTTGGCTCATGGTTTACTAAATCATCATTGTAAAATTTTATAAAGCTTCTTGTCAAAGTCAAGCACATGTCCTTTCTCTTAAGGCACCTATGTTCTCTCTTGAATGTGTCTTCCTGCTAATAAACAGTCTTAAACTATGCTTTGAACTCACTCTGAAATTCTTTTCTTTGACAAAGTCAAATAACCCATTGAACAACTAGCGTCATCTGGCATCATAATGATTCTGGCCTGTAAACAGTCACCCTGCAGCAGACCTCAAACTTAGTAAATGCAGGCAGTTGGTCATTGTAAAAAACACTTCAGGACAATGAAGAAATACTATATTTCTCCACATTCTTCTTAAAAAATTTTTCTAGGTACACCGTCTAAAGGTAATTTTATAGTAACTTTTAAGTTTATAGAATAAGTCTTTGAGATAATATTATGTTATCATCATAATTTGTGTGTGTATATATATTATATATATGAGAATTTTTTTTGGATTATTAACTCCAGAACACAAACCAGTCAAATAAATTATTTTACTCCTTTTAGCTACCTATGAAAATTTCCTCAAATTATTATTATATGTTGTATGTATACATGTAAATAAAATCGTATTCATATTTTATTCAGAAAGGTGATTCATTTAGCTAATCCCACTAAAAGAGTTCAAAACAAGGCTTATATAAGGTAGACCATCTATATATTTCTTAGCTTGAATGGTAAAAATTTTCAGTGCTCTGATCTAATGTTCACAGGGTAGTGGGAGTTACTACATAGCAAATAAGAAAAATAATGAATAACATGTGCAGAGACTATAGCCAAAATTATATCTGAAAAGCACATTGCACTCAGTGCACTTCTAGGTTGTATGACAGAGGACCACCCTCTGTTTGTGGAGCCACAGAGAAGAGAAACAGACCTTTACAGTACACACTGGATGTGTAGTCTTTTTCCATAGTGTCTCTTGAACTTCTCCCAAAGAAGAAAAAGTAACTGTGGAAGCAAACTGTGAATAATTTAAATCCTGATGCAGACCCACACGTAGTTAAAGAAAAAAATCTAGGGGAAGAAAATAGCACATTTATGTTCCAGAATTATTTATTGGGTCACCACTGGTGCTTGTGAAGTTTACATTTTAGATCTTCTCGGCCATGGATATGTGGGGTTTTTTTATAGGCATGGAAAGAATTAACTTGTGTGGTAAGATTGTTCTAGACTATTATAAATTGTCCAGATATAGAAGCAAGTGTAAAATAGTGAAGAAAGTTAATAAACGCTGAGTGGAGTGAGTGTCTTTTAAGAGCTGGAAACACAGCAGTAGAAAGGAACATATTCTAGAGAATTTTGAATGTGAAGTTAAAGAAATGTAATATGTGCTACTTCTGTTACCTAAAGTGAACTCTTCTCTCTTTGTCAAGGCCAAGTTAAATTCTAACTTCTCAAGGCTGCTTCTTCTAGCCCCTGCTGGTTTCTAAAATTACTGAGTATGAGCAATCCTATCAAAAAGCTGTATGCTACACTCGTTCTTAATGTCTCACCATTTTGTCTCACTATATTGCACACCTCCTTGTAGCAAGGTACAGTTTCTTTAAAGGATGCTATAAACATGATAGAGGATCTTCTTAACTGACCTCAGCTTGACTAACCTTTAGTCCCCTTCAGCCACTTTCCTTCCCTGGGGCCTCCTGCCAGGTACGCACAGCATACTCTGCTCAGACCTCAGATTTTTTTATGTGTATATGCCCCCTTGCTTCCATGAGTTGACTTGGTGCTTCCTAAGTGGTACTTATTCTTGCCATATGCCATAGTAATGATCATTTAGCTAAATATTTTGTCATTGACATCATCGAGATTCCTAGCTATTGCCAGGAAAACCAGGTATAATGCTGTAGAGTGATTTCTTAGTTGCTAAAAAATTTGCTGTTGAATTTGGGGTAGGTAAGATAGCTATAAACTGGGATAAATGGAGCTGGGCATGGTGGCTCGCACCTGTAATCCCAGGACTTTGGGAGGCTGAGACAGAAGGATTGCTTGAGCCCCGGAGTGTGATACCAGCCTAAGCAACATAGTGAGACCTTATGTCTACAAAACAAATGATCAGCCAAGTATGGTGGCATGCACCTGTAGTCACAGCTACCTGGGAGGCTGAGGTGGAAGGATCACCCAAACCCCAGGAGGTCAAGGCTTCCATGAGCTGTAATCGTGCTACTGCACTCCAGACTGGGTGACGAGTGGGACCTTGACTCAAAAAAAAAAAAAAAAATTAAATAAACTGAGTTAATTGAAATCATGGCATTCTGGTCTCCATGTTCATGAAGCATACCATGACCTGTGCCTTGTGGGTGAGAATTATGCAACAAAAATGTGCAGAATTTCAAACAGCAGATCCCTATGCAAAGTAAGATTCATTGCCCTACATCACAAGTGTGTATATATATTTCGAGTTAAATGTTTTAAGAATATATATTTTGTTTTTTATGGATTCCCACTGAAATCTGACATCTTTATCCACCAACTGCTATTCCAAACTCATCAGATACAAGAACTTCCATTATTTCTTGAATCTTCTTCCAAGCCAGTCTTTTGCGTTTAACTTGCTAACAGAAGCAGATGCCCCCACTAAGTAGCAGTTACCGCATATTTGGGGGATACCTTTTATTATATCATCAGCAGCAGCATCTTTTTTTTTAAAACACAGGTGTTGTTCTTGCTAAGTTCATTCCTACTCTTTGGTTTTAACTCCAGAGTATACCATACCCAGGGAATTGGATGAAAACCCTCAACCAATTTTAATTTGAGTGTATTGAAAATTGCATCATCAAGGAGAGAAAGTAGTGGTCGGTTGTAATCTAATCACCACGAAGAAAGAAAACTAAATTTAGTCCAGCTCTTTTCTGATGCTTCTTTAAATAGCTAATATGAGCTTGCCACGCCGAGCTCTCTCCTTTATTACAGGTTCAGTTAATGACGAAAGGACTGCCACTTCCGAGTTCCCTTGATCTCATGATGTGACTCCCAAATGTGCTCATACCATTAACCTGTGAGTGGGAAGGTGTTGATGTTTCCAAATGCTTCTCTCTTTTCACTCCCATTTCCTGTTTGCTTTCTAGCTTTCTAGGTCATTCCTTGGTGAGCATTCTTTTTTGACATCCGCTAAGTGTCAGCTGTGGTCCATGCTCACACATTGGCCTAGAGCCAGTGGTCCTACCAATTTATATCAGCCTATTAAGAAAAATTAAATCAAATGTGAAAATGAAATGAAAATTGCTTCGAAGAAAAATGGGGGCTCACAGTGAAATAGCCCATTAATGGGCTACAACATAGTTATTCCTGCACTGAGTTCACGGTTGTGTCATTTTGTACCGCTGCCAGACTCTAAAAGGAAATCCAAAGAAAAAATTAAAAATAACTTTTTCATAGAGAAGCCATTTATTGAGTATCTATTTTGGACCAGGTGCTAAAAGTGCAAAGAAGAGAAGACCAATTCACTCTGTAAGCAACTCACAGTCTAACGCAATGATTCTCAAACTTGAAATAGAAACCAGAGCTTCTCCAGTGGAAGCAGTTCAGAGAGTAGTGGGGTGTCCTGAAGTCACACTCTTCTGCAGAACATCTGCTGCTAGGAATTTTTCCTACTGAATTATCAGGAAAATATACAAAAATGTATTGACTCTTCCAGGATAATGATTTTTTTTTTTTTTTGGTGTCAGGGTCTCACTCTGTCACCTAGACTAGAGTATGTGGCAAGATCCCTTGGCTCAAGTGATCCTTAAGTGACTATCTGGGACTTTAGAGACAGGCTACCACACCTGATTTGTTGTTGTTGTTGTTTTGTAGAGAGGAGGTCTCACTATGTTGCCCAGGCTGATCTTGAACTCCTGGGATCAAGCAATCCTTCTGCATCAGGCCCCCTAAAGTGCTGGGATTATAAGCATTAACCATATGCTTGGCTCATTTTTAAACAGACTAATAAATGACTTAGATGACCAGATGTTTCTGCAGATATTTATTAGACATCTACACCACTTAACCTTGATACAGAATTTAGTACCGAATATTTTTTTTTTGGCTACAAGCATTGTATATGTTAGTTTCTTTTTTACTACTTAATTACTATCTTAGTAGTTTGTTGGACCAATTTATTGTATAGTCTTTCTGTCTTTATCATCTCCAGTACAATGTGGATAATATGTTAATTATGCTGAAGCATTCTGTCTTTGAACCCCTCTCACTGTCTTGTGGTGTATTTCTTAAATGACTTCTACTCAACCTAATAGCAAAAATGATATCAGTATAGATGCTGGTGTCTTCTGTTCCTGATCCACTTTTGTTTAAGAGACTTCTTGATTTCTGTTTGACCATGAGTGATTATATAAGCAATCGAAGCCCATGAACTATAATCAAACACTCAATATTTACTTTGTTTGAGATTCACTATTGCGTCTGAGAACAGGTTGAGAGATTAGCTAATTCCCAATTAATTTAGGTAGGGTTTTAAGTTGTTTCCAGCATATCATACATCTCCTAAGGCCAACTTGCACAAGGTCAAAACTTTTATTTTCCAGATACTGTACAGGATTTAGTTAGTATTTGAATTGTCATTCTGTAGCCTTTATAATATTCTTTTTCATTCAAAAGTGAAGAATGAGAAATTCAGATGTTATCTGTTAGGAAGTAGTACAATTTCTGAACTCAAATGTCATCTCTTTAACAAATGACTGCAGACAGCCTGGTAAACTGGTGTTTAACGAAGTATTTTATCTTCTGGACGTCACCTAGGAGTTTGCGCCTGAGACCTTTTTATTTATTTATTTATTTAAATTTCCCTTAGCATGTCAACAGAGATCCAAACATGCACTAACCTTAGGCTTTTCCATATTGATTCTTCAGAGAACGATTTATATGGAGTTTTTACTCTGATCCTTCAAGACCATGGCACTTTAAAATGCCTCTCTTCAGAAAATGGTAATCAATGATCTGTTCTCATTTAAGGGTTTCTCCTCTTCAAAAATCAGAAGTCGTTGAGATGGTTAAGAAGCAAGTCAAAGTCATAACACTCGCCATCGGTGACGGAGCCAATGACGTCAGCATGATCCAGACGGCGCACGTGGGTGTGGGTATCAGTGGCAATGAAGGCCTGCAGGCAGCTAACTCTTCTGACTACTCCATAGCGCAGGTAAAGCCTCATTTCTGCCATGCATCATTCCTCTTGGTCGACTGATGCTATGAAGAGGAAAATAATCAGTTTTTTCCCACTCTTATTTTAGTTCAAGTATTTGAAGAATTTATTGATGGTTCATGGGGCCTGGAACTACAACAGAGTCTCCAAGTGCATCTTGTACTGTTTCTACAAGAATATAGTACTCTATATTATCGAGGTAAGAGCAGGCTGAATTTAAAATCCTTGTCACTTGAGTCCATTTTTAAAGAAATTCTCTTTGTAAAGACATGTTCTCCTTGTTTTAATTAATACTTCATTTGTCTAGTTGCTTTTTATAGCTTCTAAACATATTAAAACAAAAGTTTGTCAGCCATGGAAAATAATGAATATTTAAATGCTAGTTTAAAATGTTATGTCAGCTGGGCACAGTGGCTCATGCCTGTGATCTCAGAACTTTGGGAGGCTGAGTTGGGAGGATCACTTGAGCCCAAGAGTTTGAGACCAGTCTGGGCATCATAGTGAGACCCTGTCTCAGCAAAAAAAATAGGTAGTGTTGTTTAAATGTGATTTTGCTTTGGTAGAAAATGTTCAATTAGAGTTGCTAATGAAATAATGTTTTCAGCCTTATAAAGACTATAAACTGGACTGCATAAAGCTCTGAAACATACAAAAAAGAGCCATACACCATGGAGAAATAATAAACGTGGAAAATTGTATTATTTTTCTAAAGGTGAGGGAGTGATAAACAGAAAGCTGAGGCTAGCACTTCTAATTCTGGGAGGAGACGAGGGAGTGAAGTTGGGAAGGATACACAGGCTGCCTAGTTCTTATGTTATACGTATATTAGGATCCCTTGCTGTCCAAATCTATCTTGGTTTCTGAGTAGCAAGAGTTCCAGTGATGACGAGTCTGTCTAAAAATTATCAGAATAATTAGTTCCTATGTACAGACAGCAAGGAATTTCTGTAATCCTTTTTATATATCAAATATAGCATCATTTTAAAAATGGGTCGGGAATACGCCTCTAAAAGGATGCATTTTGCATGTTCTCACTCATAAGCAGGCCCTGATCACTGGTCACAAGAGCACAAAGGTCGGAATGACAGACACTAGACACTGCTAAAGGAGGGAGGACGGGAGGAGGGATAGGAGACAACCCCACACTGGGTACTAGGTCCACTATCGGGGAGACAGGGCCTACTAGAATCGAGACCTCACCTGTATGCAATTTACTTATGTAGTAAGTCCTCATGTGCATTCCACAATCAAAAATAAAATAAAAGAACGCATTTTGTTCTACGATCATTTGGAGTGTTTTAGGGGTTTTTTTTGTTTGTATGTTTGTTTGTTTACTTCTGAGTCAGAGTCTCACTCTGTCGCCCATGCTGGAGTGCAGTGGCACACTCATGGCCACTGCAGCCTTGACCTGCTGGGCTCAGGCAATCCTTCCGCCTCAGCCTTCCAAGCAGCTAGAACTGCAGACGCATGCCACCACGCCCGGCTAATTTTTTTTTTTTTTTTTTGTAGACACGAGTTCTTGCCATGTTGCCCAGGCTGATCTCAAACCCCTGGGCTCAGGTAATCCTCTTGCCTTAACCTCCCAAAATGCTGGGATTACAGGCATGAGCCATCATGCCCGGCTACAATCGTTTTTGTAGCACCTACTGGGTGCCAGGCACCAGACTTATTCATCTAGCAACTACAAAACAGCTCAAGAATGGTTTCCTGTTCTCAGGAACCAGCTTGCCAACAGAAATACAACGTGAGCCGCGTGTGTAGGAGCCATATGAGCAAAAAATAAAGCCCAAGTTAATTTTAATGTATTTATTTAGCTCAGTGTATTCAAAAGATTATTATTTTAACATATGCTTACTAGAAAACATTATTAGTGAGATATTTCACATTCTTTTCTTTATCCTACGTATTCAAAATCTGATATCTGTTTTACATGGACACCACATCTCAGTTTGGACCCATCACACGTCAAGCGCTCATGAACCACACGTGGCCAGGAGCTGCCATAAGGGGCAGCACAACAGTAGTAGATAAGTGAACTGAATGGTTAGTCAGGATGTGATAAGTAAGTTGTTTGCCTTTTTTTTTTTTTAATGAAAACATACGGCCATTTTAGCATCAGAAGCTATCTTTGTAATAATGAAACTGTAGATGTTATCAGTGTTTCATGTTAGTGTTGGGGCTCTGCAGAGCATGGCAATGAGCTTCCCATTGTTAAGAAAACCTCCACCTTCCACTCCCATTAGGAACCCACCATGTCCTCATAAATCTGCTGACAGCTACCTTGCAGATGTTTGTTTGGGCCACTTTGCCCTCTAATCTGTTGACTATTTCTACACATCTGTCAGGAAAGATACAACCTAGCCTTTTGCTGTAGGAAAATAATATCCCATACTTTCCTCTGAAAAGTAACACTCTTTTTTTTTTTTTGAGTTGGAGTCTCACTCTGTCACCCAGACTGGAGTGCAGTGGACGCTCCCGGCTACCGCAGCCTCGACCTACTGGGCTCCGGCGATCCTTCCGCCTCAGCCTTCCAAGTAGCCGGAATTACAGGCATGCGCTACCACACCCGGCTGATTTTTTGATTTATAGAGATGAAGTCTCGCTCCCAGGCGGATCTCGAACCCACGGGCTCAGGCAATCCACTCACCTCAGCCTCCCAAAGGCGTGGGATTACAGGCTGAGCCACCAGAATTCTTAAACTCTTTGTGAAAATGTTTACAGAGCATAGTTCTTATTATGAGTCAGGCTAATAAAATTGAAACATAGTTTTGAAGTGTACAGACAGTTGCTGTAATAGTCACTAAAAATCTATAATTAGGTTGTAACCTATTAGGTAAAATAATCATATACTTGGAAGCATAACAAGATACTTTATGAACTTACTTATTGTTCATTATTGCTAGATTTAGTCTGGAATAGTCTGTTTTGAAGCAAAATGCACTTCTAAAATAGTTTATGAGATCAAAAAAATTACCTGTTTATATAAATTTGTGATTCTTCTCTAAACTATTTGTCATTCTCAATCTCCTCTATATAGTGGACTTTTCTAATTATTTGTTCTTCTCATTCCAAAACAAATTAATATCAATGTATACAGTTTGTTTACACAGAATTTCAATACCAGGAGTTTAAAGTCACTGCCAGCAGTAAATCTGCTTATAAAAATTTAATCTTATAAAATAAAATAAAACTCAACTTGCCACTTTTTAACTCTAGACTGACAATCACCAATGAAGTGGGCAAAATTTATGTACTAACAGGAAAAATAAAATGCATAAACCCAATTGAAAACTAAGCCCGCATACTCTGTTTCAAATCCAGAATTATGTGATTTGTGGCTGATTAGCCCTACCTTTCACTTGGCCTTAAATTTAAAGCCTCTTCATGAGATATTTAACACTGACCAAATTTTTTACACATTGAAAAGGAAGTGAATTCTAAACTTTGCTGGAAATCTCGTTTTTATTTTTCTTTTAGCACTTTGTGGAAATGTATTGTGAAAATAATTCAACTGTCTTGGAAATGAATTGACCTTTTAAAGCAATTCCCAGATACCCAACTTTTGCCAGCTAAAACAAGTTCTGCAGATGTTAATGGCTCATGTCAATACTGTGAATGAATAGACAGAAAACACATCATTGAATGTCTCTAGAGGACAACTGCCAGTCTCGAATCTCTCCTTTCAGTGTTTTGTGCTGATCAGGCGTGGGAGCAGAGGAGTCATTGACTATTTGTAAGCTGCTGTTTAATATGCAGAAATGCTCCATCAGGAAAATGAATGTGAAGCTTTAGTGGCCACGCCTCTGCTGGGAGGTGGGATTTAGAAAATAATACCGGGAGAGGCAGGTCTGAAATTTCTTTGCTAATAAAGGAATAGTGTTAAGTACCATGGGTTTTATAGATTGTCTGCAAAAAACTGCTTTTCCCATTGCTGTATTGCTAGAAATGTCACTATCTAAATACTCCAGCCACACGTAAATACAGATTTGGGAGGTGGTGGTATAAAGCTCTTACTTATGGTAGCTACCCAGGAACAGCTCTAGGTGTTTATTTCCATTATTGGCTTTGTCTAAAGAGACTTTTTATTCCTCTGAAATGTCTGACTCCTTCCTAGCAAAATAAGACGTCTTTCTTTCAAATGAGTGGTCTCATTCAGGTTTTCTAAGATCCCCAAACAATGTGGTGTTCCTATTTTCCAGAAGCTTTGATTAAAGTCAGTAAGGTGATACTTTCCCAGCAAGTTGTACTGAGAGATGGATTCATTGGGAATTTATATAATCTAGAAGAACTGGTTTTTTGTGTTTGTTTGTTTGTTTTCTGGGGTTTTTGCTTTGTTGTGTTTTTGTTTGTTTTGCATCCGTGGTTTTGGCAGAATCAGAAGAGTGTATGATAAATTAGGTGTTGTTTTATTTAGCATAAGATATATTCCTAAATATATCATTTAACTGCAAATGTCAGACTAACCTGAATTCAGCCTGCTGGTAGGCCACTTCACTGTTAAAGATATTCTCTTTCTCCTTTAAAATATAAAATATGTAAACTTGAATGCCAAAATGTATGTGTGAAGTTGTAGGATACTATAATGATTCTTTTTGTATCTAATCATTTCTTCTTCTTTAAAAAAGAAAAGAAATTAAAATATTTACTTTTAAAAATGCAGGAAGTAAATATCTAAATACATGTTTACCCACCTTCCTGTAGGAAAAATAAAATGATAAAAATGTGTTGACAGCTTTCCACTTAAGAATTTTCTGTCATAAAGCACTTAATTAATGCATTTGGAAATATACTTGGAACTCAGACATGTTGGTTGTTTATTTGCAAATTAGTTTGAATTTGAAACTTTCTGGAAATATTCATCAATTTGAGGAAAAATCTCAAGTTTCAAACACAGCAGCCTTTGCATCAGCTCCAAATATTATGTGCAAAGAAGCTAGGGGACATTTCACATTTGCAAATGTTTACTTACACACATTTACTAACATGAACTTCTATTGTACAGTATTGATGGTTACACACTCATGTAGAATGATAACCTTTGAGCCAAATCGTGTCCATTAGACAAATTTGGTATGCAGAGCGCCTCATATTTCTTCAGACCAACAAAGATTAGACTGTGTCTTCATAGACTAGGGAGGCCATAATTGAAAGTTTGTGTTTAAAAATTCCTCATATTTCCATCATATCCTGAGAAATCTGGAAGAACTTCTTAGACTGTATTACTACACTAGATCACAGTTGCCTTCAGGGGAAATAGTACCATCACCCAGAGTATCACAGATACGTATTTACATAATCCACCTCTCAGAAAGGTCAAATGTGAAAACACAATAGAGAGCGTTAAAGTCTATTTTGACAATTTGTGTGTACTCACTGGGAAGGCGCAAACTGAACTTAACATGAAGATGCTCAGTTCTTTGAAAGTCTGCAGGCACAAATGTCCAAAATGTTTTCTAACACATGTAGCAAAGCATGTTAGCATCTCCAATTTTGACTGATTTCTCTGCTTTTGTGGCCGTTGTTGTTAATGTGTGTTACAACCCTAACACAATTTGAACTTACATCTTGTGCGCTCTTGCTACTTTGTTTTCTTTTCCATCTCATGAAACAGACACTTGTTTTTGTACATGCTCCATCATTCCTTTCCACTATAAAAAGGAAGATCAGTGTGGCCACAGGCGCTGTTCATAGGGAGGCCGGTCTGGGTACATATTGATAAACGGTGAATTTTTAGCAATTCATGCTTCTGTAATGAGGTTAAATGAAACGTGAAGTGTAGCAAAGTCCCTGTGACTCCAATTCAAAAATTCGCTTGAGCCACATGTCAAGACTGCTTTCCTCCAACGGTTGTGTTGTTTTGTTTTTGTGTTTGCGCTTATGTAATCTTGTTCCTGGGCCAGCCTTTTTACTCTTTCAGATTCATTTTATCTTTAATTATATTTTAGATCTGCTTTAAAAGAAAAAAAATGTAGGTATTATTTATTTACTAATGGTCACTTTAATTTTCCTTATGTTTTAAACATGTTGGAGAAAAATTTCTCTATTATCGTCCTATAATTTTGTTTCCAAAGCTAAGATTTCTGTTTTAAAGAGAATTATAAAATATATCAGAACCTTGGACCCTACTAAAGATTTGATTTTGCAAAAGAATAAAATTTAAGTTAAAAACATCATTAATATATAAATTAAAATTTAACATTCTGACAGCAGTAATTATCAAGAACTATTAAAAACAAATCACACACTTTGACCCATTAACTGTACTTTAAGAATTCATCCTAAGGAAAAATAGATGTGTAAGATTTCAGTTCAGAATTATTTATGATAGCAAAAACTGGAAGCAAGCTAAATGTCCGGAATAGTTATATCCACACTGTAAAGTTTATACATCTATTAACATCATTTTAATGGATACGTAACAACTTAGGAAAATGCATATTACATAATGTTAAAGGCAGGAAGCAGGATGTAGCACTATACATGGTAGGAATCCAGTAAGGTAAATTTGTGAAGGTATTTAAATAGGAATTACAGGAATACGACTGACACAGAAGAAAATGGTGATTATGTTGTTATAGGAAATTATTTTATAAATAAATGTGTTACTTTTGGAATTTAGAAATTATTTTTAAATAACTACATCCTGATAGATTTTTTTAGAAGGAAATTAAAACTGTAAAAATCTAATGGCATATGAAGATATTCCCTAAATTGCCTTTTAGAAACAAGATTGATTTAATTTTTTTTAAATATATGATTGCCTGTTCATATAGCCTTTTTTTGATTCAACAAGTAGAGCCAGTTCTGACTTAAATAATAACTACCTTATGAAAACACCTCTTTAAATCAAAAAGTAGAGCAAAGTATTACTGGTTTTAAGAGTCCTGGAGATAATATGTTAAAGCTGCTATAATACAGTAGTTGAGTATATAACAGATTCGAAGCAATGCATTTATATATTTGTATTCTAATTTGGGGTGTTTGGGTGTTTTGTTTTGTTTTTCTCTTAGATCTGGTTTGCCTTTGTCAATGGCTTTTCTGGACAGATCCTCTTTGAGAGATGGTGTATAGGTCTTTACAATGTGGTAAGTTTAGGACATTTGATAATTTCAATTTCATCGAATGCTTTGAGATAAAGGTTCACCCTGCATTTGGCTACTTGACATAATAACCAGTCTGTGCATTTTAGATGTTTACAGCAATGCCTCCCTTAACTCTTGGAATATTTGAGAGATCATGCAGAAAAGAGAACATGCTGAAGTACCCTGAATTATACAAAACATCTCAGAACGCCCTGGACTTCAACACCAAGGTAGGACTCAGTGCCCTGGCACATTCTAGGTGGGGCTGGCTTCTCTGCTACTGTTAGGTGGCACCTGGTTTTCCAAAGCCAAGGAAGTGCTAACCTGAGACAGCTCCAGAGTGCTGACTGTGGCAAGTCATATTGCTTCAGATTCTGATATGGACAGAGAAGGGGTTTTTTTGTTGGCTGGGTTGAATTTGGTTTTTTGTGTTAACAAAAATTAAAATATAACCATGATTCACTGGGACTTTTGAGGCAGCAAAAAAAGCTGTTCTGAAATACAAAAGTCATTGTCCTTGCAGTCCTCCGGCTTTTTCTATCTTTGCAGTCCTGTGTGGAGACGCTTGCTCCGCAGGGGTAGTTATCTAGGACTGATAGGACTGGCTGTCCATGTGTGAAGGGATTCCTTGCTAACTTTCTGTCTTGCAAAATAACTTTGTCCTCATTAGAATTGTAGATTGATTATGTCAGGAATTAAAATTATAGTCTCCGAGAAAGAACTCATTTAATCATAATACTCAATATTTCCAAGCCATAACATTTTTAAAAAGTGAGGTAAAACATTCAATAGTCTATCGAAAATCATATTCTGGGTTTTTATTCTACATAACAAGCCATAGGCTACTGTGGTCTCTTGTGATCTGTAGTGTTATTTATCCTAGCAACCACCACAACAATAAAATCTCATTTTCTGCATACTTTACTTTCCTACAAGAGTACATTCTAAAGTGTTTCCATTGGTATTTGCTAATAATTCAAATTTCGATCAGTGTGAATGAGGAGGAAAAAAATGTAATAGTATAAAAATCAAAGTAGATGTCATGTTGAAACTCTAACATATGTATATTTTAATAGTGTTATAAGAGCAATAAATACAATACACCTTCCAGAATTGTTTCCATGTATTATAGTGTATGGTTAGTAGCATGTTACTGATAATTAGACATAATCTTAATTTGTGTCTTGAATTTAGGACCAGTTAATGTAGAATAGTTTTAATATTTATGAATTTGTAGAGCTTTCCAACAACATTTATTCTCAGTAGACCTAGAGAATAAAGTGAGGCAGGTGTTTTGGCATCTCTAACCTTACACCATAAATGATAGCACTAAGTTTGTGGTCAAGACATAAGTCTTCTTCTGAAACTGAATCTTCATGAACACACCGTGCCTATGTGTTAAACTGTGCACATGCATACCGCTTGATGAAGTTGTTTAAAATAACTGAATTTGGTTAACTAAAAATACAAACACACTGAAGGATTCTCTAGCTTATACCACTGATTCTGAAAAGTATTTTTACTGATCTCTTTTAAAACGAGTATTAATTATAGTATGCAATGTCTATGCTTTTCTTTGTAAATGTTTTATTTTTGATTTTTTAAAAATTTATTTACAATGCCTAGTTTATATTCATTGCTACCACATTGCTGTCATGTTTTTGGTTACATATGGTGAGCATTTTTGTATGATGGAAAGCCACAGCTGGGGCAGATACAATGGACTGTGGGTCCCTGTTTCCCAGAAAAATTTATCTGAGAACTAGGAAAGATCCAGGCCTACTGGTATATGAACAATAATTCTCACCGACATAGGCAGTTGTACCCACCTCGGCCACAGATCCCCGTCTGCCGTAGATCAGGCTTCATGGCACTATCTCAGAAGTTAGTTTCCATCTGCAAACTTGGCCATGTCACTGTTGCTTAAAACAGAAGGCAATCCTCCCAGAATTACCCGAAGTCATTCCTGCAAAGTCACCTCTTTTCGTGCCCTCTGTACAAGGCAACCTGGACACCGTTTTGTGGCCAGGAAAGGAGTGTAGCCGATATGTATAGTTTTAATGTGGGAGCATAACTCCTTGTCTTTTGTTGTTGAAAAAATATTCCATTATCTGTAGAGTCCAGGCGTTCCTAAAATTCATGAGATCAACCCAAATACTTTATACAATTTCCATATCTATTTTAATATTTGTAGCTTATCTATATAAGTTGCCACCAATTTTTATTGGGTTTATGGATTTTTCTAATGATTTAAGTGAAAAGTCTTTGATTAAGTCCCATAGAAGTGTCTAAAAACTCAGGGACAAATGGTTACAAAATGCATAGTTGTATACACAGCGGTTGCCGTGGGTCCCAAGTGTAGAAGCATTGTTTCCTGGAATGATGATGCTTACGTTTGTTATGGTAAAAAGGGTCGGAGGTTCTGAGGTCGTGACAGGGGTTAAAGGATTAGCATGTGACAATAAGTATCAGTCAGGAAAATGGAAAAGTAGAACTAATTTTTCTTGCACCCACCTGTACTTTCTGTCAAATAAAAACTTGTGGTAATGACATAGTGAGGACGAGACACAAAGGTTAATGAGTAACACAAGTCCAAATGTGTAATGTATTGGAGCGTAAATTGGATCATACAACCCAGTGTGGCTGGGTGAATTAACAAAAGAAATTGAGAGCATGGTGGAAAATTTTGGGAGGCAGGCAACTTAATTTCTGTTGTTTGAACAGCTTAAAACTATTAATACATGCCAATTTTATTTAGTATAAGTTTTGTTTGCAAGAAGCACTTCTAAATGACAAAACCACAACTGTTTGGAGGGCCATAAGAATTCTAAACGGTTTTTCTATAACTTAATCTTTCACAACTATGTTACAAAGAAAGTACTAGTGATACTCGCTCTCTTGTTCTTAGAATACAATAGACATAAAATGCAGTAACTACTAAATGATGTTATAATTAAATTAACTTGGTATTGACAGGTGTTTAAAAATTGTGAAAGCCTTTAATAAATTCAGTCACAGTGCTTTATTTTAGCGATTATGCAAGCTGAATGTTATACTGCTGTAACATGTAAATACCTTTATGCTCTATATAGTATAGAGTATAAGGGAGCACATTATATCTTTAGCATTGAGAAGTTACACTTGTACATGGGGGAGAGAAAGGGATTTTCCTGAATTATAATCTTTTTAAAAGTCGATTCTTCTGGAATTATGAAAATAGCCCTGCTTAAGGAATTTCAGAATCTGCCTTTATTTTAAATTTTATTTTCTTTTCCAGGCAGAAATTTAAGCTTCAGAGATTTGGTTTTTAAAAAGTAGGAAAAAAATTTGGGGGAAGCTGAAAAAACATTTTGAGAAACATAAAAATAAATAAATGACCCATGAAAGTCTAAGAGGCAGAAAGTGTCTGTCAGTTCTATTAATTCTCGGCGGTGGCCTGACAGAAACACGTTTTGTGCATCTAACTGGTAGATAAAAAGGAAGGTCAGGGTTCACAGAGCGAGTTTATCACAAAAGGTTCTCATGGATTTTCATTTTCCCCCAGGTTTTCTGGGTTCATTGTTTGAATGGCCTCTTCCACTCGGTCATCCTGTTTTGGTTTCCACTCAAAGCCCTTCAGTATGGTGAGTAGAAAGGATATGAATGCTAAGAGATGACTTTTTCCTTTTTGTAGAAAGATAGCTCACAGTCAATATCTGTTAAAAATTATAGCAGCATTTCGTTTCGTGGCATTTCCCTTAACCTGCACTGCGTGCATCCAAAAGTTGTACACACTTTACAGATGTTTATTATTCCTTTGGGAGCAAAGTGATTTAATATATGCAAAGCCTTTCTTCTTTACTTCTCATGTTTTCCAAAGTCGCAGAGAGTTAAATGTTAAGGTTTTTCCCCCTTCTGCTGATCTATAGTTTGCGGCCAATAAGTGCTAATATTTTATGTAGCTTATTTATGACACCAAAGAGGCTTGTATCAAGCTCTTTATACTGAACCTCATCAGACATGCCAGGATTTTTCAGTGTACTTGAACCAACGTTTGGGATGAGGTTTTTAATAGGTTTTTATGTTCATCCTGGAGTGTAAGCTTTTACTCTGCTCATGTTGAGGGAGTGATCTGACTCTGTCAGTTCGAGGAGATAGGATCACGATGTATTTCCTATACACATAAAAGTGATTAAATAGCCACTTTACAAAAGAGGTCCTTCTGATTCTTAAGCTGGTGCTGCTGTGTCCTGAGGCAGACACCAACCACTTGGTGTGTCCACTTCAAAACTACCACCATTAAAAAACCACCGTCTAATGCCAGAATGTTCAAAACACAACACGAACTCCATCCAAGGAGCGGTCAGTTCTTACTGAGTATACGCGGGGCCTACCATCGGTGAGTTAATGATTGTCAACAGAAAAGAATGTTGCCTGCTCTTGCCCACCTTCAAGCTTGTCGTTATAGGTGGCTGGAGTGATCCTTGTGAAACATAAATCCGGCCAGGTGCCTCCATCCTCAGAAACCCACACTTACCACATTTAGAACAAATGCAAAAAAAAAAAAAGTCATTATACTTCTTGTATAATGTAAAAGTCTAAATAAAAATACTGTTCCTCCCTCTTCACCACACATCTGAGTTGGCTCTCTCCCTCGCAGCCTCAGGTCAGAGAGGCCTTCTCAGATCATCCTAGCCAAAAGCGTCACCGCCCCTGTCCCCACCGCTCCTACCATTCCATCGCCTTGTCATCCTGCCATTGTCATCTTTACCTACCAAGTTGTGATATGTTTGTTTCCTTTGCATTGTCTTTCTCCTCTGTTCCAGTCAAAGCCACAGCAGGGTAGGGAATTAGTAGATTTAGTTGTGTCTACAGTACTCAGAACAGTGCCTGACTTGTTGTAGGCACTTAGTAAATTGTGGGTGAATTATTACCAAGAATGTGTGGCATGAATGAGGTGAACATCACAAGAAAGCCAGAGATGTTGTGTCCTAGCCATGATTTTAATCTCCTTCCTTTATTAATTGCTCAGTAAATACGTCTGTGTTTCTAGCCTGTGGGAATGAGCATGATAAGAAAATCTAATTAAAGTATAGAATATTGACCCAAGAGACCAGAAGAACCAAAATAAGTTAGTCTGTTTGTTCGTTTGCTTGTTTCTAAATATGTAATTCACACACCATAAAATCAACCCTTTTAAAGTGTACGATTCAAGGGTTTTTAGTATGTTAACAGAATAGTGCAAATGCCACCACCATCTAATGCCAGATCAGTCTTATCACTCCAGAAAGAAACCTCATACCCATTGGCAGTCACGTTCTGTTTCTCCACACCCTCCCTTCAGCCTGTCACTAATTTTTCTGTCTCTGTGGATTTTCCTATTTGGACATTTCATAGGAATGGAAATATATGACATGTGACCTTGATTTATCCCTGTTGCAGCAGGAATCAATACTTCATTTCTTTTTATGGCTGAGTAATATTTCACGATATATAGATAAACCACAATTTGTATCCATTCATCAGTTGATGGACATTTGGATTGTTTCCACTTTTTAGAGCAGTGGAATATTGAAGTCCAGGGTACAATTTAGGATTCCCTGACCTCAGACAAGCTCTCCAGGTAAAATTTATCTTCAAAATGCAAAATCCATATAGATCCAAAAGGTACAGCCTGCCCATTTATTAAACTGCTATTTCAACATTCTGAAAAGAAATTTCACAACAAAAGTTGCTCAAAGCAAAAAGCAATCCAAAACACCTTAGCAATGGCAGGCTTGGAAAGGAATTTCCAAGCGACTCCATCTTCTAGAGAGAAGATCCTCCATCTCTCATCACGCTTCTGCGCCAGAGACGTTCATGGGTTGCCGCCTGCGGAGACTCTGTCTGGCAAAGGCTAGACAATACTTGCTTTCTTCTTTTCTCAAAGGATGAGTGACATCCAGCATAAACTGTGGTTTACAGTTCTGATACTGAGGGTTGGTAGTTGCTGTTTTGCCTCGTTTTTTGTTTTTAAATAAGGAGGAAATTTTGGAGTTGTTTTTGTTTTTGTTTTGTCTTTGAAAGGATGGGGTAGTGAAGAAATGGAAGCATGCTATTTACATGTTATTTACATGCTATTTACATGTTACATATTCATTTATTCCCTTGTCTCAACAGTTCTCAAAGGGTAGTCGTCTATAGACCCTGGGGAATACCCAAGACATTTTTGGCATCTATAAAGCAAAAATTGCATAGTTTAAAAATGTTTATAACATTATCAAGCCATTTTTTGTCTCTTGCTGCTAATGCAAAAGCGATGATATATAAAACTGCTGATGCTTTAGCACCAACAGGGGTACCACCATGCTGGCGATCACATTCTTTACTGCCACGCACCCAGCTGCACTTAAGAATGTCCTTGAAGACACTGTAAATCTAATGCTTGCTGGGCACCGTGGCTCATGCCTGTAATCCCAGCACTTTGGGAGGCTGAGGTGAGAGGATCACTTGAGCTCAGGAGTTCATGACCAACCTGGGCAACATAACAAGACCTCATCTCTACAAAACATAAAAAAAAGTAGCTAGACGTGGTGATACACATCTGTAGTCCCTGCTACTCCGGAGGCTGAGGCAGAAGGATCACCTGTGCCCAGGAGGTTGAGGCTATGAGCCAGGATCATGGCTCTGTACTCCAGCACTCTAGCCTGGGCACACAGAGTAAGACCCCAAGTCAAAAAACAGGTACACACTTTAATATTCTGTGTGACAAAATGGGAAGTATATATAAAGCACTTCTGCTGCCTACCAAAGTGCAGTGATTGTCTCAAGGAGTGGTACCTTGAGGATTATTTGAATTGTGAACTGACCCAGCTACTTTCATGAGGTAGCAGAATCATGCATGGGTAAAATGTCCATTCAAAGTGCAATATAGACCAATGTATTTTAATGTAATAAAGTATAAAAAGTTCATTATTGATAGATTCAGATTCCACACTGGCAACTAACCTTTAAGAAGTATGACCTTGGAAGTCCTAGCCAAAGCAATCAGGCAGGAAAATAATAATAATAATAATAAAGGTTTCTGAATTGGAAAAGAAGAAATCAAACTATCTCTATATGCCAGCAATATGATCTTATGCCTAGAGAACCCTAAGGACTCTTCCAAATGACTCCTGACTTCATAAATGAATTTGGGAAAGTTTCAGGATACAAAATCAGCACACACTAATCAGTAGCACTGCTAGACACCAGTGGTGACCAAACTGAGAATCAAATCAAGAACTCAGTTCCATTTACAATAGCAGCCAGAAAACTAAAATACTTAGGAATTTATTTAACCAAGGAGGTGAAAGATCTATACAAGGAGAACTACAAAACTCTGATGAAGGAAATTGCAGAGGACACAAACAAATGGAGAAACGTCCCATGATTATGGGTTGGAAAAATCAACATTATTAAAATAACCTTATTACCCAAAGTAATCTACAGATACAGTGCAGTCCCTATCAAACTACCAATTCCATTTTTCACTGAATTGGAAAAAGTAATCCTAAGGTTTATATGGAGCCAAAAAGCCGGAATAGCCAAAGCAATCCAGCAAAAAGAACAAAGCCGTAGACATCACATTACCTGACTTCAAATTATATTACAAGCCTATAGCAACCAAAACAGCATGGTACTGGTACAAGAGCAGATACATGGACAGATGGAAAAAAATAGAAAATTCAGAAATAAACCCAAATACCTGAAACCAGCTGATCTTTGATGAAGCAGACAAAAACATACACTGGGGAAAGGATATTAAAAATGGTGCTGGGAAGATTGGATAGCTACTTGCAGAAAAATAAACATGATCCCTATCTCTCCCCATGTACAAACACTAACTCAGGATAGATCAAAGACTTAATTGTCCGACCTGAAACCATAAAAAACTTGGAAGAAAACCTAGGAAAAACTCTTATGGACATCAGCCTAGGCAAAGAAGTTATGGCTAAAACCCCAAAAGCAAATGCAACTAAAACAAAAATAAGTGGGATTTACTTACACTAAAAAGTTTCTACACAGAAAAGAAATAATCAACAGAGCAAATAGGCAACTTACAGGTTGGGAGAAGATATTTGCAAACTATACATATGACAAAGAACTAATATTCAGAATCTACAAAGAACTCAAACAAATCGGCAAGAAAAAAGCAAATAATCCCATTTAAAAGATGGCAAATGACATGAACAGACATCTTTCAAAAGACGATATACAAATGGCCAAAAACATATGAAAAAATACTCAACACTACTCATAACCAGGGAAATGCAAATTAAAACCACAATGAGATAGCACCTTACACGTGTCTGTGGCCATACCACCCTGAACGTGCCGGATCTCGTCTGACCTCAGAAACTAAGCAGGGTTGGGTTTGGTTAGTGCTTGGATGGGAGATACAACCAGTCAGAATGGCCATTAATAGAAAACCAAAAAACAATAGATATGGGTGCAGATGCAGAAAAAAGGGAATGCTTAAACACTGTTGGTGGGAGTGTAAATTAGTACCAGCTCTGTGGAATGCAGTATGGAGATTATTCAGAGAACTGAAGGCAGATCTACCATTTGATCCAGCAATCCCATTACTGGGTATCTACCCTAAGGAACAGAGATCATTATGTGAAAAAATACACCTGCACCGGCACTTTCATTGCAGCGTAATTCACAATTGCAAAAACGTGGAATCAACTCAAATGCCCATCAACCAATCAGCAGGTAATGAAAACGTGGTATATATACACTGTGGAGTACTACCCAGCCATGAAAAACGAATGAAATCATGTCCTTTGCAACAACATGGATGGACTCAGAAACAGAAAACCAAGCAATGCATGTTCTCACTCATATGTGGGAGTTAAACGGTCACAAAGATGGAAATAATAGACACTGAGGACACCAATAAGGAGGGAAGGGAAGGAGGGTCTGGGTTCAAAAACTACCTATGGGGCACAATGTTCACTATCTGGGGACTGGGTCACCTGAGACCCAATCCCTACCACTACACAATATGTCCACAATATGTCCCCACCACTACACAATATGTCCTTGTAACGAACACACATATGTACCCCCTGAATCTAAAAACTAAAAATAATTTTTAAAAAATAAATTTAGACCACTTTGAAAATCAGGATGGAGATTTCTCAAAGAACTAAAAGTAGATCTACTATTTGATCCAGCAATCCCACTACTTGGTATCTACCCAAAGGCACAGAAGTCATTATATAAAAAAGACACCTGTACTCATGTTCATCACAGCACAATTCACAATTGCAAAGATGTGGAATCAACTTAAATGCCCATCAGCAAATCAGTAGATAATGAAAATATGGTCTGTATATACCATGGAATGCTATTCAGTTGTCAAAAAGAACAAAATAATGTGTTTTGCAGCAACTTGGATGGAATTGGAGAACATCATTCTAAGTGAACAGGAACTGAAATCCAAACACCGCATGTTCTCACTTACAAGTAGGAACTAAACTAAGGATCTGCAAAGGCGCAGAGAATGGTATAATGAACACTGCAGACTCAGAAAGAGGAGTGGAGGAATGGGTGGAGGGCCCCAAAAAATCACCTATCAGGTACAATTACACAGGTGGGAGTGGTGGTACACTTAACACCCAGACTTCTTTTTCACTATACGAGGCAACCGTATAACCAAAAACTATTTGTATCCCCTGAAGTTATTAAAATAAAGAAAAAAAGAAAAACTGCCTCGACCTCTTTAAGAAACTGTTGTTTGGTTTTGATGTAGTATCAAAGAGTATCCACAGTGATGAGGAGAGATGGTTAAGGTCCTCCTCCTTTCTAACTCCATGTCTCTGTAAGGCTGGATTCCCCTCATATATTTCAACCAAAACGACATATGAGAATCCAGCTGCCTTCAATTAAGCCAGACATTAAAGGGACTGTAAAAATGTAAAACAATGCCAGTTTTCTCACCCTTTTTCTTGTTTTGGAAAATGGTTAATTTTTCAAAAAATCTGTGGTTCATATTACCATGAATTGGGTTTTTATTTTTAGATAAACCAATATTTTTTTTAATTTTTCTGTTTCATGCTAATTTGATAAATATTGATAGATATAAACCACATAAACAAAAGCCTTGGGGAGATCATCAATGATTTTTCTTGGTTAAAGGGTCCAGAGACCAGAAAGTATACAAATGAGCTATTTTCCTGAGTTATTCAAATTCTAAACGTGCCTTGCACCAGACATTGGGCTTGGTACTTTAGAGATGCAACCTCATTTGAGCCTCAAAACCCCTCCAGGATAAGTAGCTTCAGTACTTCTTTGGAGTGAAGAAATTAAATCCCATGTGAATTGATTGTAAATAGCCCAAGATGGCACAACTGGTACCAGAACTAAGCCTGCTGAGTGTCTCCACAGCCCCCCAGCACTCCCTTGCTTGATTCCAACCCATTTCACCCTCACACGTTGAGGAAATGTTGTTGAATAGGCCCACAGATAAAATATTGGATTACATGCCTATGCCTATGAATTTTATTGTTTTCGATGTTATTGATTTAATTATTCAACTGGTTTGTTTTTTTTACTTTCATTCATTATTATCCGTCATGGTCATTTTGGTTCATCAGTCACCCCTTCCTTCATCCAAAGCCACGTTTGTTAGACATTGCTAGAATAACAAAACACTTTGAAATTTACCCCTAAATTCAGGCAGGTCCTCCAAGAGCCAGGTGCTCCAGGCCCTCAGAGAGTTGTCGTCATGAATCTTTTCTGGCCCAGTGCCAACAACTTTATTGAGAGGTAGCACAAGGGTTCCCTGTGACCCTCCATGGTGTTCACAAAGTTTTTATTAAGGTCCAGCATGCCTTCTCCTACTTTGCTTGAACAACATTTGATTTTCTGTTTTTATTTTTAATCTGGTAAACCCTGAGAATTGCTTAACATCAAGTTCCTTCCTCAGTGTTGGCTCTTGGAAACTTGTTTTTAATTTGAGGCCTATCTTTCTAGCAACTTTGTTAGCATTCTTTTTTTGAGGTTTTGTTTTTTTTTTTAGTTAACCTCATTTCTGGCTTCCTTTTATGTTCTTTGATTCCTTCTGAATTGGTTTAACTTTAAAAGGACTCTGAAAACATTTCGCTTTCCTTTCTAACAGTGTGCCTATATTCTCTCCATACAGGTACTGTGTTTGGGAACGGGAAGACCTCGGATTACCTGCTGCTGGGAAACTTTGTCTACACTGTGAGTAGGAGATATGTGCCTCATCTGCATATAAAAGCCAAGGCTTTCACCTGTGCTTATTGTATTTTTAAATTTGGATTTGTACACTTCTGGATATATAAGGGTTGTGTATATTTCCTTTAAAAATGAAATAAGATTTTTGGCTGTTAGGAGATTATATTAGGACTTTAAAATACCATTCAGGCTCATGACTTTAAAGGACTTCGGTCATTATTTCCTTTTTGCTCTTATTCCCTTTTGTTCTTCCTTTTCTCTTTCTCCTACATCTTACTTGAGCACTACTGTTAATATTTACTTGCTCTCCTAAATTTATGGCCAATATTACCAAGCGGTTCCTGGTGGCAACCCATAATTATTCTGGAGACTCATGTTAATAATTAATGTGAGAGAGAAACTTCTGGGCTGTGGGAGCATTTCACCCACCCCCTGTGTGTAAGTCACTGCACTGAGCACTGTACATGGTGCACTGGTGAGTCTGAGCTCTCCTTGCTGCCGCTAAAGAGCTGGAAAATGTTTTTCAGCCATTTTCCCTTAAAAGTCAAAACTACTTGAATGTGAGTGTATGAGGTTGCACAACTGGTATCTGATAAAGAGTGTGCTCCAGTCTTCAACTCTGAAGTCTCCTGCGTCTACCCCTGGGCCTCACTCCTCGGCCTCTGTATGGAGAAAGCCTGCTGTTCTAGATACTGAGTAGCAGTGGAGTAACCAACTCTGCTGATAACAGAACTGTACTATATCAAGTTTAAATATCAAGGGTTCAAATAGCTGAAGGATAGGAATCAAAGACCATTCCATAACAGAGACATTGAGGCTTCAGGGATTCCAGGGGTCTCCCTTTGATTGCCATCGACCCATTGAAGTAGCAAAAGAAAATAAAAAATACATTTGAGGGGCCAGTGGCTTGTTCTCACACAACATGAATGTGAAAACAGAAATAAGTAAATACTTAAGGTAAAATAAATCAGAGTATCCGTCATGAATGTCTCCTAGGACACTTTAAAGTACCCAGGTCTCAGGAGGGTGCTTTTTAAAAAAAATTTTTGTCAACAGTAGCTCTTATTTTAGAATTTTTTGATTTAATTTAATTAATGCTTACTTTTTAATGAGAGCTTTATTTCTGAAAATGTTAAACCTAAGTTGCCGTTCGTTATTCTGCTGCAAATGCTCCACTGTTGTACTTTAACTAGGAAGTGTCTAAGCACATACTGTGTACAAACCCTTAATGTGCCTGAAAACAGGACTGGGCACTTCAGGCATGTATTGGTCATCATTGCTAGGCAAACTGCATGCTTCCATCGCCATGGCTACCAAAACTGCTCAGGGCTCCCTTGACTACTAACAATATTTAAAATGCCATTATTAGTTATAAATAGGCCAAGATAGACAATATTCTATGCTAAGCACTGTTCTGAGTGGTTTTATATCTCGTGTTTTGTTCCCCAAAAAACCAAACTCTGTGAGGTATGTAGCTTTACCAGCTCAGTTTCCAGCTCAGACGTAGAGATGTGCAGCAGTCTACCTTGTTCTTAACCACAACAGCAAATAAGTGATAGAGTCTAGGGCACAGATAGTCTGACCCCAGGGCAAGGGCATTTTACCATTATGCTGGCAGAGCAATTGATCCAACCCCTGTTCCCTTGTTTCAGAATTACTAGTATAGGCACCACCATGGGTGCATACAGTAAGTCCCCTACATACAAACCTTCAAGTTGCAAACACTCAAAGATGTGAACATGCACATTTGCGTGTCCCATCACATAAGCTACCTTACATGTCTGGTGTATATTGTCACATGCGTGCGTCCTCTACAAGTGGTTGTGCTTTTGTGTACTTTGCTTTACAGGATTATATAGAGTGCAGTAGTACAGTATCTTTATTTCAAGCCTAGAGTGTCCAGAAGCAAACATAAAAGTGGCCGGTACTCCATTGTGTTAGTTGGGTACCTAAGCTAACTCTGTTGAACTTGGGGATAAATTGGACTTATGAACGTACTTTCATAATAGAACTTGTTGGATTGTAGGGGACTAACTATATCTAATTATTTTTATAATTTATCTTCAAAGTTCAGAAAGTTGGGCTTTGAGTATGCGAGGTGACTTGAAATAAAGGTAGAGCAATGTTGAAAGCCCAAATTAACACAGACATGAGCTCTCTGTCACTGTTCATGAGTGACAAGCAAGAAAACGTGTCCTGAGAAGCTCATGGGTGGATGGTCAGGCTGTACAGGTGAGGGGAGGCGGGAAAGAGCAGCAGTTTGATGCTGCAGTGGCCGGTCTCACCTGTCCCAGTCCTACTGATGGCCACCCAGCTAATGCACCACAGCAAACCGTCAACAGCTCCCATGGTTTCATTCAAAGATGTCTGTTCTGCGTAAATCTCACTTTTAGTCATTTGATGCTCTATCAGATTGACAACAGCAAATAATATTTTCCCCTTCCGTTTTAGTTTGTGGTGATAACTGTGTGTTTAAAAGCTGGATTGGAGACATCATACTGGACATGGGTAAGAATATCTCTAATCACAAATAAGAAATGTCACATTCATTTATGTGTTGTCTCTAATTTGGGGATTGTTTTTCATTCTAACTTCATATCTCTTTATTCTAGACTGCAGGTTGTTAATTGTGGGGTATCAAATGGTAGGTTGAAGAGCTGAGAGTTTTAGTTAGGAAACACCAAGTTAAACAAATAACTTTATTAGCACAAGATTTCTCAGAGCCTTTAATATATTATGGTATATTGTGAGTATCCCAGGAAGTGAGGAGACTGTCAAACTTATTTGACTACAAATCTTTTCTTAGCGGTGTCACAAGATTAGCATTTTGCAGGAAACCCATTGGAAAATTATCCTGAACACTAGTAGTATTAATGAAAGATTTGTCCTCAGACATTTTGTAAATACCCAGTCTGGATAAAATAAATTCCATTTTAAACACATTAGTTGTGCAGTATATCCACATCTAGGTAGAGACCCAGTAAACAAAGAGGAATTAAAGTGTAGTGTTCAAAGGAAAGACTGGCACAAGAAATTTGGATTTGACATTCATTGGCATACAGATAATATTCTCACAAGTATCTAACAACTTTCAGCAAGAGCATGCAGAACAAAAGTAAGGGACGCTTAAAGATGGTGGGGGATTAAAAAAAGGTAAGACTAAGGAGAAAACCACCAAAGGAGATTGTTATGTGGTGGGCGGGTCAGTGCACACCCACCCCTGAAGTCTGAGGGTTCTGAGAGGCTGAGGAAGGAGGCTGGCATACCCAGTTTCTCAAAAAGAAACATTTAATCGGGACTTACGATCACAAGCCATGTCTGTGTCTTGGGTGGTGGTAAGAGAAGATGGCAGACTGCCCACACGATGAACCCCTAGATCCAGGACTTCTGTACTATGGGGAGAGGATGATTCAGAAGGGATATGTAGAGCATCTGAGGTATGATGACATCAAGGTTGTTTGACCTAAGGATAGGATTTATAGTACCTGCTGTTACACAAGGAACGATAGACACATGGGTAATCCTGGAGGTCTTAGCAGAACTGGGTTAGTAAGAAGTCAACATGGCAGATTAGCATCCAAGATTGAATTGCTTTAGCCTTCACAGAGAAGGAACAATTAGCTCTAAATTCCAGCACCACAAGCATCATAACTGTTGTAGAAAAGATTAATACTTAATGAGAGGTCCGATGAAACACACATACACAATTATGTAGAAATTCCTACAGATAGTATTTTTGTGGATGTTATAAAAAATTAATAAGTGAAATTGTGAAAATGTCATTAGTGTTTGTGCACTCGGTCTACCTAAACATTGTTTGACTTGGATTTCCTTGCTTCACAGTTCAGCCACATAGCGATATGGGGCAGCATCGCACTCTGGGTGGTGTTTTTTGGAATCTACTCATCTCTGTGGCCTGCTATTCCAATGGCCCCTGATATGTCGGGAGAGGTAATGTGTGCTCATAATTCACTATCCAACCAAACCTCACAAATTGGTATTCATTAATGAACTTTCATCATTTAGCATGACCTTCCATTTTGTTGATTTATATTAAAATAGTATTTGGCCATTTAAAAGCTATTTTGAAATTCCATCGTTGTGAGTGATAAATCTTGAGAGAATGTTTTAAACTTGAACATTTTACTTAAATCTGACTTATCCTTTCATAAACATAGCTGAGACAATAAAATATGGTTGTTGGGAGCTTGACTCTTGTTAAGAATATCCATATAGAGGATGCCATTTTTAAATGTGACCATAAATCCACACATACATTTTGGATAAGCGATTCGGGGAATGGTGAGTTTCTATCTTTGGGACGGCCTGTCATTTCTTCTGTTATCTCTTATTCTAAAGAGATGTCTGCTGTCACTAGATTAAATACACTTTTTCAGTTGTCTTAATGACATCAGTTTGGTTTTCATTTTGAAAGAATTAGGACATCTGACATTTCAGCCTTATCATAGTTCATTTTCAATTCTGTCTTTCAGTTTCTTGTTGCCCTGGTAGGAATTGAGTTATTAGGTGTTCATGAGTGAGTGTCAAAAGATCTCCTTCCCTTCAGAAGAGATTCCAGCAGTAGGAGGGTTTATGATTTCAATTGCAGGAAATTTGACATAAAATGTATAAAAGAAAATGTGGAAAACATTTTGGGATTTCCTGTGACCTCACAGTAACTTGCAAATCAAGGTAATGTGAGCTCCATCACAGTACATTGTTTCACCGCAGTCTCAGGAACGCTTTCCAGTGGTTTCCATGTACTTGTTGCCTCTAAGTACTGCCTGAGAGTACCTTTCACGCTTGACAGTCTGGTTTACAGATCATTTTCATGAAATTTTATCTGACAGCATCCTGCTTTTTATAAATTAGCAGAATGCAGACACATTAAAAAAAGTTCGTGGTTAAATTTATTAGAGAGAGGCATCATATATTATTCCAGAAAACCAGACCTATTAAGGAGCGTGAACCAAAAATGAAGGCTTCTTTTGAAACATATACTGTGAACCCTAAAAAATTGACTGCGTGTATTTCAAGGAGGACAGAGAGGAAGCTGTTAGCATATCTCCTTCTTAGCTGGGCTTCTAAGTCCCCTTTTCCTGAAGAAATAACATCAAATATGCCAGGGGTGCTGAAAAAAATGTATATATACTTTAAGAGATATAATCTATGTATTACTTTTAGTTCACTGTCAGCAGAAGCATCTGGAAACTGATGGTAACTACTTTGAGCACCTCTTGTAAATGCAGAAGTCATACATGACTTGTATTCATCTTTTGTTATCAGTATATGTTGAGAATTGCAATTTTAGTACAGTTTTTTCCTTTCTTAAAATGTGTATCCATTTTCTGGCACCCTCTGTATTTATATCATATACAGCTGATGATGACATTGGGAAAATCTAATTCTGTTATTTGTTTTTACTGTATGTGCTCTGTCAGATTGGGCCTGCTTGTCCCTGAGGTCAATTCTAACCTAATATCTTTCTCATTAGACATAAGTCTTTGCCTTGTTTTATCTCATTTCTGAATGTTTGTTTTATTTTCAAAATGAATAACACAAAAGATTTTGAGACCCAGACCATTTAAGCAACTGTGGCCCAGAGGTTTGATGACAAGAGCTGAGTTTTTGACCACCTACGTCTAGAACAAGTGTGAAGTTTGACTGGCTTTTTGCCAACCAAGTATAATTCTACCCTTGCCTGTAGAATTCCCAGCATTGCCCAAATACAAAACTTAATATAGTCTCTGGAGACTTGTGGTGATGCTGTGTTTAATTCAAAGTGAAATGAATGTCACGGCTCCATCATGTTTCCGTGCACTCTGTGTACAGTGGGAAGTGCTAACAGGGTTCTTTCTCTTGTTGTTTTATTACTACTGCTACTTTGAAAATAGTGTTTAAATAGCTGGTGCTCCTTTGGAAATAAGAAGAATGGACTAAGTCAACTATAGGCTTTACTAGCTAGTCCAACATCATAGGTCTGTTTTTTGTATTCAAAGAGGAGAATGTGAGGTGTGTGTGTATGTGTGTGTGTGTGTGTGTGTGTGTGTGTGTTTCTGTAATTGAGCCTTATAACAACTCCACAATAAAGGTATGATAAAATCACTCAAATTCTCAAGGATAGATCATCTCTACCTACTGTTTCATGAGCAGTAGGGTAATAGGGCCCCCAAAATATAGCTAACCTCAATTTTTAACATTTTTATTATAGGTATAGAGTCACTATTTATGCTATGTTACAACCCAGTTAATTTCAGAAAGAAATAACTACTATTTAGTTGACATTTCTCTCATCTTAAAATTCTGTATCTCAGTCAAGAGTATAGCCAAATACATAAATATATCTACGTACAGACATACATAAATGTGAAAAATTCATTTATGTACCAGTATTTATAGTTGTATGTATATATGTAAAACTGGACAGTCACCTTAAGATAAAGTTTATTCATCTGTTAACTTCCATAGCAATACTTGATTGCAATCTATTATCCAATATGGATATTGTTATATACGACCTATAGTAATATGTTATTGTAAGTAACACCAGCATAAGTATAAATATTAGCAACTGCTGAGTTGACATGTTTTCTGTAATCCACATAATGAAACACTGCCCAGGGCAGCCCCTAGAACTTGAGGCTACCCTGCAGGACTCCAAATGTGTAGGAAACTTTCTGTCACCGCCGCTAACAGGATAATAAGTATCTAATCCAAAGACCATACCCCCAGGAACACAGTTTTTTTACTGTGTTGATTTGGCAGCAATTCCTTCCAAAACTAAATAATTGACTAATTATGTACACAAGAATGTTTTCGTTGCTTAAAAGCTGAAGAAAAAAGCTTAGTACAACCTAGAGGTGGAATAAACTGAAAATAGCAGCCCTGTTCTGCTCTGTGCTAGTTTAGGAAGTATTCTGAAGAAGGTGGTAATATGTGGTTCTAAAGGGGCATTGAGGCTGGGTGTGGTGGTTCATACCTATAATCCCAGCACTTTGGGAGTCCGAGGTGGGAAGATGGTTTGAGGCCAAGAGTTCAAGACCAGCTTGAACAACGTAGTGAGACCCAGTCTCTACAAGAATTTTTTTTTTAATTAGCCGAGCATGGTGGCGTGCACCAATAGCCCCAGCTACTTAGGTTGCTGAGGTGGGAGGATCTCTTGAGCCCAGAAGTTCAAGGCTACAGTGAGCTGTGATCATGCCACTGCACTCCAGCCTGAGTGACAGAGTGAGACCCTGTCTCTTAAAAAATAAACAATAAAATAAAGGAATTCTGACTGAATAGGGGAGCTCTTTAAAAAGGCAACCAAAGTCTGAGAAGGATAATGACATCTGTAATACCTAATGGATATTGAATATTTACTTTAGTTCTCTAAGTACTTTATATAAATTCATTCAATCAACTCAGCCACTATGGAAATTCTTCTGTCAGGCACTGTTCTAGATTCTGTAGACTCAGTACAGAATGAAACAGAACAAAAATCCATGCCCTCCTGTAGCTCACTTTTCTAGCAGGAGGGGACACACCATAAATAAACTAAGGAATGAAATATAAAGGTGAGTTTAAGTGTGCTGTAGAGAAGACAGGCAAGGGGAGCCAAGCGCCACCTTTTCCGCTGTGTTTCTGTAGAACCTGTGGCTTTTATTCATGGTCAGATAAAAAGCTCTTGGAGGGGCCTGAGAGGGAAGTGTCGCGACCTGACAGAGGATCTCTGTTGTGTTGCAAACCACTTAGGAGACTGTTCTGATAAACCAGGGAGGTGATATGTTAGGGCTGGTGGCAGCAGTGGCGAAAAGTCGTCGGATTCTGGGTATCGTTTAATAGTAGAGCCAGTCGGATTTGCTGGCAGGCTGGATGTGAGAGGTGAGAGGAGAAGTCAGCGCACAAGCCATTGTGTTTGCCTTGAACATCACAAGCTTGTGCTTGTCACCAGCTCCCATTATCCTCACAGCAGACTGGTTGCTAGAATAGTCATTTTACAGATGAGGACATGGAGACACCGAGAAATTCTGTACCTTGTCTGACATCCCACTCATAGTGGCAGGATAAGATTTAGACCTAGATGTCTGGTCCCCCAGTCTGCCACCTGAAACACTGTTCCAGGCTGCTTCTCTGATCCTGGTTACTCAGAGGAATCCATAGTACTGGATCTGGAAATCAGAAATCTGCAGGGACCCTCACTCAGGGCAGGCATTTCAAGGGTTTATACAGAAAAGGAGATCCCTGTGTTCTGTTTCCCCAAGAGCACGACCTCTTCCCCGTCTCTCCTCTGTCCTCCTTTTCCTCTCTGTGGACACTGCAGTGACCTTGTTCTTCCTCCATCCTCCTCCACATCCGTGCTACCCAAACTCCCCACAAATGCTAAAACCCCTTCTAGAGGAACTGCTGCCCCTTCCTTTCTTCATTCATTCACCCAGACCTTATGCCATGGGGGCGCCTAGTGTCCCTGAGTGTTAAATGACAGGTTTCTGTTTTGTTTTGTTTTGAATCAGTCTCACTCTGTCGCCCAAGCTGGAGTGCAGTGGCATGATCACAGCTCACTGCAGCCTCAACTTCCCAGGCTTAGGCGATCCTTCCACCTCAGCCTTCCAAGTAGTGCCTGGCTAATTTTTTTATTTATTGTAGAAATGAGGTCTCGCCAAGTTGCCCAGGCTGGTCTCAAACTCCTGGGCTCAGATAATCCTCTCTCCTCCACCTCCCCAAGTGCTAGAATTACAGGGGTGAGCCACCACCCAGAAAATCACAGTTAAATAAGATTTTTTTTTTGCTTGCTTCTCTATTTTACACAAATGAGTAACAACAGGGTAGAGCAGGGATCCCCAACCCCCAGGCCACAGACCAGTACCAGTCTATGGCCTGTTAGGAACCAGGTGGCACAGGCGGGCAAGTGGAGCTCCATGTTCTGTCAGATCAGCAGTGGCATTAGATTCTCCTAGGAGCGCAGACCCTACTGTAAACTGCACTTGGAGGGATCTAGGTTGCAAGCTCCTTATGAGAATTGAATGCCTGATAATACTCCCCCCGTCCACATCCGTGAATAAACTGCCTTCCACAAAACTGGTCTCTGATGCCAAAAAGGTTGGGGACCACTGGAGAGGTTACAGAGAAGCAGATTTCAGTGCAGAGAAGTATACCTTTCCAACATGTGCAGATTTCCAGCAGCAGCACAGGATGCTGGTCTCACCTAACCCACCCTTCCCGGGCCAGCAGCATGGGGCTTGCAGCCACTGTGGATACTTGGGCAGTGCCTTATGCACCCTGCACCTCCAAGGCAATCTCCCAGTTCCTGAGGTGGAGACTCATATGTGTCTCTTTTCTGTGTTCTCTTCAGAGAGACATTTTAAATGTTGAGAGGACACAAACTCATTTGCTCTAGTCAACACTATCTCAGGGTGCAAATTATACAACTGGGGCAGCTTCCAGGGAGAGGTCTCATGCTTCCAACCTCAGCTTGGTGTACATCCTCACATAGATCAGGAGTTGAGAGTCACTCCCATTTTGCACTTATCTTTGCAGCCCCCGTGGGAAGACAGAGCCATGTGTAGAAGGAAAACCAGACGTGTAGAAAGAAAATCCTTGTTCACAGAGAGGGAGAGGGAGGGGAACTGGCATTGATGTGCACCTACTGTGTGTACCAGGCACTACATTGGATGCCAGTCAGTCCTTGTTTTGGTGAAATTCATATTGCAAACCTTCATTGTAAGCAGAGAACTAACCAACCACCTGGAAGAGTCAACCCAAGGCCTTCTTTTTGGGTCTCTCTGGTTCCCTCTAACATCCTGAGGAATTCAGGACCTTCTGTTTCAGGCCCATTGTCGTTCTTCACTCTCAGGTGGGAATTCACTTGGTCTGCTTTTTCTCAACTTTTTCCAGGGTCCTGAACAGTCTCTGTAAGTTAGCCAGATATAAAAGTTCTTAAAATGCTAGATTTTTAATTTCCCTTTTTTGTTTTGTTTTGTTTTGTTTTGTTTTGAGTCAGTCTTTCACTCTGTTGCCCAGGCTAGAGTGCAATGGCACAATCACAGCTTACTTACTGCAGCTTTAACCTCCTGGGCTCAGATGATCCTTCTTTCTCAGCCTCCCAAGTAGCTGGGACAACAGTCATGCACCACCACGCCTGGCTAACTTTTTTGTAGGGATGAGATCTTGCTGTGTTTCCCGGTATTTTATTTTATTTTATTTTATTTCATTTTATTCTATTTTTTGAGTTGGGGTCTCACGCAGTTGGGGTCTGTCACGCAGGCTGGAGTGCAGTGGTGCGCTCATGGCTCACTACAGCCTCAACCTTCTGGGCTCAGGTGATCTTTATGCCTCAGCCTCCCAAGTAGCCGGGGCTACAGGCACATGCCACCACACCTGGCTAAACTTTTTCTATTTTTTGTGTAGGGACAAGGTCTCACTGTGTTGCCCAGGCTGGTCTTGAACCCCTGGGCTTAGGCAGTCCTCCCACCTCAGCCTCCCACAGTGCTGGGATTACAAGTGTGAGCCACTATGCCAGCCTTAGTTTCCCTTTTTTAACTCCCACCTAACTCCCTCAACTCCATTTATAGAAATTCCATCTCAGTTCATATTCTAGTCTCTTGCCTTTGCTCATGGTGATATTAGCATAAATAATACACACCTCAGTTTTTTTTTAAGTATAGAATAGAAAGCCCTGTCATCCTACACTATCAGAGAATGCATGGTTGCCATCAGCTAGAAGAGGGCCAGTCACCATTAGAAGTAACTTTCGTGTGCTTGCTTGCGTGATAGTCACAGCAACTCTACAAGGAGGTCCTATTAGACGTTTGACAGACACAAGGTGGTTAAGTCACTTTCTCAGGGTCACACAGCTCCGGAGTACCTGAGCTGCAGTTTGAACCCAGCTTCACCACCATACGTGCTGCTGTCTGTTTCTTTTCCACCTCTCTCTCATCTGTTCTTCCTCCAGGCCTTCTCTATTTAAATGCATGAAGCTCTCTCTCTCTCAGTGTCAGTGCCACTGATCAAAGGGCTACCTTCCATCCACTCGGTAAACTAAGCAGTCATCATGTGCATATAATATTTCCGCCTTCAGCCATCCCTAGCTGCCTTTGTCACGGCCAGGGGGTTCTTTTCACACTGTCAAATAGCTCTTCCTGTTCGCTTCAGCTCATTCTGTAAGGCTTGAAGTCACCAGCGAGCAACTTTCCAAACATCTCATAGAGGAGCGCAGCCTTCAGTCACTCCCGTCCCAGCCAAGAGTCGGCTGTTCTCCGTTGGTGGGCAGGGTGTTCCCACAGGGGAAACTTCCCTCCTCTGGATAGTTTTGAGCTTTGTTTTCGTTACAGTAATTCCACATCTCTGCCTGTGTTAATGATTCAAATGACAATGATTAACAAGAACCCCAGTCCCACCGATTACTGAAATATGTAAACCGCTCAGAAGGAATTATGACATCAGGCACAGAGGGAAGTGGATGATCCAGAGATAGACAGTTGGAAAATACAACAATAAGAAATCATTTAGGAAGGGAAAATAAAGAAAGAGAAATTAGTGTGACGAACTTGGCTGTGACTTTAAATATGTCGCTGTCTTCCTCCTCTCTCACAAATATGTTTGTGATTTAAGAGAAGGACTTTTTTTTTTCAGACCTGACTTGTATTTTTTCACACCAGTACAACAATTTATGGGGCAAGGTAAGCCCTGGGGGAAAGTGCTATGTTATATAAACATATGTTGGCCGGCTTTTCCGCCTTGTCTAAATGCTATTACTGGGCATATCTTGAATTTCGAGAAGAAAATATGTTAGCCCATCTGATTAGTCAACCAGATTAAAAAATAAAAAAACTAGCTACATCAAGGATCATTTCATATCGGGATGAATACCAGAAGCTTCGTATCAGCAAAACTTTTAAATTTATGGTGGCTTTGCAGACAGGCACTGTAAACTCCGCTGAGCGCCATCTGTTTCTGCTCGCCCTGGCCTACGGGATCTATAAAACTACTGAAGGAAATTGGAGTGAAGGAACGAGCATGTGTTTTACAGAATTTCAGATCTCTTGATTGAGGTTTGTAAAGGCTTTCTGGAAAACAATAAAAATCTTTGTTGGACCCTTTGCTGTCACCTCTGTAGGAAAGGTATTAATAAACTGCATTCGTGATACGATTTTCCTAAATGGTGCTGTGGCCTATTTTACCCAACATAATAAGTTGCTTTTCATAGGAGGAATTTCCTGGTTAAAATAGTCCTTATTCATCTATCAGCTTTTAATTACCTAGATAGCATGTCATAATGTATCGGTCATGAGACCAGCCCCTGTTAATGGGGTGGGGCCATGTTATGACATGGTGGAGTTTCAGCCAAGTCGCCTGGAGGGAACCAAGACCCAGAACTCTGTCAGATGTTCTCCAGTGAGCCAACGAGCGTGAGCCCATCCAGTAAAACAGGAGGGCCGTTGGTCACCACCCTCCTGCCCCTGACAGTGTAAGACAGGAAGAACTTCCCAGCTCTGGAGGCAGCCAGCCAAGAGTCACTTCAAGCCCATTTTGTAAAAAGAAACGTTGAGAGGGAGAGGGAGATGTGGAAATGACAAAGGCAATCATGAATCAAGACATTTGCACCCTTTTTTTTTTTTACTTAAATTTTTTTTAAAAATCGAGATCTCCCTCTTTCGTTTAGGCTGGAGTGTAGTGATGGGATCATAGCTCACTGCGGCCTCAAACTCCTGAGCTCAAGCAGTCCTCCTACCTCAGCCTCCCAAGTAGCTGGGACTGTAGGCACATGCCACCACACCCAGCTAATTTTTTTATTTGTTATTTTTAGAGATAAGGGGGTTGGGGGAGTCTCACTATGTTGCCCAGGCTGGTCTTGAACTCCTGGCCTGAATCAGTCCTCCTGCCTCTACCTCCCAAAGTACTGGGATTACAGGCCTGAGCTACCACACCCAGCCAATTTTCATTAGAGCTCTCTTCTAGTGTCATTACAAGGACTGGTATTGTGTTTTTTAGACACGGCACCTTTTCCTACCCTATATAGCAAATGTAAACTGAGAGCCTGATACGTACCAGACTCCATGTCTGGGGGATTCAAAGATGAGCGGGATTGGTCTTTGCCCTTAAGGACCTCATTGCTGGTGGTGAGACATTGGTGTCCTGGACATGAGAGATGCCGCAGTGTACCTAGGTGAGAGCAGCAAGCAAGATGTGAGAGCTGGATGCAACCGCCTTTGGCATGGCAGACCATCAGTTCAGCTCCAGTTCATTCCCGCATTCGTTCATTCCACACGTATGTGCTGAGGGCCTCATCGGTGCCAGGCACTGTCCCTAGTTAACGGGTTAATGAGCAGAATCCCCTTTGCAGCTCAGCCTGGGGGTCAGTCACTAAACCAGCCAGCAAATGCCTGCATGACAAGTGAGTGAAGGTAACTTCACAAGGTGATAGTGATAGAGGAACACAGGGGGACATGGAGGACAGGACCATGATGAGGCTTCAGGAAGGCCTTTAGGACTTTGGGACAGTTGAGCTGAAACTCGACGCGAGAGGTATGTGTTGTGTGAAGAAGAGCATTTCAGGCTCATGGAAAGCAGGTGCCCATGCTATAGAGCAGGACGAGCCTTAGGTCAGTAAGGCTGGAGCAGGGGTGGGTGAGAGCTCTGTAAGACAGGTCAGTGAAGGAGCAGAGGGCAGAACCCCCTCCAGACCCAATGCTCTAGCTCGTCAGCCACCACAGCTTGTGTCTGAATGACGAGCCAAGTATTCTTAGAAATATTCATGGGAGAAACCACGAGTGTCACCATGCTATCTGTTTCAAGAGAGCTCACACCTGGGTATAATTCTTACATTCCATCATACAGTACGATAAAGGGATCATGGATGTGAGGTCTAAAGCCACCCTGTTCTGAGCTATCCCTTAAACTCCCTAGCATGTATCATCCAAAACAAGTTATTTTATGGCATCTTTTCCTGGTTTGTTTGTTTTTTTTAAGGTAACTGAGGATTAAACAAGAGAGAAACATATCTCTTTCCTATGTAAAAGAAGTCAGATGGGAAGCAGGCAGCCCAGGACTGGGGTGGCAGCTGTATAGACCTCAGAGATTCAGTTTCCTCTGTCGTGCTACACTGCCAACCTTGGTGTATTTCCTCATATTCTAAAGTGGCTGCCTAAGCTCTAGCTATTTTACCAACATTCCAGCCAGCCAAAGAGGGAAGAAGGACTAGCTCTTTCTATTTGCAGCTCCTTCCTAGATATAACCAATACTTTTCCACTTAAATCTCATTGGCCAAAAGCAAATCTCACAGCCACAGTTGGCTGCAGCAAGAGCCAGAGGGATGTGGTCTCTGAACCCGAGGAAGAGGTGTCCAGCCAAGGAGCAAAGTGATTGCGTCTAAAGAAAATTAAGAAATGGGACAGGCTGGGGGGAGGCGGGCAACTAAAAGTCTCAGCTGTGGAAGCCAGTTTTTCTACATAAGCCATATATCAGATTTTGTATTTTTTTGGCACATAAATGGTTTTTGAATTTGTGAGTTTAAAAAATCATTTTCTATACCCTTGAAATATATCTCATTGTGTTTTACAGACTGAATTATGTGTCATCAAATAATTGATGCCTTATGCGATGGTTTTTTAAAAGTTTTTTTTTAAAGATAAAATTCAGGGCCATCACAAAATCATAAGAGCCTGTAAGAGTAGTGCAATAAGTAAAAATGCTGAGCATTGACATAATGTACTGTGTCTTATACAACTTCCATAGTGACACCATAACATTTGAATATGATGTTTCTCCTCATGAAAAATATTGTGTTACTAATACTGTCCTCATTTTTCTGTTACTACTTTTAAGTTTCTAAATAGCACAGTAATTAAGATTAAAATAAGACAAAACGAAGCAAATTCTGCTCTTAATTATCTTAACTATTCTGGGAACTATATTCCTAGAAAATGTTTCAGAACCACACGTTTTCTGGTGCTCTTGATGCCTTTGTAGAAAGCCTCTTCTTTTGTGTGTTTAGTTCTCAGTATGCATTGATATATCATCAACTTTTCCTTTTTTTTTTTTAATAAGAAACTTCTGATTGATCCGGATCCCAGCTGGTTCTTCCTCTTTCCCTCTGAACATCTTTTTTAATCACTCATCTTCTCATCACTCTTTGCCAGAGGGCAGAGACATACAGGTTGTTTCTTGCATCACACGGCTGGATACAATGTTAGTTCAAAGTCCCACAGCGGGGTTACCCCCTTTCAGGTCCCTACTACCCCCAGAAAGCACATGAATGCTGTGAACTGGAAGCAAATTTGCATACACCCTAAGATTTTTGTTTGTGTGTTTGGGTTAACCCAAGCCAAAGATTTCCTTTTGTCTCTGAGTAATCAAAAGCTTCTGGGAATAATCGCAAACATATTGGGGTTTATCTGAAACACCCTTCTCCTGAGTTATTTTCTGGGTGTTCTGCCTTGTCTGTTTTTATGGAGAAAGCAATCCTTCATCCAGTACAAGAGCCTAATTCAGTTCAGTTCAACTGAGATTTATGTAGTGCCTAGGTGTCAGGGCCCGTCCTGGGTGTCGGTGGATCAAAAGTTTAAAAAAGAAAGTCCATTCCAAGGAACTCGTGTGTCATGGAGAAAACCAAGATCATTAGGATATAAGATGCTAATTGTTATGGTCAGGATGCGCAGAGGCTAACATCGGAGCAAGCACTCCACCCACAAGCTGCTGTTCAGAAAGGAATTGCTTGGTACCACTAAGACCCAGGCATTCTGGGAAGGTGAATGTGAGAAGGACTTTCCAGGTCAAGAATAGCCCAAGCAAGGAACAAATTTGATGATACTAGGGCAGAAACGGTTGGAGCCTGGACCAGAAAGTTAAGCAAAGACTGAGTCACAGAAGGTTACCTGAACATCATTAATGTCACTGCATTAAGCCATGGTAGATGGCTTTTCACTATGGAATTCACAGTATTCCAGAGAGTACCAGAAGCCATAGAAAAAAGATTTGGGGCAGAGGAAGTGATAAATAAATGCCACTGATAAACTAGGAAGTCATGGGGGAAAAATTGTATTTTGACATGAATATAACACAATAGAAAATTAGCAAGAATTCTTTTCAGCTAAAAATAAAAGGCATTAAGACAGTTCTTAATGAGAAGCCCAAGAACAGAGAACCTGACAACTGTGTTCCGCTGTCTTGAGGCTTTCTCAAAGGGAGGTTTTGAGCCAGACCCCCTCACAATGTGCAACCACCAAAGGATTTCAGTGGAAGTTTACGTCTTCAAGCCAAAGTTCACATGAGCGCGGGATTTGCCTCTGGTTATAGTGCAAAGTGGCAGATTGACCACTTAGGGCTGACCTCAGGAGGTCTTTGTACTACCCAAGTTCAGCCCCATGCCCAAGTGTACCACAATGAATTCAGACCGACTAGGTTCAGGCCTCTGGGAAAGAACCCAGCAATTTAGTGGCCTTTGCAATCTGAAATGCAATGACACTTTCAGAAATGTTTGCGAGTTTAAGTTCAAATAACATAACTTTTTCAGTGTCTGAAAGCAGTGTTGATCTTGATGAGTCGTGCAGTTCCCAAACTCCAGTGGGACTGCTGCCAGGAAGGGCACCCCAGCATTCTACTTACAGATTTCTATCTTGCCACTAAATTGTAGGTACACAAGGGTACTCAAGAATATCTTTGGGTCTCTGGTTCCATGAGTCAATCCTTTCAGGCCTGGCACGTTGCCTCATGCCTATAATCCCAATACTTTGGGAGGCCGAAATGGGAGGATTGCATGACCCCAGGAGTTTGAGGCCAGTCTGGGCAAGGTAGCGAGACACTCCCTCTGCAAAAAATACAAAAATTAGCGTGATGGCACACATCTATAGTCCCAGCTACTTAGAAGGCTGAGGTGGGAGGATCACTTTAGCCCAAGAGTTTGAGGCTGCAGTGAGCTATGATCGCGACACTGAACTCCAACCTGGGAACAGAGAGAGACCTTGTCTCAAACAAAATCAAACAAGGGCAGCCTCCTCAGTTCCCCTCCTGCTCTGGGAGCTTTTCTGTCCTCCCAATAAATCCCGCTTTCTAAAAAAAAAAAAAAGCAAACAAGATCTTCCTATCCACTGAGATTGGATGACTGATAAAGGCAACTATTATGGGTAACCAAGACTGAGTGATGTGGGACTGAAATGAGAATAAAGCAACACAGCGTTTACCCTTTCCAAAGAAATACAGTAAGTCCCCTACATACGAACCTTCAAGTTACAAACTTTAACAATGCACATGTGTGGTTTCTATGTATTACTTCTCACCATCAGGTATCAGTGTAACCTGTTAAATACATATAGTACCATGTAGCAAATTGTGTTCATTGGGTACCTAGGCTAACTTTAGCCTTATAAACTTATGAATGCACTCTTGGAGCCAGACTTCTTTGTATGTTGGGGACTTCCTGTATCTAGTTAATACAACACAAAGAAAGAATTGAGGAATAAAAGGGAGGGAAAAGCCACAATTTGGAAAGATTCAGAAAGTTTGTTTGAAAAGAGGCAATACCTACAAACTTAAAGTTAAGCAGTGAAGGTTTTTTTTTGGTTTGATGGTGATGATTTCATGAATAAGATGCTTCCTGAGAAGATCAGAAGGATTAATTGAGTCATAGGAGGAGACAACAGAAGCTAAATGACTTCATCACATGGTAGAAAAGAGAAACATGAAAAGAAAAGAGAAACATGCAAGTTGCATGTTTTGGGAGACTCACCACATCTTGGTACAAACTATCTCCAAAGAGTTGTCCTACTGGCATGTTTCAAAGGGGTCAGAGCCAGAGAGAACAGTTGACATCTTGGATTTGGCCCCACACCTGACCAAATTCTAAAAAATAGGCAATGGATTGACCTCTTCAGATTTTGCCACTTTTAAAGTTTTCTGGAGAAAAACTTAGAGAGTTTTAGAGTTTTCTCTAACTTGTAAACTCCCTTGGAAAAGCCCCAAGTCTTCAAAGATATGCAAAGAAAACAAAAGGTTCCATTCACAGCAACAAACAAGAAGAAACCTTAGCTAGGTACGTGTATGGCTGGATGGAAGAAAACTAAATAATTTGACAAAAATGAGGGAAATATAAAAAATGAGTTGAGTAAGTCAACATACCATTCTCTGAATAGGAGGAGCATAATTGAAGTGTCAGTTCTTACCAATTAGTGAGCCATTCAGGGGAATTTTTTTTAAGTGTAGCTTCTCCTCTTGATTGTATTCTAGCCTAGGAAAATAATCCTAAATGCAGAAAAAGAGATTAAGGTCTAGCTGAAAATAGTGGCCTTATTATACTATTTTGAATGCTTCTCATATCAGTGAAAATTGATGATACTCTTCTTTTTTAAATAAAATTTATAATAAAAAGATCTTTTTGGCTGGGTGCAGTGGCTCATGCCTATAAACTCAGCACTTTCGGAGGCCAAGGTGGGAGGATTGCTTGAGTCCAGGAGTTTGGACTAGTCTGAGCATTGCCTCTTAAAAAAAAAAAAAAAAATTAGTTGGGTGTGGTGTTGTGTGCCTGGGGCCAGCTACTTGGGAGGCTGAGGCAGAAGGATTGCCTGAGCCCTGGAGGTCAAGGCTGCAGTGAACCACAATGGTAACATTGTATTGCATCGAGCCTGGGCAACAGAGTAAGAATCCAACTCAAAAAAATATTTTTTTCAATAGCTCAGAGTTATTAACTTAATGACTTAATATAGTTCACCAAATATACAAGAGTAGACCTCAAAAAACAGAATTATTTTTTGGAGGGTAGGCCTCTTGTGGTACAGGCTAGGCAGGTGTTTTAGGAACCCATCCGCATCAGTGTACCAGCTAGCGTTGTTATGAAAGGCTGCATTCAGCTTCAGTGAATTTTGGGGGGTGATTCTTTCAATGCTTTTGCCCATTTCATGATGGGTGATTTATGAGCTCACCTAACCACACCGCAATTAGTGTTCAGCATTTTTTGACCAAGAACGGCATGACCTGCATGCCCCACTCTCCCTATTTACTGGATCTTGCCCCAAGTGACCTTTTTTTGTTTCGCCAGATGAGAAAATTCTCAAAGGGGAATGTTTTGCCAGTGTAAAAGAGGTTAAGAAAAAAAAACAGAAGCGCTAAAATGCATCAAAATTGACAAGTTCAAAAGCTGTTTTGAGCAGTGAGAAAAGCAGTGTATTACATCAATCGGAGATAACTTTGAAGGTGACTGAAGTTTAAACATGTAAGAACAAATACACATTTTTTTATAAATATATTGCGGGTTTTGGGGGCTCCCCTTGTATGTCAAAACACTATTCTAGTTGCTGGGGATACAGACCTGAAAGGTAGTGCCTGCCCTTAGGAGCTTATAATCTAAGAAGGGAAATAAACCAATGTGAATTTATCAAGCTAGATGGGGGACTTCAGAGGAGGAACAAGGATGGGGTGGAGTGGGGAACTGTTTTCCATGGGGGGTGGTCATGTAAGGCCTCCCTGTACCTGATAGGACCTGTGGCTGTCTGGAGGGAGAGAATTCAGACCGAAAATAGACAAACACTGAGAACCTGAAGAGGCCTGAAGGAGGGAGGGGGTGACTGGTAAAGGCGCCAGAGAACTGGCCTCCGAGGCAGGGCCAGGCCCTGAACCACTCAGGGCCAGTGGGTGATTGCAGAGACTCACTTTTCCTCCAAGTCCCAGGAAGGTAGAGCCTAGAAGTCAAGATCTGACTTGTTAAATGGTTGCTCTGGGTGCTCTGTTGAGAACAGAGTATCGGGGTAACAGGGAAGAGGCAAGGGGGCCACCAGCAGGCTGTCATAGTGATCCCAACAAAAAACGGCAGGGACTTGGGCTGCTGTAGAAGGGTGTAAGTGGGTGGATTCTGGATTTGGGTGGGAACCAGGGTGTGCCCTTTGAATCCTTTTTTTTTTTTTTTTTTTAGATTAGAAAATATAGTTTAATTAAAAGTAAAATAGAGAAAAAGAGAAGATTCACCTCCCCAGGGTGAATGGGGAGGGGACCAACGCCAGGAAGCATGGAGACAGCCATAGCCCAAAGAGCACATGGTCACACCAGAGTCTAACAAGGCAGTGATCTGGTGATGGCGCTTTTTTTTTTTTTTTTTTTTTGCGGAGACAAGGTCTCACTATGGTGCCCACGCTGGTCTTGAACTCCTGGGCTCAAGCAATCCTCCCACCTCAGCCTCCCAAAGTGCTGGGATTACAGGCGTGAGCTACCATACCCAGCCAGAATCTTTTTTCTTTTTTTTTTTTGTACTTAAAATTTTTTAAATTATGGTAGAACATATAGAACATATATATCATTTTAACTCGTTTTAATGTAACGTTGTGTTTTTACAATGTTATGCATCCATCACCACCCATCTCCAGAACTTTTTCGTCTTCCTGGACTGAAACTGCACACCCACCAAATAATTAATTCCTGTTCTTCCTGCCTCCAGCCCCTAGCAATCCTCATTTTACTTGCTGTCTCTGAATTTGACTATGCTAGGTACTGTGTCTAAGTGGAATCATACATTTGTCCTTTTGTGTCTGGTTTATTTTATTTGGCATCATGTCTTCAGGGCTCATCCATGTTGTTGCATGTGTTATAATTTCACACCTTTTAAGGCTGAATAATATTCCCTTATATGTACTAGGGGAGACCCCCCCCCCAAAAAAAAACAGAATTACCGTTTTCAATGCAGGCCCTTGTAGCACAGGCATCCACCACAAGGTAAGTGGTGTAGGAACCCACTGGAATCAGCATACCAGCTAGCGTTATGAGAGGCTACATTCTGCTTCAGTGAATTTTTTTTAAGATTCTTTGATCAAGTTTGCCCATTTAATAATGGGTGATATACAAGTTCACCTACCCACACTGCGCTGAGTGTTCAGCAGTTTTTGTCCAAAAAAGGCATGACCCCTGTGGCCCACCCTCCCTATCCACCCGATCTCGCCCCCAGTAACTTTTTGTTGTTGTTTTCCTGGGTTAAAAAAAAAGGTCCTCAAAGGGAAACATTTTGCCGATATGGAAGAGGTAAAATAAAAATAAAAGCACTAAAAGTCATCAAAATTGGCAAGTTCAAAAACTGTTTTGAGTCGTGGAAAAAGCATCTCAATAGATGTATGCCATCAAATGGAGAGTATTGAAGTTTAAACATGTAAGGATAAATACACAATTTTTATATAAATTCCAGGGTTTTTGTTTGTTTGTTTTTGTCTTTTTTTGGTCTTCCCTCATATCTACCACAGTTTGCTTATCCATTCATCTACTGATGTTTCCACCCTTTGGCTGTTGTGAATAGTGTCACTGTGAACACTGGTGGTGGATTTCTTAAATAAAGCAGATAATTTGCCTGTGGATTAAAAGTATAGTTTAAGAAAAAAACAGGGAGAAACAAGGGTGGCTCCTAAGTGTGTGTGTGTGTGTGTGTGTGTGTGTGTGTGTGTGTGTGTGTGTGTGTGTGTTTGGGGGATTTGTCTTGGGTTTTGTTTTTTTGTTTGGTTGCTTTTTTGCAGAGCAGCTAGAAGGATAAAGTTGTAATTGTCTAGATGAAGAAGACTGAGATTTTATCCTGCTTATTTTTATTTAACATATTAAAGTATCATATTGTGGAGTTAGTAAAAATCTTCCTTAAGGCTGGTATAAGACCTTCCTTCTCTAACTTCCTGTCTACATCTCTTCCTCATCCCCTACCCCCCCCACCGCCCCAGAAAAATAGCGTTACTTCCAGGCATCATACATTCCCTGGATTCATGGAAACACTTCCATGATTCAGACTAGGGATAGGGTTGGTTTAACATATTTAGTTTTTAATGCATATCACTCAGGCTTTTTTAACAGAAAAGGCAACCTACACTGGTAAAGGATCTTTGGGGAGCTGAATCTCACCTGCTTCTCCCTTTTCCCCTAAACACATAAATATCTATAAACAGCCATAACTCCTCACCAGAACACAGGAAAGCCAAACAAACTGTAACCACCACACACAAGAATGTGATGAGAGTCCCAGGGCTCTGGTGTTTTCGACTTAATCTCTCAAAACACTAGGTTGTAAGGACTGACTTATCCAGCAATTATTTATTGAACACCTGCTTGGTAGTTAAGTACTTGGGTCATGAGAACACATATTTCTTCCTCTTACAGAGTGTTTAGTCTAACAGGAAGACAAAGGAGCCACTAGAAACAGGTGCCAAATAATGGAAGCCCAAAGTAGTGTCAGCTACCTCAGTCTAAGGAAGGAAGTGACCCTTGATGGAAGGAAGTGGAAGGACAGTAGTCATCGCAGTTGCAAGGGCCCAAGGATAACAGGACGCCTGGGCGCCTTCCAGAAGCTAAAAGCCAGAACGTGAAGCAAAAGGTCGGGCCGGCTTGAGAGATGATCTTAGAAAAGCAAAGACAAGTCAGATAGGAAAGGTCTTGAAACCACAGTAAGGATTTTGTCGTCTTCCCTGAGGGTGATGTGAGGCCATTAGAATGATTTAATCCAAGAACTGCTAAAATCAGATGTGCCCTATGGAAATGTCCCACTGGCTGCAGTGTGCCTGGCTACAAGCAGAGTGTTTCTGGAGTCAGGAAGCCCCACTAGGAGACTATGGTAGGAGGACAGGCAAATTGTTGGGGACTGGGTTAATGGAGACAAGATTGGCAAGAGGAGGGTAATCAGGAGATACAGAAGCACAACAGAACCGGGTTGAATGTTGGATGGGGTATACAGAGGCAATTCAAGAATCGGACGCAGGTTTCTGCCTTGGGCAACTACTGACAAAGCCATTCCATATACAAGCTGCAAAGAGGAAGAGTGCGCTTGTGGGGAACACCTTGTGTTCATATTGCGATGTGTTAGGTGTGTGCTTTAGGAGCTGGGTAGTCTGTGTTTGGAGTTCCAGACAGAGATTAAATCCACAGGTGGAGCTCTGTGGCTAACTCCCATAGAATTATAGAAGATCTAAGCCCATGTGGAGATCTGGGGCTGATTCCCATATACATAACAGAAGAGCTAAGCATGGGAGAGATCTGGGGCTGGTTCCCGTAGAGATATCAGAAGATCTAAGCCCAGGGGTAGATGTGGGGCTGATTCCCATACAGATAACAGAATGGCTGATCTCCTGTGGAAGGTCATAGAATCTGCTAATCCTCCCAGAACCGTTGTTTGTATAGTTACAGAAGACTTCTGAAAGAATACCAGGGTGTTTTTCCTTTCTCTTTTTCTCAAGACTCTTTCCAACAACCAATTTTCTATTAATTATAACCTGTGATCAGCGACTTTAACAGCCTGAAGAACGTTTTCTCATATGGATGTACATTTACCTAAGCAACCACTTAGTTATCTGTTTGCTTTTGTTAATTTTTTCTTATTTAAAATAACCCAGAAAAAATATTTGCATTCCCTAAAATTAGCTCTATGGGTTGTTAGTAAGCAATATTTGGGGAAAAGTGTCTATAATTTATAAATACATCTGGGAAACCTTGGTTTAAAAAACTATTCAAGGCTGGGCTCAGTGGCTTAGCCTGTAATCCCAGCACTTGGGGAGGCCAAGGCGAGTGAATTGCCTGAGCCCACGGGTTCAAGACCTGCCCAGGCAACTTGGTAGGACCTCATCTCTACAATAAATAAAAAATTAACTGGGCACGTAGCACACACCTGTATTTCCAGCTACTTGGAAGGCTGAGGTGGGAGGATTGCCTGAGCCCAGAAGGGCGATGCTGTGGTGGCCGGGAGCATGCTATTGCACTCCAGTCTGGGTGACAGAGTGAGACTCCAACTCAAAAAAAGAACTATTCAAGCTAGGTATGGTTACTCATACCTGTAATTCCTGCACTTTGGGAGGCCAAGGCAAGAGAATTGTTTGAGCCTGTGTTCAGTATCAGCCTGAACAACATAGTGAGACCTCGTCTCTACAAAAAATAAAAATTAGCTGGGCGTAGTGTCACGTACCTATAGTCCCAGCTACCTGGGAGGCCAGGCAGAAAGATCGCCTGAGCCCAGGAGCTCAAGTCTGCAGTGAGCTGTGATCGTGTCAATGCACTCCAGCCTGAGTGACAGAGTAAGACTAGGCTCAAATTAAAAAATAAAAAATAAACTATTCAATAGGGCTTTTTATTCTGACTTCTTGAAGGCTTAACTGTGTTGTTCTGCGCTGTGACTGCCGCTATGGTTTATTTGCACTTTTATTAAATCTCTGGCAATGGGCCATCTTGGGGGACTGGGGTGATGCTTTCAGGACTAGTGTCCACAGGACAGTTTCATGAGTAACTAACTTATAAGCAAAAACCATACCTAATTTTAACACATAGTTCATAAATTGAATTATCTAACAGGAGTAAACCTCTCTGTCCTCTGTGTACATTGCCAAATACCTTTTCCAAGGGCCAGTACATTGCTGGTGGGAAGGCAAACTGTTATAAATCCCTGTAAATTCTTGTTTCCATGCTATGTTTCCTAGACTGGTCTCGAACTCCCTGGCTCAAGCATTCTCCCACCTCACCCTCCCAAAGTGCTGGAATTACATTCATAAGCCACCATGCCCAGTCAATCATTTACTTTTTTAGTGTTTTTGTTTTTCGTTTTGTTTTGTTTTTGAACATTTGGAAGTTCTACCTTTTTGTGAATCAGTTCTTTAAAGCATTTCCTTTTGTAGTTCCCCCCACCCAGGAATTTAAGCTTAGAAAGCCCTTATATAAAGCTTTATCCAGACACTTCATAAATAGTAACTTCTTGGTTTTGTTTTTGTTTGTTTGGTTTTTTTGTTACTGCCAATGTTAACTCTTAACCCCTCTGGAAGATATTAATTTCTCTCACTGTCCTCCCTCCAAAAATAAAAATTAAAAGCATGTTTTGAAGCACTATTTTCTGAATAATTTTTCCTCCCAAAATTAATATATTATGCCTGTGTAGTCAGTAATAATTTATATAGAAAAGTAATTTTTCTCCATTTGCCAAATTAGTAAATGGAGATAAATAGAACTTTATTAGGGATCAGTTACTTTGGCCTGTGTTTCAGTATTAAATTTCAAAATAGTAGATGAGACAAGCATATATTGTGATATTATTGTGACAAAAACCATAAAATTTATAAGATGGTTTACATTTAATTTGATATTGTGATGAAATTTTTTTTCCCTTGAAAGTTATGGGGCAGATAACTAGAAAGAGCAAGGGACTGGAGTAGTGACATTTGACAATTGAAATAAAGAAAATTCATCATCAGTGTTACCAACTGATAAAAGGCACCCTGCAAACATTACCAAGTTTAATTCTTATAATCCGTTTTACATATGAGAAAACTCAGCCTGAGTAGTTCCTTCCCTGGGTCCGATAACTGGGAAGGATATAGCCAGGACCACTTCCAGGACTGTTTATCACCAGACCTGCTCCAGTTGTGTTCCGTGGAGATGGACTTGGGGTTCCCCAATGGGCCTTCCTTTTTTATTTTTTTGAGTTGGGGTTTCACTCTGTCTCCCAGGTTGGTGTGCAGTGGCATGATTATGGCTCACTGTAGCCTCGACCTCCCATCTCAGCCTTCTGAGTTGCTGGGACTGCAGGTGCACACCACCATACCAGGCTAGTTTTCTTATTTTTTTGTAGAGACAAGGTCTTGCTATGTTGCCCAGTCTGATCTCAAACTCCTGGATTCAAACAGTCCTCTCACCTCTGCCTCCAAAGTGCTGGGATTACAGACATGAGCCACCACACCCGGCATCACAATGGGCCTTGCTTTTTATAAGGCCATCTGTACATTACCCAAGAGGGAGAGTCACCGCGCCACTCTGACATCTGTGGAGTAAATGTGGGGGTGGATTTAAGAACCACATCGCTAAGGGTTTATAAGCAAGTGGCACATTTGAATTCTCTCCTACAAGACTGAACTTGGGCGCATTGAAGGTGAAGAAATTTTCCTCTCTGCTGTGAGAATATGGGTACTGAGGGATCCCCCATTGTGGGTCAGAAGGTAAGCCCCTCTTATCTGGTCACACCCCTTGGCTTGACCAAATGCACATAAGCCTGTGTTTTCTCAGACAAGTTCACATGGAGATTTCTCTGCAAGTTCACATGGAGATTTCAGAACAATCCCTCTACTGCAAGTTGCATTTTCAGGCAGCGATGGTTTGTTTCTGTAGCCCAAGTGGTCCCGTTTTTGAGCCGGTGTCCCTCTACAGAGACAAGCAATCGCTTGTTCCCCACACAGGGCCTGTGCCCTCTGGTTTACCAGCTTTGCAGCTTCCTCGGCTGATCCCTTCTCAAGTCTCCCGGGAGCCACTTTTGTGGCAGATTCCTCAAGGAGGGGCAGCGGGGGCCACTTGGCATGGCCTGCCCATCTCCCACGTTAGCAGCAATTTGCAAACTGCTCTCGGAGAGACCCGAGCCCAGAACCCAGCCCAAGCTGCCTGCTCCTGTCCCCACCATTGTCTGCAGGATCCTTCGCCTTTTCCCAGCTGACCTTCCTGCAAGTGGGGAGATGTGAAAAGTTAGACACAAAACTGGTTTCTGCAGTGTGATGGGGAGCTTTCTTATACAGAAAGGAAGGAAATACCTCTGTGGGATTTTATTCTGTACCCCCTTCATCCAAAAAATACAAAGAGACTCTGTGTCTTTAATGCGAATGTCGGCTTTAAATCTTTTAGGTTTGGATTAACTCTGCAAAAGAAGAAAAAAATCTGACAGGCTTTCAGATATGACGCAGAAAAACTTTTTTCCCCTCAATTCATGTTGTTCATTTGTAAAGCCAAAGGCTGGTGGGCTGAATAGTGGGGCGCCAGTCCCTCCTCCGCTCATACTTAGCATCACAATGGTCAGAATTAGCAGCCCTGAGTCCCTTCCACTTCTGTCCTGTTCCACCAGCGAACGTTCCATACAAGGTGGCAAAGGCAAGAATAAATCCTTCTTCTCTTGCCCCCAAATTAAAACACATTAAAAGTAAGCCAAGGAGATGTAGGATTTCCAGTTATGTGACTTAGACTCTTATCTTACCTCTACCCACGCCCCAGAAAGAAAAAGAAATCAATTTTTTACAGTTGTTACCTTACTAGAAGGCTTCCTGGAATCTAAGGAAAACCTCCTGGCTTGGTAGACATTTCCTATTACATAGTTATTGTTGGTTTTCGCCATTGAGAATGTCAGCAAACATGTCAAAGATCATGTTTTGCTTATTAAATAAAGTGACTTTTATGAGAATATTTTTCATCTTGTTGGGGTCTAGAATATGGGTGCTGGTCCATGGCACCCACATGACAAAATTTATTTTCTGAAATTTTTTGTAATAGCCACGCTTTTTTTGTTTTGAAAGTGTTCAGGGCTATTTTGTTCTACAGAGCGAAAAACCTTGGTAACTTTGAACTGGCAGTCTGTATCGATAAGCCCACACTCATGGAGTAAAAATGTACACAGCAGTTCCTTGGCCTTAGTTGAGAGTCAAAATGAATAGATGATCTGAAACATAATTTAAGAGTAGTTATCTTTATATTTGATAGGAATTGATTGGTTAGGACTTTTCGTGTGTGATTTTGCCTAGAAAAATTAAGCTCCAGATAATTTTTAATTCTTGAACCGTATCTGATTAAGAAAAAAAATTCCTGTGTGATTTTTAATAGAATGTAGATGTGGATGTGTTAGTTGGGTCCTTCCTAATGGAATCATAATAATGCCTTTATGGATTTAAATAGTGGTACAGATTTACTCTTGAGAAACAAACAGACTAAGGGAAGTGAAACCAGAATATTTCTTTTGGTTGTATTGTACAACACTATTCCTTTTACCTCTTTGCAATCTTATTATATTACAAAGGTTTTTTTATTATAATTGCAGACAACTGATAGAATTTATTACATTTTTAATCACAGGATCATTTTCTTTACATTCCAAAAGGCTCTGTTATAGCAATTTGGGATTTAATACAAAGGAATTATTAAAGTTATTTTTAATACACTTTTATTTGGGTTTTACATGCCCAATATTTGGTCTGACTTTAGCAATAATGAGTATGCACCAATACAAGTTATATAAATCATGGAACAAAAATTAAGATTATTTCTACCTAATATTAGCCATAAATAATCAAATTGTTGTTTTAATAGGTATTTTAATTTGATTATACTATATTCATGATTCATCTGGATGATTTTTTAATATCCTGTAATTTTACAAAAGTAAAGTTAATTTTCATTTGCTGGAAATAGTAAACTAGTTTGTAACTATAATTTATTGTACATGTTATATGTTATAAGAGAATTTAATCTGGAGTATATTTTAAGTTTGCTCAAAAAGATTGATTTTTATATCCTAAGTTATAAAAAACACAAAAAGTTATAAAATACACAAAGTTTATTGCTTTGTATATTGACCACAATAATAAAAATTTCATATAAAAATATGAAAAGATTTAGTATGTGATAAAACTTTGCTCTCTTAGCTACTTGAGAGAAAAAGAAATAGTTAATGCATATTTTAACATCTTTAGCTTTGAATTCGGATATCTCATAAGCCTGAATTCAAAGTTATTGTATACTCTCTTATAGAATGATATCCTTAAAATTATTTTACTTAAAATTATACAAAAACTAAATGCGAGTGTTGTACTTGGTTTTTAAAGTCACGCTTTCTCTAATGGTTGACACAGGCAGCCATGTTGTTCAGCTCCGGAGTCTTTTGGATGGGCCTCCTGTTCATCCCCGTGGCCTCGCTGCTCCTGGACGTGGTGTACAAGGTGTACGTATAACCCTCAGCGGACACACAGAAATGTGTATGCGTGTATGTGGGCCCTCAGATCTCCCGAGTTGTAACATCAGCTCACACATATAGAGTTGGCATGATAGGAACAGGCCATACTGATTAATTTTAAATAAATGGAGAATTCACTTTAGGAAATAGAAAACTAAATGAGTTTAAAAAGCCAAATGAGAAGCAAAACAGGTCGTTTCAATTAACATCAGAGAAAAGTGCATTGCATTGGAGAGAGTTATGTTACAGTGTACTTTTTGTAGAAATCAGTCCCAGAACCCGTACAAGGTAGAAGAAAAAAGTTTACTGTCTCCAAACACATTTTTAGTAGTTATAAAAAGAAACGTTTTGCTTGCCTGATTCTAAACCCATATAAAATAGAGACTGAAAGAAACAAAACCTTTGCTGATTTTTCTCAAGGATTATAGTTTGAAAATGTTATCTCTTCCCACAAAAAAGTTACCACTTAAGTTAATTAAGTGATGTTTCCTTAATGACTATGAGAGTTTTAATTACAAACTTAAACCATTTATTTTTAAGACTGTTGTTCCTATATTATTGCTCAAAATGACTGTCATTTTTTAGATTCTGTTGAAAAACTGCTTGTACTCTGGTTTCTGTTGTACTTATCAACAGCGTGATAAGAAGCCAGACATCTAGTTTTAACTCTTCACACGCATCTTCCATGCAAATCTGTGTGTGTGTGTGTGTGTGTGTGTGTGTGTGTGTGTGTGTGTGTGTGTGTGTGGTTTGTTTTTGCAGTATCAAGAGGACTGCTTTTAAGACATTAGTTGATGAGGTGCAGGAGCTGGAAGCAAAGTCTCAAGACCCAGGAGCAGTTGTGCTTGGAAAAAGGTAAAAGACACTCTGACTATGATCCTTTCCACGTGAACTTTGAATTTAACTTTTACTAGTAGTTGGAAATAAGTGGTAAAACTTGTACTATCAGCTACTGTGGAGTTGACGGCATCATTGGCAGGTTTGGGAATCAGAGACATGTGGATTCAACTACAGTCTGTCATTTTCTAAGCTGTGGGTGGCCTTCACCAAGTTGCTTAATACTACCGAGCCTCAATCTCCCCATCCATAAAATGGTTAGATATAAGAAATGAATAAACTATTGTAAAGCACATAGCATCATACCTGATCTTTAATAAGCATTCACTCAATGGCAGGTACAAATATTATTGTGTTATTAAACTGAAAGGGAAGAAACGACTTTTTGCTTGAAGTGGTATTACAATAAAATAGTATATTATCAAAATCATAGCTTGACATAAGGCACAGTAGTTATTAGAAACTGACATAATAGATAGATAGATAGATAGATAGACAGACAGACAAACAGACAGACAGGTGAGGCGAGTTGTGTTTTCCAAGTTCTCTTCCTCACCACCTAGCCCCAAGAATAGCAAAGTTAGAAAGCTAATCAAATTCACTAAAGTCACAAAGCATTGTAGAAAATGAATAGAAATTAGTCAGTTGCACAGTTGTGAAGACAGCAGCAGGAACTCATTTTATTTTTCCTCTCTTCGGTCATACTAAAGTCAGCTGAAGTTTGACCTGAGCCATAGGATGTGTTTTGCCTTGGTGAATGTCACCTTCACCATGTTTCACTGTTGTTCCTCAGCTTGACGTGGTGGCATAGATGTAGGGCTGGGGACTCAAACTGAGACCTGGCTTCTAGCCCTCACCCCTCTCACGGGAACCTCACCCAGGTTGTGCCTCTCATTTGAAAATAACAGCACAGACCTCTGTTGAGCGCTCACTGTGGACCAGGTGCTCCACTCGAGTGTCATATGTGCTGTCCCACCAGCTCCCTGAAACAACCCTTTGCCGGTCCGTCATCTCCATGTTTTCCAGATGAGGAAACAGGCTCCAAGAGATGAAGTACCCAAGTTTATGAGTGATGGAGCTGGGCCTGGAGCCCATGCTGACCGACTCCAGAGCTCCTGCCCTGAGACATTTACTTTTCTGCCTCCTTGCTACTTTATCAAGAATATAATAGAGGCTGGGTGCAGTGGCTCACGTGAGGGCCGTAATCTCAGCACTTTGGGAGCCTGGGGCAGAAGGACTGCTTGAGCCTAGGAGTTTGAGATCAACCTGGGCAACATAGCAGGACCTCATCTCTACAAATAATTAAAAAATTAACTAGGCATGGTGGCATATACCTGTAGTCCCAGCTACTCAGGATGCTGAGGCAAAAGGATAGCCTGCACCAAGGAGGTCAAGGCTGGGGTGAACTTTGATGGTGCCACTGCACTCAAGCCTGGACAACAGAGCGAGACCCTATCTCAAAAAAAGAAAGGGGGAGGGAGGGAGGCAGGAGACCCTGTTTCAAAGAAAGAAAGATCTGTGAGTTGATCATCCCCAATTTTTTTCAATCTCCACTGAATACTACTGTTAACCTTAAGTTGTATATAAAATGCAAGAATGTCAGAAAATTGGCATTGTATGAAGATTAATTTTTATAATTATTTCTCTCATCTTTTTTCATTTTCAAAGATTTAAACATCTTTGTTAAAGTACTTAGCCATTGTTAGAAATTAGATAAATTCCATTAAATGTTAGAGAGAAAATATGTTTAATCAATCTAAGTATATTGCTTTTGAGCCATAGCTTATGGTAGAAATCAATTTAAGACTAAAATGTTGGGAGAATCACTCAAACCTGACTTCTGAAAGTTTAAACTCTACCCAAAGTCTCAGAATAAGGAATTGTGGATACTGTGGGCTCCTTGGAGACAGGGCAATTACTTTTTGATAAGATTGGCTTGTGTTAAGCAATGCATTTAATAGGCAGGCAAATATAATCATGAGACTCATAATTGTGTGTATTGCTTACTGTAGACCTTAGCCAGCATATCATCGTCTGCCATCAGGAACTAGAATTGCAGCCTGAAATCTTCAGGTCAGTCCTCACTAACTGGTCCATCACCACTGTATGGCCCACAGCCTTAGCATAAAGCAAGAGAGTGGGGCAGATGAGGTCCCAGAGGACTGGGTCGTGTGGATGGTGATGGTGCCTGTGGGCGGGGACGGTGCACTCACTAGCCTTTCTCTGTATTGTTTATCCTAGTGAAAAGCAATTCGAATATTGCCCCAGAACTAACAGAAAAGAACTTCTATTCCTCGGTTTTCACACTGGGGTTTTACATAAGCATTACATAAATACCTTGGCGAGGGGAAGGACCGAGGGCTCTAGCCCTAGCTCACCCCCATCACTGTGAAGATGGGTCTACCTGACATTTGGAAGGAAGAATGACAGACCATGAAACACGTCTCCTGCAGAGCAGAGATGAGGCCTGCTACATTCATAGTTTTTCTCCTTGCCTCCACAGCTACCTATGGCAGGGTAGTTATCACATGCTGTATGTGAAACACTTGGTATATGAATAGTTATTTACTTTCTCGAGATTCATTTTAATGAGTCAACCAAAATAGCTTGCCAACCCAATATACAGACAAATGCAAATTTACTGTGCTTCAAAGAGCACTGAAAATTCCTTGAGATGACACATCCCAACACATCCCACAACTGTAAATGGGTTCCACCAACAATCACATTTTTTAGTGTTCCTAAGTGAAATATTATTTTAAATATGGTGTCTTTCCACTCACCTCCACCAAATATCTAAGCTGCATCATTTTAGTGGGTTTGGAAATAAAGTTACAAGATTTAAGTGGTAGTTATATAATTGCATTAAATGAACTCAGAATTTGCATAGCTTGGAATGTAAATGAAAGACCAGACAAGATTGAGTAAAACTGCTAGCCAAGAATTGTGAATAAGATGGAGTACGATGTGGTTTTAGTGAGAGAAGTGATCTTAGTTTTGTGTGTGTGTGTGTGTCTTCTCACACTGTTAAGCTGTCCAACAAAAATTGAATTTATACTATATGTATTAATGTTATCAGTATATTTTCTAGTGTGACTTGATAGTAGCATCAGTACCCATAAACATCAATGGCACACAATTGCATAAATTTTGAAATGATGAGTAATTCCCCCACCTAGAAGGTGACTAGAGAAATACAAGGTCATCACCACTCTGTATTCAGCACCCTCCTGTGAACGGCATGTATACTCTGGAGAGGAGACTCTGCTCCATATTAAAGCAAGAACTTCAAAGTAGCTAAGGAAAAACAAAACAAAATAACAAAAACCTAGTCGTTTTCTCAGTAAAGCGGCAGAATGAGGGCATTCTAAATTAAACTCGTGTACAGTGCTAGACTTCTCACACTGAGCTAATGTTGAATATAAACCAAGGCATCCAAAATGATTCGTACAGAGTACCTTTTGTTTTGTGGTTATTGCTGTTCTCGTTGTCTTTTAAATAATAAATTCCTTAGGATCTGAGGGATAGGGGTAGGAAGGATCAGCATCTGTTAAGTGCTTCCTAAGTGTCAGTCATTGGGTTGACAGCTCCCGGAACCCTCGCAGTCTGCCTAAGAGTGAAGTATTGTCCTCCTGTCACACGTGAGGTGACCGAGAAAGGTTTGCCTACAGTGACCCAGCTAATAAGTAGCAGACTCAGAATTAAACCAAAGTAAGACTCCAAAGTCCACACTCCCTTCTGAGGAATATGCTATCTTCCCAAGAAAGAGACTTTTCATATTGCTTAAATAAATAAAAATAAAAAACACTGGACATTAACTTGGTGTAATAGACTTATGTGTGAACTATTACAAAACAAAATTATGTTGTCTTATAGATTTCAATTGCCATAATATGAAAGACAAAATTCTCATATCTGCCTTCTTAGCACTTGGATGTTGTAATATTAAAGTATAATGCACTGGGAAAAGGCTGCCTACAACCAGGGAAATGTCGTGTTTTGGGGAAAAGCTGCGTGATGATACATGGCCCTTCTCTGGTCTTTTGTAGTTTTAAGCCCCCGAGACACTGGGCACACCACGTACAATGCTCTGCTAAGGAAATCAGCCCACCAGCTACTCAAACTACCCACTCCCTCAAAGCTATTACATATTTTAGTGTCCCTCAGGGTCCCAGAGACTGTAATGTTAGATCATTTAAAGAGTAGGATAAGAAAAGTGAACCCTTAAAAATGCCCCTTTCTCCTTCCTCACTATCTGTTTATTTCACTGATAAAAACAAGTTTTACAACTGTTTGCAGAACTGCTGGAGTTTTAGATTAATTCATTGTCTTGCTTTCATGTAACTAATTCCCAATTATCATAAAATTTGTCTAATACGGACCAGTTAATATCCCTAGACTTTTTAAAAATGTGTGTGGAAGATTACAACAAATGTCAGCCTTTCTAAATATTTTTTCTTAGTTTTTGCCTCAATATTTGTATAATTCATTTACACAATGAGTTCATTTTGCAGAGAAGTCTCTCTTTGTTTTATATGTGATAAAGATTGTTCCATTTCAGAGTCTCAAAAAATTGGCAAAATACAGAACTGACATGACATACAGCAATTTAGCTAAGGCTTTTATAGTGGGAAAAACCCAAGATGGAAATGTTTCAACTGAGTCTGTTCCAGTTATTAAAACAAAATTGCATAAACATTTGCTGTAACACATGTGGATTAATTATTTGCTTCTTACGCTCATTATGTTGTTTGATATCAAAGCAAAATTTTATAAATCAACCAATGAAGGAATGGCATAATTGGGAAGATTGATGGTGTTTATAAGTATATTTCAGAATTATTACTCAAATTCATGTACCCAACAAAGATTTGAGTTCCTACTGTGTGAAGCATTGTTCTGTGAGCAGTGGGAGTGGGGAGATGCATTATTTCTTGCAATGTGCTCTTAGGAGTTAGCATAATTATCTGGATTTATATCTATAGAGACAATTATTCTAAATATTCACTGAAAAAATGCTTTCCTTTTTATTTTACCTAGCATAATTATTTCCTGAAAATTATTTATTTTAAAATGAAATTAAGGAACATACTTTCTATCATATTAGAGTGGTAATGGAATTTTTCTAATTAAAAAAACCTATGAAATTTCTTCTTTGTATAATTTTAGTTAATTTAAGTTTTATTAATATTTTTAACTAAAAAATATTTTGCACAAAAATATCTGCAAAGTGTAAAAAAAGATACGTAATAATTAAGGGGCTTTTTTAAATTCTAAAAATGCCATCCTTAGCATCTATGCAGTAAGTTAAACAAGTTTTTAGACGCAAATAACACTACTGATGATTTTGTGTTTTTTCCTACCAATTGTGTTGTACCGGTTCTGTGTTGCCATTTGGCTTAAATATAACTGGGGGGAGGGGAAGAAGTGTTACTTGTTACGAGGAGGGAGATGAATGGGGACAAAAGTCCTCCTAACTGTGGGAGGGAAATGGCCTGAAAAGTGTCTGTCTAAATACTTGAAATCTCATTTGCTATCTGAGAAAATGGGGCAAAAAGAATCACCAGGCTACAGATTTCTCAAGCAACCTTTTGTTTAAGTCTGACTCTCTGGTGGTCCTGTGGGCACGCGGGGGTCTCTGCCAAGTTGATAATTCATCTCACACGTTTGCACCTGCCCCACAGCCTCACCGAGCGGGCGCAACTGCTCAAGAACGTCTTTAAGAAGAACCATGTGAACTTGTACCGGTCTGAATCGCTGCAGCAAAACCTGCTCCGTAAGTATCTGAGTTCTTGTTTTAAGCAAATTCTCTGTCATTCCTGGATCGTGGCATTTATCAAAGCCGTATTTTGTCTTCAGGGATATTTAATGACTTAAAATTAACACCTAAAAGAAGTTTTGCATATTTGCAACCTGTAAGTAACAAACAGAGAATCCATGGATCACAACTGGGTCACTTTTAACAGAAGAGATAGCATTTTGAAATCTTACTGTTTCACTGGAAAAAAAACAGTATTTCCACATTCCTCAGTTCCTTAAATCTATAGGAAAAAAAACAGTAAAATAAATCTTAGCTCTTAAAAGCTGCCCCTGTCTTGTTATCTTTTCTACTTAAATAACTTTGTAAGAGTGTTCCAGCTTTCGGACAGCACAAGGAAACATATATTTTCCCTTCAAAAATATTTATGTACATTTAGAGTTGTAAGAAATTATTAGGTATTGCACCCTCTTAACATTTCAAGGATTTAAAAAAGAATATAAAATATAAGGCCCTGTAGTAAGTGTATTTGTGTTAGTAATATATCTTTTGTTTCATGTTGTTTCCACATGTAATTTATTTGCACTTATATATACTCATGTTTAATGCTTTTGCTCTCTCTGCTTCAAGAGGTCTTTTCTAAAGATGTGACCCCCTTGGGGCTTACTTCTTACCCTCATGTCCCTGCCAACCACATCGGGGCATCAGAGAGTTTATTTGTAGATGCTGAAAGCCAAGGGGAATGTCCTCTGAAGCCAAGAGGCCACTTTCCAGCATTAGCAGCTAGTTGTGTTATTGCCTCCTCCTTGCTTTTTTGAGTTGGCAAATCATAATTGCATAGGTTCAGGAGTACAGTGTGATGTTTTTGATAGATGTATATACAGCTGGCACTTTGCATCCATGGGTGCCACGTCCCTGGGTTCATCCAACCATAGGTGGAAAATATGGGGGGGGATGAAGTTCGCAGAGGTCCAAAAAGCAAACCTTGAACTTGCTGTGCACTGAATACTATGTTGAATCTTTGAACTGATGTGAAGGCTTTGTGTTAAGGATAATTAGTTGTCTAGAGATTATTGAGTATGTGGGAGCATGTGTGGAGGTTATATGCAAATAGTACACCATTTTATAGAAGAGGTTGGAGCATCCTAGATTTTGGTATTCAAGGGGATCCTACCTGAGCCCCAATCCCCACCACTACACAATATGTCCATGGAACAAATACACGTGTACCCCTGAATCTAAAAAAATTTTCTTTGAGTTGGAGTCTCACTCCATCGCCCAGGAACTATATGTTGTAGAATGATTGAACCGAGCTAATTACCATTTGCTCACCTCATCTACATGACATTTTTCCTTCCCTCTCACCCACTTGACCCACATGGATCCCACCTGATTAGCCATCCTTGCCCTCTCCAGAACTGGGGAAACAGAAATGAGGAAAATGGGAGTTGATTTACTGAACAGAGGGATAAGGGGGCTTGAGGGTGCCTACTCGGGCTTCTGGGGAACAGGCATCATGAAATCCACACTGGTAAATTATGACCATCCCACCCTTTTTCATTCAAGTCTGTGTCTTTTCTCGGACGTGAAAAATGAGCATCTCCAGGGTCTTGAAGGTAGGAGAAATGCCTTAGTTTCCCAGCCTGGAAAGTGAATACTCAAAACTCAGAATGGCAGCGATTCCTGGCACCTTTGTGATGATTGTTTCTGTGTTATCGTTCACTTACAGATGGATATGCTTTCTCTCAAGATGAAAATGGGATTGTTTCACAGTCTGAAGTGATTCGGGCATATGATACCACGAAACAGAGGCCAGATGAGTGGTGACAGGGAGGAGCTGAGAGGCAGGCTCTGCTCTGTCTCTAAGGAGAGCTACCCAGTTGTCACCAGGCTCAGCTGACCAGTTCCAGTCTGGCTATGGAGAGGGAGGGCGAATCTAAGCTCATCTTGTTGATGAACATTTCAGATTCATGTATATGATAGACATAAGCACTGTGCCACTGTACTGTAACACCATCTCCTTCCGGTTTTTAAAAGTATTTGCTAAATCTTTGTAAACAGAATGGAAAAATGACCTGGCTGGTATCTTGCCAGAATGCTTTCGTAAACAGAGAATAGGTCAGTATCCTATGCCACTGTCCTGGGGCTGTAACTGACTATCTGTTTATTGGCTATCCCACAAGGTGACCAACCATGAAAAAAAATTCTAAAATGGTATTTAGCTAAAGGGACTCTTGATATCCAAACTTAGATTTCAGGATATGCTGAAACAAACCAGCGTTCTTTAAGGAACTGACTCATGTTACTGAGCAAAATTTCTAAACAAGGCATTAATAAGTGTTTGTGTCAAAAATTGTCTTGATAAATGTTTGCCAAAGAAGTTCAGTAAGTGTATTTCTAGTTCAGTAGTCATTTGCCCGGAAATTTAAGAGAAAGTTTACTTCCAGTTCTGCTGTAAGATCTGCATGCTTGACTTTTCAAATGTAAGAGTGATTTGCAAAAATGAATATTTCAAGGCATTTGCTACTAAAATCTGTGATGTTGCACCTTTGGCCTTACAAATGCTTCTTTGTTGTTTGTCTTGTTTATTTGTTAAAGTTAGAGGACACAAGTGTTAATGTGACTCTGTCATTATGATAACTGATTTTTTAAATTGTATTTATGTCTCAGTCGTTTCTGATGAAGTTTCATCATAATTTAGATTTTTCTAAATATCTGACTTGTGCCGTGGGTTAAGTAATGTCATTTTTGTCTTAAAGTTTTCCCTCTTCAGAAAATTACCCTTACATATTTATGTGGGATTCCCAAAGCCTCTGTCAAGATGCTTAAAATAACACGTCAGATAAACGCATGGGCTTTTGTATTGTACATAGGCTCAGCTTCTGTATCGTGGTCTGGTTCTTACTGTTTGTTCCCACTTGAGATGCCTGCTGTCATGTAGCACACCCAGTGTTATGGTGACTGTCCCTATACACAAGGCTGAAAATTACTTCACAGTTCACGTGTCAAGTAGTTCCCAAAATTAGTCACACGCTGCTTATTGGGACAAAGAAGTAATACATTTTCCCCATTTAAAAATACCTATGTTATGCAAGCCTGTAACTTTACAGTCAAAGAACACTTTTCATCACAAGTACGTTTCATTACATTTTTAAATGTGTGTTTCATTATTTTCAACATCTCCAAGACATCTCCTGAAAATGCCTATTTTGCTACCAAAAATAACTGGTGAAGAAGCTGTTTAAAAACTACAACCAGTTTTCTACACTATTTTTTAAATAATATTTTCATTTAAAGAAAAAAGGAATTATAGTTTTCAGATACACTTCAGAGATCGAAGCAAACTATTTGCCTTTTATTCAAAAGCCTGTTTGCCTTTAAGTGGACTTACCAGCAAAATAGGTAGAACTTTCTCTTGTTTAAAAAAAAAGGCAACTAGAATTGAGAAGAGAGGTGATTTTTTTGAATTGCCCCTTGAGTTTAATAATTTCACATTCTTTTCACCCTTTTTCTCAATGTAGATTTAAAATTAGGAGATATATCATGTTCTTCTCTGTATTTTAGCTTTTTAGTGACCAGTATGCCTCTACATTTTTCTACGAATAAGAGGTTATAACACACATTTATAACTCTTAACCTAAAGGGAACAAGGAGTTCGCATATTTTACTTCCCAAACCTTCTCATTCAGGGTTCAGATTAAGAGAATCATGAGTCAGACATCTAGTGAAACCACAGGTATATGAGTCTAAGATCATCTTCAAAATTCTGAAATCACAGACTTTACCCATCTCCTGAATGGATGTTCAGAGAGGCTTCTCCTGGGCCTCGTGGTGGTGATGGTTGAGGTCAAACCACACACACAAAAAATGAGGACACGAGAATGAAGTACATTCTTCCAGAAAAGTGTTTTGTGGCAATTACAGAGAAGGGCTTGCCCTAATCTCATCAGTGACTTCCTTCTGCAAAGCGTTTAATATAAAAACCTTATGAATATAATAGAACTGGATTTTCTAACCTAACCAAGAAAACTGTACGTTTTATTGTTATCTTGAAACATGGATTGTGTCCATGGAACTCTTCAATATGAGAAGAATGTTCATGGTTAATAATTTACTTTGTGACATCATGATCTGAAATGTGTCTAACTTATGCCTTTTGTCCCATGGTCCTATTTTTGAATTATCAACATTAAGTCAATCTCTTTGCTTCTTGGGTGGGAGTAGGGGTATGGGACAGAGCGTGAGCTCCTTGACAAAACTTATGACATTGCAGTTGCGTGACTTTATAGTGTTAACTTAGAGAAACCACTCTGATTTTATTTTAACCTTTCTTAATTGGAAAAAAGTCACATGGTTTTACCATGATTAAAATAAAGTGACTTTTAACGTGTGTTTTCTGAAATAAAAGACATGAACTCTTCAATTTAAAAGTTCCTCATAGGGACTCCGGCAAATGCTAGCACGGTTGCTTTACAATGTTTACAATAAGTAGAAAATACTACTTATAGTAGAAAATCCTCATTTATTTGACACTGAAAAGCTGGAAGTCGCTTCTTTAATGTTGAATATACACAGTGGTATGAAGCATGGACTTTCTAAATGTTTTATACATATACATATAAAAATATATTGGTGTCTCACACCCGGAAAGATGCTATATTGTAGAAATTATTAGCAAGAAAACAGTGTTTCTCAGGAACGTAGTAAATTTTAAATGATATATGTACTTCCTGTCTCTCCCACCACCACCTCTGTGCTCTAACTCAAGACTGTTCCCGTAGTGTTGGCTTAGATGGTGGAAAACGTTTTCTAATCAAGTCAGGGGAATGTGTATTCTGCTAAATAATGTTAACCATTTACATGAATTGTACGGTCATTAAATGGAATCAGTGATTCCTCTTTAATTTACGGGGGGAGATGAATTATAGAAATCAATCAGCATTTATTCTGATCATTAAATTTTATATTTTAATTGTGCAATTCAGCATTCTAAATATCCAATACAAAAGTCACATTATGATTTGTTCTACTTTGTGTGGACTGTATAAAACTTCTAACCTGTAATTTTAAATGTTTTTTCAGGAAATGAGTGCAGTCAGAAAGTCATAGATTGTAGCATTCATAGTTTTTAAGTTATTTATAAAAACATCATAATTATTACAAAGCTGGATGAACATTAGTGTTTATTTTCATGCAGTTGTCCTCTGATAGTTCCTGGTTTTAAAACTTGTTTCATTAAATAAATCTATAATCTTATAACAATCTACAAAATAGATGGAGAAAATGCTCACCCCTTTTTACATCATATGGACCAGGAATTCTTTTTGTAAATTACTTAAGGTAACACCGTACAGGTTAGTGCCTAATAAATGCTTTTTAATGACGAACATTTCTATAATGCCTCATAAGATGCCATCGTCTGATTTTTCTCACATTAAAATAACTGAAGTCACTTGTGAAACTTAAGTTATATTTTGCTGCATTTTAATTAACCTTCAACAGCTATTAAAATGGAATGTAAGTTAAATTTTGAAGGAAATAAATGTTTTCCATTTTTCATCTTGATTTATTTTCTGTATGAGAGCAGCTGTGTTTTTGATAGGTTTATGGTTTGCATGAATTAATATTTAAAGTGATCCAGGCCAATGCATGGCTACCGCTGTAAATCTTGATGTTTATTTCTGCCTTATAAAATTCTATCATGGCCTACCTGGAATTTAATATTCAGTGGACAAATTAATTGGTCCTCCACACAACATTTTTTTATAAGTAGATTGTTTTACAAACAAATTTAATTGAATCTTTTGTTTAGCTTGCCTCTAAGAACGTTTCCTAATAAAGCTCACAAAACTTCTCAGCAAATAAATCTCCCTTAAGTAGAAAAAAAGCTAGTTTTCATATTTGCTTACTTTGAATTAACAGCAACTTTCCATAGGTATATCTGCCCTGGCAAAGATGTGAGCAGCATATTTAAAAATAATATAAATATTTTTATGTTTCGTGGTTCTAGAAGAGAAGCCATAAATGCAGAAAATACTGTTTGTTGTTTGTTTAATGACTTCGAGCTTCATTTTTCACATTTCCAAGTTTCTTAGGTTAAAAAAAGGCAGCCTTGGAAGGCAGCGACTATGGAAAACTGTAGTTCGCATTAAAGTTAAAGTCATATTTTCAGCTCCCTAAAAAAACCATTCCTGCTGAAACTGCTGTCGAAATTTTGAAGCTGCATGACTGGAGAGTATTAAACCTGTGGTGTTCGTAGTTTTCTCAGGTTTGTTTATCTTGATGTTCGATGCACTGTGTTTTATAAATAGTTATTAAAGTTGAGTAATATCCTTTCTATGCAGTGTTATGTGTCATTGGCCTTTTGTGAATGTGCATGTTTTAAACTGCAAATTTTAAACATTTTGTCCTCTAATTGTTATTAAATAAACTTTACCATTACATAAAGAAAATTGTTGAAGTTTTGATTGCTAGTTTGAGATATTATGTTGCTTTATAAAATCTTCAAATCTGTAGTAACTACAACCTGAGATGGTGTATCCATTCTTGTTTTTTAATGTATTTTGTTTACAGCCCCAGTGATATATAAAATAGCCCTTCATTCTAATCCAGCTAAATGAAACATGAAATGCAATATATTAACTCCAATTTGGCAAAAAGGGTAGTTTTGATAATCAAGCGACACAGAATATTTTAGTAAAATGACTGTATGTTGACTCTTCAGTCAGAAGAACCTCCCAGGATTATCCCCATCACATATTTAAATAAGCTTGCAAGGCTGGGCATGGTGGCTCATGACTGTAATCTCAACATTTTGGGAAGCCGATGTAGGAGGATCTCTTACATCAATAATTCTTAACTGTGACTATATATACTTTCAGGAAGCTTTTTGGTTATCTCATGTTGTTTCACTCTGTCACCCAGACTGGAATGCAGGGCACACTCACGGCTACTGCAACCTCAGTAATAGGTTCAAGACCAGCCTGGGCAATATAGTGAGACCTCATCTCTACAAAAATAAAGTTAGCCGCATGTGGTGGCAGGAGGCTGAGGCAGAAGGATCACTTGAGCCCAGGAGGTTGAGTATGCAGTGAACCAGAATCATATCACTGCACTCCAGCCTGGGCCATGGAGTGAGACTCAGTCTCAAAAAAAAAAAAAAGAAGAAAGAAAAAAGCTTACAAATAAACAGCTAACTCATGGTTCTGTCCTTCCGTGGAGGATGAATTTTTTAAGTTTTCTAAACCCAACAAATTGTTTTAAGTTCATGAGAAAATGTGGCCAAGTTTAACCAATAACATTTGAAGGAAGTAACCAGAAAATAATAATACAAGGAAGCATCAGAGATAAGAACATTAGCTTTATCAAAAATGAGTGTCCTTTGGTAAAAAGAGAAACAACAGAAGCTAAAATGTGGTGAACAGCTAGAATAGGATTTGTTCTTAGGCACTTGGGAGCAATTTAAGGAGACTGGCTATATTAGACCCAGGCCATGCATGCTTGGTCTAATATAGGTCTAAATAGGTGCGGGTCTCCATGCAAAAAGCACAAAACAGTTGATGGAAATGTCACCTCTGAATCTATCACATAATTTCCCCACCCCACTTAAAATAAGCACCGTGTTTCTAATGACCCTGTAGTTTAAGATGCCTTCTAACACCACCTAAGGAAACAGCAAGCTGGAACACATTGCCATAAGTTCAATACATCATCCCCATCTCAAGTTTGTTTTTGTATGCTTAGAACTTCTCCAACCTACAGCTTCCATTTCAGTAACATGGAGCCACCTCACTTTAATGAAGAAAGGTCTTCCTAACCTGAATAATTTCACAAGTAGGCTAATAAAAATTGTTGGAAAATATGAACTACTTACCACTCAGTTTTTATTACGTTGAAGTACAAATTACGCAACTAGCAATTCCGATCAGAATTCCCTGTCAGAATAATCTCATTAATAGCTAACGTTTAATTGCTGTTTTATAATAGCCATGAACGTATAAAAATATGTTAACAATTTGTTCCCTTAATAGTTTAATGTGTCCGTAAATTCTCATTTTTCCTGAACAAATACTAAATACACTTCTTAGACTATACAAAGGTAAACTGATCCCAACCCAATGAAATGTATCCAATTCTTAGCTGTGACTATGTATACTTTTAGGAAGCTTTTTGGTTATCTCATGTTATTTCACTCTGTCACCCAGGCTGGAATGCAGGACACACTCACGGCTACTGCAACCTCAACCTCCTGAGTAGCCAGAACTACAGGCGTGCACCACCATGCCCTGCTAATTTTTCGATTTATTGTAAAGAATTCTCACTAAGTTGCCCAGGCTGGTCTCAAAGCCCTCAACTCAGACGGTCCTCTCACCTCCGCCTCCCAAAGTGCTGAGATTACAGGCATAAACCACTGCACCCAGCAGTTATTTCTCTATAGAGAGAAAATTTCCTATGGATTCAAGTCGATCTGGAAAGTTTGCCACCATGAAAAGTAGCTGATAATAACATCAACAAAAAATAAACAGGAAAAAGAGGAGAGAATAATCTATCCATTCGGACAATTAAAATGCAGTCTGTTCACAATGGAATGAATAACTACCTTAAAGCAAACTTACTGTGTCAAATATACTTTCTATGGAAAATGGAAAAATAAATTTACAAACTATGAGTACCCACCAGGGTGGGGCAATGACAGGAAGCTGGCCAGTATCAAGGGGGCCATGGGCTGACAGGGACTGACTCTCAAACTGCAAGGCCATTTTCTGTTCCTGCCCCTAATCAGCAGTGACATCTGCCCACCCACAGCACTCAGCCTTTCATTTTTACTCTAGAACATTTTATCTGCTTTGTTTTTTATCCTTAACTACACAGCTTTCTCCCCACTAGAACGCAAGTGATTTGAGACAGTGTCTGTGACTTCTTCTCAAGACAACCTTTATAATAAGATACTATTAATATCTTCTTTTTACAGATGAAAAAACTGAGACACAGTGAACTTAGGTGGCCCAAAGTCACTGTGCTTTTAAGTAGTAACACCAGAAAACTAACCCAGAAAGTGTTGCTCCAAAATCCATGCTAAATCCCCTCTGGTGTCAAGTAAAGAGAGAAATGTTTTTCATCTAGTATTTCTACATGCTTCATTTTAGTCCATATTCTCAATGTAGCGCAGACTCAATTTGACTATTACAGTCCCTTGCTATCTATAATATATGTACAATATGCAACTAATCATTATTCCCCTGAATAGATTCTCTGAATAGGAGGTTAGATGTTTCCTGAGAAAATTAGGCCACATAATCCTTGTATCACAAAAAGTTTAGAGTTTCACAGTAGACCCCCTGGGTCAAATCCTGGCCCTACTACTATTGTTCATCCTGGACCTGGTTCTTCACCGTTCTGCCTTGATTTATTTATTTGCACAACAGGCATGATCATAGTCCCTTCTTCAAGGTCGTGAAGATTCAAGGATACAATCCAGAAAGCATTTGGGACACGTGATATTTAATGTTATCTACTTCTGGCATGACAACCTTTCAAAATGTAGAACTTCTATTGTTCACAGTTTTCATGGTTTGAGGCTGTTAGGACTTAAATTCCCTGTGAAAGGAATAAAACCATCGTCAGACACATTTCCCGGCATTCTGTCACCTGGTAGGTTGTGGTGAACAGCTTTGGGAAATCCCAGGTGATTTCATTTGACCCTTGCTACCTCATCTTCTAAAATGAAGACACAATCAAGTCCCTCTCCCTGTAAAATCCTTCTAGACTCCTCTTGTGTTTGGTATCTGCCCAAACACCATGGTTCTCAAGATCTCTGATGGGCCTACTTAGCTTTCCCTCACTCTTACTCCAGAATTTTTTTTTTTTTTTTTTTTTTTTTTTTAGTTGGAGTCTCACTCTGTCACCCAGACTGGAGTGCAGTGGCCACTCCCGGCCACCGCAGCCTCAACCTGCTGGGCTCCGGCGATCCTTCTGCCTCAGCCTTCCAAGTAGCCGGAATTACAGGCACACGCTACCACACCCGGCTAATTTTTTGATTTATTGTAGAGATGAGGTCTCGCCAAGTTGCCCAGGCGGATCTCGAACCCGCGGGCTCAGGCAATCCACTCACCTCGGCCTCCCAAAGCGCTGGGATTACAGACTCCAGATTCTTTTGTTTTGTTTTGTTTTTTGAGTTGGAGTCTCACTCTGTCGCCCAGACTGGAGTGCAGTGGCCGCTCCTGGACCTGCTGGGCTCTGGCGATCCCTCCGCCTCAGCCCCCAAGTAGCCGGAATTACAGGCACGCGCTACCACGCCTGGCTGACTTTTTGATTTATTGTAGAGATGAGGTCTCGCTGCCCAGGAGGGTCTCGAACCCGCGGGCTCAGGCAATCCACTCACCTCAGCCTCCCAAACGTGCGGGATTACAGGCTGAGCCACCGATCCCGGCTGACTCCAGATTCTTAATTGCCCTGTTCTTCCTGGCTCCTGGGCACTGGCGGGACTTTCTACAAAGTCTTCATTCACTCTAATATGCACTTCGCTTATTTCCACACGCCAGTCCTTCTTCCCTGCCCAGTTTTCTTCATTCAAATCTGATGTGTCTCTCAAAGCTCAGGGCCAACGTTGACCCTCCAGTATGAGCCAGTGTTCTTTGAATGTGCTGCCCATTCAACCAGCACTGCCCTGGAATCATGGCTGTTCCCGAAATGCCGTCTTAAGTGTCGGTTTGTGGGTTCATCTTCTTTCTGTGAGCTCCTAGAGAACAGAAAAAGATAACACCCTCCCCCTTTTTTTTCAACTTTGCCTTTTTTTTTTCTTTATTTATTTATTTATTTATTTATTTAGTTATTTATTTATTTATTTATTTATTTATTTATTTATTTATTTGAAATAGGATCTCCTTTAGCCTCCCAGGCTAGAGGACAGTGGTGCAATCTTCACTCACTGCAGTCTTAAACTCCTGGACTCAAGTGATCCTCCTGTCTCAGTCTTTCAAATAACTGGGACCACAGACACAAGCCACCACACCCAGCTAATTTTTTAATTTTTGTAGAGACAAAGTCTCTGTTGCCCAGGCTGGTCTTGAACTCTTGGCCGCAAGTGATCCTGCCACCTCGGCCTCCCAAATGCTGAGATTACAGGCGTGAGCCACCATGCTCAGCCAACCTGTAACATTTTATCGTAAGTCATTGTTGTCATGCTGGAGTCCCTAGTAGATAGGTCCTTGAATCAGAACTCAGTTTTATCCATCTTGTATTCATCTCAACCCTAGCACAGCACCCAGCAAAAGATGACTGAATGGGACAATATCTAGAAATCTGTCCCAAGATGGCCTTATGGACCTAGGATTATGAATGACAATATCAGCTACATAGCTTCCAGAGGGAAAGTCAAAGACAGGTACTGTATGTCACCAATGACTTGGGAATGTGCTTTGATTCAGTGTTACTGAGTTTCATAGTTCAGTAAGGTACACAATCGCTCCTTAATTTTAAACGATTTATGACCAGTTAACTTGATTGATGGGGGAACCTTGCAGATGTGAATTCTACCTTCTCTCTGAATTCTACCTTCGTCATTATTCCTAATGGACATAACCTGTTCCCCAAGGGGAGCAAATAAAAGTACAGACACCAGAGACACCTGACAAACTAGGTGGTTTTCACTGGAGGCAGTTCCACCCTCCAGAGGACATTGTGAGATAGAGTGGTGGGAATGTCTTTGGCATTCGAATCTTTGAGGGTGGAGGTGGGTGCGCTATTGGCTTTCACTGGGTGGGACTTGGTTATAACAGAGATCCCACAACCCATGGGACAGTCCACACAGCAAAGGCCAACGTGACTTAGGAATGACCCACCATTCCTACCAGTGGAAAAACTCAATGCCATTTCAGCTATAAAGTATTGTTTGCCCTGCTTTAGTATACGAGGTCTGACAATTAGGTTCGCGAACCATCCTAGAAAAAGTGCCACATACTTCATTGCTGAATGTCACTACGGTCACCTTCTAAGTACCCCTTTAGGAAGCTATGCACTGATGCCAGCACCTAGTTCACTTGTCAAAGCAGTTTTGGAACTCTCTTTCTGGAATGACCATCAGAGCTGTCACTATTTGTTGTGTGACAAATATGTTCATGAACTTGCCACCATGTTCTTACATTGGCAACACTGTACAAATAATTGTATTGGAACATCCTCCCTCCTCACCTGATCTGGCCCTCAATGACTTTTTTATTTACCTGAAGATAAAAGAAATATTGAAAGGATGACATTTGATGACATTCAGGACTTCAAGAGTAATACGACAACTGCTCTGATGGCCATTCCAGAAAATGAGTTCCAAAATTGCTCTGACAGGTAGACTAGGTGCTGGCATTGGTGCAGAGCTTCCCAAGGGGAGTACTTTGAAGATGATCATGGTGATATTCAGAAATGAGGTAGGAGCACTTTTTCTAAGACGAGTTCTGGAACTTAACTGTAGGACCAGGTACACTAAATTTTTCAGATATACAACCACTAGGCAAATCAAAGCAGGTCAAACTGCTTTATTTGGACAAATCACATTCACACCATCAGTGCGACTGTGCTGTTTTGCCAGGCTAATACATCTGCATTGGTCTGGATTCGGAACTGTCACAACGCGGTGATTCTGCATAAGGGAATGGTGTCTTGAGTCTTTTTTGTAAGACTGTCAAAGCCTTTACATTTTTGAAATAAGTTACTTTCTCGGAGTGGGGGGGTGGGTACAACATCAATAAGGGTACCTGATATCAAGCCAGGCAAAGGGGGACCAAAGGGAGGCCCAAATTTTGCCTGTACGATAACCACTTGTATACCTAATCATACCTAATCCTGAATTGTACACTACATCTTTAAAACAAAACAAAAACAAAAAAAACAAGAAAAGGCCCACAGAATCAAAAAGCAGTTTAAACCATTTGACAGTTAAAAAAAAAGTTACTTACTTTTCTTTCGCCTTTGTATTTACCATTAGGGCATTCCATTGATTTTCTTTTTAAGGATCTCTGTAGTGAGTTCTAGTATCTATAAATCTCATCTTAGGACAAAATGAAATATTTTCAACAACATATCTAGTCTAAGAAGAGCTTATGGGGTCCAACAGGTCTGAGAATCACTATGTTAGTGGCTGGACCTCTGGTTTGGCTACAGAGGTACCAAAATCTCAGAGCAGGCATTCCCTTTGGTGTTAGGATCTGTTGCAAACCAACTCCTTATAGACTATCTTCAAGACCTTGAGCAACTGACATCACTCCTCTGTGCCTCAGTTTCCAAATCCGTAAAATGGAAACTTATAATACCTCCCAGTTGGAGTTGTTCAATGGATGAAATAAGTTAATACATGTAAATACTCAGAATAGTGCCTGGCTCATAATAAAAGCTTAAAAGAAGTTAACTTAAAACCACAGAAAGAGCAGTATTGAACAAACATGGATAAAACCAGTCTGATGATGAAGGAGCATGTTCACAAATGTACACGCAGCTGGTTCTTTCCTCAATTACTGTGAAAACCTTGTGAGACCTGGATGTCAAGCCACTTTCGATTCACAGAAGGTAGGAGACTAGGAGTCAGGCCCCCTCTGCCTTGAGTGGGGCAAAGACACAATGCCTTTGAACTTGTTTCCTCAAATGGAAAACAAAGGGGCAGGGCCAAACAATTCTTTTAGGGAAGAATTCCACCTCTAGTTCTCTGTGTTTGAAAAGAACTATTGGCCGAGCTCAGTGACTCAGCCTGTAATCCCAGCACTTTGGGAGGCCAAGGCGAGTGGATTGCCTGAGCCCGCAGGTTCAAGACCAGCCCAGGCAACTTAGCGAGACGTCATCTTTACAATAAATAAAATATTAGCCGGGCATAGTAGCGCGCGCCTGTAGTTCCTGCTACTTGGAGGACTGAGGTAGAAGGATCGCCTGAGACCAGCAGGTCGAGGCTGGTGACGTGAGCATGCCACTGCATTCCAGCCTAATAGAGTGAGACTCCAACTAAAAAAAAAAAAAACAAAAAAAACTATTGAGGGTAGCACACGACAGTATGAATTCCTGTACATCTGGGCTCCCAAACCACACCTGCAAGGGTTAGGTAGATCATAGAAGGAGATGGACCAGGTGGGGAGGCCAGGCAGGTGGTCGGCAAAAGGCAGGTGTCCTGTCTGAAGAGGGCTGGCCTGACCCCATGGCAGAGCAGGACCTTGGTGCCACATCTTCAGTATATCATGAGAGGCCAGAAATCCAGACTCTCATGAGAAATGTCCCAATGTTTACATCTCGACAGGCCGAATGACACAGCTGAGACCTCTGTAAAATTTCACTTCCTCTGCTGCTTTCATAAGGCTTGATGGAGAAAATAATTTTTTAATTTCGAAATATGAAAGATGTGTGAAGTAAAGACATTTCCTCTGATGGAGTAGCAAAGACTATCACCAAGGAGATGAAATGAAGCACTTTGAAGATTTCAAATAGAGCTCATGAAAATATGAAGTATTTTATTTATTCTAACCCAACAGGATACATGCCCAAATACGGGGTCATCAGACATGGAATTCAGTGGCACTTGAGATATGTAATATTAGATGATTATACCAATAGCTAGACTTTGAACTCCACAGTTATTATTAACATAAAAATTACAGTGTGACTACTAAATAATTAGTATGGTCAATGTGGCAAATGCATTAAATTACAAATCTTTACATTTGTACATAACTCATTTTACAGATAAATGTTTTAAGACCCAACTGTTCAACTTTCACTGAAACACTAAATGTTGCTGAACAAAAAATCTGCAATAAATATTCCCTCAGGTGGTCAGGGAAATACTTTTACACAGACTCTGTGTTACAATGAACGTCTGGGTATATATCTAAAACTTTAAACTTCTCAAGTGGTTATGGAAACCTTGTATTCTGGGGGAAAAACATATTAAACAACATTTAGTTATTAATTTAAAAATTAAATGCTCTCCTCAGGCTAATATTATCCATTGGGTAGGTTACTTCCCAAACCATAAATAAGTTGCTCACTGCCCTCTCAAGTGTACTTATTCGTTAATTTAAGTGCACCTTCCATAATTATAATTAGGTGTGTTTCCTTGCTTATTTATGCATATATTTCTATCATAATTCAAAAAACAACTGATACGAAAAAGGGGCATGTAGCCGTTTTCTTAGCAGTATAGCTGAATTGTCCAATAAAACATTGTCAGCCAATCTGCACCTGGAAATCCAAACCACTGCATATTTTGAATAAAAGTAGCATACATTGAAATGTAATGGTCACCACGTTTGCAAAACCAGGAAGCAATTTCTAGCTCAGCCACCCTCTGATTGGAGCCAGGAACCTTGAGATTGGCAGGTGCCATGTTTTCCTAGCACGTTTCTCCATGACACTGGTCAGTTACAGAGGAATGTTCTCAGCAGAGTGTATGGCCAGGGCCCCACCTGCCCACCCTTTTACCGCATGGTGGATTCATGGCCACGGCCTGTCAACTGGAACTGAAGTCTGGACAGCTCTTTCCAGGCAGTGGGGGCTCCTGCTGGAGGGGGTAAGCGAAATATTGGGGTGACACCAGGAATCCAGACGGCTGGGCCAGGTGGATGGGGTGGCCTGTGGTGTAAGGTGGGGGCGGGGAGGGCACCAGGCAGCCTGGCTCAGCCCTGGTGAAGGAGAACCTGCGGATGGAGCCGCCTGTGGAGCTGGAGCTGGTGGCCGTGCTGGACTGCCGGGACGGCGCCCTGGGGCTGGTAGAGGTCAGGATCATGGGCAGGGTCTCCGTCTGATAGCTGCGGAGCGAGAAGCGGATCGGCTGCTGCGAGGGCTCCTTGGGTCTCAAACAAGTGCAGCAGTAGATGGCCACGACTGAGCCCAGGATAATGAACGCAATGAAGATGGAGCCGACGATGAGGAAGGGAACGTATACGGGCTCTGAAAGGCAAACACAGACACACGAGGGAGCTCAGACTAGGGTCTCCCAGATGCCAACGTTCTGAAGGGTAACAGGTGGCAGACTGAGGAGGACCACTGTGGTGGGCTCAGCTTTTCAGATCCTGTTTCTGGCAAACTCCAAAGTGCAAACTGCGATGGTGGAATATTCTAGCTACTCCTAGTAGGGAGAAAGCAAACGGATACTGCGGCCTCTGTTAGCAATTAGCTGCTATTTTGCACATCTGGAACCTGGAAAAGAACAGAAACTATCCTCCTGTTCATGCAATGGAGGGAAAGGGTGAGCTTTCGGAGTTACTGTTAACTCTTGGTTTAAACACAGGTTTCAGTAGTTGGCTCACAGTGGGGCACTGAGAGCCCGGGCCCCTCTCTTAGGCTGGCGATCCATCTCCCATTCGAGAATCTCCAGTCGAAGCAAAAAGAACCAGGCCTGGAAAGAAGACTACTCCCCACTCAGGAGTTTATGAGACCCCAGAAAGAATAGGGTAACGAAATCTACAGTGGGCCCCAATTTACTGTGTCTCCTTCTGCACCCGCATCGTCAGCTGTAGCTGCTGCTTTCCAGAAAAGATGTGGGTGCCACACCTGTGTCCCTCAATTCCACCCAAAGTCTGGGAAGTTCAAACTGGACTTTAGAGAGATCACAATGCAGTTCTTGGGGTCAGCGGCCAGACTTTCTGTAAGAGCATCCCCCAGACAGAGCAAATTCCAGTTTCTTTCTTTCTCTACAAGGCAGACATAAAACGTCCCACCACAGAGACATCTCCTGGGTAGGTCTTCAGGTCCTTTCCCCTGTCTGACAGAGCCACACCCAGATGCAGCCTCCAGCTTAGAGGCAGTAGAATGAAAAACTGCATTGACAAAGGCCCTACTGTGTGCCTGGCTCTTTCTTATCCATTATCTGATTCAAGTCTCATGGAAACCCTGTGAGGTGGGCGTGATAGGCTCTATTTTCTAGATGTGAAAATAAATCAGATGGGCGCGGTGGCCTGTAATCCCAGCACTGTGGGAGGCTAAGACGGGAGAGCTGCTTGAGCCCAGGAGTTTGAGACCAGCCTGGGCAACACAGCAAGACCTTGTCTCTACAAAAAAATAAATAAATAAATAAATAAATAATCAAAAAGTTAGCCAGGCACAGTGGTGCGTGCCTGTAGTCCCAGCTACTCGGGAGGCTGAGAGGGAGGCTCACTTGAGTTCAGGAGGTTGAGACTGCTGTGAGCTGCAGTGCCACTGCACTCCAGCCTGGGCAACTCAGTGAGATCCCGACTCAAAGAAAAAATAAACTTTAAACATGTGAAGAAAAGAAAAAGAAACTATATCAGAATATGTTGACTTTCCCAAAGACACAGTCAGTGGGTGACAGGTGACTGTCAGCTACCGGATCCTGCGTAAGATCTTCAGGGCACCACCCAAACCCCCACATTCACCGGCAGTCATGTGGGCGGCAAGACCAAGGTGCATAACCACAGCTCACTGACACTGTACTAAGCATTCATACCATCTCACTGCATCAACAACTTTTGACAGCAAGACGCCCATTTCAGGATGGAGAAGAGACGCCAAGCCGCAAGCAACTAGCCCAAGTCACACCACGGGCCAGCAACAGAGCCAAGGTCCATCAGAGTTTGCTGATCTGCTTGATGAGACTCAGTGAACATGAAGGCTGCCCCTCTGCCGGCTGTCTCTGGGTGTCAGAGCAGAGCAGGAGGTCGGGAAAGGGCGGGTCCCGGGAGAGCGGGTGAAAAGTCTGCATTTTTCTGGCAGACCAGGTCAGCCTCCCTCCCTCCTTTTCCCTCTCCCTCGCTGGCTCTCTCCCTCTTTCTTCCTCTTCCTCTCTTCCTTTTCCTGTCTCTTTCCCTCTCCCTCTGTCTGTCTCCCTCTCCCTCTCTCTCTTCTCTCTGTCTCCCTCTCCTTCATGTCTTTCCCTCTCCCTCTGCCTCTCTCCCCCTCTCCATCTATCTCCCTCTCCCTCTCTCTGTCTTCCTCTTTCTCGGTCTGTTTTCTCACTCTCCCTCTGGCTCTCTCCCTCCATCTCTCCCCCTCTCTCTGTCTCTCTCCCTCTCCATCCGTCCCCCTCTCCTCTTCCCTCTCTCTCTCTGAGTCTCTCCCCCTCTCTGTGTCTCTCTCCCTCTCTGTGTCTCTCTCCCTCTCTCTGTCTCTCTCCCTCTCCGTCTCTCCCTCCCTCTGTCTTTCTCTCTCTTCTCTCCCAATCTCTCTCCTCCCTTTCTCTGTTTCCCTCTGTCTCCCTCTGTCTCTGCCTCTCTGTTGCCCAGATCAGAGTGCAGTGAAACGATTATGGGTCCCTGCAACCTCCAATTCCTGAACTCAAGCAACCGCCTGCCTGCCTCAGCCTCCAAGTAGCTGAGACTACAGGCTCACGCCACCATGCCCGGCTAACTTTTAAATTTTTGTAGAGTCAGGTATCTCGCCATGTTGCCCAGGCTGGTCTCGAACTCCTGGCCTCAAGTGATCCTCCCGCTGGGTTTGCAGGGGAGAGTCACCGCGCCAGCCGAGTCCCCTACTTTCCACGGTGCGTCTTTTCTCCAGAAACGATGTCCCAGATCCTCTAGGCTGGACATGTTGACCCCCAGATTAGATCCCTCGCGAGCTCTAATGAAGCGCAGACCCCTTTTCTCGGGCCACCGGCGCGCGGAGAGGCGGCGCCCGGGCACCACTAATGGCCTCTGCAGCCGCTCGGTTCCCGGGGCCTCTTCTTGCCGGCGCGGAGTCCCGGGGTGTCACCGCGCTCAGCCCGCCCGCTCCTCCGGTTTCCCGGCCGTAAAACCGTCGCCCGGAGCCCTGAAGGGTTTCCCCGATGTTCCGACTCAGGTGGAAAACTTCTTTCCAAGGTGTAAATTTCCTCTGCGGGTCGTGATTTATTCTGCTCAGGAGGGAGCGGAAATTTGACCCGTGTTTTCCGACGTGAGAAGAGGGGGCGGGGAAGCCCCTGCGACCCCGGCTTCTAAATCTCCACCCCCAAGACCTGGGCAATTCGGAAAGGCGTGACAATGGGGGGGCCAGAGAGGGTAATTCCATGCAGAGAATTGAAAGGAAGTCGGGAGGACAGGGCAGAGGCTCAGAAACGCCACGGAAGGGCAAAAAAGAAAGAAAAGAGCGGCCGCAGTTCCTTGGCCCCGCGGGGTTACGGACTAGGGTGCGACCAGAGTCGCGCTTCCTCGCCTCGGCCTTTCCAGAAGCTCCCGAGGGGGCCCCGGCGCGCGGCGGGGCGCCCTCGCAGCACCCCGCCCCTCCTCCCAGGGCCGCCAGGTCCCAGCCCCGCGCGCCTAGCCGTCCCTGGCAAACCTGCCCTTGTCCGACGCGCAGACCGCACGTGGCGGGAAGCGGGGCTGCAAAGGAACCAGAACCCTGGCCGGACCGGCGACCACCCTCTCCGCCCCTGAGCCCCCACCAGGCTGTGGTCCCGAGAAGGCCTGGCGCGCCCTTCCCGCGCGCTCACACAGCGGGCGGCGGGCCGGGTTCTGCCCTGGGAGTATCTGGTCGGGAGGGGGTCTGTCCGGTCGAGGGAGTCTGCCCAGGAAGGGGTTTCCCCGGGAGGGGTCTGCTCGGGAGGGGATCTGTCCAAAGCGCGTCGGCCCGCGGAGGGGAGGGGGTCTGCACGGAAGAGGGGGGTCTCCCGAGAGCTGTCTGCCCGGAAGAGGATCTGCCCCTGCTGGGATCTGCCCGAGGAAGGGGGATCTGCCCAGGAGGGGGTTTCCCTGAGAGGAGCCTGCCCAGGAGAGGGGAGTCTGCCCCGGAGGGGTCTGCCCGGAAGGGGGTCAGCCCGGGAGAGGGGTGTCTGCCCGGGAGGGGGTCTGCCCAGGAGGGGGCTTCCCCGAGAGCGGTCTGCCCGGGAGAAGGTCTCCCGAGAGGGGTCTGCTCAGGAGAGGGGGGTCTGCCGGGAGAGGGTCTGCCCGGGAGAGGGGGTCTTTCCGGGAGGGGGCCTGCCCGAAGGGGGTCTGCCGGGAGGGGGGGTTCTGCCCAGGAAAGGCGGGTCTTCCTGGGAGGGGGGTATCATCCTGGGAGAGCGGCGTCTGCCCGGGAGGGACTCTCCCGGGCGGGGTCTGCGCGCGGGCCCCGCACTCACGCGCCGTGACGCCGGGGTGCTCCAGCTCGCCGCGGTCGTTGGTGCAGCCGCCCTGCTCCAGCCTGGCGTCGGCCGCGGCGCAGCAGTAGCGCAGCGCGCAAGAGCCGCAGCAGATGGTGGCGTCCGGCGTGTCGAAGTCCTCCGGGCACTGGAAGCCCTCGTGGTAGTTGCCCTGCGCGTCCACCCAGCCGTGGCAATACTCCCCCGGCTGCTGGGCGCCGGCCGGGCCCCAGCGCAGCCAGCCCAGCAGAACACACAGCGCCAGCAGCGCCCCCATCGCCGCGGGGCGTCCCGGGCGACAGGAGGGGACGCGGCGGGAGAGCCTAGAGCTGAGCCGGGGCTCGGGGCGCACCGTGGTTCCGCCTCCCCCGGGGCGCGGCGCGGCGGGCTGGCCCCGGCGGCCGAGGCCACTCCCGCGCGGGTCAGCGGGGACCGGAGAGGCGACAGGGGCTGCGCGGCGGGCTCGGCAGGCCGGGGGTCAGCATGGTGCGCGAGGGCAAGCTGGCGAGGGCCCCGGGAGGCACCGGCCGGGGCTGCGGCTGGGGCTGGGGCTGCTACCCTCCGCCCCGCTCATCGCGCTCGCGGAGCGGGGGGCGCGCCCAGCCCCCGACCGACCCCCGCCGCACCCCTCACCGGAGCCACCGCGCCGGGGCTGCCCCCTCCGGGGCCGCACAGCTCCCAGACCCGAGGCGGTCGCCGGGTCCCCAAAGGAGCCGGAAGAAAGATGCGTCTGTCTCCACGTGCGGACACCCAGGACGCGGGAGCGCTCGGCCCCGCCCCCGCGCGTCTCCGAGCCGGAGTCAGCCCAGCCGCGGCCAAGTGCACTGGGCCCCCCGTCGCTGACAGCTCCTCCTGCAAGGCGTCCTTAAAAAGGAAGAGGGAGGAGGAGACGGCGAGGGTTAAGAGAGCGGCCGCCCTCCCGGGGCGCCCGGGGGGCTGATCACGGCGGGCGCGGCGCGGGCCGCGGGGCTCTGCGCTCGGGTTCGCGCCCTCCTCCGCCTCCCGGCCGCCCCCGCCCTTCCCGCTCCCTGGGATTGGACTCTCGACCCCCGGGACCCGGCCCTCCCTGCCCCCACCCCGACTCTCCCCTCCCGCCCCTCACCCCAGCTCGCCCCCAGCCCACGGGACCCGCCGCGTGAGGCTGAGCGCTGCTGCCGGGTGCCGGCGCGTCTCCACAGGCGCGCCGGTCGAGACGCTGGTCCACTTTTTACGGATTTAATTTTAAAACGACCGCGGTGACCGAAGTGTGTCGCATCGCGTGTGCCCTGGTGCGCAGACCCAGGCTCGTTCCTGGGACACCCGTTCTAAAGGTTCGGTGGCATGAGTTTTAGGTGTCGCCAACACTGGCACTGAGGTTTTCACCGACTTTTCCACTTTTTTTTTTTTTTTTTGATCTGGAAGAAATGAATGACACGTTTTCCCGAGTGTGCACACGCTCGCCGGGCCCTGGCCAGCCAAGGCCAGAGCGCCAAACCTCCGAGAGCACGGCTTCTCCGTTCCCGCTGGCTAAAGGAAACGAAAGAACAAAATGACAGATAATTCCGCAGATCTGAACTTCTGTTCGGGCAAAAAAAAGCACGTTTATTTAAATGATGCGTCTCCCGGGAGCCGTTTACAGAGGCTCCGCTCCGACAGCGGCGTTCAGGTGCCTTGGGAAGCCGGCGTCCTGTGAAACCCGCGCTGAGCTCAAGCGTGTGTTTTTCTTGTTCCCCGCGCCTCCTCTCCTCGCGTACTGGCGAGCGTGAACGCACTCGGCATGTCTCAGCCTGTGTGTCACGCGCGCTGCGTGACCGTGTCACAGAGTGAGAAGTTGCGAGTGGCGGGTTCAGAGACGCAGCCGCGCGGGGTGCGCGCGGTCCAGCGCGCGGATCATGCCCGCAGCCTCCCGATCGTTCCAGGCTGTTTTAGAGAAAACTTTTTTTAACAACGCTGAGCAAAACGATTTCTTTTTTAAAATCGAAGTTAAAGTGTATTCCAAGTACAGCACTACTTCTGACTTCAAATTTTAAATATTGGGATTAACATTTAGCTGTAAGACTGTGAAAATAAATGTCCAACATCTCGCAGTTAAACGGGACTTTGCAAATATTCAACTTCTTTGCTTAGAAATAGGTATTTCTTGGGACAATCGTAAGCTATTAAGTAAAACCAAATTAAGTTGGAGGTTTCATCAACAAATTTTTTTCTCGACTTACCTAATGAGCTTAATACAAACATATGGGAAATTGTTTTGCAGAAATTTTTTAGGTACTGAGTTTTTATTTACTGGGGGAAAAAAAAAGTTCTTGTCAGACTTTAAAGAAAAAGTCAAGTTACTTTTTAGGACCGGTTGTTTGCATTGTAAATATATCCTGAGCGATTCAGGGGAAATGTCATTTAGAACCACAGCAAACATAAGATGTAATGATTATAATAAGACAATTAAAGCTGCAATGACATGTTTACTGCTGATAACTTTACCAGAACCACACCTCTTAATATTATGTTGGTTAAAATTTAGAGGAATTTCATGACATCATAACTGCCTAAAGTTCTGCCATACCAACAGCAGCCTTTGCTAGTCCCTCAAGGGTCAAGTTTCTCTCATTACCCAGCTGTTCTTTGATAGCATTAATATTTTAAGGAGTGATTTGTTGGCGCCTACCTCCCATTAATTACATTCCCCGTGCCCAGTGGGATTCTTTTCCTTCGGACACCAGCTATAATTAATTCCCCCACTCAAAGCTCCTGTCTACTTGACTTATTTTATTTAGAGGGTATTTTATTCGAATTTAACTGGATGGTATTTACTCATGGAAAGTCACCAAACCCCCAAATTACTTGATTCTTCATAGGTCTGATGTGTGTGAACATTAAAATAACTGTGTACCAGGCTGTCATATCGAAGTCCTGGCCCTAAGTACTTTTAAAACCATTATAACAATCTGTTTGAGGGGCTTGTGAAGTGGGTGGGGGAGCAGGCTGTTTGGTTTCTTCTCATAGATGATCTCCACAAAATTGACAAATTTTAACTTGAAACGTGATGCTCTGAGAATGCTCTTTGCCAGCCGTTAGAGATTTTACCTCTTTTTAGATGTATTAAACATTCAAAGTTTCTGTTATTCTGTTACTATTATAATAATACGGAAGATAGAAAAGTTTCTCATAGTCCCCCCCCTGAAAGACTCTAGGGGCAGGACATGTATAAAGAAAGTAAAATCTACAATATCTGGGGGAATTCTGAAGAGATTTTAGACATTCTTTATTGTTTCTTATCTCAGTAACCCAAATTCCATATTTTAGTGCAGGACACATAATCATAAGAGATCGTTTCCCCAGCTTATACTCTCTTGTGGCCCTGCTTTCAGGAAATTCTGTAGGAAATGAGTTAAATGATATGATGTCTGGGATTTGCTTTAATAAACACCAGCAAGAAGGGAGAGAGGGAGAAAGAGAACAAGAGGGAGGGAGAAGGAAGAGAGGAAGGAAAGAAGACAGACCAGGGGATGGCGCCTAGGAGTTTAAGACCAGCCTGGGCAACATAGCAAGAACACGTTTCAACCAAAAAAAGTAAAAATATTAGTCAGTCGTGATGGCACACGTCTCTAGTTCCAGCTACTCAGGAGGCTAAAGTGGAAGGATCACTTGAGCCCACGAGGTCAAGGTTGCAGTGAGCTGTGTTCCGTGCCACTGCATTCCAGTTAGGGCGACAGAGTAAGCACCGATCCCCCCTTGGGAAAAAAAAAAAAAAAACTAGAGGGACAACAGAGAAGATGGCTAGATGAAACTGAAATGCAACTGGCAACATGTTGATAACTGTAGCTGGCCGAAGGGAACTTGGAAAATAGAAATGCAGTTCTCTCATTTTATATATGAATATACATTACAGAGTAAAAATTTTTTTGATAAGAATCGATAGCAGAAGAAAACAAGCCCTAAACTATATTTTTAAACCTTGTCCTGTTCACTGATCTCTTTTATATTCTTTGGATCGGTGTGAATGATCTGCAAAAAAGCGAAAACAGAGAAGTGAAGAAAAACTGGGCCACGTGGAAGCATCAGAAGGGAGTTGGGAAGGGCATAGACTCAGGAAAGAGGGAGACGGCCAAAGGAACACACAAAAAAACAAAAATGAAGGGCAATGCACTTTGGCTCTGGAAGTCCACTCTGGCTTATTTGCATTGGGCCCAGAAACAAGATAGAAAGGTTTCTCAAGCCTTCCTCTAGTCCCTTCCTGGAGGGATTACTTTATCACTAACTTTCCTTTCATTACTTTGTCCAAGACTTCATGCAATTCTCTTCCTTGGAGCCCTGGCTAGAAATCTCTTTTCCAAGCCCCTGTCAATCTGAGTTCCTGAAAAGGTGTTTTTGTTTGTTTGTTTTTTTATCTCAAATGTGCTGTGGCACCCATCACCCCTAGAGAACAGCTGAGTGCCCAGAAGTGTTCACCCAGACCCAGGCAACCCGGCCCCCTGCCAGGCCCCTCCTGCTGTCAGGCAGCCTCAGCCTCTTATCAAGAGGGGGTTAGACTAGGGCCCTTTGAACAGTGGCTTTCTAAAGTGATGAAATGCCTGGGCATCTTGTTAGAATGCACACCTTTACTCACAGGGTCTGCAGCGGGCCCTGGGGGAGTGTATTTCTAATGCATTCCCAGGTGATGTAGAGGTGTCTGGGTTGAGGACCCTACTGCAGTCCCCTCTGGCCTTCCTCTGCCCTTGTCCCCAGTCACAGGGAAAGGAGTAGCTAGAACCACAGGGCTGTGCCCACCCAAAGCCCATTTCCTTCCTCCCTGTGCCACCCTGTGGCAATGCAGATCTCAGCACTACCTATTCAAACAGGACAAAAACTGCTTTCAGGTACTGTAGAGACCTCTTTGTGGTTGTAAGATTCCCTAGGAGGAGACACCTAGAAACTTGTACACTGTTGGGCATAGTGGCTCATGCCTGTAATCCTAGCACTTTGGGAGGTAGAGGCAAGAGGATTGCCTGAGCCCAGGGGTTCAAGACCAGCCTGGGCAACCTGGCAAGACCTCATCTCTTCAGTAAATCAAAAAAGTAGCCAGGTGTGGTGGCACGCACCTATAGTTACTGCTACTTGGAAGTATCATCGAGCCCACTTGAGGAGTAAGGATCACCTGAGCCCAGCAGTTCAAGGCTGCAGTGGCTGTGGGCATGCCACTGCACTCCAGTCTGGGTGACAGAGTGAGACTCCTACTCAAAAAAGAAAGAAACTTGTACAAGTAGGCTGGGGTGTCCAGACACGTGTATGGGAGACCTCTCAAGACATAAGACGGAGTCAACGATGTGAAGAGAGAGGGTGTGAGGGGAACAGATTCAGGTTGGTGGCTTTCATGACATTCCCCGCCCTGGCTCAAGTTGAGCAGACCTGTTGCCTAGTACATCATGGAGGCTCTGTATGTAGTCACAGCGGGAATAAATGAGTGACTGAGTAAATGACAGAACAAGTGTTTTTCCTTATAATTCCAGTATTTAACTATACACATCTGTCTCGCATTAGTCTGACCTCCTTTTTCATGACTGTATACTGGGACGGTGTTTCACACCTGTAATCCCCACACCTTGGGAGGCTGAGACAAGATTGTTTGAGTTCAGGAGTCCAAGACCAGCCTGGGCAACATAGCAAGACCTCATCTCTACAAGAAATTTAAAAAGTAGCTGGGTGTGGTGGTGCGCACCTGTAATTCCATCTACTTGGAAGGCTGAGGAGGAAGGATCGCCTGAGCCCCAGAGGTCAACATGAGTGGTGATTGTGCCACTGTACTCCAGCCTGGACAACAGAGTGAGACCCTGACTGTAATCCCAGCACTTTGGGAGGCTGAGGCGAGTGGACTGCCTGAGCCCACAGGTTCAAGACTAGCCTGGACAACTTGGCGAGACCTCCTCACTACAAAAAAAAAAAAATTAGCCAGTCGTGGGATATCGCACGCCTGTAGTCCTGGCTACTTGGAAAGCTGAGGTGAAAGAATTGCCAGAGCCCAGCAGGTCGTCACTGGGGTGTCAGTGAGCGTGCCTCTGCACCCCAGCCTGGGTGATGCAGTGGGACTCCGTCAAGCAATCAATCAATCAAAACTGACTGCAAACAATGCATGACTAGTTGAGAACTTGTTTCAACCCCATGACATCTGTTTCACAACTCCATAGAACTGCAGTGGAGGAGAGAGCAGGGTGAATTTCCAGGGCAGCGGGTGAGGCACTCAACTGGTGATTTCACTGTGACTGGAGCTCATCAAGAAGTGTCCTGTATGTCAACACTGCCAAAACAGGGCAGTCATCAACACATCTCTGATGAAGACAGCAGTGACGCTTGTCCAAGAAGATAGAGCTAAGATGCACAGGGAATGGGTCAGCACAGTAGGAAGAACACTCTGAAATATAGTTTAAAAAAAAACACGGGGGACACCAATAAGGGAGAGGAGGAGAGATGGGTGTTCACTATCTGGGGAATGGGCCACCTGAGACCCAATCCCCACCACTACAAAATATGTCCAGATAACAAACAGGTAAGTGTACCCTCTGATTCTAAAATTAAAATTTTTTAAAATTGAAAGAAAGAGGGAGAAAGAAAGAGCAAACAATTCAGTTTGAGTCAGACAAAGCTGGTTTGGAGTGTGTATCTTACTGATCACATGACCTTGACCAAGCTCATTTCAGCATACTGAAGCTCAGCTTCTGTGCCTCTAAAATGGGGTGGGTGGGAGGGAAGAATCCTTACCTTGAAGGATTGTTATAAGGATTTGTAATAAAACATCGAGTCTGGCACGGAGTTGGGACTTCATAACTGGTACTCATGATTTCCCACCACCAGCTGATCTGATATATATCTATCTGAGTAATCATGGCAAGTTTCCTGCTAACCCCAACAAGCCTATTCTCTGATTAATTTGAAGAATCTATTTACAGTTCCCCTTCCTTCACTCCCTTGTTCATTAAATGTGCCCATTCATAAGCACTGGCAATTGGAAGTTGATGTTTCATTTTTACAGTTGTTCTCCTGAGACGTGGCCAAAGTCAGGAGAAAAGGAGGATAAGACTAGGTGTCAGATGGCCACAGGGTTGGGACAGGCCCTGCTGGACCGACCTTATTTCAACCGAATTTCTACAAGGGGCAGCCCCAAGCACAGGTGGGCATTTAATAAGAATCTGATTAGTCTGCGATTCCATATTATGTCAGTAGAGATGTGATTTATGAACATGGGTCCCTGGCATCCTTCCAGCATGTGTACAGTAGAATGACATTTTTCATGCAGAAATATAAATTAAATTAATTGGCATCCATATTTAATTGAAACTTCCCTGACAGCCGATGGATTCTCCCACAACGCCACCCCTTTCTCAGCAAGGGGCATTTCCTTCTGAGTGCTTGCAGACTGAAGAGAGGCCAGCCCAAATTCCTGGGCTCCTCAAGGGCTGGCTTTCAGCAGGGCTTAGCTCAGCACGAAAAGTGAACCGACCCTGAAAAAATGGTGAATTGCTTCTCCACAGCCGTGTTCTCTTTCAGCAAGGGAAAGGTTTCTCAGAGGAGAAAGAAAACACAGAGGGTTCTTGTCTTGTTTTCGTCGTCTTTCTTCGCTTTTCACCTTTGTCAGCCTTAACAGAATGTTTCAGGAATCTTTAAATCACCCTTAAACTTTGTAAGCTATGTAGAATTCTTTTGAAGGCTGCTATGTAATTTAGGTATCTTTTATTTTTTCTCCTTGAATACTCTGGGTCTGGTTAGCTCTGTGGATGACATAAGAGGTCAATGAGGCAAGGTTCTGCATGCCACTCCTGCAGGTCAACTAAGTTTCCCCTGTGTCAGGAATGCTGAATGCACACTTGACCCTGGCTTATAAACACCTGCTGCGAGTTATTTACTCAAGGGCACCAACCCAAAAAGTTGGATGTATGAGACAATCGAATATGCAGCATGGAAAGTGAAGCCAGCATTGTGCACTCCCACAGCACATGTGTCAGGAGTGTTCCCTTCGTAAAGGACAGTGCCGGTGCTGTATGCCTCGCATGCCCGCCACCCTGTCCTCGGAGCCGAGCTTTGGGGATTCTTTCTGCTTCGTATGCTCCGCCTTCTGATTTTGTTCAACCATTCATTCTGTAATCACCCTCCCTTTGTATTTATTTAATGTACTTTTTGTAACCAAAGACCAGAAAAAACTCGCCCTTGGCATCTTGCTTGGTTTCTCCAGTTGAATTGACCTTGAAGTTGCGACCACACTTGAAACCGTCCACAATGCTATTCCAATTCAGCAGGTCAAAAACTGGGCTCCAGAAACTCTTTGGTTAGTATGCCACACCCCTCCTCTTGTCTTCCTAAAAAGGCATAACATGTGACAGAGTCTGGCACTGCATTTAGATTACTTTATTGATAACAGAATGATTTACATCCACACATAGAGCCTTTCTATATCTATCATTTGTCTATCTATATATCTATGTATATTTATCTGTCAATCATCTATCTATAATCTATCATCTATCTACCTGTCTACCATCTATCACATATCTATCATGTATATATTGTCTATCATATATCTCTCATCTACTATGTATTTATCATCTATCCATCTATGTATCTATCTATCTCTTATCTATTTATCACCTACCTATCACCTGTCTAGTATCTATCATCTATCCATCTATCCATCTATCCATCTATCTATCCATCTATCCATCTGCCTATCAATCTATCCATCTATCATCTGTCATCCATCTATCTGTTATCTATCTGTTTTTCCCTTGAATTTTCTCCTGCTCTAACCAGAATTCCTTCCCACCTTATTCTGATAAGAGTACCCCACTTTCTCCCATTCCATGTGGAGCTAGAGAGACCATCAATCAAGGTGCTCCACTCCTGGCCAAGGGTCAGACTTGAGATCTTGCTGAAACAAGTAGAATTGCTTATCTCTCTGGACTCGAGGTTGGTCAGGGATGAGCATGTGACTCAGGCATGGCCAGTTCTCCCATGAGATTTGTTATGTGGACAGTGAGGTGGGAGAGGGGAACTGCTCTTCCTTTTACATGTGAGCTGTAGGGATGTTTGCTTGGGGCATCAAAGACACAATCTCTGCCTTGTGGACGAGGCCTGAGTGAGAATGAGGCCAACCAGGGTCAAGAGAAAAAGAAAAAAAGAGGGACTTAAAGTGTTTGACCCAGGAGTGCTTAAAGGTAACACCATCCTGAGCATCCCTGTGACATAAGACCGTACACACCCTTGTAACTCAAGCCCATCTGAATTGGGTTTTGATCATGTATAACTGAAAGCATCCTTACCTTGCTAGGTGTTTGTGTGTGCAAGAGGTAGGTGGAACTCATGTTTGGAATTAAAATAGTTAAGGTGCATGAGGCTCCGAGTTAAGACTATATCCTTGGAGTTCTAAGCCCATCTCTTTATCAGGTCCATTTTGCCCCCCCTGGTCTCCCCTTGGGTAGGAAAGGGAAGTAGCTTACCTCACCTTGAGAGGGCAGGGAAGTCTGACTGCTCTGCTCTGTCCAGATCCCACCTGCTGCCTGTCACTGGGGTGCTGGTCCGAACTGGTTTCTGGGATGAGTCCTCTAAAGAAGTCTATGGCTGGCAAGCACTTGGCTTGTTGTCTAGGTTTGGACAGGGTCCATGACCTTCCCTTCCTCACTTGCCCTGCCTTGATTCTCACTAGTGCTGTGAATATTTCTACCTTTCCTGTACCTGCCTGAGGTCCAGCCCGTAATGAGCAGTTGGCCCCTGGTCTTTGGCTACAGGGTGAATCATCCTCAGTGTGATAACCCGCCAGCCAGCACCATCAGCTTGTCTTCCCTTTTGCCCAACATAGCGTGGGGGACATTTTACATCCCTCCACAACACACACAAACCAATGTTCTAGCTCAATCTCTTTCTCTGCCTGTTCCAGTGTTCTAGTTCAATCTCTTTCCCTACCTGTCCACCCCTCACTGCCATTTTAACTAGTTTCTCCACATTGGAGCAAGACCATACATCATGGCTGTCTCCCCAAGAGTCCCAAATAGAGAAATAGGCAAACCCCACTCTGCTTTTGATTTACCCTGAGTTTTCTGATGCCTTCGCATCTTACTTGGACTTAGAAAGGAGTAACCAGAACACACTCGCCTCACCAATTGCTTCTTAAATTTGTCCCTCCTTTTACCCACACTCCACTGGGGCCAGCAGTAGCAGGCTTCCCCTTCTTTTTCCCATGGTTCAGGGACTTCCTCTACTGACATTATTTACTGAGTTCTTTCTACCCGTGACTTTTCATAAATCTGAAGTCACACAGTCATAGCTCCTAATACATAAAGGAGAGCATAAGGAATTTAGAAAATCTTCAAGATTCTCAAGACTATTGTCTCTCGATGAACTTAAAAAAAGAAATCCCATATTGATAGCCAAAATCTGGACGTTGATATTTTCTCTCTTTTTCTTTTCTGTTTTTAACAAATTCTGAGCATCTGGAAGTAAATAGTTGGCCTTGATTGTACAAAGGGAAGGTTATGAGAATTGAAATGTATTGTTAAAATTATTGACATGATTTAGTAAATATTATCCTTTCACAAGAATAATTTATGTTAATAATTATCATCACATATGGTGGTCAGCTTGAAACACACTTAGGTATTTTAAATACTTAGGATCTGTGCACATAAACACACATACACTTGGTATTTCCACCATGAGATTTGGGGACAGTTGTCCACCATTATTTATAAGAGTGGGTGGGCCCATGTAAGCATGGAAACAACCCTACTTCTCAGTCCAAAAGAGAAATTTCTAGTCAGCAAAAAAAAATTGACTCTTCTAGACCGGTAGTCAGCAAACTTTCTGTTAAAAAAAAAAGTCAGATAGTAAACATTTTAGACCTTGCTGGCCACATGGTCTCTGTCACAACTACTCAGCTCTGAGTTTGTAGTATGAAAACAGACATAAATGATGGGTATGGCTGTGTTCCAATAAAACTTTACTTATAGGCACTGAAATCTGAATTTCATGTAATGTTCACTTGTCACAAAATGTTATTCTTATTTCTTTTTTTGTAAAATCAATTAAAAACGTTAAAAACCACTCTTGACTTGTGGGCAATACAAAACAGACAGCAGGGCTAGGTTTGGTCCACAAACCATAGTTTGCAAACCCCTGCCCATATCCCTTTTTTTAAATTTAGGTATGTTAATTTCTGTCTCCTTCTCACTCATTTATGATGCAAATTAATATAGCCACAGCAGCAACTGAGGCCAGTTCAGCACCCTGACTCTGCTAGTGCCCCAGTTTGCTAGCACTTAGTGCAGAAATGGCATCACATACCTGGGCTAAACAATGAGTGTGTGACCTGGGCATGTTGAGTGACATCCTTCCAGATTTGCAAAACACATTCAACTGTCCTAAAGAAACTGGTGAAGACAAGGATCATGGTTTCTTTCTGTCCCTCTGCAGTCCCCGGACTTCCTTTCCTGGCTGAACACTGTTTGACAGAGACCAAATTGTGGAAGATTCTGGATAAGTAGCAAAGAGGAGGTTGTCTACAATGGACGTGTTAAAGCCTCCATCTTCACCAATCTGGATGGTACTCCTACCAAAGCAATATCCTGTGACAGCTCATTGCAATCAGTATGTCTTGGGCTTTGGTCATTGGAATGAGTATGTCTTGTGCTTTTGGCAAATCCATAAAAAGAAGAGTGAACCCATGAGAGATGAAGAGGAAATAATTCAAATCCCGAGAGTGAGATCTGATGCCTTAGCAGACAAGCCTCACAGGGATACATCTTGAGTCATTCAGGAAAGTTTACATCCTAATCCATCTACGATCTGTATAAGAAAAAAGGAAGTGTAGGATACAATTAGAAAACGTTCCCATTTACATCGTTAAAATATTCATGGTCTTGCTAGTTTACATCAGCTATCTGGGACCTTCAGCCATCCACAATTCATTCCCACCAGGTCTGGGGTAGCCCTGTGTTACTGTAAAATTGCCTTCTGGGGGATTTGTCACCGTCACTCAAAGTGACTAATTTCTATATAACACTATTTTTATTACCCAGAGAAAATTCTAACTAAACAAACCAATGTGTGCAATATAATTTCTCACCAGAATTGCTCTGGCCTTCAGACTCCTGGCCATCATTCATTTTCACATTACATAATTTAAGTTAATTGAATGAAAATATTCTAACATTTGGATGGTATAGCTAGACCTCAAAGGTTTCGTTATAAGAAGGAAAAATAAGTTATTCATACAAAGAAACACTCTTTTTAGGGAACTTCTTATGAAATGGTGATAATTAGTGAACATTGGGGTTTTTGATTCATTTTTTAAATTTCCCTGAATATAAAAGTCACAGATAGCAGTCCATTTTATAGTACACTCTCTGGTGTGCAAGGTCTTTCTGAATCATTCTTAAGTTCCTATTTTGTGTTAGGTACAAGGGTAGGTGTTTGCCATGTGTCACCTTGTTTAATTGGCACATCAACCCTATGAGAAGACTTAGAATTTGAGTAAGTCGCCCAAGGTCATAAAGCCAAACCAACTGACTCTAGACTCTTGTTCCCATGACTCCAGAGTTCAAATCCATCCCCTGAGTTGACTGTTCACTACGAGATTGCTGCCCAGTGAGAACAATCAGAAAGCATTTAATTAATCCATTGATTGTTTTATTTATGTGTTTCAAAAATTCAAGGTGATAGATTGCTCTCAATCAATAATCTTTTGTATTTTCTCAATTGACCCAACATCATTTTAAGTTTAATATATCCATTCGCTTCTACTTGGGGAGCCCAGGACCCCACATGGTTTTTAAGTCACTTGACAAATTTGCAGTAAACTAAAGAATCAGGCATCCCAAACAGCCCCTTCACAGTGAACATCACACACACCTTAGCTAGCTGACAGTCTAAATGTGGGAGTGTTGGAGAGAGTGTCATTCCATGATTTTGTTCTTTTAATTAAAAAGCTCAGATTTCCAGGATCACAACTTAATTAAGCTTTCATCCTTGGATAGTTCTTTCTGCAATTAAACATGTTTTTTTTTTTCCAGTAATAGCTGGGCTCTATAGTATGTTAAAATTGACTTTGGGAATTTCTTTTCCATTTCCACTTGTGTAATATTCAGCTTTCACAAATGTTGTGAGTCGAAAACAATGGGCCTTCAGAGCAGAGTTATTACTTAGCAGAAAGAATAAACAAAGTTTCAAATGAGGGATCTGATAACTTGCAGCTAGTGAGAAATCATTTTTGCTCTGGAAGAGGGCGGAGAACACTCTGGAAGAAACAGAAAGACCGTAATACTGAAGCAAGGGGTGCATGAGACACATGGGACGCTCAAGAGACATGGAGACCTGTGCCCCATGCTAAGGAACTTGAATTTTATCAAGATTGTGATGGAAAGCCATTGAAGAAAGTTTACCAGGAACACTTACTCCCTAAGTTTAGTGACCTTGTAGAGGATGCATTAGAAGGGACAGAGTCAGAGAAACAAGCTAGATGAAGGATTCTGAGTAATCCAAGAGAAATAACTTAGGCCGGACCTGGAAAAAATGAGGTAGATATGTCTGCAGGTATTTCTAGAATAACATCTAGCTCTAATTCAGGGGCCTTTCCTGAAAAAGAGAATACATGTCTATGTCCTAGATACCGTGCTAAATATTGGGCACGTTCCTCCACTACAAACCAGCAGATTACACACGGAAACAAAACTGCCCATGCATTACTGGGCTCTCAGGATGAAGGACAAGTCTTAAGAGGAATAAATGGAAACTTTAGTAGGAACCACACGCAGACTTGATCCTGAAGTCCTGTCATGGTAAGTCCAAGACTCAGGTTAGCTGAAGAGGAAGAGAGTTGAACTTGAAAATCTCACAGTAGGCCAGGAAGACTGGAAGGAGGCGACACTGTCACAGGTTTCGATCCCCTAGTAACTAGAAGAAACAAATACATATCTTCTCAGAAATGATGTCTTCAAGCAAATATGAACTCACAATCAAACATAAGCAAACACATTGAAGGGGAGAATGCCATACGTGAGAGACAGCAGCCAATTAAAATATAAATTTAAACTCTAAAAGTTTTAGAATTTGAAAGTATTTGATATGGCATATTAAAAATGATTTATGTTTGTTTAAAAAAAGAAAAATGAAATTAAAATGAGCATGCAAGAAGAGAAAAGCCTATTAAAACTGTTAAGCAAATTTACCAAATACCCAAATATAAATTTTTTAAGTAAAAATTATAATTATTGAAATATATGTCTGGCTGGGCGCAGTGGCTCAAGCCTGTAATCACAGCACTTTGGAAGGCTAAGGCAAGAGGATTGCCTGAGCCCAGGGGTTCAGTGTGGGCAACTTGGTGAGACCTCGTCTCTAATATAGATATAGATATAGATATAGATATCTATATCTATATATATATTTCTTTATTTATATTTAGCTGACTGTGGTGGTGAACGTCTGTAGTCCCGGCTACTTGGAAGGCTGAGGCAGAAGGATCACCTGAGCCCAGCCTGTGCGACAGAGTGAGACTCTGACTCAAAAAAATAAAAAGAAAGAAAGAAATACAAGCCAGCAATCCCAGCACTTTGGGAGGTCAAGGAGAGAGGATCGCTTGAGCCCAGGAGTTCAATACCAGCCTGGGCAACATAAGAAACCTCATCTCTACAACAACAACAAAAAAATAGCTGAGTGGTGGAGCGTGACTATAGTCCCAGTATTTGGAATACTGAAGCAGAAGGATCACCTGATCCCAGGAGATCCAGCCTGGGCAATAGAATGAGACCCAACTCCAAAAAAGAGAGAGAGAGAGAGAAAGAACAAAATATTGCTAAAAACAAGTTCATGTATGTCACTAATCATAATAAATGCAAGTTGATTAAACCAACTGAAGATTTTCTGACGAAAGGAAAACAAAACAAAGAAATTATAAGCTTCTTTAAAAGACAAACTTAAAACATAAGGACTCAGAAATGTTGAACATAAAAGGAAAGAAAAGGTGAGCCAAACATTAACTTTTTAAAAAATGGATGTAGTTATATTAATATCAGATAAAATAAACTTAGAGATAAAAGGCATGATTAGACATTGGGAGGTTCACTATATTATAAGAAATTCACCAGGGATATGGATATAGAACAATTTTAAACTTGTATGTACTCAATAATAAAACCTTCACATATAGAGAGAAAAATCAATGGAACCACAGAGGACAATTGGTAGATAGTCAACATATTGGGAGATTTTAGCACATCTATCTCAATTATTCATAAGTCAATAACACAATAAACCTTTGTGAGGTAGAAATTTGAAAAATACAGGATTGATCAGCTTGATTTATTAGACAGTTACAGAACCCTACCTCTAACAGTTAAACACAATCTTCAAGAAATCTACTCTATAACATGGTGACGGTAGTTAATAACAATGTGTTATACATGTAAAATTGACTAAGAAAATAAATTGTAAGTACTTTCACCACAAAAAAAGATAAGCATGTGAGATCATGCGTATGTTAATTAGCTTATTTAGCCATTCCACAACATATACTTATTTCAAATATGTTGTATACCATAAATACATAAAAATTTGTATTTGTCAATTAAAAGTAAATGAATAATGTTTTAAAAAGACTACACAATCTTCCTCAACACTATGGATGATTTCAAAACTTGATCACATATAAATTCACAAAAATTCGAATGCTGCATATTTAAATATTAGGTATCATGTAGATTACAGTCTATAAAGAAAAAAATGCATAAAATTCAATAAATATTCCTGGGATAACTGGTTACCCACACAGAAGAAAAAAAAATGCATTGGATACTTACCTTAGACCACACGCATAAATCAGAGCCACTGGGAAATCAATGGTTCGGCAGCAAGGCTGAAATTCATCCTCTCCAGTTGGAAAATGGAAGCAGCAACTCGAGGAAAGATGGTCGACTGCAAACGTGCTGCTGACAGACATCTTGGCAAACAAGTTATTGGAATTTGTGAACGGAATGGTTCTTATCTACAGGATGCTTTTAGCAGGACATATCTGGTTATTAGATTGATTGTGGGAAACAAATTTGAGACCTAGGGATTTATGGTGCATAGATGGAGAAATCTCATTTTCAAAATGACCTCCTTCTGTATTAGAGACATGAATCTCATGTATTGCTTAGAGACCTCATCCACTAATAGGGTCCAGGGTGCATCCACTGTGCAAGAAAGGATCTGAAGAGTGATACTGATGGTTCTATACCTTCCCTGCTTCCCCTGGGCCACAAAATTACCTTTAAATTATTTGTAAAACTTAATGTTGGGTAAGAGCTCTCATTCGAGTTTGATTTGACAATCGGATTCTTTGTTATCTCAGACACAATATAGAAAGTAAACCGCCTGGGCAATATAGCAAGACTCTGTCTCTACCAAAAATGAAAACTTAGCTGGGTGGGGTACTGTGCACCTATAGTCCCAGTTACTCAAGAGGCTGAGGTGGAAGGATGGCTTGAGCCCAGGAATTAGAGACTGCAGTAAACTATTGTGCCCTACCACTCCAGGCTGGGCCACAAGAGTGAGACCCTGTCACTAAAATAAAAATAAAGTAAAAAGAAAAAAAGAAGACCAAGCCACAGTCAGGCAGAGTTTATTCATGATACAACTAACCAATGAAGGATTAATCTAACAAATATATAAAGAAGTCCTACAAGGGGGAAAATAGGAAAAAAATACATGGATAAGCACTTTCCAAAAGAAGATGCACAATTGGCCAAAAACGTATGAAAAGCTGCTCACTCTTAAGAGTAATTAGAAAATTTAAATTAAAAAACATAATGAAATACCTTTTTATATTGCTTATTGGCAAAGATATAGAGAAACTATAGCATTTATACACTGCTAGTGGGAGTGTAAAATAACTTCAAAAATAATTTGCTGCTATTGTGCTGTACAAGGTACCTTATGACCCCAAAATTCCACTCCTAGATATAAACTTTAGAGAAACCCATGCACATTCCTGTGCCAGAAGACAAGAATGTTCACAGTAGCACTATTTGTATCAATGACAGAATGGATGAGTAACTCTAGGTATATTAACAACATGCATTAAACAGTAATATAAATAAATGAACTACATGTAACATGAGTGAATCTTCAAATAATAACGCTTAGTAAAATAAGTGTTACTGAAGACTATATATTATATTTTACCATTTTTATGAAGTTCTAAACCAAACAAAATTTAACAATAAAATGTTAGGGATACCTACATATTTGGTGATGCTATCTTAAAGGAAGAAATCATGACACAATTTAGAATGATGGTTATCTATCCGTGGTAGAGAGAATAATGGTTCTCTAAAGATATCTACATCCAAATCCCCAGAACCTGTGAATGTGTTACATTACAAGGCAAAAGGGATTTTGTGGACATGATTAAGTTAAGGATCTTGAAATAGGAAGAGTATCCTGGGTTATATGGGTGACCCCACTGTAATCGCAAAGATCCGTATAAGCAGGAGGCAGGATGCTCAGAGTTGGAGAGGAGAAATGATCATGGAAGCAGAGAGAACGAGAGATTTGAAAATCTGTTGGCTTTGCCGATGGAGTAGGAGGCAATGAGCCAAGGAATGCTTTAGCCTCTAAAACCCAGAAAAGGCAAAGAAATGGTTTTGCTGCTACACCCCCAGATACAAAATAAGCTCTGGAACCCCCAGAAGGGACGCACCCTTGCCGATGCATTTCACACTCTGATATCCAAAACTGTAAGATGACAACTGTATGATGTTTTAAGCCCTACATTTGTGGTAATTTGTTACAGAGGCAATAGAAAACTAAATCACTACGAGAAGGAGTTCAAAGCTTGGGAAAGCAAAGCTCTACACGGATGCAATAACATCAGTTAATGTGCGCATTCCTCAGTTGAGTGAAGTCTTCATGAATATCTGGCTGATAATTCCGCTTCTTAACTTATCTGTTCTTTTTATTTAAAAAAAAATTTCACAGACAGCACACACACACAAAAGGCAAGACAGAAAAGCTGCAGGTTTGGGAAGAAAATAATGAGATGGGCTTTTTCCCTACATACCTCATATGAGATACTAATGGAAAGTTCAAGAAGAGAGGCTCAGAAGGCAGAGGGAGGAGGAGACAGGTTCAGGGAAGAAGTCTAGACTCTCCATCCTTCAGATGGTGATTGAGTCAGCGGGTGAATTACATTGAGTGTGGAGACTGATGACCAAGCCCTCAGGTAGTCCCTCAGGTAAAGAAAGATGGAAGAAGCCCACAAAGATGATTGAGGCATGCACTCAGGCAGAAGCAAACACAGAGTGGAGAGACCCTCTAATGCATCGTGTTTAGGAATTCACTTGTGTAAGTTTGTAAGTTCATAGTGGGTGGTGGTGTTCTCAAAAAACCCACTGACAAGCCTCCTGGCAAGGTATTTGCTATATCAGATATACCAGGACCTGAGTGGCTCCACTAACCTTCCAGAGAGGCCCAGACCGGCCCTGATTGGCTCCTCCTGTCACGAGGCTCACGTGGGAAGAGAGAGCAGTGGATTCCTGGAACTTAGGGAATCTACTGTCTTGCTCCACCGGAGCAGGGCCCGACCAGCTCAAAAGCATCCAATTTCTTACTTTTGTATCTACACCTGAGATAGAGACTCAACGATTTGCACTACGAGGTTGTTCATGCTGTGACTGTTGCCCTGTCTGTCCCGTGTGTGACTCAGAGGAGTGACCTTTTCACAATATTGTTGCCTTAAAGCACATCCATCCACTTCTCAGACCTGCCAGATGAAATAATAGACGTAGGGCTGGGTGCAGTGGCAACACTTTCGGAGGCGGAGACAAGAGGATTGCCTGGGCTCAGGGGTTTGAGACCTCGTCTCTACAATAAATCAGAAATCAGCTGGGCGTGGTGTCACATGCCTGTGGTTCCAGCTACTTGGAAGGCTGAGGCGGAAGGATCCCCTGAGCCCAAGAGGTGGAGGCAGTGGTAGCCATGAGCTTGCCACTGCACTCCAGTCTGGGCAACAGAGTGAGACTCTGACTCAAAAAAAGAAAAGAAAAAAAAAGAAATAGTAGGCATAAGAAATTATGAAAATTACAACCTACTCTACAAAAACTAAAAGCCATGAGGAGCCCAGAGGGAGCTGTGTGTGGATATGGCCCTCCAATGAATATTTTACACTTGGCATGTGCAGACCAGATTGGCTTGTGTGATTGTTACTTAGCACGTTGTGTGTGGGGGTTGGTTCTCATCACTTTCAGTCTGAACACACTGAAACTGCAAAATGCAAAACATTTGCTCTCTAAACATCATGCCATTGCTCTATGCGAAACATTCTTGTTTCTACTGCCATTGAAGGATATTAATCTCTTCGGGAAAATGAATTAGCACTCCTTGGAATTCACAAACATTTTAATAATGATAACCTGTAGATATTTTGTCTTTCTCTTACCTACAAGTCAATCTCATTTCCTTTCCTTTCAAGATAAGGAAAGGGCCTAACTTAGAGTAAGAATTTAGCTATGTGTAGTAAATAAATACCTATGAACATGCAAAATTTGAAATAGTAAAATATATTCCCGAGAATTCCATTTCTACCCCTAAAACAGCACTTTAACAATTGAATGTCACTTTCACATTGTTTCCATATAAGCTCATAAGGAAACAGCATGGTGCCATCTGTTGGTGAATTCTTGGGTAGTGCTGGTCTCTCTGGTATTTCAGATGTTGATATTATCTTCATTCATTCATTCAAATATTCTAAGCATTTGTTATGTGTGAAGAGCCACACTACGTATTATTAAGATTAATAAGGGCAACCCCCTTGGGTCCCCTCCCTCTCTGGGAGCTTTTCTGTTTTCTCAATAAATCCTACTTTCTAAAATAATAATAATAATAATACAAGAAGTTAGGCATTTATGCTTTTTTTTTTTTTTTTTTTTTTTTTTTGAGTCAGGGTCTCACTCTGTTGCCCAGACTGGAACAATCACAGCTCACTGCAGCTTTCCCCTCCCAGGCTCAGGTGATTCTCCCACCTCAGCTTCCTTAATAGCTGGGACTACAGACACGTGCCACCACGCCCAGCTATTTTTTAAAATTTTTGTATACATGAGGTCTCGCTATGTTACCCAGGCTGGTCTTGAACTCCTGGGCTCAAGCAATCCTGCTATCTCAGTCTCCCAAAGTGCTAAGATTACAGGCGTGAGCCACCACATCCAGCCAGTATTTAAGTTCTATTCCAAACTTCTGGAATGTCATACCATTGTCCTGCAACACACATAACATCCTAGTTCCATGTTTTAGGGAACTGTGTATAATCCATTGTGTCCGTGACCCACCTGGGCAACTTGGCGAGACCTCATCTCTACAATAAATCAAAAATCAGCCGGGCGTGGTAGCACACGCCTGTAATTCCAGTTGCTTGGAAGGCGGAGGCGGAAGGATCGCCGGAGCCCAGCAGGTCGAGGCTGCGGTGGCCGGGAGCGGCCACTGCACTCCAGTCTGGGTGACAGAGTGAGACTCCAACTCAAAAAAAAAAAAAAAAGAAGTCCTCTTTGACTTGTCTTTCCCAGTCCACACCCAATCCATCAATTTCACTTTCAAAACTATATCTTTAGCCTGACCACGTCTCATCCCTTTTATTCCCCCCTCGCCAGATCCCCATCATCTCTCTCCTAGACCCCTGCAGCGGCCTCTTGCCAGCCTCCCAGCCTCTCCTGTGCTTGTCCTTCAATCCATCCTCTACAAAGCTCCATGATGGGTGTTGACAATGGAAATCCAGCCATATCTCTTTCTGCCACAAAATCCGTTACTGAGAGCCAGGCATGGTTGCTCATACCTGTAATCCCAGCTACTCAGGAGGATGAAGCAGGAGGATCCCTTGAAGCCAGGAGTTCAAGACCAACCTGGGCAACATATCAAGACCCTGTCTCAAGGGAAAAAGAAAATCTTTAACTGTCTTCCTGCCCTGCTTTAACAACACATTCAGGCCCTGCATGACCTGGTCTGTCTTCATCTCCAGCCTGGCTCTGATCATGAGGCAGGTTTTTCAGTGTAGGTCAGACATAGATAGGATTCTAGGAGGCAGTTTTAAATTAAATAGGGTAAGTATTCAGGTATCTTTCTTATCAGCACACCAGACCTGACTACCCTTCCGGTTGGAATGTGGATTTACCAAGGCAGCCCACCCTCTTAACTCATCAAAAGTGGAAAGACGGTAATCAGCCCACCCTCTCAGTTCATGCTTAGCATAATCATTGCTGTAAAAGTACATCAAGCTTCTTGTCAAAGGGAAACGCACGTTCTTTCTCTTAAGATGCCCGTACCCATCGGGCATGCCTCCTTCTCTAATAAATTCTGTCTTAAACTATACTTGGATTCACTCTGAAATTTTTTTCTGTGGCAAATCAAAGACCCAGAGAGCGCCACACCGCACCCCACCCATAACAATCACTCTAGGCTACAACTGTTCCTTTCTAGTCACACTGGTTTTCTTGACCACACCAAGCTCAGGCCCTACCCACAACCTGGAACTTTCTCCCTCAGATGTGTGTGTGGCTTGCTCCCTCATTCATCCCCAGTTCTGCTCACAGATCACCTGGCCATCCTGTCCAAATAACTTCATTTTTCAGTCTCCACCCCAATCCAATGAGTTCTCTTGCCACCACTTTTTCTTGCTAATAGCCATTACTGTCTGGGAGTCTAGCCCATGTCTGTTTGGGTTTTGCCTGGCTTTCCCTCAAGAGGATAAACGCCCTGAAGACAGAACTTGGAAAGTTTCTTGGAAAGCTCCTCTGTTTCCATAATGTGGTCTCTCTAGCACAGAGAACCATGCCTGGCCCAAGGACTCTCAGCAATTATTGGGCAAATAATCACTCATGAATAACATTTAAATAACATATGTAACAATGACATGAATAATATTTTTAATAATTTCTATTTTGAATCATTTCACAAGCACTTTTTTTTCCTTTTAAGTCAGAGCCTCACTCTGTTGCCCAGGCTGGAGTGCAGCAGCATGATCACAGCTCATCGCAGCCTCCATCCCCTTGGGCTCAGGGAATCCTTTTGCTTCAGACTCCTGAGTAGCTGAGACTACAGGCACTCACCACCACACCCGGTTAATTTTTTATTTTTGTAGAGACAAATTCTCTCTATGTTGCCCAGGCTAGTCTCATGCTTCTGGGCTCAAGTGATCCTCCCAGCTCAGCCTCCCAAAGTTCTGGGATTAGAGGCATGAGCCACTCACCATGCCCAGCACCATCAGCATTTAAATAATACTTGGTCTGACCATTCTTCTGGTTTGGAGAATGTCACTCTTCATATCAGTCAACAGCTGATGAGAGGGGGAAGTAGGAATATGTTTCTCAATACATGCAGCTAAGAAAACACCACCTGCCCCTAGCTTCCAGACAAGCTAGACTGTGTCAGACTGCTGCACAGTGCCTTTAAAGGATACTAAAATATCAGCAGGGGAAAAAAGCAGAAATACGGTGCCAAATAATACAGATCTGTACATGGAACTTCAATCCTAACAAGCAAAAATTAAATGTATCTTCCTTGCTCAGAAACTGATAGTGCCCTAGAGTGGGAATAGCAGAACATTTTTTGCTGATCTTGTCTAACCCAGCCAAATCAATACAGAAGAAACAACTAAGAATTTCTGCTGAAAGGGGCACCGAGTGGTTAATCTACCAGCCATGTGAGCTGAGCTGACCCTGCTTCTACAGCCCTCAGAGATGAAGACAAGTTTCCCAGCCTCCATGGTTCCCACAACTACCATACCCAGTTCTCCTTTTCATCCATTTAAGAATAAATAGGGCAGGGCAGGCACAGTGACTCACACCTGTAATCCCAACACTTTGGGAGGCCGAGGAGGGAGGATTGCTTGAACCTAGGAGTTCTAGACCAGCCTGGGAAATATAGCAAGACCTCATCTCTCTCTACAACAAATAAAAAAATTAGGCTGGGTTCGGTGGATCAGCCTATAATTCTAGCACTTTGGGAGGCCAAGGCAAGTGGATTGCCTGAGCCCGTGGGTTCGAGACCAGCCTGGCAACTTGGTGAGACCTCGTCTATACAATAAATAAAAAAATTAGCTGGGCATGGTAGTGCACACCTGTAGTTCCAGCTGCTTGGAAGGCTGAGGCAGAAGAATTGCCAGAGCCCAGTAGATCGATGCTGGGGTGACCATGAGTGTACCACTGCACTCCAGCCTGGGCGACAGAGTGAGACTCCAACTCAAAAAAATAAAAAATAAAGATAAGTAAATAAAAATTGTAAAATTAGCCCAGCATGGTGGTGCATGCCTGTAGTCCCAGCTACTCAGGAGTCTGAGGAGGGAGGATCAGTTGAGTCCAGGAGTTCAAGACTGAGATGAGACGTGATTGTGCCACTGCACTTCAGTCTTGGTAACAGATCGAGACCTCAGCTGAAAAAAAAAATGTCATTAGGGTTGAGAGTTCAGACTCCAGGAGCCACATGGCCTGAGCTAAACTCCAAATTCTGCCACTTATTAGCTGTGTGGACTTGGGCAAGCTACTTGGTCTCTCCGTGCCTCAGTTTCCTTCTAAGAGTATTCTCCTAATATTCCTATCGTGATGATTAAATGAATTAATATATGTCAAACACCTAGAACGCTACATATGTGTTAATTACATGATGGTTAATACCGTCACCTTTGGGACAGAACAGGATGGGGAAGAGCATTCCTTTAGATAGGAAATGCTTCAGGATAATGGTCACCTGCTCACTACAAACTATGTGCATCACAACATCACAATGTGCCCCCAAAACCTGCAAAATTATTGTCAGTTTACACGTTCTGAAAATTATTTTTAAATTGTTTGTAAAGAGAGCATTATCAGCTTCCAATATTTAATTGGTTTTATTCAAATTATTTTTTTTTTCAGAACCTGCTCTCTCAAGGATTTTATGATCTGACACAGCTACTTAAAAAAAAGGAAAATAAGGCCAGGTGCGGTAGTTCACGCCTATAATGCCAGCACTTTGGGAGGCCAAGGTGGAGAGGATTGCTTAAGCTCACGGGTTGGAGACCACCCCTGGCAATTTGGTGAGACTTCATCTCTACAATAAATCAAAAAATTAGCCGGTCGTGGTGGTGCATGCTCGTAGTTCCAGCTACTTGAAAGACTGAGGCGGAAGGGCCGTCTGAGCCCAGCAGGTCGAGGCTGCAGTAGCCGTGAGCATGCCATTGCACTCCAGCCTGGGCGACAGAGTGAGACTCCAACTTTAAATAAATAGATAGATAAATAAATAAATAGATAAATAAATAAACAAAATAAAAGGCAAAATACAACATGGTGCTAAATGTGGGGGAAAAAATACAGGAGAGGAAAAAAGATGCATTCACATGGACCAGAACAGCATGACTCACGGTGCTTCATATCAGTGACCTATATGAAATGCTACATTTCTTTAAAATCATCTCATAGAAGGATGTTTCATAACACGGAGGAATAGCATAAGGGTATTATTTACAGTAGCAAGCAAGTTATAAATCAGAATGTATGAGAAGTTTTAAAACAGAAATTCATAGAAAAAAACTGATGGATAACATCAAAATGCTCACAGAAATTGTCAGGTGATTTTCTTTCTTGTTAAGTATTTTTCAATATTTTTAAAATGGCATGATTTACATTACTTCTAAATTAGATGAAAATGTCATCAATAAATGTATCATTCTTTTTTTAAAGGGTCTTGGAGACATTCTATTTTATTAGCTCTCAACTGGGGCAGTACTGTCCCCTGAACTCCAGGAACCTGAAAACATGGGCTGAAGTTGTCATATTGACTGGGGTTCTTACTGGCATTTAGGACCAGGTATGCTAATGGTATTAAAGTCCTTCACAACAACGAATGATCTCACCCAAAATGTCAAGGCAGCCCTATTGACAAAACTGCATCTAACTCATCAATTTTACATCAAGGACACTGAGGTCTAGTCGAGTGAGGGCCCAAGGTGGAAAAGCAAGTTCGTTCTAAGTGAAAACTGGAGTCTAGCTCTCCCGATTCTACTAGAAAAGGTGAGATTTGAGATGTATTAGGAGAGCGGCTGCACAGTGGGCTGGAAAATGGTCATGCCATTGCATGGGTGTCCTAGTCAAGCCCTAATCCCTGAACTAGTATACTTTATTTTATAGGAGAAAAGAGTCGTTGCAGATGAGATTAAGGATTTTTTCGTCGGTTTGGTCTGCTACTACAAAATACTGTAAACTAAACTTAAGCAAACAACATTTACTTCTCACAGTTTTGGAAGGGGGAAGATCCAAGATCAAGGTGCAGGCAGAGTTGGTGTCTGGTGAGGACTCTTCCTGGTTTGTAGATGGCAGCCTTCTCAACATCTCCTTGGGTGATGGAGAGAGATCTTCTGTCTCATTCTCTTTTCTATCTTTTCTTTCTTTTCTTTTCTTTTTTTTAAGTCAGAGTCTCACTCTGTTGCCCAGGCTGGAATGCAGTGGCACACTCACGGCCACTCCAATATCGACCTTGGGCACTGGAGATCCTTCTACCTCAGCCTTCCAAGTAGCCAGAACTACAGGCGCCTGTTAACCATGCCCAGCTAATTTTTGATTTATTGTAGAGATGAGGTCGCGCCAAGTTGCCTGGACTGATCTCGAACCCATGGGTTCAGGCAATCCACTTGCCTTGGCCTCCCAAAGTTCTGGGATTACGGGCTGAGTCATTGAGCCTGCCTCGTTCTCTTTTCATAAGGGCATTAACCCTATCACAAGAGCCCCACCTTCATGACCTCATCTAACTAACTATATCCCAAAAGTCCCAACTCCAAATACTATCACACTGAGGACTGGGCTTCAACATACAAATTTGAAGAGACACAAATATCCAGTCCATTGCAAGCATCCTGACATGGGGAGATTTCCTGGATTACCTGGACCCTAAATCTGATCACAAGTGTATTAAAAGAGAGAGGCAGAGGTTAATTACACAGAGAGGAGGAAGAGATGTGACCACGGAGGCAGAGATTGGAGTGGTGGGGTCACAAGTCAAAGATGGCTGGCAGACTTTCCAGAAGTTGGAAAAAGCAAGGAACGAATTCTCTATTAAAGCTCCAGGGAAAGCATAACCCTTCAGACACCCTGATTCCGCTCAATAAATCTGGTTTTAGATTTCTGGCCTCCAGAACCGTGAGAGAATACATTTTTGTTGTTTTTTTTAAGCCACTAAGTTGATAGTAACTTATAAAGGCAGACACAGGAAACAAACACAGGTAGGTGTTCGGAGAAGCACGTTCTGGGACGGAGCTGGGGTCTGAAGAGCTGCTATAAGCAAAGAAATGATGGCGGAGGTGACTATGCTTTCAGGGAACATAGAAAAAACCAGTTTATGCCTAAAACTGGTATGCACAGAGTGCAATGGAAGACAAATCTTTTCTAAATTATCTATTATAATTTCTCAGCATTTCTAAAGGTTAACAAATTGAGGGCATTGAATTCAATATTTTCAGAAAGCTTGATACAATATGCTAGTTTTTATCACTTTTCTATATTTGCTTTCTGTGAAATATAAACAAACTGCATAAACTAAATATGTAAAAAATAGCAAGTTTAAATCTCATGTATACATTTCTTCTCCACTGAAAAGCAATTTACATAAGATACAAACATAAACAACATCTGTGTATATCTCCAGTAATACATTAAGTGACGATGATGTTCTCTTTAACCAAAAATGTACTTATGCATTCAAAATTACCATTTACACAGAATTTGGTGGGAAATGCACATTTTTTTCCAACGGAAATTACCCTAATGCGTTTTAAAATATGTAAACATGCCTTAGATCTATTAGAGTGGTATCTGTGAAATATCACACATGTTTTAAGCTTATCGTGGGTTTTATTATACACTATCTGAGCCTCTGGAACTACATATTCTACTCATTCAGGTTACCCAAGTAATTATGTCTTTAAAAATGGTATGTATCTCCGAACACACACACACACACACACACACACACACACACACATACACTCCACATGCAAACACACAGAGTTCAGAGTTCAGATTTTAATAGAATGTCTGTGTGATTCCTTCTTTGAATGATTAAGACATTGAGAATTGTAATCAACTCTTCCAGGAATAAAACGTGCATCTTTTGGTGACAAAGTGATACAGGTTTACAACATACTATGTGAGCCCCAGGGACTAAATATTCTATTCATTCAGGTTTCCGAGGCTTGTATACCTGAATATGGAAGGATCAGGCTTGGAGACACCAGCCCCACCACTCACAAAGTCATCTTCAGTCTTCACTCAATTATAGATGGCATCAAAGCTCAAAGATAAGAGTCTTCTTACCAGTAGAATGGATTTTCTCCATTCTCTTCCATTTCCTCCTCACCTACCCAGTTTGAGTAACTCATCGATATGCTTCCTTCTACAGAGACTCTCTTCTTGGAAGAGGCAGGGAGATGCAAGCCCCTAGTGAAGCACATGGGTTCTGAGGCCACATGGATCTGCACTCAGGTCTTGGTGTCCACACTTATTAGCAGTGTGACGTTGGACAGGTTCATTTCACATGTTGGAGCCTCAATTTCCTTATTCATGATGTGGAGAGGGTATGGTGCCAAACTTACTTTGTGTTGTTATAAGGCTTCAATGAGTCATTAGCTACAAAACGTGTACGGTGTGAGGGAGAGATTCAAGTGCCACCGGGAGCCTCTCTTCTGTTCCCAAGAAGAACCGTGTGCTAGACAAGCTCACATATGCACAGCCAAGCTCATATATCATATTGCCTGTAGAGAGTTCAGTGCACAGTCAGTGGGTCCCTGTGCCCAATGCATCCGGCACAGGCAAAGCTTTCTTGGACCTGCGTGGCTATGCGTGCTTTGATGACCCTGTGCCATGCCCCCAGATTTCTGTATTTCAAGCCATGAGGGACAAGAGTTGGGGATCTGCTGGCCACAGGGGACTGACACATTGCAAGGGACTGGATCTGTGCACACACTCTTTCCTCTTGCCTAAGTACCCCCTATTCTTATTGAGCCTGGTGTGCATGTTTTCTGTTCTCAGCGACCTGAGTTATGCACTGGGCTTTTCTTCAGATGGTGCTTACCTGCCTTTTGACCTAAACCGCAGTCATGTTATCCTCTGGCCACTCAGTGAAAAAAGCACAGTCACTATTGAATAAGTGAGAGCTATTTATGAATGGCATCACATCTAAATGGCAATAGCGATCAGAACTGTCATTGTTTTAGGTATCAATAATAAAAACACTTCCAATTACCATGACATGTCATTGATTTTAAGATACTTTCTGTAACCAGGCTTGTAGCACGTGCTTGTAGTTCCAGCTACTTGGAAGGCTGAGGCTGAAGAATTGCCTGAGCCCAACAGGTCGATGCTGCAATGGCTGTGAGTGTGACACTGCACTCCAGCCTGGGCGATGGAGTGAGACTCCAACTCAAAAAAAAAAAAAGATACTTTCTGACTTCAGAGATACTAAAATGTGAAAATAATGTGCAGCCTAGAATTCATGCAATACAGTATTGTAAGAAAAGTGAATACTTGTATAAAAAAGAACTTAGTGCCTTCTCTGATTAAGTAGAAAAAATATTTTCTTATGGATACAGAAATGAATTTAAATATGAGTATGTGCTGGACACACACTTGTAATCCCAGCTACTTGGGAGACTGAGGCAAGAAGATCACTGAAGCACAGGAATTCTAGACCAGCCTGGGTAAAACAGTAAGACACCATCCCTAAAAAAAAAAAAAAAATTATTTTATTTTTTGAGGACTCTCACTCTGTCACCCAGGCTGGAGTGCAGTGACACACTCACAGCCACCCCAGCATCGACCTGTTGGTCTCTGGCAATCCTTCAGCCTGAGTCTTCCAAGTAGCCAGAACTACAGGCATGCACTACCATGCCCAGCTATCTTTTTTTTTAACTGTAGAGACCAGGTCTCACCAAGTTGCCCGGGCTGGTCTGGAACCCATGGGTTCAGGCAATCCACTTGTCTTGACCTCTCAAAGTGCTGGGATTACAGACTGAGCCCCCAAGCCCGGCCAACAGATGAAATTTATAACATAAATATTGGCATGCATAAGCTTGTAAATGGTATCTACTTCTTACGTCCCCTCTAAACTATTCCTACGTAGTCACTTCCCACAATCCCTTACTTTAGTTTTTCATAGTTCCATTTGGTGACTTTTGGTGTTATTGGCATTTAATTTCCCTTTGGACATCTTTTATTTAAATACTCTCTACTATTGCTCACTTGCTTTACAGGTATTTGTACCTTCTTCCTCCTATTTCAGTGGGATTTAAAGACCAGAATCTCATTTTTTAAAATAATGATCCGGCTGGGCTCAGTGGCTCAGCCTGTAATCCTGCGCTTTGGGAGGCTGAGGTGAGTGAATTGCCTGAACCCTGCGAGTTCAAGACCTGCCTGGGCAACTTGGCGAGACCTCATCTCTACAATAAATTAAAAAAAAAAAAAGCCGGGTATGGTAGCACGCGCCTGTAGTTCCAGCTACTTGGAAGGCTGAGGCAGAAGGATCGCTGGAGCCCAGTAGGTCGAGGCTGCGGTGGTCGAGAGCGTGCCACTGCACTACAGTCTGGGCAACGGAGTGAGACTCCAACTCAATAATAATAATAATAATAATAATAACGATCCTTGCAGTAAAGGCAAGTTATTATCAGATGATCAGTTTGTCCTCTAATGCTCGAATTAGTTCTACATGATTAATTCCAGGGACTGTAACCTCAAGCTTGGGCCTCCAAGCAAAGTGGGCAGGGTCCCAGCCTCCCTTCACTTTCCCTAGAGTGCCCCTGCCAGCTTCTCTTGGGACTGCTTCTTCTCAAAGGCATCCTTTCACTAATAGGGGCTTTTCTGGGCAGTGGCTTTGTCTATGATTAATGGTAATGAACCCAACTTGGACCTTTGGCTTTCTGGCTCTTAGCGGAGTAGCCAAGATATTTCTCTCAACTAAGATAGTTGGCTTCAGTTCTAATTAATGATCAGTCGTTATCAGCTTCGTTTAGACTGTTTGCTCTCTGACTTTTTGGCTGGATAGCCTAAACACGTCCCAGATCCAAAGGGCTGCCTGAAATTTATGTCCCCTCCCCACTTTTTTTTTTTTTTTTTGGCACTGTCTTGATAATTCTGATGCTTTCCCGGATCTGGAAATAGATTTGTAATTGTTTACACTCTTGATTAATGGGTTTGCTGTTGCTTTGATAGTTCATCATGTATAATGATAAGAAACCAAAAAAAACAAATGGGCATTTCATATGGCTCTTCTGGGATATTCTGGTCAAACCTTTTTAAGGAGTTACTGTTTTGTTTCCTTCCCTATTACTATTAAGTTACTAATAATTTCATTATAATTGAACTTTAAATTATCACTTTTCCTAACTCCTTTCTCCCCGTAGTATTTATTATGCTGTAGAATGTCCCATGGCTGTTCCAACAAAGTCCTTTCTCAGAGTCTTCTGGTGATATATTTGAAGTTAGCAGCTCACTTAGACAGTTTGGTTTCGGTTTGCTTGCAAACACAAAGCTTTCTTATCACTTCTTTAACATCTATCACGCATCTCCATGAACCTTGTTTCCCTCCTCTCTGTCAAGAAAATGAGTCCTTGAGACTCCACAATCATTCTTGGGTTAATTACCTCATGTGGCCAAGTAAATAAACCCCATTCAAAAAGGAATCCCAAGTTTATTCTTACTAACATGTTTTATTTCTGTACTATCGACTCGCTATCTAAGCTCTAGTTCATGTCAGAGGCTCTTCTTGATACCCAGCTATTATTTATGAGGCTGCTACTGATGTGAATTAATGCACTGCTAACCTAGTATACCTGGCTTCCTCTAGTCAAATACTCCGCTCAGGTGGAAATACATGTTTTCTCTGCTAGAACTTTCTATATCTGCTTTCTTTGTTACTAACGAGAAAAGAAGGAAAAAAAGAAAAAAATACAGCACATTTGAATGAGGGACCAATGTTCTTTTTTTTTCTTTCAAAATGATTTTTGCTCATCCAATTTCATATGACATTTTCTTGAGACAATGACACTTTAAAAGTCATAGTTTGTTCTCGGTCATGTTGGTGCCTTAAATCAACCAAGACCTGCCTCTACAGTTGATTAATTTATGTGTTCCGTTTCAACCATCTCTGAATGTTTTCTGTTTGATGTGAACAGACGTTTCACACATGGTAGAAGGCGTCTCTCTCCAAGCTTACCAATGACTTCCTCTTGTGGGAAATTATAGGTGTTTTCCTCCAGGCTCGTTCTCTTTGACCTCTCAACTGCAATTGATACTGCTGACCCCTCACTCCTTCCTGAAGGCCTTTCCTCCCTCAGTTTGCATGACCCTACAAGGTCCTACACCTCACCTCCTCCCTCGTCAATCAGCCTTCTGTCTCCTCCACGGTCCCCTTCTCCATCCTCTCCTCCCAGCCCACCCCAAGGGCCTGCCTCAATCTCTTTTTCCTCTGTCCCTACACGTCTCCCTCTGAAATGCAGAGCCCCTTCCAGTTTTAAGTATTACCTCTATCCTGACAGATTCCATTATCTTTAAGTTCTGTTCTCCCATCTGTGTTCTGACTCACATTTCTGTTTAGAGAATTTCTTCCCAGATATCATCTCATATTTCACTTATTCATTTACTTAATGTTTATTGCATGTCTCTGATATGCCAAGTACTGTGCTAGACCCCGGAGATAAATAATGATCATAGACGGGCGTGGTGGCTCAGGCCTGTAATCCCAGCGTTTTGGAAGGTAGAGGCAGGAATATCACTTGAATCCAGGAGTTTGAAACCTTGTCTCTATACAAACACAAAAAAGAGGAAGAAGAAGAAGAAGAAGAAAGCCCGACTGGGTGTGGTAGCATGCACCTGTAGTTCCAGCTATTTGGGAGGCTGATACAGGAGGATCACTTGAACTCAGAAGTTGGAGGCTGTAATGAGCCATGATTGTGCCACTACATTTCAGCCTAGACACAAGAGTGAGAACTTCACTTTTTAAAAATGATCAAAAATTATCATTTCTGCGGAACAATTCCAAGTTCCAGCAGCTTCCTGCATTGACATCACAGTTACAGGTCAGTCTGTGAGTTGCAGTTCAGTGAACCTCATCTGGAATGAGATGGGCTAAGCTGGACTTCGAGTCGAGTTCAGGTTCACACCTTCAACCTCCACTCGTGGACCCAGGGTGAAGGAAGATGTCTTCCTAGAGTGTATCTTCTCCTGGCAAGGGTGGAAGCTTCAGGGGTGGGGATGGAAATTTGACATGGCTTTAAAAGCCTCTACTTGGCACCAGACATAAGGCCAAGCCCAGGGTAAACGGGACAAGGGAGTACTTGCTGAACAATTATTCAATCGAACCCATATTCCTTCCCTTCACCGTCAGTGACAACCAACCAGCCCATAAGTCTGGTCCATTTTTGTGTCTATGTATCTCCTCTGTTTATCACCTCCTCAGCCATCTGTTATTCCTGCAGCTGCAGAAAGGGGCTTCACACCTCACATCTCTCTCCTTCCAAAACAGAAACTGCCTACTTGTTCTCTAAAGTGACTGCTGCACTTTTTTTCCCCCTAGTCTGAGTCTCACTCTATCTCCCAGGCTGGAGTGCAGTGGCCGAATCACGGCTCACAGCACTCTCAACCTCTTAGGCTCAGGTGATCCTTCCACCTCAGGCTCCTGAGTAGCTGGGACTACAGGTGCCAACATGCCTGGCTAACTATTTTGATTTTTTTTGTAGAGACAAGATTTCACTGTATTGTCCAGGCTGACTGTACCACTTTCATTCTCATCAGAAGTATGTAAGAGTTCTGGTTGTTCCTCATCTATACTAGCACCATAGTGTCAATTTCATTTTCCTTCTTTCTTTCTTCCCTTTTTTGCCACTCTAATGAATGCATGGTAGTGTCTCACTTTGGTTTGACTTCGCATTCCCCTAGTAACTGATAATTTTGAGCATCTTTTCATGGAGGCTTATTTACTGTCTGTATTTACTTCTTCCTTTGGGAAGTGTCTGTTCAAATCTTTCACTCACTTTTTTTTAACTGGGCTCTTGCCTTTTTATTATTCAGTTCTGGGAGCTGTGTATGTCTTATACATACAAGTCTTTTGCCAGATACATGTTTTGTAAATACATGTATCTTTGCTTCTCAAAGTCTGTGGCTTGTCTTTGAGTTCTCTTAGTTGTCTTTTGCAGGAAAGAATTTTTTTTGTTTTGACAAAGTCCAATGTATCCAATTTTTTTTTAATGAGTGCATCTTATTTTTAGTGTCATAGCTAAGAAATCTTTGCATAACACAAGGCCACAAAGGTTTTTCATGTTTCTTTTTTTTTATAAATTGTATAGTTTTAGGTTTTACATTTAGGTCTATGACCCATTTTCAATTTTTGTATAAAGCAGGAAGCATGATTTAAAGTCCACTTCTTTGCATGTGGCCATCCAATAACTTCTTCCTCTAATATAACCTGCATACTTTTGCCAAACTAAGCTTCATCATGACTTCCTTCTGATTAGAACTTACCATGGCTCCTTGTTGCCTTCCACTGGCATCCTCCGTCCTCTGAGACTCCCCAACCTCCCTTCGTGCAACTGCACCCCTCAGCCCACGTTAGTCCCCACGGCCTCCCACACTAATACTAACCATGCTGTCATCCTCACTGTGTTCAGAGGAATTGGGAGCTCCAGTTTCCAGATAACCCAAGGAACGTCCACCAGATGCTTCCTGGAATTAGATGGACGTGGAAAGAGTGGCGTGTCCTTCCAGAGCTGCTGAGCCCCAGAGCCACATGAAATAGAAGAGAAGGGGGTCAACACATACGGGGAGGCAGTGGAGAGGCATGGCAGTGGACCCCTCCAGGCTCCAGGGGTTGGCAGGTGACCCGGAGTCACCTCAGTGGCTGTAAGGCTGGGAAGGGATGGTCTCGCTCATCAGCAGACAGAAAATCTTCCCATGAGATGCTCAGCCTAAAAATTCTAAAGATGGCGGAAAAGGTCCGGACTCTGCCCCTTGAGTCCAACCTTGTCTCACTGGTTTTCCTCCTCCCTCCCTAGTTACATAGGGCTTTTAGGCTCTCCTCCTCTACCCTGGCTCCTCCTGCTCCTCCTTGTCTTCTTTCTTTCTCCCCCTCCTCCTCCCCCTCCTCCCCAACTTCTTCCTCCTCCTCTTCCCCCTACTCTCCTACTTCCTCCTCCTCCTTCTCCTCACTTTGACTTCCATTCAGGTTTTCCCTGATGAAGCTGGAACAGAAGCTCACACCCTGTGTTTATGAAGAAAGAATGACAGGTAGAATAGTCTCCTGGGCAGACTTCAGAGTGAACCAATTGCAGACAGACAACCCCAGTGAAACAGACATGATCTTCCCTCAACATCACGTTATTTTAATAACTCAAATCAAACCTGGCTCCCAGACTACATGCTCTAAGACGGGACAAATCTAATTAAAACAGTTTAATAAATGCTAATGAGGACTCGTGCCATTAGTTTACAGACTCACAAACCACATGATTGACATCTTGCCTTGGTCAGAGTAAAGGCATACACTTTTTCTGACAACTTTTTTTTTTTGAGTCAGGTTCTCACTTTGTCACCCAAGCTGGAGTGCAGTGGCACTAGCATGACTCACTGCAGCCCCGAACTCCTGGCCTCAAGGGATCCTTCTACCTCAGCCCCCGAAGTAGCTGGATTACAGGTGTGAGCCACCATGCCTGGCTAAAGTTTTTGTAGAGACAAGGTCTCGCTATGTTGTCCAGGCTGGTCTTGGATTCCTGAGCTCAAGCAATCCTCCTGCCTTAGCCTCCCAAAGTGCTGGGATTATAGGCATGAACCACTGCACCCGGCCTGCTCTCGCAATTAATTTGCGGACTCTCCTCTGGACTTATGCCCATATGGACAATCGAACTATCCCATACATGACCTTTTCAGGACTTAGCTAAGGGGACATTATGTGACAAGATCCACCCCCCCCAACCCCACCCCCGCAGACATCCCATCCCATGGAAAACAATCTTGTTGCTGCAATTTCAGTGGAAGTTGACATGAAATGTAATTCTTATGTTGAGAGAGGGAAAAGAAAATCTAAGTAGATTAAGAGCTGACTCATAATTGTGATTTACTTTGGCTTTTTAATTTGAACATTTTAATTGCTTACTTTACAAATTGAGCTTTAAGAAAGTAAAATAGTAAAATAAGATTTATAACTCTGCGTCTACTTTCAAAGGGCTGTGCTTTGTGATTTCTCTAAGACGGCAAAGCCATATGCCCCTCTGCTTCCAATTATTCTTCCCGCCTTCTCTCCTCATCTCCAATTTTCTTTCTCATCCTTTGTCTTCCTGTGTGTGCACTTGAAGATTCTTTAGTGACTTCTTCCTTTCCTTCCTTCCTTCCTTCCTTCCTTCCTTCCTTCCTTCCTTCCTTCCTTCCTTCCTTCCTTCTTCTTTCTTTCTTTCTTTCTCTCTCACTCTGGGGTCTCACTCTGTTGCCCAGGCTGGAGTGCAGTGGAAGCAGCTCACCACAGCCTTGACATCCTGTGCTCAGGCAATTCTTTGGCCTCAGTCTCTCAAGTAGCTTGGACTACAGGTGTGCACCACCACGCCCTGCTAATTTTATTATTTTTTGTAGACACGAGGTCACTATGTTGCCCAGGCTGGTGTTGAACTCCTGGGCTCAAGCAATCTTCCTGCCTCACTCCCCAAAGTGCTAAGATTACAGGCATGAGCCACCACGCCCTGCTTCCTTTGGCGACTTTTAAAAAGTGTGCCTGATACAAAATGCAAAGGGGGAAAACCGTCTGGGGCGCTAGATAAAAAGAAGTCATTCCAACTCCCAACCTTCAGGGGACTGAACCAACAGCCTCCCCCTCCCCTCCCAACCCTCCCTCCCCACCCCCACCCTGAGACGCCCAGGACACCACCCTCAGTCTCACACTGTCTTTCCCTCCCTCCCCAGAATCACAGCCCTTTCCAGCCCCAGGGCGTGTTGCTTGAAGCCTCCCTACCGGCCCCCCTGGCCTCCATCTTTCGGCCTCAGTTCCAGTGTTGCCTCCTCTGAGAGACCTTCCTGAGAGCAGGAGACCATCCATGCTGCCTCCATTCTGGCTTTTCTCTGTCACATCCTGTGTGTTTCCTTCAGGGCCCGTATCACCATGTGTCATTGTCTTGTTTGCTTTCAGTTCCTGGATGTCACTTTTTTGTTTGTCTTTGGTTGTCTTTGGTCTGTCTCCCAGTTCTGACTCTGAGCTTGAAGGGGAGGGACTGGGCCTTGCCAGTCAAATCCGTAGCTCTGAGGCCAACACCTGAAGAACAGCAGACACTTAATGAACATCTGCTTAGTGAATGAATGAGTGAATGGATTCTCCTCTCCAGACAGACCTGGTACACCAAGCTGCTCTGAGAAGTTCTTCCCTGCTTTGATTCCAAATTTGCCCAACAGAAACTCTAAACTCTAAGGAGGCCTATTTCTAAGGTCAAATCCAGAGGAAGTCTTCCCAAAGAAAACTTAGAAGGACAGAGTGAAATAATCTTGGATATGCTTTTTTTTAAATTTAATTGATTTTTTTTTCCCTTTGGAGACAGTCTCACTTTGTCGCCCGGACTAGAGTGCAGTGGCATGATCATGGGTTTACCACAGCCTCAACCTCTTAGACTCAGGAGATCCTTCCACCTCAGCCTCCTGAGTAGTTGAGACTACAGATGCATGCTACCAAACCTGGCTAATTTTCTGGATTTTTTGTGGAGAGAGGTCTCACTATGTTTCCCAGGCTGGACTCCAACTCCTGGGCTCAAGCAATCCTCCTGCCTCGGCCCCCCAAAGTGCTGAGATTATAGATGTAAGCCACCATGCTCAGCCTGGAAATTCTTATTATTGGCTAATAGACACAAAGGCTAAAGGATGGTGAGAAATATTCCTCGGTCCCTAAGGAACCCATCCGGATGACGTCTGAGAATGACCCTTCATCTCTGGTCTCACCTGCTTTATTCTTCCCACTGTCTTTGGTCCCCCAAGGCCTCAAGCAGGAAGGGCGACCCCATCTTTACTATGTGTTGCTGGAACAGGCTTCCAGCTCTTCAAATTTTTCAGAATAGAGAACTCACAAGACGTATTAGGATCAGACTCAACTCTATATAACATAACACCCCACAGTGGCTTACCCGAGACCAGAGGTTTTTCTATCTATAGAGGCTGAAGGAAGTCTATCCGGGGCTGATGTGACAGCCACACTATCAGGGGCCGAGGCCTCTCCAATCTCTGCTCCATCATCCTCACTTGGTCACCTTCATCTTCTAAGTCACCTTATGGCCCAAGTTGGCTGAAGGACCTCTCGTTCCAGGCAGGAAGTAGAGAAAGGGGGCAAAGACAACAAAGGATGCCCAGCAGCGGGCCCAATCTCTTTCCATGAGATTTCCCAGAAGCCCCGCCCTTTGACTCTGTTTCCGGTCACTAGCCAATCTATCTGCAAGGATGATAAGAAATGTTTTCTTTTAGCTGGGCACAAGCTGCCCTGAATAAAATCAGTGTTCTATTACTACAAAAAGAGAGAGAGAGAGAAATGGATGTTGTGCAACCCAGTGGCTCAAAGCATGCATCAGAATCTTCCAGAGGGCTTATTAAAATACAACAGATCCCCTTTTCCTTGAGGGATGCATTCCAAGACCCCCGGTGGGTGCCTGAAACTACGGAGAGCGCCAAACCTGGACTGGGGTGCCAAGAAAATAATGTATACACATTTTAAGCAGTGTTGTCTATGTATGACTTTTCAAAGTTTAATTGAATGATGGTAGCAGTGTGTAGTAGGACCTTTGCTCAAAAGATGGCATTAATCAAATGAATGCTAGCATCACCATGCAACAGGCAGGACAGTCAAGGAAAATGGTGCAAGCATGGTTGTCCTTCGAGGAGCGCAAGACCATTTTGAACTGGTATTTGAAACTCAAGAACATTGTGGAAGGACAATGACAACGGAGGCACGAGAACTCAACAGAACCTCCAACACGCCTAACAATTGCATGCACTTATGATAAATGTGAGACGCATGGCACTGGTGTGATGTCCACCAGGGAAGATCCAGGAGGCCTCGCACAGCAACAAGTCCTGCAGTTGTTCACTGTCATCAGAAGTGTCTGGAGGCTAACAGTAACCACTCTGAGTACCTGTTGTAATTGCAGAAGTCAAACGCGACTTGTATTCATCTTTTGTTATCGGCGTTTATTGAGTATTACACTTTTTATTTTTTTTTGAGTTGGAGCCTCACTCTGTCACCCAGGCTGGAGTGCAGTGAACAATCACGGCCACCCAGCGTCAACCTGCTGGGCTCAGGCAATCCTTCCACCTCAGCCTTCCAAGTAGCCAGAACTACAGGCGTGTGCTACCACATCCAGCTAATCTTTGATGTATTGTAGCAATGAGGTCCCACCAAGTTCCCCGGGCTGGTCTGGAACCCGCCGCAGGCTCAGACAATCCACTCGCCTCAAGTTCCCAAAGTGCTGGGATTACAAGCTGAGCCACCGAGCCCAGCCAAGTATTATACTTTTAATACAGTTTTTTTCTTTCTTAAAATGTGTACACTTTTTTGGCACCCTCTGTATATACAATGTTTTTTCTATATGTAAATACCTCTGATAAGGTTTAATTTATAAATTACACACAGTAAGAGATTAACAATAGTGACTAATAATAAGATAGAACAAATTCCAACAATATTCAGGACAGCGTGCAACTTAAAACTTATAATTGCTTATTTCTGGAATTTTCCATTCAATATTTTCAGACTGCAGTTGCCAGTGGGTAACTAAAACCACGGGTAAGAGAGGACTAAGTACACAATGTGGATCCCTAGAGTAGGCCTGGGAAGAATCTAAGGATTTTCATGTCAAACAAAATTCCAGGTGATGTTGCTGCTGCTTCAGATTTGGGGCCATAATTGAAAGAACTTGGAGAAACAATAGCATTTCCTTGTAAGTCAGACAAACTTTTTTTCCTGCTAATATTGACCACCTATTTATTCTAACTTCAATATAATATTTACTAACAAAACACCAGGCTTTTTTTTTATTGGTGATGAAGTGCTTTGGCACACTCACAGTCACTGCAGCCTCAACCTGCTGGGCTCAGGCCATCCTTCTGCTTCAGCCTACCAAGTAGCTGGAACCACAGGCACATGCCACCACACCTGGCAAATTTTTTAATTTATTGTAGAGACAAGGTCTTGCCAAGTTGCCCAAGCTAGTCTCGAACTGCTGGACTTACGCAATCCTCTTGCCTCTGCCTCCCAAAGTGTGGGGATTACAGGCATGAGCCACTGTGCCTGGCTCAGACTTTTTCTTCTACCAAAGAGATCCTTTCCATTAGAGATGGAGAAGGAAAAAAAGCAGGGTGAAGGAGAAAGGAAGTCACGTTTTGCCGTGAATGTCATAGCTGAACATCTGCCCTTTCCTGCCGTTTGTGAACTATTAATAGAGTTTCTAAACCGTGAGGAGAGTTGAGGAACACATGGAAAGGGATCGGGCTTTAGCAGCGTTCATTATTGATGCTCAAGTGAATGAAACAGCAGCTATCACTAGACACTAAAACACAACTTAGTAGAGGGTCTCATAGGATTAGGGAACTTTTTTTGTTGTTCTCTTTATTTATTTTTTTTTTTACTGAATCAAATTATTCCTGCTTGTTTTTATGAGAAATTCTCCAACATGTTGAAGAGACTACAATGATGAATGACAAATAGCCACTACGCTTAGGGAAATTTCAAAGGTCACAGCTGACCTTGGTGGCAGAGGAAGGAGTTGAGAGAGAAAGTCAGGGTCTGTGGGCTTGAGCCAGCATTGCCAAGCAGCCTGGGGTGAGGGTTTCATAGCCTGGGATGGGAGACCTCAGCCCAGGCCTTCTCTCCCCTCACCCCCATTTCGCCTTTGCTTTCTCCCAGGTTTTTTGATTTTCAGAAATTTGCTGAGCAAAGGGAGAAGAAGAAAAGAATTTCTGTCTATGCCTCATCCGAAAGAAATAATACTCTACAAATCCTTGGAGACTGTGTGTGGTAGGGAGAGGGAAGGAAAAAGTTAAAGAAACCCAAGGGAGAGGTGAAAACACAAGCCAAGCAAGCCAGAGGCCCTTCTCCAAAAGTGCTTACCCTTTCTGGGACTGTTTACCATGCAGGATGTGTGTTTCTGGTCGTTTTGGGAATTTTTGTGTTTTATTTTATGGTGTGATTCCCACACACCATTCTCCCAGTGGGGTTCGATTTGAAAATGATGCTTTGTGGTTCCAAGTTGGGTGTGTGTGTGAGTGAGTGTGTGCACATTTCTTTAAAATTGTTCACTGTCAAAAGGTGGAGGAGCATGGGATCCTGAACCTTCTTTTCCTCTGTGAGGTTTGACCCCAGCAGGCATTGACTAGCACTTCTGCATATTTGGAGCTGATCTACATGGTAAACAGAAACTCAAACTGCATCTTAGGCGTCTTTTAATTGAGTTGCAGTGTAATTTAGACCTTGAACTTCTATTTATTTATCTATTTATTTATTTATTTTTAGACTCTGTGGTTCTTTATTTATTCATTTTAATTTTTTATTTTAAAGATGTGGGGTACAATTCATGGTTAGATATACAAATGTTCATTATGCAGGTACCCTTGTTAATGTGTGCCCCCCACCGGCAGTTTCCCACTACTGTCAATCCCTTTCTTCTAGTATTATGATGATTGTTCAAGGTCTGCTTATGAGTGAGGATATGTGGTACTCAGTTTTCTGGTTCTGTGATAGATCACTGAGTATTATAGACTCTAAATCCATCCAAGTTGTTACAGAGTCCTTATGTTTTTCCTTCTTTATGGCTGCATGATATTCCATTGTGTATATGTACCACTTTTCTTTTTTTAATCCAGTCCAGTTTCGATGGGCAGTACAGTTGGTTCCATGTTTTTGCTTTGTGAATCATGCTGTAATAAACATGCATGTGCAGGTATCGTTTTTGTAGAATGATTTTAATTCCTCTGGGTATATTCTCAGCAAGGGGATTTCTGGGTCATACGGAAGGTCAATTTCTAGTTCTTTTAGGAATCGCCACACTGTTTTCCATAGAGGCTGAACTAGTTTACATTCGCACCAACAGTATAGAAGCATTCTCTTTTCTCCACATCCTCACCAGCATCTGTTGTTTGTTTTATTAATGATGGCCATTCTCACTGGGGTTAGATGGTATCTCAATATGGTTTTGATTTGCATTTCTCTGATGATTAGTGAGGCTGAGCACTTTTTCATGTCTGTTGGCTGACCATATATCTTCTTTTGAGAAGTTAGACCTTGAACTTCTTCTGCCCTTCAAAGAGGCATTTGAAAAGGAGGAATCCTGGCTGGCTGGACACAGTGCCTTATGTCTGTAATCCCAGCACTTTGGGAGGCCGAAGGAGGAGGACTGCTTGAGCCTAGGAGTTTCAGACTAGTCTGGCAGCATACCAAGACCTTGTAACTACAAAAAAAAAATTCCAAAAAATTAGCCAGGCACAATGGCTACTGGGAAGGTCAAAGCAGAAGGATCACCTGAGCCCAGGACGTCAAGGCTGCGGTGAGCTGTGATCATGCCACTGCACTCCAGCCTGTGCAACAGATTGAGACCCTGACTCAAAAAAAAAAAAGAAAGAAAGAAATCCTGAAGCCGAACTCACCATGAGCTATGAAGTGTATAGTGTCAGCCATAGAAGAGTCCTTTGTTAGGTTAACCCTTGCACTTGTGGACAAGGAAGCTGAGGTTTAGAGCAGGGAAGTGACTTAGCTGAACGGTCACTGGCAGTGACTTTTTGATGTATGTCCTCTGCTGTTCCCACATTTGTAATCATTTCTTTTCTATTCACACTTCACCACCCACATTGATAACGTCTTCACAAAGTTCTGAGACTTCTTAACTATTTTGATAGCTTGAGTTGTCATTTCTAATCAGTTGAAACAGTTCTTACTTTGTGCCAGATGTTGAGCCAGAGATAGGACAAGAGACACAATGCCCTCTTTTCCTGTCCACAAGATTCCTAGTCTGGCCCGAGGGTTATGATGTACTCAACCACCGGAATAGCTGGTCAACAAGTGCCACAGAAACGCAGGAATAGGAGGGACAACCAGAAGAATCACTTCCAGGGGAAGGAGGAGCCCAGGGAGGACATGGCTTTCGGGTGCTATGGGGAGTGACTGGAGATATGACCATGAACCAGAATGATACAGGGAGAGGGCCACCCACGTGGAGGGAACAGAATAAGGGGCGGCTGTGAAGCATTTACGAAGGACAGCGGAGTGTTGTTTACTTTCACCAGAGGAAACAGCATGTGAAGGGGATTAGTATGACAGAAACACCTGCCAATGGCGTCAGAAAGCAAATTTCTTAAAATACCAGAAGAACACATATTTGTGTGCTAGCGCTGCCATAACAAAATATCACAGACTGGATGGCTTAAACAGAAATGAATTTTCTCACAGTTCTGGGGCTGGAAGTCCAAGATCAAGGTACCAGCAGCATTGGCTTCTCCTGAGGCCTCTCTCCTTGGTCATCTTCTCGCCCTGTCCTCACATGGTCTTTCCTCTAAACACACATTCCTGGTGCCTCTTCCTCTTCTTATGAGGACGCCTGTCCTATTGAATTAGGACTCCACCCATATGACCTCATTTACCCTTAATTACCTCTTTAAAGGCACTGTCCCCAAATAGAGTCACATCCCAAGATATTGGGGGTCAGGACTTCAACATATGAATTTGCCACATTCTGGGGTATTGGATAGGATCTCAACATATGAATTTGGGACATCGTTCAGTTCAACGCAGACTACTACTCTGTATTATTACGAACTGCGTAATCTTACTTCGAGACAGATAACACTTTCACAAAAGCTTCCATGTCTAATCAGACCACTTACTGGTCACAGACTAAACACTTACTGCCCCACACATTCTCCACGAATCTTTTTATTCAAGTATAAAGATTCAAAGTAGAGATGCAAACACTGTGTAAGACCTTAAGAAAACACACCTGTATCTCCTCTCTGGAATTTTTTTCTCCAGGAGAAATGAAAAACATAATACGAACCCACAGAGGCGTCTATGCAAATGTTCATAGCAGCATGACTCATAATAGCTATAGCATGAAAACAACCCAAATATCTACTTATCAACTAATAGACAAATGAACAAAATGTGGTCTATCGTCAGAGTAGAATAGTGCTGAACTGTAAGAAGGAAGAAGAGCTTGGAATGGTAGGTTTTAAAAACCAGATGGAAAAGACTGCATATCCTATTTTTACATGAAATGTCCAGGAAAGACAAATGTATGGAGACAGAAAACATATCAGTGATTGCCTGGGGCTGGAAGGAAAACAGAGGCTTGTGTAAATGGGCACAAACAAATTTGGGGAGTGAAGGAAATGTTCTAAAGCTAGATTGTGATGATGACTACCCACCTCTATACATTCACATGGGATTATATGAGTACCCTAGCTGAATTTTCTGGTGTATGAATTATACTTCAAGAAAACTGGAACATGTTAATGAAAAAATCCATAGGAGAAACTGAAAAGTTACGAGAAAGTAAAACGAACCAAAGAAATGTCCTACAATCAAGCATGAAAGCTCACTCCTTCCATCTGTAGCCTGCAGAAAGAAAACGACTATTCCCAACCCAAGTGGGTCCTTGGTTCTGCATTGTGTGGGGTAGAGGCAGGGGAAGATTTTGCAGCCCAAGATTCTTTTTTTTTTTTTTTTTTTTGAGTTGGAGTCTCACTCTGTTGCCCAGACTGGAGTGCAGTGGCCGCTCCCGGCCACCGCAGCCTCGACCTGCTGGGCTCCGGCGATCCTTCTGCCTCAGCCTTCCAAGTAGCCAGAATTACAGGCATGCGCTACCACGCCCGGCTGATTTCTTTTTTGATTTATTGTAGAGATGAGGTCTCGCTGCCCAGGCGGGTCTCGAACCCACGGGCTCAGGCAATCCACTCACCTCAGCCCCCCAAAGGCGCAGGATTACAGATTGAGCCACCGAGCCCGGCTAGCCCAGGATTCTTGTATCCTGTTTTTCATCCACTGACTAATTGCAAGTGAAGACAGGCAAGTGGTAAAATTCTGCAACAGTAACAGTGGGAGGGTCTTCAAGGCCCCCTTTGCACATCTCCCCTTTAACTGATGCTAGAGGGAGGCTCAGAAGACCTTGACTTGCTTAAGATTCGCTCAACATATCTAGCTAATGGCCAGCTTGGAATCTATCCTAGGCTGTCTGATTTCTAATCGAGTCCTTCACTGAGCTGTCTCCCTGCCTCTCCTAAACTCTGTCAGCTCGTTACCTCTCTACAAATGGGGGCAGTAATTTCTGCCCATGCCTGTTTCACAGGGCCATGTGAAAGTCAAATAGAATAAATAATGTGGAAATGCTTCCAGAAAGCACAAAGTCCTCCACTAATGTAGCGTGCTGTTAGCAGTGATATTTTCAGGTCAGTTGTGAGTCAACCCAGCTCAGGAGCCAGACCAAAGATTCAGACTTCCAGGAAATGCATCCATCTGTCCTGATGTGAACATGAACCTCTGGTTAAAGTTGCTCCCCAGCAACACGGAGGGTGATGGGGGGGGTGGGTGGGAGGGCAGTCCTGGCACCATTCCTTTAATTTTCTAGAACATTCCCTCATTCCGGAGCATCGTTATCTTCCTGCTGTCCATCCATGACACTTTAATGAATTCGGAGACAATGAAATTTAGTCTGTGTGCATTCAACTATGATTCCTCAAGTAACAAAGATGAAAATGAAGATTCTCTTTAGATATCTATAACCTAAAACTTATTTATTTTGCCCCCCTTCTTTGAAAACTTATCCATTCCTGTTGGGACACCATAAAGAACCCTCTGTGTGTAATAACACCTGGAAATCCCCAAGACTGTAAACTAAGTGTATTTTGGAGGGTATTAATCTCTGCTAAAGGACCCCCTCCACCCAGCCCCCTTTCCTGAGCCCCTCACTGCCCACACGGGGGCGGGTCTCACTGGGAACTTTCAGTGAAATGAGAGCCCAGCAAACCAGTCCTTGCTGCTGGCTCAGAGAAAACACCAGGTGCAGAGTCCAGCACAGAATGTGAACTGGGAAAACACTTATAAATCAAGCAGGTCCCATGAAGTGAAAGTACAAGTTAGCAAAAAATAACAACAAAGTGGCCATGAGATGTTAAATCAAACCAACCCAACAGCAAGCTCATTAGAGTGGCCTCCATAGAAGCTCAGAGGTGAAGACTGACTAATAAGCTCGGAGAACCTCTCACCTCCCACATCCCATTATTTTATTTATTTATTTATCTTTTTTGGGGGGGAGAATTGTTGGCCCTGGAACTGTAATCTATGTTTCAAGTGTTTTTCCCTAGTTGTCAGTCATTTTAGGACTTTGCTATGATTTTTTAAAATTTCCCATGTACGTATGTTTTATTTTTTTAGGTAGCTCAAATCATCAGGCTTTTCTTTTGTTGCACCTGGATTTTTAGTTGTATTTAGAAAGTATCTGCTCACACCTACACCATAGAAAAAGTCATCCACATTTTCTCCTAACACCAGTGAGTTTCAATATTGATCCATCTGGAGTTTATAAGTCCATTTTGGCCCCAGGGATTGTAGAGACCATCTTTGTCATGCGCTAACTTTCCACACACATTTTGGTCTATTCCTGGCCAATTTATTCTACTGGTCGCTGCCAGCATGGCACTTTCAATTACAGAAGCTTTATAGTACAGTCTGTGTTATTCAGCTCTTTTCCCCCCCTGTGTTTCCCCAAATATTCTTGCATGTTTTTTTGTTTTGTTTTATTTTGTTTTGTTCTGTATGACTTTAGTATCAACTTCTCTGGCTCCAGGGGAAAGCTTATTAGTATTTGTGTTGGGATTGCATTAGTTTAGGAAGAACTGATATCTGTATGGTATTTGTAATAATAAGTCAATCTATCCAAGAACAGGAATATGTTCTTGGTTATCTTTCCATATGTTCAAGTCTACTTTCATGTCTTTCTGGAGTGTTTTCAAGTTTGTTTCCCCATATAAACTGTGCACTTTTATTGCTAATTTTACTCCTAAGTACTGTCTCTTTTTGGTGCTGCATCCTATTACTTTCTGAAGCCAAGCTGACCTAGGTACTTGATCTCTGGTTCTAAATAAAGAGTAACATATTCTTTGTCACGTATCCTTTGCCTAATCCACTAGTTTCTTTGTTAAGATTTGGAGGTATCTCTCTCTACTGATCACATTGGAAGAACAACAGATAGTTGTAGGGCCAAGGTTTAAGATAAGATGCCACAAGGCCAACACGGTGGCTCATGCCTATACTCCCAGCACTTTGGGAGGCCGAGGCAAAAGGATTGCTTGAGTCCAGGAGTTCGAGACCAGCCTGGGCAGCATTTCAAGACCTCATCTCTACAAAAAAACAAATAAAAAAATTAGCCAGATGTGATGGTGTGTGCCTAATAGTCTCAGATACTCAGGAGGCTGAGGCAGAAGGATCTCCTGAGTCCAGGAGGTCAAGGCTGCAGTCAGCCATGATTGTGCCACTGCCCCCCAGACTGGAAAACAGCCAATTCAACAACAACAGCAACAAAAAAGATGACATGAGACAGTGGTGAATAAGGTCTTTGGATCTTAACAAGAAAAAAATTTACATATGTCTGGGTGCAAAGATAAGACATTACAGGACTCATATTTTAAAATCTGAAATTGGATTTAACCGGTCTGCTTTTCTCAGTCAAGTAAACTCTATCAATCTTCGTGACATCTTGGACAGTCTTCTAAATCCTCTTTCCTATTTTTGGTCTGATATAATACAGGATACTTATGAGTAATAGTATTGAGTTGATAAATCCCTACTATAAATTCTCCTTGCCTAATATTTTCCTAATACTTCCATGACCCAAACTCCGTGGGGCCATAAGAATCTCTAATAGGTAGTAGTCTCCAAGGCTGTCTGTTAACCCAGGTTACAGGCAGACCCCGTGAATGGTGATCCACCATCTCAGACTGTACATTTCTGTCTGATTTAGGACTCAGGGGTCTCCAGCTGGTTTTTTCAGGTGGTTGGTACATGTTCCTGCTGAGAGCAAGACCACTGGTCAGATTTTACTGCAAGCAAGCCCCCTCACCTCTCCCAATAACTCTCTTCCCAGGGTACTTTAATCCCTTAGACTCAAAGAGGGCTGAGTAAGAAATCTAGACAGGTCATAGGAAATGCAATGTTGAGAAAGCAATTGGAGACAGAAAGCAATTGGAAACTTCAAGCCTTTGGCAAGAATAAGGAGAAAGACCCCTGCCGGGTCCTTTTCCTATAATACCTCTTTCTCCACCAGTTTCACTGTTGAACTCCTAAACACCCCTCAAGGTCAAGCTTAACCGCCACCTTTGGTACATAATTTTTCCTGAGATCCCTCTACTTCTAAAGAAATAATTGCTCTCTCATCTGTTTTCCCATTAAATTTTAAGCACGCTTCTATGATCATTTTAATCACATTTTATTACAGTTCTATCATTATTTGTTTATATCTCTGTCTACCAACCAGGCTTCACATTCCTCAAGATCTAGCAATTTGAGTTAAATTGACCAGAGGAAACGATTTGAACTTACTTTTTTTCTCTAGTTATTGTTTGAAATCTATTAGCCAGAGCCTCAGCAGGAAGCCATGGTATAAATATTACCCAGTTCACATCTACCCCATGAGACCCAAGAGACGGTTTCCTGGTAAAAAACGTGGAATGGAATCCATAGCCCCCTTTCAGCCTATGAATGAATTTGCAATTAGTAAAATGGGAATTGTTATGAGGATTCAATAAGAGGTGGTAACTAAGGCACTTATTAGTGAAATAGTAGTAAAACATTAGTCATTGTATTGTAACACAAATTGATGAGGAAAGCTGGATGACAAACCATAGAGCGACTCAGTCAAAGGCGTTCCCTTAATGGAATCTGTCTTTTTTCTATCACTACATATCAGATGGGTGATACCATATGTGGGACACACTCCCAGGAATATTTCTTTTCTATTTAATTATTTAGTTAGTTTTAGATTCAGGGGTTGCATGTGCATGTTTGTTGCACGGGTCTACAGCTACTGGTGGGAACTAGGCTTCGGGTGTACCCAAAGAGTGAACACTGTACCCAGTAGGTAATGTTTCAACCCTCACCACCCTCCCATAATCCACCCTTTTGGAGGCCCCGGTGACTAGTATTTCCGTCTTTATATCCACGTGTACCCACTGTTTAGCTCCCACTTGTTAGAACATGCAATATTGAGTTTTCTGTTTCTGAGTCAGTTCATTTAAAAGAATGGCTTCCAGTTCCATCCATGCTGTGGCAAACATCATGATTTCATCCTTCGTTGTGGCAATGTTGTATTTCCCAGGGTCATTTCTATGGACCAGCATATGAATTTAGGCAGATCATGGGCAATTTCTGGTGCATTTGCTGGAACTTTCTACCCTCTTTCCCTCTGTCTCAAGAAAGAATTATGGAATATCAGTTAAAATGGCACAATTACCAAAACCATATCTATTCTGGTTGACTTATTTTTTTTAATTAAAAAAACTCCATTTTTCATTATTACTAAGAAGGTGGAGAGGAAGCAGGCGTATTACTGATGAAAACTCAGTTCTTCATTATTCCTAATAATTTACTCCAGCATGCCTCTGTTTTGGCACACTAGGGTTTTGTACAACCGAGTTACTATGATCCACTATTATAGACCATGAGAGTCTAAAATTGACCATTGTCACACTGCGAGACGTTCGCAAACTCTTCTACTCACCATAATAATTACAAACACGTGGGCTCTGTCAAATGTGCCATGGGGATATTCTCACAGTTAGTCAAGACACAGAATGCAAGGTGTTTTAAAGCTCAGAATCCTGGCAAGAAAGAGATGGCACATTCAAAAGAAGAGATTGAAGAGAGTTTGAGAAAAGGACAGTTTACAAAGGCTTGGTGAGCTTTAAGGGGAACCAATAAAGGATGGCAGTATACTTTGGATATTTGCCCCTTCCAAATCTCATGTTGAAATGTGATCCCCAGTGTTGAAGGTGGGGCCTAGTGGGAAGTGTTGGGTCGTGGGAAGCTGATCCCTCATGATTGACTTGGCGCCATTCTCAAGGTAATGAGTGAGTTCTCGCTCTGTTTGTTCATCTGAGAGTTGGTTGTTTTAGAGAGTCGGACACTTCCCTTTTCTGTCTTGCTCCCACTCTTACCATGTGACACGACTGCTTCCTCTCCACCTTCTGCCATGATTTTAAGTTTCCCCAGGCCTGGGGAAGCGATCAGAAGCTGAGCGGATGCCAGCACCTTGAAGAACCATCAGGCAAAGTAAACCTCTTTCCTTTATAAATTGCCTAGCCTCTGGTATTCCTTTATAGCAACACAAAGTGGGCTGATACAGATGGAAAAGAGGCCAAAGGCTAGTACCAACCAGAAGCTGCGGCTACATACTTCCCCTAAGCTTGAAGGAGAGGCTGAGAGTCAGCCGCTGGAACCCAGACAGAGCTGTAGCAGGAGGAGGGGTCTGCCTCCACGATAAAGCCACCGTCAAACCCCTAGCCTGTCAGAAAGTGAGACTTTCCCTTCTCCTGCCCATGACTCTCAATGCCAACCCAAACTGGAATATTCAGAGGGCATAGGCCACAGGTGCACTTCATAATGATCAGTCTTCTTGGACACGAGCAGGGTAAGGATGCAAGGTATATCTGGAGGGACAAACAGAAGACCTCCAACACCAATATCAACCAGGTCTTTTCTTCTTGATTCCACAGTGTGAATTCTATCCTATGTACTAGACAAGGTTTGAGTCCTTTCTTGATCTAAAGGAGAAAGGACTTTTGTGGATCAGCAAAGCTAAAAACGACTAGACTCACAAGTGTGCTGCTGAACCCTGGAAATACAAAGCTTTCTCTCAAACCTAAATAAAAAGAACTGCAGTCATGCTTTCCCTAGGTCGTTTTCATTCACTTTCTTGGTAAATTTCTGAACGTCTTACTCACTTTATCTTCATTTTCATTCACCTTCTTGGTAAATTTCATCCACTTTCATTTACTTTCATCCACTTGCTTGGTAAATTTCACTCACTTTCATCCACTTGCTTGGTAAATTTCATTCATTTTCTTGGTAAATTTCTGAATGACTCACTCACTTTATCCTCATTTTCAGATTTTCAGTTGGGCAGAAGGTAAAGATAAAACTTAGCAGAATTTAAACTGAAGGGGAGGGAAAAAACTGAAAAAGAACAGAAGTGTTAAAGGGAGATATTTTTTTTCACCCTCTTCCTTTTCAATTCTTGTCGGGCTTACTCAAGAGGATTTTGATGCTTGACAGAACCCAAAGTCCCATGTGTTCACTTTGATGGCATGTCTCCTGCTCCAGCTGGAATCTCTCTTGGAGAAACAAGCAGAAGTCATACAGAGCAGCGGCTCCTTGCTGGTGGGACCTTCGTTTTCTTTATTTTTTTCTTTTCTTTCTGCCTTTTTTTTTTTTTGAGTTGGAGTCTCACTCTGTCACCCAGGTTGGAATGCAGTGCTATGCTCACAGCTACCCTAGTGTCAACCCACTGGATTCAGGTGATCCTTCCGCCTCTGCCTTCCAAGTAGCTGAAACTACAGGAGCACACTACCACACCTGACTAACTTCTTGATATGTTGTAGAGATGAGGTGTCACCAAGTTGCCCAGGCTGGTCTTGAACCCCAGGGCTCAGGCAATCCTCTCGCCTCGGCCTCCCAAAGTGCTGGGATTACAAACCTGAGCTACCATGCCTAGCCAGGCCTTCATTTCAATCAGTGCTAGCTCGGCTGAAAGTTTTGCAAGGACACTAAATAGTTACTCTCTTTAAAATCACAGTTGTGGGCATTGCCTTGCTAAACTCTGGTGTGACCATGCTCTGTCACCATGCTTCCTGGCTTCAGCCCCCTCCCCCACCTTGGGGAGGTGAATCTTCTCTCTCCCTTCTCTTTCTCTAATTTATTTTTAAATAAACTATATATATATATATATATATATATATATATTTTTTTTTTTTTTTTTTTTTTTTTTTTTTTTTTAGTTGGAGTCTCACTCTGTCGCCCAGACTGGAGTGCAGTGGCCGCTCCTGGCCACTGCAGCCTCGACCTGCTGGGCTACGGCGATCCTTCCGCCTCAGCCTTCCAAGTAGCCAGAATTACAGGCATGCGCTACCACGCCCGGCTGATTTTTTTATTTATTGTAGAGATGAGGTCTCGCTGCCCAGGCGGGTCTCGAACCCGCGGGCTCAGGCAATCCACTCACCTCAGCCTCCCAAAGGCGCGGGATTACAGGCTGAGCCACCGAGCCCGGCATAAACTATATTTTTAGATCTAACTTCTGTGCAATTCTTTAGCCTCCCAGCCCCCCAATAAAGCCTTTGCAAAAAAGTAAAATCACGTTTGTATTGGCGGTTAAAATAATGTATACATGCTGAAGATCTATAATTTGGAAAAAACAAAAACATGTAAGGAAAATAGAAGCCATGACTATCCTCCCTACACAATGGTGACCATCACTAATAAGTTATTATATTCTCTTTTACTCTTTTTCCGTATATATAGATTGCCCAGATAGGCATTCTACACCATGTGCAGTTTTGAATCCTCGAATCCTCCTCTGTTATAATTAACATGATAGAACATAATTCTCCCTGCCACTAAGTAAATTTTAAAATAACAAAATTTAATGACTGCATAGCATGTTACATATGGTTATATCCCAATGTATTTAATCATTCCCCTATTGTTGAACACAGATTTTTCCTACCCCCCCCCTTTTTTTTCCTGAGTCAGAGTCTCACTCTGTCATCCAGGCTGGAGTGCAGTGACATGCTCATGGCTACCACAGCCTCGACATACTGCACTCAGGTAATCCTTCAGCCTGAGTCTTCCAAGTAGCTGGGACTACAGGTGCACACCACCATGCCCAGCTAATTTTTGATTTATTGTAGAGACGAGGTCTCACTGTGTTGCCCAGGCAGGTCTCAAACTCCTGGGCTCAGGCAATTCTTCCACCCTGGCCACCCCAAGTGCTGGGATTACAGGCATGAGTCACTGTGCCTGGCATCCACTTTCTTTATGGTAATAAGATTGTAAGAAATACCTTCATTTATAATTTTTTAAATCTATGATAAATTTCTTAGAACAAATTTCTAGAAACAGAGTTACAAAGTTAAAGTTTGACTTCAGTTCTTGCCAAATTGTTATCCAAAAAGTTTACACCAATTTACATTCCCACCCACAGGGTAGAAGAGTGCCAGTTTTTGTTTGTTTGTTTGTTTGTTTCTTGAATTGGAGTCTCACTCTGTCGCCCAGACTGGAGTGCAGTGGCCGCTCCCAGCCACCGCAGACTTGCCTGCTGGGCTCCAGCGATCCTTCCACCTCAGCCTTCCAAGTAGCCGGAATTACAGGCATGTGCTACCACGCCCGGCTGATTTTTTGATTTATTGTAGAGATGAGGTCTCGCCAAGTTGCCCAGGTGGGTCTCGATCCTGCAGGCTCAAGCAATCCACTCACCTCAGCCTCCCAAAGGCACGGGATTACAGGCTGAGCCACCGAGCCCGGCTGAGTGCCAGTTTTTAGAGAACCTGACTGACACTGAGTGTTGGGATTGATTTTTCTCTCTGTCAATGGCATTTTGTTGTTGTTTTAATGGATATTTCTTTGTTCTATTTAACCGAATGTCTTTTTCACACGTGTAGGCCCTTGAACTCCCTTCCTTGTGAATTGTCTGTTTCTGCAGTTTGGCAGCTAACCTTTCTTCCAAACTTTTGTTCCTCTCCTGAGGATCACAAAACCTTGTACAACTTTATTCCAATTCATTGAGTGTTTTCAGATGGTTGGTTGCTTTTAACACAGTGAGTTGATTCCAAAAAATGTCATTTCAGTTTGGTTTTTGACAGAGAGAGCCTCTGTAGTTCATTGAACGCTGCCCAGACTGTTTTCCAAAACCATAACTAAAGTTATCTTAATTGTCTCTCTGAATATATTAAAATATACAGTAGCTTACAGTTTTCAGTCCATAAATCCAAAGCTCTTGGAAACAAGTTTCTTTTGTGGGCCTCTCTAGGCCTAATTAGGACTATATGATCCTTTTTAGGTACTGGGAAGAGTGAGAAAAAACAGTTTGGTCAAGCACAGGCCTTTTGACATGAGTTTTCAACTTGATGTGAAGCCCAGAAATGTTACTACAAATGTGCACTTGAGCGCCTGTGCACTCTCCTGCTGTTTCTATGGTAGGTGATGATGAGATAATTTCTATGCTTGGGCACACCTTGCTGTGGCTACCAGAATTAGTGACCCCAAGGGAAAGACCAAGAAAGCCAGTGGGATTTCAGTGCACAAAATCATTTTCCATTGCAAGTTGACCAGTAACCGCAAGTAGTAATTTCCATTTTACAAAGTACATCTGATACCACCCAGGATGTTTGACACCATCACCTCCAGTTTCCAGAGATGATTAAATTACTGACTCAAAGTCACACAGCTCACAGGTGGTAGTGAGTGCTCAACCTCCTGGATCATGACTCCAACCGTATCCCCCTGCCACCCTGCTACTTTGTTTACCGAGCACCCTTTAGAAATGTAGGATCGTGGAAACAGAATAGAAAAAAGAACAACAGCAACAACAAAAGACACCATCTTACTCAATGGTCTAGAGAAAAGAAATCAGAGAGATTATGTGTGATTTTTTTCAGAGAGAGGTTACACTCGTGGTCTTTTGCTCGTGCTCCCATTGTGAGCTGCTCTCTGAGTAATCATAGTCCCTGTATCCTGTTGAAGACTTGGACATCAATTTTTTCACTCACTCCAGCTGAGGCTGGTACAGTGTGACAGTCATTGCTGATTCTACAAAATGTTGTAGGATCTGCGTAGGACAGAAGATGCAGGGGGCCAGCTAGTTGAGAAGATCTGAGTAACCAACCACATTGCAGTGAAACGGACCACTTTTAGAAGAATCTACCAGCCCTTCTCATCAGCCACACACTTGCCAAATTTCAGGAATTTCTGAAGCTGAAGTACAATTGTAAGAGGATAGCCGGGCTCGGTGGCTTAGCCTGTAATCCCACGCCTTTGAGAGGCTGAGGTGAGTGGATTGCCCGAGCCCGCGGGTTCGAGACCCGCCTGGGCAGGCGAGACCTCATCTTTACAATAAATCAAAAAATCAGCTGGGCGTGGTAGCACATGCCTGTAGTTCCAGCTACTTGGAAGGCTGAGGCGGAAGGATCACCAGAGCCCAGCAGGTCGAGGCTGCGGTGGCCGGGAGCGGCCACTGCACTCCAGTCTGGGTGACAGATGAGACTCCAACTCAAAAAAAAAAAAAAAACAATTGTAAGAGGATAATTTTCACTGGACTTTGGACCAGTGGTGACCTTGATGGTAGCTTTGGGAATTCTTTCTCACAACTTTACCACTTCTGCTGGAGACAATGCAAAATACAAACTAGCACCCAGACTGTTATGTCTCCTAGCTCCTATTCCTGTGTTCTTTCTATGTCATCCCATTAACTAGTGAGTTTTATATCTGCCTCAGCAAAATATTTGCAAAATGGAGTCTCTAGAATTTGGCTCTTTCAAATTCCATGATTCTAAAAAGATAAAAGTATATTTACTTGAGAAAGGCATTTCTCCCCCCATCCAATAGCAGAATCTACCTACAAGTTCACACCTTCCCACCTTTTATTCCACAGCATGGAAGTTAGGCCTCATCCCAGCATATAGGGACAAAAAAACTCATACCACCTTAATGGGACACTCACTCATCTAGGAGGAAGGCAAAAAACTCTCTCCTGCCCACAAGAGTTCAATATGTCAGCAAAATGCCTTCAGAGAATTGTGCAACTCAAATGCAATCCCGTCAAAGTCGGCCATTTTCAGTCACATGATGAGGGTCAAGTACTATCTGGGGATAGCATGGATATTTTATTTGGAAGTTATTCAGTTAACTTTTTAATCCATTTCCCTTTCTTCCTAGCAGTTAAAGATAAAATAACCTTTATAAGCAAATTTAAAAGTTTTTCAATTTAAAAATGCCTCCCCAGATATTCAAAAGCAATCAACACATTCATGGTTATATAAAAACCACACAAAATTGACAGTCTACCTTTAAGCTGCCATTGATCCACTGAGATTGGGTGGTTTCAAAGTCTTATAATCTAAAGACAATGGATAGGAAACCATGAGATTTGGGTTTAGATTCATACCACATTTAAAAAATTATTTTCTTTATTTTAATAGCTTTGGGGTATAAGTGGTTTTTGGTTATATGGCTACTTTATACAGTGGTGAAGAAGTCTGGGCTTTAAGTGTATCCTTCGTCCCACTAGTGCACATTGTACCTGATAGGTGATTTTTTTAATCCCTTCCCCCACGTCCCACCCTCCCCCTTCTGGGTCTCCTTTATGTCATTCTCTATGCCTTTGTAGACCCTTAACTTAGCTCCCACTTATGTAAGAACATGCAATATAATCAACAAACAGGCAACCTACAGAATGGGATAAAATATTCACCAACAATACATCCAACAAAGGACTAACATCCAGAATCCACAAAGAATGCAAACAAATCAGCAAGGAAAAAACAAATAATCCCATTCAAAAGCAGGCAAATGGCATGAGCACACCACATTTTTAACATCAACAGGTGAGACTGGTTTTGTTATAGGTCATACAGTCATCTTTACTGAGTAACAGAGACTGCATTAGACTTGTCAGTTAGGTAACTTCTTAAATCCTGTCTCCTCTTTTAAGCCAGTTTGATTTAAGCTTCTGACATTTGCAACCAATTAGAGCCTGATTAATAGAGTATTTCGAAAAAAATGTGTGGATCAAGAGAATTGGAAAACCAATCTCTTGATCATCTATTAAGAAACTATAATTAATCTGGATATATACCAAGTTTATGATTATAATTTTCTCAACTAATTTCAGTTACAAGGTTTAAAAAAATTTTGTTATAAGAAAAGGATCCTGTACTTTTATTTATCATGATTATACTTATTCTAAATAAAATGTTTATGGGGGAAAGGGGGGTGGAGAAGGCCTTCTTCATCAATCCAAAAAGTGTGATTATTCAAATTCTTAGAAATTGTTTCTCTTGAGTCATCTCTGTTCTTAATTTGGTAAAGTTAGTGTTTGTACAAAAACATAAATTCTCCCTGTAATTTACCAATTTTCCCTCTTTTTAGTTCCCATCTTACGAATCTGTAATCAAATAGCCCCATTAATACCCCACCTCATTTAACTGGGAGAAAAGTTATATTTTAAATCTTCTGAAATCACTTAACCAAGAAACTATAGCACCCCTCTGCACATTTTTTAAAATTTTAAATAATTATTATGTTATACAGCATTTCAACTTAATGCCACAGACAATCTGTAAATATAAACAACTAACTAATGAATATGTCTCGAAGATTCATCAGCAAGTCAGTTGTGTGACACTCAGAACACATTTTCCCAAACATATGGTCTTATTTTTGGTGGATAGATTCCTAGGCCAACCCCCTAAGACTCCTTTGCCCACAAGGAAGCTGTATTTTAGTATAAATAATAGCTCCCAGTCTTTTAGAGACTCCTTAGCCAGGATTCTGGGTTCCGTGGCATAATAGTTAAAACCCAAGTCCCACCATTAGTCAGACAGGTAATATCAGTTTACTCCCTTGTAAAATGGGTATATTGATACTTATCTTTGAAGAAATAAATGAAATAATGGAGTAATGCACCTAATACAAGGCCTGGCACAGAATAAATGGTAATAATGACTATGATAAGCAGTAATAATGACAAAGACTTTTGAGCTCTAGGCCACTCTGAACCTAAGATAAAGAGAGGTCTAAGGAAAAGCTTCTTGTATCAAGAAACTTGTTCACGTTATATTCATTGAGAAAATGCATGGTGAGTATATTTGTTTCCTAGGGCTGCCATAACAATGTGCTGGGTGACTTAAACAACAGAAATGTATTGTCTCACAGTCCTAGAGGCTGGATGTCTGAAATCAAGGTGCCAACAGGGTTGGTTCCTTCTGAGGGCAATGAGGGAAGTCTGCTCCGTGCCTCTCCTCCTTTAGTGACTGGTAGCCTCAGGCATTCCTTGGCTTGTAGATGACATTCTCTCTGGGTCTTCACATCATCTTCCCTCTGTACATGTCTGTCTCTCTTTCCAAAATTCCCTTTTTACAAAGACATCATCATATTGGATTAGAACTCACTTAGGGTGACCTCATCCTAACTTTATCATGTGCAAAGACTTTATTTCCAAGGAAGGTCACATTCACAGGTACCAGGGGTTAGGACTTCAACATCTTTTGGGGAGACACAACTCAACACATACTAGTGGGGAAATGAAAAGTGTCACAGAGCATCTCCCAGAGAAATGTCAGGACAGGCTTCAGGAAGGAAAAGGAGAAAATTTCAGCATCTTTAAGTCAATGGAAGAAGGAACAGCGTCTCTGCTGTAGCCACTGATATCTACAAAGAACAGCAACTCGGAATTCTCGACATGTAGTGGTGGTAAACTCTACACCATACTTCTCCAAAGTAAAGCAAATCATTCACCATTTTACCCAAACAGATATCCAAAGGCAAGCCTCACACTTATATTCTTTTTCAGAGGTTGCTTTGTTTCAAACAATTAGTTTGCCCTTCTTCCTGAGTAACCTAAGCATCTTAAGAAATTAGTTGTTCTTTCTGGCTACTAGGATCCTGAACAGATTATTGTATTACTCAATTACTAACAGCAGTTTTATAACAGCTGGGATTTCATCCATTTTTCAAAACTCCTCAAAGTGAAATTAATTTTATGTCCAGTTAAATGTTTAAAACCAGCGTGTATGCCTCATAGCACTTTCAGAGGATGAGGTCATCATGAAATCTAACAAATGACATGAGGGTGTCCCAGTTCTCCCTAAGCTGGAATCACAGCACCACCCAGCACGTCTGGCCTTTGGAAAGAAAACCAACTCCCCCTGGTGACTCATTTGTAAGCAGGAAATAATTTCTCCGCTGGGAGACTACACATCAACAGAGTTTGTTCTTGGTGTTCTCCCAGGGATGTAGGGAGCCAGGCAGGGGGTGATCTGGGCTCACTCTTCCCACAGGCAGAACACTCCCCCAGGCTCTCACAGGGGGCTCCAGAAGGAGCTTCTTCTGAAATAAAACTGCTCAATTTACTGGGTATGGTGGCTCACACCTATAATTCTGGCAGTTTGGGAGGTGGAGACAAGAGAACAGCTGAGACCTGAGACCAGCTCGGGCAACTTGGTGAGACCTTGTCTCTACAATAAAAAATAAAAAATAAAAAATTTAGCCATGCATGGTAGTACATGCCTGTGGTTCCAGCTACTTGAAAGGCTGAGGTGAAACGGATCAACTGAGCCCAGCAGGTTGAGGCTGCAATGGCCGTGACTGTGCCATTGCACTCCAGCCTGGGTGACAGAGCGAGGCTCCAACTCGAAAAACAAATCTACTCAATTCCCTTTGCTCTCAAAACATCACAGTTAGCTAGTTTCATGCGATATTTTAAGTGAGACAAAAGTCCAGGTTTCTAGTTACAAAGATGAAGAAGCCATGAGCAATTGTCTCCCAACAAGACTAAGATGAGGAGAGGATCCTTTGCCTGGGTCATTCCTCTCCTCTGGCTCCTTCTCATCTTCCAGGTTCAGCTGAATGTCTTCCCAGAGACACTTTCCCTGATCACCTTGTCTTCATTAATCTTGATCACATTATCCTAGCTATTCCTCCTTCATGGGTCTATGCTCTATCCATCACTATCTTATGAGTTTGGTCTGGCTTCTTCGTGCGACAATAAGCTTCAGAAGACCAGGAGCCCCACCCATACTCCTCTCTGCATCAGCCTCACTTCTGACACTGGGCCTGGCACAGAATAGATGCTCAATAAATCTGTATGAAGTGATTAATGCTCTGAATGACGAGTCAGTGAACTTCTACCCTCAGGGCCTATTGACGGGCATTCAAGGTGTAGCTCATACTACAGGCTGGATAGAGCCATCAAAGGTTGACCTGCAAAATATTGCTTTCTTGAATATTCACTCTGGCCTAAATAATCAGAAGGAGCCCCAAGGAATTATCCTGTGGGGCTGATTTAGTAGAATCATTGGCACTTGGGTAAAATTTTCGGAGAGTAATGTCCTAATCACAGATGCTATTTTTAAGAACTTAACACCGGGAAAAACCTTCTGGGGCTCACTCTGTGGGAATGAGGCCCTTTTTATGTCAGGGGTGATGTATGAACTGATGGCTCATGAAAGGTGAAGCTCAGATGAAGCGGTCAGACTTTTTCTCTGTGAGTTATGGCGTAGCAAGCAGACTTGACCGATTACAGTCACTGACCAGAGCTGAGCCGTCTGTGAGCTTGTTTATATTATCAAAAAGAAGTGACAATTCAGCCCAATTTAGTGCTTACAGCCCAGCACAGCTAAACAAATTCTCCTTCCAGTCCAAGTCGAAGCTCACCTAAGCAGAGCTGGATTTATGGGAAACAAAGGCCCAAGGGACTCCATCAGTCTACAGTGCCTGTTTGGGGCCAAATTACTTTAAAAGCCACAAGTGAGGACCCTCTAGAAACCAAATAAGAAGAAATTAAATGGCACAACTAGATTTCTGGCATCTGGTGCTCATGCATGTGGGGCAAGACCGTTTGCAGGACTAAGGGAAGTTCACAGGGTCACTCAGAGCCACCTCACCCATCACCAACTCACAGAGGCAGGGAGGCTCCATAACTCAGAGTCCAGGAGGGATTCTGCGGCGGACTTTTAATGACAACATCCATCACCAAGTTAAGGGTTTCAAGGATAAAGGTCTTCTAGAAAATGCAAGTTTACCTGCTCCGCGGGCCGGTCCAGAGATGGGGGTTCACTGACACAGAGCAGCCAAGACACAGGACTTCCTCCCCTGAGAGCAAAAATAAATACTTGAGGGAAAGAAATTGCGCAAAAGATTCAGATTTTCTTTTACTGCCGCAACTTCTGTGTTAGAAAAAGCGGAAAACGTTCCAATGGAGTCTGCACCCCATCCTCCTGCAGATATAAATTGTGCTTAGGCCCCAAGCGGAGTAGTGTTCTTACATCCAGCTTCTCTCAGAACCATGTTTCTTAACCTTTGTGGGGGAGGGAGTGTCGTGAAGCCTTGTGACTGTGTGGAGCCTCGAGCTGAAGAAATGTAAAGCAGGGTCAAAGGGTTCATCCACCCATTTCAAGCCCATTTGTGGACCTGCTGGGGACCCCTGTGTTCTTACAGTCAAAGTGCCCCACCATTAGGTTGAAACTGGAGGATGTGGCCAAGATGTGACTCCACAGAGAGAAAGATGGAAGAGAAGGCAAGAGAGACTTCCCTGGAAAAAACTGTCAAAACCCGCATCTCCAAGTCACATGTCAAAGGTTACGCATATGCCTGTGACACATAGAAAAAAGGGAAACTGGAAAAATTCTCCCACTCTTTGGCTACTAGAGAGACCCTCTGATGGGACCTGGTCATAGGGTCCTTCCTCATTTCTGCCATTATAATTGATTCAACAAGGTTAAGAGCCCAAAATGGTAGCCATAAAGAAGACAATGGACATCGGTGTAGATGTTCTTCAGTTACAAACAATAGGAGATGAATGTTCTTCCTGCTATTCCACAGAAAAAGCCATAGCCTGCAAGGCTGGAGAAAGCCTAAGAGACTCAATCAGAGCCGGGCTTGGTGGCTCAGCCTGTAATCCCACGCCTTTGGGAGGCTGAGATGAGTGGATTGCCTGAGCCCGCGGGTTCAAGACCCGCCTCGGCAGCGAGACCTCATCTCCACAATAAATCAAAAAATCAGCCGGCCATGGTAGCGCATGCCTGTAATTCCGGCTACTTGGAAGCCTGAGGCGGAAGGATCGCCGGAGCCCAGCAGGCGAGGCTGCAGTGGCCGGGAGCGGCCACTGCACTCCAGTCTGGGCGACAGAGTGAGACTCCAACTCAAAAAAAAAAAAAAGAGAGACTCAATCAGCCTACAGTGCTTGTCTGGAGCCAAATTACTTTAAAAGCCACAAATTAGGACCCTTTAGAAACTGAATAAAAAGAAATTAAATGGCGTGACTAGATTTCTGGCATCTGGTGCTCATGCATGTTGGGCAAGACTGTTTGCAGAAGTCAGGGTTTTAAAACATCCTCTGCATTCATTAGTTCATAAGATTTTGACAATCCTGAGAAATATGTATTAATATACCAATTTTACTAGTGAGCAAGTTGAAAGTAGAAAGCTTGGGTAATTTTCCAAGGTCACTGGTAATTAACAGGGTTAGGGTTACGATTAGGGTTAGGGTTAGGGGTTAGGGCTAGGGTTCAGGCTCGGGTTAGGGATTGAGCTAGGGCTAGGGTTAGGGTTAGGGTTAAGGTTAAGGTTAGAACTGGCTGGCTCCTAAGCCCCGGTGGTTGATGGCACCGCCTGACAGGGAACTTACCTCTGGTTCCCAAGGGAATGTTCACACCCTGGAGCATACCTCTCAATTCCCAGCATTCATACTGTGCAGCCTCTGGGAATGCCACTTCTCTTTGCTGACTGAAGACCTCTGCAGATGGGCCATATATCACCTCGTTCAACCTGGATAAACACCTGTGAGAAGGCATCACACGCTCCACTCTGCAGACACGGATACCAGGTTTGGAGAGTTCAAGGACACCCTCAAGGTCACACTGTTGACCCCCTGGCTCCCACACTTGTGGTTTTTCCATCATGTGTGTTGCCTTTTGTTAGACACTGAGGAATTACTCCGAGCATCCTACCTCTTGAATGAGCACTAAGCAGGTATTTGTTCTCTGGGGGTTCATGACTAGGGCTTGTGCTGTTCCCCACACCAGGCAACCCTGCAGGTGCAATCCACCACTCCAAGATGCTTGGTCTTGGCCCCTTAGAATGTGCCTGGCCCCTTTCTTCCCAGAAGGAGGACTTGGGTGTGCTGATCCTCTGGAAAGTGAGTCCTTGGTGCTCAAGCAGGCGCTCTTTTGTACTGCCCAGTGCATCTGTCATATGGCACCAAAAGTCTCAGCCATTAAAGTTGGAGCCACAGAAGGACTTCAGTCAGGCTTTTCTGGTCTTTGCACTGTATTCTATCTGGCAGTGAACATGTAGGAACAGCAGAGCGTGGTGGTTAGGAGAACAGACTTGACACCAGAATGCCTGGCTCCACCTCTTCCAGGCTGAGTCACCTTGGCCAAGTTACTCAACCTCTCTGTGCCTCAGCTTCCTCATCTTTACAACAGGATAGATATTTCAGGAGGCTTGTAAGACAACTACAGGAGTTAGGATATGTGAAGCACTTAGAAAAGGATCTATTGCGTAGCTAGTGTCTAAGGTTATGGTTGGTTGAATTAAATTTGCATAAGCCTCACAAGAAACTGCTAGTTTTTACTCTTGGAGTGCCAATCTGCCGTCAAGGACCTCTTCAGTCCTGGAGAGCTTCAACAGGCAGGAACTTGGTCTAGAACTTGGCGCCACGGAGGCAGAGGCTGTATGCTGGCGTTCTCAGGCCCCCTAAAACACAGTCCATGCAAAGCCCCCCTTTTCTAAGGGTCAAGCAGTTGAGGTGAATCTTGGCCCTGGTGGTATATTCTGAGGGGTGGTTGTATACCAAGCGTCCCCTCATTCTCGGCCCCACAAAGCCCATCCAATTTTGAGGAGCTAGAAACCCTGAGGGTCTTTGAACCGGAGGCCCAGGGGCTGCCTGAGAGCCTGACTGGTCTTCCACCCCTGAACGGGCCTCTGGGAAGGCTGAGGGCATGACCTCCCACAGGAGCCTGCCCCCTGCCTCCGCACATCTGCGTGCTGTCTCACTGACAGACTCGTCCCAGGCAGGCTCGTGACAGCCTGTAGGAGGACTCCACGCCCACACTCGGGGAGCAAACGGGCATTTCTACACTTTTGCAGGGAAAGGCACAGCCTTAGATCAACAGCTTCTCATTACCCCTCCCACCTTGCCACTCTCAGAAGCGGCTCTGCTGTGGGGCTGAGGGTCTGCGGGTCCTGAGCTGGCTCGCTCCTTCCTCTTCCGTCTTTCCTCTCTCCTTTCCTCCCTCCCTCCCTTCCTCTTCCTTCCATTCTTCACTCCCTCTTTCCTTCCTTCCTCTCTCCCTCCCTCCTGCCCTTCCTTCCTTCCTTCCGTACATTCTTAATTCTCTCTTTCCTTCCTCCCTTCTTTCCTTAATTCCTTTTCTTCACTCATTACCTTTCCTTCCTTTCTTCATTGCATTTCCTTCCTTCCTTCCTTCCCTCCTTCTTTCCTTCCATTTTTCATTTCCTCTTTCCTTCCTTCCTTCCTTCCAATTGTGGTAAAATGCATATGACATCAATTTTACCAAGTTAAAACTTTAAGCATAAAATTCACAGGCTGTGCAGCTACCTCCTCCATCCATCTCCAGAACACTTTTCATCTTGCAACACTGAAATTGCGTACTCATTAAGTAATGACTCCCCATTCTACTCTTCTGGAAACAACCATTCTACTTTCCGTAGGATGAATTTTCTATGAATTTAACTATACTAGGCACCTCATATAAATGAAATCATACAACACTTGCCCCCCACCCTTTTTTTAAATTGGAAAATATAGTTTATTTAGAAAGTAAGTTAGGGAGGAGGGAGAAGATTCACCTCCCCAAGGTAGGGGAGGGGGCCAAGACCAAGAAACATGGCAGCCATAGCTCACAGAGCGATGTGAACACACCAAAGTTTAACAAAACAATGGCCAATATTTGCCCTTTGTGACCAGCTTAGTTCACTTAGCATGATGTCCTCAGGGTTCATCCATGTTGTAGCAAGAGGCAAAATGTCCTCTTTTGGTGAGGCTGAATAATATCCCCTTGCATGTATGTATACAGCACATCTTGCTGATCCGTTCATTCATTGATAGACACAGGGCTGCTTCCAGCTTTCGGTGGTTGTGAATAACACCGCTAAGAACACAAATGTACAATTATTTGTTTGAGTCTCTGCTTTCAATTCCTATGGGGATAATCCTGGAAGTGGAATTCATGAATTCCATGGTAATTCTGTGTTTAATTTTGTGAGGAACTGCTCATGCTGTCTTCTACAGCTGCTAGACCACGTCACGTTCCCACCAATGTCGCCCTCAAGATTTTCCGCTTATATAAAATGCAAACTAATTTACAGACAAAAAGCAGATCAGAGTTCTTACCTGGGGATGGAAGGAGGGCTGGAGTGTAAAGTCTTTTGGGATGAGAGAAATGTTGTGTATCTTGACTGCGGTGATTGGTGGGTTTGTATAATGGTCAACACTCATTAAATTGTACACTTTGAATGGATGCAACTTAGGGTATGGCAATTATCCCTCAATAAAGTTGGTAACAACAACGACAAAAAGATGTTTCTACGTCTCATCCCCTCTCAACCTCCCTTGCTCACGTCTTCCTTCTCAGCTCCCCCTCCTCTGTCCCCCACCCCAAGCAAGTTCTCCATCACTGCCCTGGAGAGGCAGCCTGTGTGATACAGTGCAATGAGCAAAGGCTTTTGGGTCAAATGCATCCACAGTTGAAGTGTTTTTCCTTAAGAAACTTAACTTCTCTGTGCTTCCTTTTCAATAAAAGACCAAGAAATGTTACTGGAATTGGAGGATAATGCCAATTCTGCAAACCACTAGAGTATAATCTCCATGCAGGCAGAGTGCTTTTTGCCTGTATATATATATTTTTTTTTCTTTCTTGTTCATCAGGTTTCAGAATCTGGACTAGCCAGCCTGGCATATGACAGTCTGTGTAGAGCTGTGTCACTTAAACTCTGAATGTTGGAACCCCAGGGTCCTTAAGTGTTTTTCATTTTTTTCAGCTTTGTTGAGGTATAACTGACAAATAAAAATTGTGGGCCAGGCACAGTGGCTTACATCTGTAATCCCACCACTTTGGGAGACCACGACAGGAGAATCACTTGAACCCAGGAGTTCAAGACCAGACTGGGCAACATAGTGAGACCTCATCTCTACAAACAAATACAAAAACTAACCCGGTGTGTTGTAGTGCATGCCTGCAGTCCCAGCTACTTGAGAGGCTGAGGCAGAAGGATTGCCTGAACCTAGGAGGTTGAGGCTAGGAGGCTGAGGCTGCAGTAAGCCAGGATTGCACCACTGCACTCCAACCTAGGTGGCAGAGCAAGACTCTGTCTCACAAAAAAAAAATTGGGTATAACTTGATGTTCATACACCCACACACACACACACATACACACACAAACACAAACACACACACATTGTGAAACGACCACCACAATTAAACCAATTAACATATCCACTACCTTACATAGTTACTATTTTGTGTGTGTATTGAGAACAGTTATGATCTACTCTCCTAGAAAATTTCAAGTCTACAACACAGTATTGTTAACTACAGTCACATTGTGCTGTACATGAGGCTACATGCCTTCCTTAACTCTGAAGTCACATGTCAAGGTAAAACAGCCTGAGGACCAGGCTCTGTGGCTCACACCTGTAATCCCAGCACTTTAAAAGCCCAAAGCAGGAGAATCTCTTGAGCCCAGAAGTTCAAGACTAGACTGAACCGAAAGAAATAAAAAATTTAGCTGGGTGTGGTGGTGCTCACCTATAGTTCCAGCTACTTAGGAGGCTGAGGCAGAAGGATCACCTAAACCCAGGAGGTCAAGGTTGTGGTGAGCCATGATGGTGCCACTGCACTCCAGCCTGGGCAACATTAAAAAAAAAAAGTCTGAAAAAGATCTTCAAAACTATCATATATCCTCAAGCATCTGGAAACTTTACACAAAACAACAGTTTGTACAACATTTAAACAGGTTGGTTTTTTTAAACGGAAATTTAATCTTGCCACATTCTACAATTAGTCAATAGTTACCTGTGTCAAGTACTATAGGGGACACCAAAGAAACACAGTTATTTCTTCTCATGAGAAAATTTAACTCGGTGCAATAGGGGAGAACACATCCATGGGGAAAAGACAGACCACACTAGATGGCGACTTCTGTTTGAGAAGTTTGAGGAAGGAGATGGTAAAGCCCTTACATGGATCTTTTTGTTTCTTTTGTTCTTTTTTCTTTTTTTTTTGAGTTGGAGTCTCACTCTGTCACCCAGATTGGAGTGCAGTGGCCGCTCCCGGCCACCGCAGCCTCGACCTGCTGGGCTCCGGCGTTCCTTCCGCCTCAGCCTTCCGAGTAGCCGGAATTACAGGCGCGCACTACCACGCCCGGCTAATTTTTTGATTTTATTGTAGAGATGAGGTCTCGCCTGCCCAGGCGGGTCTCAAACCCGCGGGCTCAGGCAATCCACTCACCTCAGCCGCCCAAAGGCGCAGGATTACAGGCTGAGCCACCGAGCCCGGCTGCATCTTTTTATTTCTAAGAGTCGGGGTCTTCTTCTGTCTCCCAGGCTGGAATACAGCAGCGTGGTCATGGCTCATTGCAGCCTCAAACCCCTGGACTAAAGGGATCCTCTCTCCTCTCTAGTAGCTGGAACTGTAGGCAGGTGACACCATGCCCATCTATTTTTCTTTTCTTTCTTCCTCTCTTTATTATTATTATTTTTTTTTTTTTTTGGTAGAGACGGGGTCTCACTATGTTGCCCAGGCTAGTTTCAAACTCCTGGCTTCAAGTGATTCTCCTGCCTCAGCCTCTCAAAGCTCTGGGATTACAGGTATGCATCACATACCCGGATTTACATGGGCCTCTTTTTTACAGAGGTATGGTTTGAGCCCCTCCCACAATTATGGTCTAATCCCACAATAGTGTGTGCTCTTCCTGACTGGAGCTCAGAGATGTTAAATAACTCTGAATCCACATCAGGATCACCTCCCAACCTGTGCCCTTTATGATGTTTTTCTGTGTGACATGGCGGCAGGTGGGGCCATGGCCTGCTGAGTAGGAAGGGAGGCAGACAGATGAGGACCCAGCATGAGCAACATGGTGAGGCTTGACCTAGGACAAGCCGTAACAGCATACTCTGGCTGGAGTGGCTTAGAAACAACAGAAGTTCATTTCTCCAAGTTCTGGAGACTGAGGCTTCCAAGATCAAATTGTCAGCAGACTCAGTGCCTGTTGGGAGCTCCTCTCCTCAGAGATGGCATCTTCTCACTGAGTCCTCATATGATAGGGGGCACAAATGAGTTTTCTGGGGTCCCTTTCACAAGGGCACTGAACCCATCAAGAGGGCTCTGCCCTTGTGACCCAAAAACTTCTTAAAGGTCCCACCTCCTTATGCCATCGCCTTTGGAGTTAAGATTTTAACATAAGAATTTGGGGGAGACATAAGTATTCAGTTTACTGCAAGCCATCTTTTTTTTTTTTTACTTTAAGAGAGATGGGTCTTGCTCTGTTGCCCAGGCTGGAGTGCCATGGCACAATTGTAGCTCCCTTCAGCTTCAAACTCCTGGACTCAGGCGATCCTCCCACCTCAGTGTACTCCTCAGCTATATTCAGTTTACTCCTCAGTTGAGTAGCCGGGACTACCATGCCCAGCTTATTCCAAGCCCTAACTGAAGTAAAGTGTTTGCACTGACAAGTGGGGAGTGCCCAGTTGGAGGGAGTCATCCAATTTTCTTTTTTTTTTAGAGACGAAATCTCGCCAAGTTGCCCAGGCTGGTCTCGAACCCCTGGACTCAGGCGATCCTCTTGCCTCTGCCTCCCAAAGTGCTGGGATGATAGGTGTGAACCACCACACCTGGCTCATCCAATTTTCAAGGAACTTAAAGTCAGTGGACTTTAATCCCAAGCACTGCAACGTGTTTGTAAAAATAAAATTCTGAGAAAATAGAGCAGAGAGGTAGGTTCTGAAAGGGAGAAATATTGCCACTGTTACATGTAGTGACAGCCAGACCATGAGCACAGGCGGGAGGAAGGTGTGAACAAGTTCGGTCGACATCAGGGCGTCCTCCGCGGTTCCCGGACGCCTTTGCGCGGCCTGCCAACAAGACTTCCCAGGGAGGTCTCACTACACCACTGCCTTCTCCCCACTAGACTCCTGGCTCTGATTATAAAGCACAGGCGGTGGCCGGCTGGACGCTCCTGGGACAGCCACTTAGAACTCCCTCACTCATCCCTTCTCAAGAAAGAGTTGGAGAAAAATAAAGTAGCACGAAAAGCCCTCATCAGCTCTTCCTCTCCGCAATTGCCCTTTGGTTCCATTTTTTTCTTTTTTTATTCTTTTTTGGTTTACAGTATCTTCCAAATGCTAAGTGTCACTCTGCTCCTATGAAGTCCAGGCACAGAGGTAAGCTTTTATTTTCCTAAGAAGACATAACTGACGAAAATCTTGAAGGTTCAAATTAAATGTCCAGACAAGGTTCCAAATCAACACTTAATTCCTGGTTCCTACAGATCTAAGTTGGCAAACCATCCATTAGGAAAACATTCATTCATTTACCTAGCATTCATTCGTTTATCTAGTCATTCACTTGTGCTACAAGTGTTTGTTGAAAATGGGCTATGTGCAGGCACTGTCTGGGCTCTGGAGGCACATGAATGATGTGACCCCTGCTTTTCTAAGACAGTAGCACAAACGTCCTGGGAGGATAAGGTTAAAAAGGTGTGACAGCACATGGGAGAGATTCCAAATTTCATACTGGAGAAGATTCCAGATTGAAGCATTGTTCCCGGTGTTTTATCCTTCCCAGCATCCATGCCTTTGTCATGGCTTCATCATGGGTGCCCTTTGGCTTCAGGTTTGACCATGGGGTTTGCTTTGACAGCTGGACAGAAGTGACAGCAGGCCAGTTCTCTAAGCCTAGGGTTTAGGAAGCATCGCATATTTCAATTTGCTTTCTTGTACCCTGACCATGGTGATGAGAAGGCCACGCCCAGGCTCGCCGCTGGTCCCAGGAAATGTGAGACAAGTAGAGTGGAGCCAGCCAAGTGAATCTAAGGCCTGCGGTGACAAACAGAGACACCATAGCCACCACATCTTGAAGCAGAGCCACCTCGCTTTCAGTAGAAACCCAGTGAATCTACAGACCTGTGAGCAATCATCAATAATTTTTTCTTTTTTTTGAGTCAGAGTCTTACACTGCCCCCCAGGCTGGAGTGCAGTGGCATGCTCATGGCCACTGCAGCCTCGACCTGCTGGGCTCAGGCAATCCTTCAGCTTCAGTCTCCTGAATAGCTGTAACTACAGGCGCACGCCACCATGCCTGGCTAATTTTTTTGATTTATTGTAGAGACGAGGTCTCACTAAGTTGCCCAGGCTGGTCTCAAACCCCTGAGCTCAGGCAACCCTCTCACCTGCACCTTCCAAAGTGCTGGGATTACAGGCATGAGCCACTGTGCCTGGCTAATAATTATTGTCTTAAGTCCCAAGTGTTGGAGCGGTTTGCCACACAGTAATATCAAACCTGTATGGAAATCGGTACTTTAATTAAATCCTTCAATGGGTGGTATTTGTTTGGGGCCCACTAACCAGATAAAGACTGAAAAAGCAACAAGGAAAGGATTATAGGAGGCTGAAAAATGGTAACCAATGTTATGTAGTGACAAAACATCTGGTAAAACTGTTACCTGATGGAAGTCAGTAAATGTGCCTAACAAACCTGTGGGCTTGGGCAAGACTGCCAGGCAGGTGACTCTAGAAGCTCTCAGTGCATACACTGTGGTACAGCTCTGGGAAAAACTGGTCAGATTGTAGGCAGAATTCAGAGGGACAATAGGGTTCAAACTAGCCAGCTTGGAAAATAAAACGGGTTGTTGACTAGGCTCAGTGGCTCAGCCTGTAATCCCAGCACTTTGGGAGGCCACAGCGAGTGAATTGTCTGAGCCCAAGGGTTCGAGACCAGTCTGGACAACTTGGTGAGACCTTGTCCCTACAATAAATCAAAAATTAGCCAGGCGTGGTAGTACACGCCTGTAGTTCCAGCTACTTGGAAGGTTGAGTCAGAAGGATCGCCGGAGCCCAGCAGGTCGACGCTGGGGTGGCCGTGAGCGTGCCACTGTATTCCAGCCTGGGGGACAGAGTGAGACTCCAACTCCAAAAAAAAAAAGAAAGAAAGAAAAACTGGTTGGCATCCATAGACTTCCCAGCCAGTATAAGATTCTCAAGTAAAATACAGCCTAGAGACAAAGATCAAGTCAAGGGCAGGTCATCCAGACACAATGTGGAAACAGTCCACCCAGGGCACTGCCAGTTCAGCCAAGTCCTCAGGGTGAAGCCCAAACTCTGAAAAAAGTAAGACAGCATCCAGTGGAGTCGTTCTCCAACTTTAGCATGCTTCTAAATCACCTTGGGGCTTGTTAGTACAGAGACCCTGGCACCACTGCCAGCGATTGTGGTACTGCAAGTTCAAGAAAAGGCCCAGGGGCTCGTACCTGGACCAGGCTCCAGGTGACATTGATGCTGTAACCTTGAGTAGTCTTGGTCTAGAAAGCCCTTCAGCTGGGAGGCCAGGCCCCTAGAAAACATAAGGGTATGGTTCCAACAGCAGCCATATATGCCAGAAATATCAGGAACTATATACAGAGACAGGCAGAGAGGTATTGTAAATGAAGTTTGCCACATGTGTGGACAAAAATAAAATATGTTAAAAACCCATAAAGGGTTTTTTTCCCCCATTTTGTTTCTTTTATTTTCTTGTTTATTTGCAACAGATACAAGCGCTGAGAAATTTGAGTCCTTACATGTGATTTAGTGGGAATGGAAGGAATTTGGTCTTTCGGCGTCACTAAATTATTTGAAGTTCTTGAGAGGTCAGTAGTAAAATCACAGAAAAGGCATTTATCAAAGCTAATTTTAAAAGTTCTATCAATATAAAACTCAATTAAATTGTATTAAAATGTTCTTAAATACAAAGAATTAGAAACCATCAGACTTGCCTAAAGATTAAACCCAGACACTGTAGTCATTCTCTTTCTCAAGGTTGGGTGCATTGTCTCACACCTATAATCCCAGCACTTTGGGAGGCCAAGGTGGGAGGATCACTTGAGCCTGGGAATCCAAGATCAGCCTGAGCAACAAAGCGAGACCTCATCTCTACCAAAAAAATAATAATAATAAAAAAATTAGCCGGGCATAGTAGCATGCAGCTGTATTCCCAGCTACTTGGGATGCTGAGGTGGGAGGATCACCTGAGCCCAGGAGGTCAGGGCTGTCCTGAGACTTATGTGTTAACCATGAGACTTAATAACCACTAATTATATAAATTATGTTTTCACTGAAGGACACCTTGTTTAATCTGATATACTCAGAAAGATTTGAGGTAATTAAAATATCAATTTTAATACACTTACTACCAAGATGTTTGTTATATATTAGTCTATACATATTTTGGCCCTAATCTTGAATTATTTAAATCCCTAAACTCTCTACCAAGAAATATGTATGGGATACATTCCTATTTGGCCTTTTTGACTCTATCTTCAGCAATCTTTTATTTAATCATTAGAAAACACTCATTCCTTTATCTTACCTTTCTAAGGTGAAGATGTGCTTCCTTGTCACTTTGAATTTTTTGTTGTTTATTTGTAAAATCAGATTTTCTTTTTTGAGAGTACTGTTGGCAAGAATACGTCTGTCCTTGAGTATAAAGGACTGTGATGATTTGAAAAGTAAAAAGATCTCTGATCCCTGGCTTTCTTCAGGCTGGAAGCAATTCTGGGAAACTTGTTCAGATGACAGAAAGGACATATTCTCTAAAGCCTCTTTCAGAAGTGGTCAAGGCAGATGGTGCAAATGAAAAGACAACCCTGCTTCTGTTCCATTTATATTGGGGTAAAGTATTGTCCTTACTTTTCTTGGCCTCATCATGAGTATCCCTTGGCTTTGGGCTTGACCATGTGACTTGCTATGGCCAGTGGTGTGTGAGTGGAAATCGGAGTGTTTGAAACGCAAGTGTTATTTTAGTTATTTCCCTCCCGTTCTACCTCTAAGGATTGGGTATTTAAGGTGCAGATAGCTTGTCATTTTAGTTCATTGGTGGCTGGGTCAAGAGAAACCATGTCCAGACCAGATATAAACCATGACATTCTGTTGAACAAATCAAGCTCCCATCATGATTTGATAACACCTTCTGGGGCCCTGGCACGGGAACATGTTGGTGAGAAATAAGTAGTCGTGATCAAAGGGATGGACTGAGGTCAACAGATTTAATGCTCTTCATTCTTCACTCCTCCCCATTCCACATCCACATCCTTGCTAGGGCCTCAAACCTCCCCTGGAATTTGGAGTTGGCCAGATGACTCACTTTGTTTAATCACAAGTATGTCTCTGTGGGTCTAGGCTTTACAAACTGTCAGGTTTCCACTCAGGCTCTTGTGCTTCTTTATTATGAGAACATACGATGGCTACACCACTGGTTCAAACAAGGCTGGAGACATGGCATGGAGCCACACAGCAGACCCAAAAGCCTACATCAAGAGGCAGAACAGCTCCAGCCACTACAGTCTGAAGTTGGGCCACCCAGCCCAACCCAGCCTCATCGACTGACTTCCGCAGGCCCTCCAGATATATAACTGCTGTTTGAAGTTACTGACTTTTGGAATCGTGTATTACACAGCAATGGGGGACAGTAGCCTTCCTGCAGAAAGCGTCGGCTAAACTGACGGTTAAAACTGGAGCATGAAATGGCAAGTAAGCATATGAAAAGATGCTCAATGCCATACATCACTGGGGAATTGAAAACTTAAGACAACATGGGGATACCACTGCACTCCTATTAGAATGGCCAAAATCCAAACCAGGGAGGAAGTATATGGGAACTCTCGATTTTCCTGTAAACCTAAAAACTGCTCCACAACATAAAGTCTATTTTCAAAACTAAAAAAATAAAATAAAATAGGGAAGAATCCTACAAAGTCTTTAAAAGGGGGGACGGGGCATAGTAGAACCCAGCTAGAAGAAAGACATGGTGAGTAGTGCACAGTGGTGTCAAGGACATGGCAGGCAGAGGGCGTGGCTCAGCACAGGCTAAGGCGGGAATGAGCCCGAGGGTGTCATGTTCTCAGAACTACAGAGTACAAAGGAGTAGGAGTAGACAGACACACGGCTCACAAGACATTGGACACCTTGCTGAGGAGTTCTCATTCTATCCTGAGAATGATGGGCAGTCATTCAAGGACTGTAAAAAGGGAGCCTCAGGGAAGAGGCTGAGAGCAGTGGGAGGACGCCATGTTCCCAGGGCCCAGTGAGAGCCAGGGAAGAGCACTTTTTTCACATGATGGAGAATGATTAGAGGAGAAAACAAGCCTGGAGGCATGGAGGCCCTCTAGAGGCTGTTGCAGTAGTTGGGGGCGGAGGAGCTGGTTGCCGCACCAGTGGATTCTCTGCTGTCTCTGCCCTACTTTGTGGACAAGGAGGCTGACCCCAAGGACCACATCTCCTAAGCTCCCTTGCGGCTTGGTTTCAGTTGGATTTGGCCGATAGGAGGTGCCTACAAGAGATTGGAAGACAGGAGGAAAGGAAGGTCGGTGTATTTACTCTCCCACACCCTGTCACTTTGGTGCTACACAGCCACAGCTCTCTTCTGCATGACCTCTTTGATCACAGTGGCCACTGGGTGGCCACTGCCCTCAGCCTCTTCCCTGGCTTTCACTGGGCCCTGGGAACATGGCGTCCTCCCACTGCCCTCAACCCCAGGAGGGGTCCTGAGTATCACCATTCCTGCTCTCCAAATGCCCTATCGGCCTTTTGCCCGTTCCTATCATCCTGACCACACTTCTGAAAGTTTTGTCATTAAAGTCTCTTTATTCGAAAGTTCTAGGGTGCACTTTGGTTTCTACCAGGCCAAATTGATACCGTTGCCTTAACCTAGGTAGTGGTTCAAGGAAACAGCTAGGGAGACACTGAGCTTAGGCCATGAACGTGACAAGGAGCTTGGGCAGAGCAGGGCCCAGGGAGGGAAGAGCGGCAGGAAGGCGTCATGGATGACCGCTGGGTTTTCAGCTAAGCCCCTGGGGGGGTGGCCATGCCATTTCCTGCCATGATCTTGGAGCTGCTTCTAGATTCTGGTGAGTTTAGGACAAACCACAATTACTGTGACTCTAACTCGAACATGAGTCAAAATTGCTTTTTGCTGACATGCCACTTTAAAAATATACTGTTCAAATGATTCACTTAGGAGTCAGTAACTCTCTAGGTTTATTTTAAAAGGTTTCCAAAAACATCTGTTCTCGATTAAACAATAGATAACACTTATAGACCGTGTCTGTTTTCCAAGGGTTTCAGAGCGGTAATTAATCAGGCAAATGAAAAAAAAGCACAGACCTTGTCTTTTATCCAATTAGGAGAAATCTCTGGAAGTCTTGGTCACCAAACTGTTTGGTTTTGTTGAAATGCATTGTGACAAGTAGCTGCTTTTATATCTTAGAAAATATTAATATTTACTTTACACTTACAGTTAAATTAAAGGAAAACAAAGTATATTAGTTAACAGTCACAGAATATAGGGAGAGTGCTATTGGGTTGTAACCACGGGTACCACGGAGGAGAAAATGGGCGCAAAGGACTTCCTAGTTTCCACCAGTTGTGGGGAAGGGGACAATTCAGGTTTCCTCTTCCTGTCTTTGATTTTTTTTTTTGTCTTCCATCCATTGTCTACAGATGATGGGCTTGTTTCCACCTCTTCTCTTTTGCCCATAAATCCTAGCCTGTCCTCTTTCTTCCATCTTCCCTGTGTGTCCTTTGCTACCTTAAAAATATGCCACATACTGGCCAGACACAGTAACTCACACCTGTAATCCTAGCACTTTGGGAGGCCGAGACAAGAGAATTGCTCGAGCCCAGGAGTTGGAGACCAGCCTGGGCAACATAGCGAGACCTTGTCTCTACAAAAAAAATCAAACAATTAGCCAGGCATAGTGGTACATGCCTGTAGTCCCAGCTACTTGGAAGGCTGAGGCAAAAAGATCTCCTGAGCCCAGAGGGTCGAGTCTGCCATGAGCCGTTATCATGCCACTGCACTCCAACCTGGGTGACAGAGACACTGATTCTAAAATGTGTGTGTGTGTGTGTGTGTGTGTGTGTGTGTGTGTGTGGTGTGTGTGTGTGTGTGTTTACTAATACTAATTCCAGCTGGGCTCGGTGGCTCAGCCTGTAATCCCACGCCTTTGGGAGGCTGAGGTGAGTGGATTGCCTGAGCCCATGGGTTCGAGACCCGCCTGGGCAGCGAGACCTCATCTCTACAATAAATCAAAAAATCAGCCAGGCGTGGTAGCGCATGCCTGTAATTCCGGCTACTCGGAAGGCTGAGGCGGAAGGATCGCCGGAGCTCAGCAGGTCGAGGCGCGGTGGCCAGAAGCGGCCACTGCACTCCAGTTTGGGCGACCGAGTGAGACTCCAACTCAAAAAAAAAAAAAAAAAAAACTAATACTAATTCCAAGAAAACCCAATCCCAGGCTACTTGGTTTTTCTCCCATAGCTCAGCATCAGAAAGCATCATCCTCCTACTTCACTACTTCATTAGAACCACCAAGATCTTCAAGTGATTAAGCAGTTATAGTCTAACAACGTCAGCTGCAGGCTCATTGTTGCCCTGTTTTCCAACTGACTTCCATAAGACACCAAAGACTTAGGCCTGGAAGAGGCGACAGAGGCCACTGAGTCTAAGTGGCTTTACCAAGGAGGAGACGGAGGCATTCAGTGTTTGGTGACACCAAAAGGACTTGCCCTTATAACTCCCTGCCCAAAGCTTTTTCCATCCAACCCCCAGAGGAGAAGTTGCCTAGGTCTGTATTTTGGGTCTCTAGTCCACTTTCTTCTTAGTAGGACAGATCTATCCTGGAGAAATTTGAGAGAGTAAAATGGAGTCAAAACCAAAAATATCATGCCTACTCGAAATACAGTTGCACTAAACAGTTTACACAAGATAGAATAAGCTGGGCTCGGTGGCTCAGCCTGTAATCCCGTGCTTTGGGAGGCTGAGGTGAGTGGATTGCCGGAGCAGTGGGTATGAGACCCGCCTAGGCAACTTGGCAAGCCCTCATCTATACAATAAATCAAAAAATTAGTCAGGCGTGGTAGCACATGCCTGTAGTTCCAGCTACTTGGAAGGCTGAGGCGGAAGGATCGCCGGAGCCCAGCAGGTTGAGGCTAGGGTGGCCGGGAGTGGTCACTGCACTCCAGTCTAGGTGACAGAGTGAGACTCCAAGTCAAAAAAAAAAAAAAAAGATAGAATAAAACCGCATTGAAAGAAACAACTGGCCGGGCTCCGTGGCTTAGCCTGTAATCTCAGCACTTTGGGAGGTTGAGACGAGCAGATTGCCTGAGTCCACAGGTTCAAGACCAGCCCGGGCAACTTATTGAGACTTTGTCTCTACAATAAATAAATAAATAAATAAGCCAGGCATAATAACATGTGCCTGGAGTTCCAGCTATTTGGAAGGCTGAGGGGGAAGGATCGCTGGAGCCCAGCAGGTCGATGCTGGGGTGGCCACTGCACTCCAGCCTGGGCACCAGAGCAAGACTCCAACTCAAAAAAAAAAAAAAAAAGAAGAAAGAAACAACTAACCTAAAAAAAAATACAAACAGAATACACTTCCTATCATATTATTAAAGCAGCACATTCTTACCAAGAAACATTGAAAAGAAAATTAAAATAACCCATAATTCCATCACGCACAGACTTGTTAACATTTTACTTTGTTTCCTCCAAGGATTTTTTTTTATTCATGCATGACAAAAATATTCACTTTATATACACAATTTTAACTTTATATATAAAGGAAAAGAGTAAGATTTCGATTTTGAAAATTCCTAACATATTAAAAAATATTACAAAACTATACTCCAAAAGTTACAAAATAGAGTGAAGGAAAAGAAAAAAATAGTGTCAGTGATGGGAAGTGGGTACATGGCTTTTCTGTGAAGGAAGGAAGGATTACGATAGGATGCTTACTCGTGTGTGGTGACTCATATGGGAAACTACCTATGAGGTCATTATCCAGGCTCTTCTCCCCTATACCTGATTTCTTTCTTCCCCTTCTCCCAGGGATCAGCCTCTGACCAAGACTGGTCTCTGAAGGGCATATTTCCAATAATGAGTCGTGGAGGCAGGTGACCAAGCAACACTGAAAATAATGTGGTCATCACATGTAATCAATGCAGTCGTAAGCACCAGATAGAAATTTGATGAACTGAGTTACTCACCTATATAAACTGCTTGCTGTACTGCCCTGAGATGTAGATTCCTTCTTTACCGACCGGCCGCCATCAGTGCCTCCCATATGTTCTAATAAACCAGTCTCTTTCCCTGCTGGATCTCCAGGTGAGTTATTTGGAATAGACAAAGACTCTCACTTGAAAGCCCTCTCAGATTTGGGATTGTCATGTTACACTGTAGAAGTGTCTTGTTGGCATGGCATGGTCGCTCTGCTATCTCATGAACATACAGCTGTGTCTGGGCATGGCTTTGCACATTCCCAGGGCTTGTGGGCCACCTGGGGAGCAGCCAGAAATGTCAGCAGATGACCTGGCAACCACTTTCTCCAATGGCCCAATGCCAGGGAGCCATTCCTGAGTCTCTTCCCAGCTGGCAAGAAGAAAGTCAGTCCATGATCCTGTGGACTTCAGGATGGGTCAGAGCAAGGGCATGCTCAACAGAAGGTCAAGGAGCACAGGTTTGGCTAAGAGGGTCTCCGTCTCTAAAAACATGTGAGAAGAAGGGAGCTGCTAAGCCAGTCACCTAGAATACTAAAGAGAGATCCCTTGGCTGAGTCCTAAGCAAGGACCAGAACCCGGGTGGGTGTGCTTTGTCTCCAAAAAAAAGAGTCCCCAGACTGAGGGAAAAGACAGGTCTCATTAAGACATATACCCAGATTTCAGTGAGTTAAGGATGGTGGGCTTGTGCAATAATGGAGTTCCTCCCCACTCCAAGTGTCCCTGGGGGCCGGTGTGGGGGCTTCCCTGTGTCAGGAATGATTCCAGGTTCCCTGATGAGGGGCCAGAATGGGGTCCTGGCTAAGAGTATGGGCTCCGGCATCTGACCTTCTGGATCATATCCTGGCTCTGCCAGTTACTCTCTGTAATGCTAGGTGAAGTTACTTAATTTCTGTTCGCCTCTCTTTCCCATCTGCAAAATGGGAATAACAAAAAGAGACTGTTGTCACAGGGTTGTTGTGACCACTCAAAATCCTAATGTTTGGAAAGTGTTGGGCAAAGTGCCTGGAGGTAAGTGCTCTATAATTTCCAGTTATTGCAGTAATTAAGCGTTATTCCTCACACATACCCCCCACATTCCTGTCACCGAGAATTTTCATTTCAGCTTTGGAAATGCTACTTCTCACTTAGCCTACACTTTAAAGACTTTTTTTTTTTTAAACTTCCTAATCTAATTATGCAACTTGCTTGAGAATTTTCAGAGGCTGACTTTGGAATAACAGAGCTTGGAGATCCCATGGCAGAATTTGTCATGTTTAGTGATCACCTGAAGGCGAATGGCAATTCATCAAGGCAAGATCTCCCTGTGCCGCTCCCAGACACTCCTCATTCTGTTTTTTCCCTTTAAAAGCCCTATCCTCAGCCTAAAATTTTTGAAATGGTTTTGTGTGTGTGTGTGTGTGTGTGTGTGTGTGTGTGTGTGTGTGTGAGAGAGAGAGAGAGAGAGAGAGAGAGAGAAGAGAGAGAGAGAGAGAGCCTGTCCATTTCCCCATCTGTCAGCTTTTGGAATAAAGTCATCTTCCTTCCTCTAAATCTCATACTTGTTTATTGTAACCTGCAGCAATGAGTAGCAAAACTTGTAATCGGCAACATTTCCTCTTCCTCCCAGTGTGTATATACACACACACACACACACACACACACACACACACACATCTCTGAACTTTACAAGGCACATTCATCTTCCACAGAGCATGCTGGGATTCAGGGCAGAAACCGCAGCATGGCAGAGGCTGGGGGGCTAGGATGTCTCCCAGACCCTGAACAGCTGTTCTTGTGCCCAGAGTCTCAAAACCTTTCTCACACATAACTTCCTCAGTGTTTACTCTCCCCCTCTCTCTCTTCATCTAATTCCATGTGGGTACAAGGCCCTCTCTCATGTGATACCTGAGTGGCTCTCACGGCCCCTCTGAGTAAATTAGAAAAGACACACAGGCTGGGCGCAGTGGCTCAAACCTGCAATCTCAACACTTTGGGAGGCTGAGGCAGGAGAATCACTTAAGCCCTGGAGTTCAAGACCAACCCGGGCAATACAGCAAGATCTTGTCTCTACAAAAAAATCAAAAACATCTAGCTAGGCGTGGTGGTACACACTGTAGTCCCAGCTACTTGGGAGGCTGAGGCAGGAGGAGCTATTTGGGAGGCTGAACCCAGGAAGTTGAGGCTGCAGTGAGCTGTGATTGCGTCACTGCACTCCAGCCTGCATGACAGAATGAGACCCAGACTCAAAAAAATAGAAGAAAAGAAAAGACACGCACACATCCCCAAGCACATCAACCCCATGGCCAGGCTCTCTATTAAGTGAATACTTGGACCTCATGGGCTAAATTAAAAGACGGACTCATGGCACACCATTCCCTGCATTCTCTTCTCCCTTCTTCCCTTCACCAGCACCCTACCCAGAACTACTTCTCCCTGAGCCCCTTTAGAAACATCAACAACAAAAATCCTTAATGCATATCAGCTCATGAAACAGATACTTAGGCAGGAGTAGGGAAAAGCGTCTACATGTTAGAATTATCTAGAATGTCAGTTAGGGTCGAACCAGGATACCCTATTAAAACATGACAATCTCATATAATCTACCTGGCACTCTTATGAGTAACTTTTATTATTATCCCCATTTTAGAGATGAGGAAACCAACGACCAGAGACATTAGGTGACCCACCCAAATGTCACACTGTCTAAGTAGTGGGGGGACATCAAAAATCTATGCTCAGTACTATTCAGGTAGATCAGAGCTAATATGATCCAACTTCCCAATGGTTAAAACAAGAGCTACTCAAAGCAATCAAATATTAAGATGTAATCAGACAGTATCAAAGCATAGTTACACAAAGAATACTGTGAAGTAAATAAAATATGAATCAATATATTTATCAAAAGCGATCAAAGTATAATTAGGATGAGTAATCAAATCAATCAAGTATTAATATGCATTAGCATTTTCAACATCTAATTATAGAGCACATAATCAAAATATAATGGTGACAGAGGTAATAACAGTCAATCTTTAAAATTGCTCATCTAAAAATTCGACATTCTTATCCAACCAGAGCCAAATGCAAACTTTTATAAATCTTATGGGTATCACTCAGAATCCTCTGGTTCCACGAGGATCCTTCTAATTAGGGTGCTCATGTAACGTATCCTTTAAATTTTGAGACTGAAAGAGGACTCTATTAATAATTACATATGTCAATAGGTCCCAGGCAAACACAGTCATATGGACACTTTGCCTGCACTGTCCCCAAATTTTTAAAAATTCAACCCAAATTTGTATTTATTTTTTATTTTTGAGTTGGAGTCTCACTCTGTCACCCAGACTGGAGTGCAGTGGCATACTCACAGCCACCCCAGCACCAACCTGCTGGGCTTCCACAATCCTTCTGCCTCAGCTTTCCAAGAAGCCAGAACTACAGGCATGCACTACCACACCCAGCTATTTTTTTTTTTTTTTAATTGTAGAGACGAGGTCTCACCAAGTTGCCCAGAGGAAACCCATAGAAGTGAACATATCTTTGTTTCAGTTGGGGTTACTTCCAGGTCAGAGCCTTTCCTCCCTCAACAATCATGACCTTGAGAAGGAAGTGTGTGTGTGTGTGTGTGTGTGTGTGTGTGTGTGTGTGTGTGTGTGTGTGTGTGTGTGTACGCTTGCACACACTGAGGAGAGGGAGAATAAAAAGCACTGTGATATTGTGATATAATAAGAAATATATATTTTGGTCTTTCTCTTGTTTCCTGGCACACAGCTCCTAAAACCCTTGGTGTCTCTGAAGAAATAGTGTACTTTTGAATGTTAGTGAGATGACCGATGGCTGGGAGCTCCTGGATAGCTTCTGGATAGGAGCTGGTTGGAGGGCCCCCAATCCAGCCATGTGATTGGAGGGTTGGAACTTTCAGCCTTGCCCCCAGACTGAGAGATGAAACAGGGGTTGGAGGTTGGATTGATCACCAATGGCCAATGATTCAGCCAATCATGTCCAAGTAATGAGCCTTCATAAAAACCCAAAAGGACAGAAATCTGAGAGTTTATAGGTTGCCGAACATGTGGACGTGCTCAGAGGTTGGTGCACTCAGAGGGATTGAAAGAGCCCTCTGCACCCTACCCCCACACCTTGCCCTTTGTCTCCCTTCCATCTAACTGTTCCTGAGGTGTATCTGTTGGGACTCACAAAATGATGTGCCAAAGTGTGACATGTGGGCACGGCACACTGAGTGCTTTGAACAGAAGGAGGTCAATCACTCCAGCCTTCTCATACTCCCCAGCCTCTTCTTTCCCTCCTAAGGCCTCCTTGAAGCACAAGAAGGTACTTTCCCTGAAGTGTCCTTTATATGACTAAGGGAAGTTCCTCCAAAGGTAGGATTGCCATGTACCCCTCCCCCTGGAATCCACATTAACCAGAGAAGATGAATTCCTATAGCAGGAGAGGAGACTAGCAGTCTCCATGCCCAGGACACGATGCCCAGACAGAATTTTCGTTACGAAGGGAACCCCCCAAAACACAGAATTGTCTTTTGGAGGGCAGGCCTCTTGTAGTACAGATTTTCCCCACTAGTTAAGTGTTCTAAGAATCCATCGGTATCAGTGTACCTGCTAGCATTGTTGCAAAAGGTTGCATTCAGTTTCTGTGAATTTTTTTAGAGAATCTTTCAATATATTTGCCCATTCATGTTGGGTGATTTGCAAGCGCACCTGCCCACATGAGGTTGAGCGTTCAACAGTGTTTGACCAAAAACAGCATGACCCCTGGGCCCCACCCTCCCTATTCACCTGATCTCTCCTTAAGCAACTTTTATTTCCCTGAATGAAAAAAAAAAGCCTCAAAGGGGAACGTTTTGCCAATGTGGAAGAGGTGAAACCAAAAAATGGCAGAATCGCCAAAAGGTTTCAAAACTGATGAGTTCAAAAGCTGTTTTGAGCAGTGGAAAAAGTGTCTCAATAAATGTATTGCATCAAATGGAGAGTACTTTGAAGGTGACTAAAGTTTAAACATGTAAGAATAAATGCACACTTTTTTATAAATTCTGGTTTTTTTGAGGTCCCCCCTCATACTCTCTGAGGGCTGCTACCTCAGAGACTGTATCTGCACACGAGGGCCACCTTTGATCACAGCGCAGTTCCTCCTCTTACCTTCCCACAACTTGTCACCACCAACCTCCAGGAGCCTACATGCCTCTGTTTCTTTCTGCAGCTCAAAATCCTATTTAAGCTTCAACTATCTGGCCCTTCTTTGACTCTCATCTTTGTGGGACCCACATGCACATGCACATAATAAATTTGTGTGTCCTTCTCCTGTTCATCTATTTATTGTGAAGTCATTTTCATAGACACAAATGATCAAACCTTCAGAGAATAGAGGGAATGCCTAAAACTCCCCTATGTATCCTTTTATAAAATGAGTAATAAGCACTTTCCTGAGTTCAGTGAGCACTGGCTAATGTTGGATCCTAAGGAGGGGGCTGTGGGAACCTCAGACTCATAGCTGGTAGGTCAGAAGCACAGGTGACAACCTGGACTTGTGTGTGAAGGTGGGAGGGCTGGTCGTGGGAGACTGAGCCCTTAACCTGTGGGATCTGACACTATTTCCAGGTGAATGGCATCAAACTGAGTTAAATTGTAGGACACCCAGTCAGTGTCTGCCAAAAAGTGGAGAATTATTCGGTATAGTGGAAAAAAAAACAGATTTTGACGACCAGAAGTGTGAGTGTATAGGAGAGTAAAGCCAGTTGCCCCCCCCCAATAGTCACCATCAAGGGCAAAAAAAGATATCAAAGCAAAGCCAGACACCTGAGATGACAACCAGGTGATGATATGATTCTGCCTCCTGCCCAGGTAACATTCTTATCTGTGAGAAATGCAGTGCCAAACTCTTCCTTGCCACCTGGTGATCCCCTTGCAATGGGCTCAGAGTCCTATGTTTTACCCCAACCCAGCAGCATGGAAACTTCTTCCACATGGGTACTTGGTATCTCCTTTTCTCCCTCCCTCTCTTTCTCTCTCCCTTAGTTCCTTCTTTCTTCCTTTCAAGTTCTTATGCTGACTACTACTTTCTAGGTAAACTATCCTGAATGTGCAGTACTAAACTAATTAAAATCAAGTCAATTTTCTAACTGTTTTGTGTTAAGCCCTTACTGATGTGTGCAACCCTATGAAAGATCTCAAAGTTATTTGCATATGACCTTGCTTTGCAAGTTTTTCTGTATTTATGAGGCACCAGTATTTTTTTTTTCTTTAAATCATCAAAGTCTTTAACTTAAACCCTATTTAAGCTTCATCCTAAATAGATACATCCAGTAAAATCATAGATTTGGGACTGGGCACCATGCCTCATGCCTATAATACCAGCACTTTGGAAGGCCAAGGAGGGAAGATCGCTTGAGCCCAAAAGTTTGAGATCAGCCTAGGCAACATAGTAAGATTCTGCCTCTACAAATAAACTGAAAAACTTAGCTGGAGCTGGGCATGTTGGCTCATGCCCATTATCCCAGCAATCTGGGAGGCAGATGCAGGAGAATTGCTTGAGCTCAGGAGTTAGAGACCAGCCTGGCAACACAGCGAGACCTCATCGCTACAAAAACATCAAAAAATTAGCCAGGCATGGTGGCATGTGCCTGTAGCCCCAGCTACTCACATTGACTGAGCCCAGAAGGTCAAGGCTGTGGGGAACTATGATTGTGTGATTGTGCCACTGCGCTCCACTGGGCAGCAGAGTCAGATCCTATCTCAAAAAAAAAAATCATAGCTATATTTTACACATTAAAATAAATATATTAAATATATGTATAAAACACCATACTATAAATATATTAAAAGAAAAATATTTATTTTTTTAAGTATATTAATATTTACTTAAGTGTGCTACTTAAGTCATCTCACATATCTTAGATGGTATATATACCATGTTTTAGAAATGTTGCCAAAAGAGAGATGTTTTAGGAGTATAAGGCACAGTCCTCGCCACAGAGCTTTGCACCTGGTAAAAGATAAAGGGAGAGGATGATTTCACCAGAAATGGGTAGATGGGCAAAGAAGACCAACCATAATTAAATCCCAGCATGTGGCCAAGGTAGGAAGGAAAATAAGAGGCGAGAGAAACAGAAGCCAGAAGGGAAGAGGGCTGACAAGTCAGGAAGGATGACTTCATACTGGATCTATTATTTAGAGGTGATACCTAAATCCTCCAAAGGCTCCCTAAAGCCACAGGACAAATGACAACTTCTCAGCAACCGACACCCTCATAATTGGCCTCTGTTCTTCTTTGTGAGCTAATCTCCCAGAATTCTCCTGCACAATCTCTTTTGCAAACAACCTGTTGTTCTTTAAATTTAATACCCTCTCTCCTTCCCTAGCACATTTGCACACACTGTTCCCTCTACCTAGAAAACTCTTCTTCATTTCTGCTTTCTGGCCAGTTTCCATCCCATCTTTTAAACTCAGCTCAATTAAGTTCAATTATCCTCTCTTCTCTCATGACAGCTTGTCAGATTTCACAGCATTCTTCTGCAAATGAGGAAAAGTTGCTTCCTCTAGGTAGACATAGCCCAGTAGATGGAAAGTAACAGTAACTGGTGAGCAAATGGTATCTTGGGTGTATAAAAATGCAGCCCTTCCCATATATGTATGCAGCCCTGTGCCGGGACCCATGAGTTGATTACTCCACCCCTGGCCTGGTATCCTGGAGCAGTTCACACCCTGCACAATGAAACTGCCTACATAAAATTAATACAGGGCCACTGGATAAAATTTGTAGAAGAGATACGAGCCCTGCAACAGTTCAGCTGTGGTTAGAAATGAACAGATCTGTTGGTTTGCACAGACACTGCAATAGAGAACAAGTAATGATCTTCATGCCCTGGGGAAGGGCGAAGCTGCACCCAAAGTGGTTAAACAGTGAACCTTAAACAGTGAGCCATCAGATCTCCTTGATGGCATCATCAAGTATAATCATGCAAAGGTGAAAGTAGCTTTGATCACTAGGAGTCCCCCCTCCCTCATCAAGATGTGTAACTTCCCCAATTACTCCTATTGATAACAGAATCCTTAGACTGGTGTTTAAGATGTTTTCAGATTCTGTATTTTGGTAGACCCTTTGCCACCAATCAGACCAGTGACCTGTGAACCCCACCCAGAAACTGACTTGGTGCAAGAAGATAATCTCAGCATCTCTGTGATTCAATTCCCAAACTAATCAGCAGTCCCTAGCCCCTTAACTGCCAAATAAACCTGAGCCTTTAAAAACCTGAGCCTCTGAATTCTCAGAGATGTGGATTTGAGAAATATGTCCCATCCTCCTTACTCAGCTGCTTTGCAGTACTAAACTCTTTCTCTAATATAATGGCTGCATCAGTCTCGGTTTTTCTGGACAGCGGGCATAAGAACCCAGTCAGGCTGTAACAACAACATAAATGGCAGATCAGCCTTCCACCACATTCCCTCCTCAGTGTTTATTGATTTATTCACATTCCCCAGTAGACAGTCAACAATTTCAAGGTGGAAAGGGCTTCATCTATCTCTGGATTCCTGGCAACTAATAGAGTATCTATAAACTGACACATAATAAATATTTGCTATATAAATGATGATTGGTTGGAATGGCTCAGAAATCAGTAGGCATTGGAAAACTTTGAAGAAGGGGAATATAGTCTAAATAGAATGAATTTTAACTCAGCACCTACCCACATTACTCAGTGCACAAACTGTACTAACCTATATAGTGTGGACAGAAAATAGTGTGGCCACAGAGTGCAATAAACAGCAATGACAAATCATTGGACAGAAAGATGGTCTTCTTCCCTTATTTCAAAGACTAACCACTGCTTAGGGTAGGAACTATGCTTGTCTTGCTCCAGTCTATGCCCCCCAGAGCCCACATATAGTCCTTGTTCAACAAAATTTGATTAAACCATTAAGCTAAAGTATGCATTTCTTGTCTATCTCTTTATATATAATTTTTTAAAATAATGAATGAAAGGATCTGAGTTTAGTAGACCCAATACTGTGATAAGAGAAAAGTTAACATAATGGGTCAGACATGCAAACGGAAGATGGGGGATATAGCTTGTCACCATAATGGTTCACATCATGTTCTTGAGTCAATTCCCATTGATTGTAGACAATTATCTTCACAAGTCAAAGATAATTCAACCTCTTTTCACCTAAAACAAACCCTTTTGGTCTAACTCAGTCTCTTCTGAGTATATACTCACTTGATTCAAAGATCAAGTTCTTTTTCAGGGATAATTCTGTTCTCAAAAAAGTCCCCCATGAGTGCAAGGGGAGGTTCACTCATGTGTGTTCATGATGGGCAACTTCTGTCCCCATGGTCTCTGCTGGTTCCTGATGGGCTGTGATTGGTCTACTCTCATCCCTGATGGGTGTGGCTGGTCTACTCTTGTCCCTGATGGGCATGGCTGGTCTTTTCTCATCCCTGATGGGTTTGACTGGTCTACCTGGGTCCCTGGTGGATGTGGCTGGTCTACTCTCCTCCCTGGTGGGCTTGGTTGGTCTACTTTCATCCCTGATGAGCATGGCTGGACTACTCTCCTCCCTGATAGGCATGGCTGGTATCCTCTTGTCCCTGGGGGGCATGGCTGCTCTACTCTTGTCCCTGGGGGGCATGGCTGGTCTACTTTTGTCCCTGATGGGCTTGGCTGGTCTACTTCCCTTGCTGATGGGTGTGGCTGATCTCTTTTTATCCCTGATGGGAATGGCTGCTCTACTCTTATTCCTGATGGGAGTAGCTGGTGTACTCTTGTTCCTGGGGGTGCATGGCTGGTCTACCCTTCTCCCTCATGGGCATGGCTGGTCTACACTCATCCCTGGCAGATGTGGCTGGTCTACTCTTATTCCTGTTAGTCCTGCACAGGTCCTCTCTGAGGTAAAGCTGTCTCCAAATGGTTATCTTGAGTACCAAGTAGCCCCAACTGTTGCAGACTCATTCTGATCCCAGACTCTTCTGCATCCCTCTACCTCAGCAACTAAGTATATACCTTGCATATAATCCCTGGCTTCCCTGGTCCATCACCAGGATGCCTCACTCAGACATCTTTACACCACCCTGAGTGGCTCTGTGAAGCTCCGGTTCCATGCTAGTTGCAGGACGACTCTATGGGGCTGAAGAGTCTCCAAATTATCCCTGAAAAACAAGGAGTAAGATCTGCTCCCACAGGATGCCACCCCACTTCTGTTCTTTATTGTACCATCCCTCACTCTTTAACCTTTCTCTCCTGGGGTGGGCAGCCTGGACCTTTTGGGAGGTGGAGGCTAGAGGAATCTCCAGTTTTTCTGGTTCTCTCTCCTCTTCCCAAATCCCTCATTTCCCCCTGTCCCCCGTAGGACAGAAGGGACTTATTTATTTATTTATTTATTTATTCATTCATTCATTTTAGGTGGAGTCTCACTCCATCGCCCAGGCTGGAGTGCAGTGGCACACTCACAGTCACCCCAGCATTGACCTGCTGGGCTCCAGTGATCCTTCTGCCTCGGTCTTCCAAGCAGCTGGAACTACAGGCACACGCTACCATGCCCAGCTAATTTTTTACTTATTGTGGAGATGAGGTCTCGCCAAGTTTCCCGGGCTGGTCTCAAACTCATGGGCTCAGGCAATCCACTTTCCTCAGCCTCCCAAAGTGCTGGGATTACAGGCTGAGCCACTGAGCCCAGCCTAGAATGGACTTTCTTTATGGCATATCCTCAGTCTCTATCTTTGGATTTTTGTAAGACTGTCTGTCCAGATTGCCAGTTCCAATGCATTCCCCCTTCTGCTCTCGATGTGTCAAAAGAGCCGTTGTAATTTACGAATCCCAATGTTCTCTCAACAACGCCTGCATTTCAAGACTATTATTTCACTAAGGAACTCAAAAACATATTTGACAGTCAAAGTTGAACATGGATTCTTTGTTTTTGGAATCCTGCTAGGAAGTTGCAGAAGAATTGGGGGCAAGCACCAGTCAAGGACATTCTACATCTCAACAAGTAGAATGTATGTTACACCAGCAAACATGACTGTCGAAACCACGATACCGTCATGATTTACTCCCTTTGGCAATCCTTGCTGAGAGAGGAATTATGTAACCAAAGTCCCCATTGATATGATTGGACCAAGCAGGGCATGGTGGCTCACATCTCTAATCCCAGCACTTTGGGAGGCGGAAGCTAGAGGATTGCCTGAGCCCAGGGGTTCAAGACCAGCCTGGGCAATTTGGCAAGACCTTGCCTCTACAACAAATCAAAACATTAGCCGGGCATGGTAGAGCGCACCTGTGGTTCCAGCTTCTTGGGAGGCCAAGGCAGAAGGATCACCTGAACCCAGCAGGTCAAGGCTGCAGTGGCCATGAGTGTGCCACTACACTCCAGCCTGGGTGACAGAGACTCCAACTCAGAAAAAAAAAAAGATATGATTGGACTAAATCTGCTGGAAGCCAGCCTGGACTCCGGCTTCCACTCCCAGTAACTAACCAGAGGTTCTCATGAATATGAACCAAAAATCTGGAGACTAGAGCCAGTCTTTGGTGGATGCTGGTCACATAAAGTCAGGCAGAATCAGGGCCAAAATTCAACATCCTGGCAAGGTAAAGCTACAGGCAGTTGTCCAGGAACCAAAAGGAAGTAGAGAAAGAATGGGGGAAAATGCACAAAGAGAAGCAAAGTCCAAAGACCACATGGTCTTAGGGAATAAGACATGGCTCAAATAGCTGTTTAGGAACTTTTCAGTTCCTTTGAGACCTGGCTACCCTTCTTGACTTTCGTTTTCAAGAGATTCCTTCTCATGCTTTTTTTTTTAGATGGGCACTCACTCTGTTGCCCAGGCTGGAGTGCAGTAGCACAATCCCAGCTTACCCTGTCCTTCAACCTTCTGGGCTCAGGTGATCCTTCTGCCTCAGTCTCCCAAGCAGCTGGGACTATAAGCACATGCCACCACACAACTAATTTTTTAGTTTTCTGTAGAGATAAGGTCTGGTCATGTTGCCCAGGCTGGTCTCAAACCCCTGGGCTCAAGCAATCCTCTCACCTCGGCCTCCCAAAGTGCTGGGATTACAGGCATGTACCACTGTATCTGATCCCCCTCCCCCATACTTTCAATGAAGCTAATTAGATGAATTCATGCCCTTACTAATGATCCCTGACTGGGGCACTGGAAAAGATATGGGTCAGGTGAATGCATGAGAGAGTAAGAACAAGCTTCTGAAGGTGACAGAGATCACAGTGGCCTTATCTTTACCAAATGATCCTTTCCTGAGCTATCCTTTGGGAACTGTAGGTTCAAAACCCAAACACCCAAATCCAGGCAAACTGCTTTCCAGATGTTCAATAAAGCTAATTATGCTTCCTTAAGGGGTACACCCCCAGCCCTCCAGCTGTGTCAGAAGCTGGTTCCCCTAACATCACCAACACAACCTGTTGATAAGACAAAGTGGGCCTGGCGAGGTAGCACCTTGGGAGGCCAAGGCAGGAGGACTGCCTGAGCCCAAGAGTTCAAGACCAGCCTGGGCAACAAAGCAAGACCTCATCTCTACAGAAAATTTTAAAATGTACCAGGCATGGTGGCCTGTGCCTGTAGTCCCGGCTACTAGAGAAGCTAAGGCAGGGGGATCATCTGAGTTCAGGAGCTCAAAGCTGCAGTGAGCCCGTGATCATACCACTGCACTCCAGCCTGAGCAACAGCATGAGACCCTAACAAAAATAAATAAATAAACAAAAAAAAAGACAAAGCAAAGGTTTGGTAGTGTCTCTGAGAGAAGTAACGTAAGGTAAAAACTGGCGTAAGGGCAACCCCCTCGGGTCCCCTCCCACTATGGGAGCTTTTCTGTGCTCTCAATAAATCCTGCCATCTTCCAGAATGGCCTGAGTCTGTAGGACAGATCGTGAAAAGTCTTGTAAATTGTGCATGCCAAGGAGTTTGAGCATTTTCAGGAAGGGCCACATAGAGCCACTGAAGAGTTTTAAGCAGAAAAGAAAACCATGACCTGGCAGCCAAGTGCTATGGCTCAGACCTGAAATCCCAGTGCTTTGGAAGGTCAAGGAGGAAAGATGGCTTGAGGCCAGGAGTTCGAGATCAGCCTGAGCAGCATGGCGAGATCCACTCTAGCCTGGGTGAAAGCGTGAGACCCTGTTACAAGAAAAAAGGGAAGGAAGGAAAGAGGAGGGGAGGGAAGAGGAGAAGGGAAAGAGAAGAAAGAGAAAGAAAGGGAGGGAGGGAGGAGGGAAGGAAGGAACAGAAAATCAGGATCTGATGCTGAAGACTTAAGCAGTCGAATCTTTTAATTTCCCTCTCTCCTGATAATTATAAATATGACATCGTGGTACAAAAACCCACTTTTAAAAGGACCATTCTGGCCGGGCTCGGTGGCTCAGCCTGTAATCCCGCACCTTTGGGAGGCCGAGGTGAGTGGATTGCCTGCGCCCGTGGGTTCAAGACCCTCCTGGGCAGCGAGACCTCATCTCTACAATAAACCAAAATATCAGCCGGGCGTGGTAGCGCATGCCTGTAATTCCGGCTCCTCGGAAGGCTGAGGCGGAAGGATCGCCGGAGCCCAGCAGGTTGAGGCTGCGGTGGCCGGGAGCGGCCACTGCACTCCAGCCTGGGCAACAGAGTGACACTCCGACTCAAAAAATATATAAATAAATAAATAAAAGGACCATTCTGGTTAGAGAATGATTTGAGGGAAGGACATGACCAGAGGCAGAGAAAACAGTTTTACCACTTACAATGTAGAAGCCACATGGACTCACTTTTGTGTTCTCCTCGCTTCAGAATCCACAAATTAATGGTCATAGACCCTAAGGGTTGAAAAGAGCCCTCAAATCACCCAGGCCAGCGCTTCCCTGTGAGCTCTACAGCAGGCCCACAGACTCGGTCCTCTCCCTGATCCTGGGTTTGAAGGGGAGGCAGGGAAGGGGGCAGAGGGACTTGAAAGACACCCCGTCCCTGGGGGGGCTCAGAGGCAGAGTAGGCCTTGGGAAACAGCTTTCTGGTCCAACCACCCACCCAAGCTGTAACCCACTCCCCTCTGCTCTGATCCAATCCAAGGAAAACACATGCCTTTCAAAACACCGAGAAACGTGTACCCAGAATGTGCTTTAACAACTCGAAAGCCAATTATAGCCCATCTGATCTAACCAAAGCCAATTTCCTCAGGTGGCCCAAGGAGAGGTCAGATGGCCATTCAGGAGGATTTCCACAGAGCCCAGCCAGAACAAGACGTTCCCGGCATGTCCCCGGGGCCAGCAGCTCAACCGCTGAAGACTTAAGCAGTCGACTCTTCATTTCCCTCCCTCTCCTGATAATTATAAATATGACAGGGCAGTGAACTCCAGCAAACTCCCCTGGAGGGTAGGGTTCACTGCTCATTCACAGAGGAAACACAAAGAAATCCTACATATTTAACTTTCCCACACGTGCTTGATTTTCACTGATGCTGATCGGGGCGGGCGCGGGGGGAGAGGTATTACTTGCTAATGAAAAAAAAAATCTGCAATTCCTCCTGCATCTATTTCTATCCATCTCGTTTCACTGTCTCTTGCAGGCTCCGGATTCAAGAGTCTGCGAGCGCCCTCTAGGGGAATCTTATCTCTAGCGCGTCTACACGCGGTGGAAAGGGCCTTAAGGCGGCTCTGGCCAGGGCTGTGCTCTGCAAAGCATCCCTTCCTCTGTCCTGCCTGCAACGTATATGCACCTTCTCGGCTTCCCTTGTTGTGTATGTGGTTTATGAGTCAGAGCCAAAGCCAGTGATGCTGATCAGAGTAAGAGCTGGGTAGGTGGAAGTTGAGTGAGCACTTTTATTGGTTTGAGGTTTTTTTTTTTTGGAATGGGGGTCTAATTCTGTCACCCAGCCTACATGATCATGTGTAGTGGCATGATCACGAAGATCACGTCACAGCAGCCTCCGCCTCCTGGACTCAGGCAATCCTTCCACTTCAGCCTCCTGAGTAGCTGGGACTACAAGCGTGCGCCACCGTGCCTGGATTAATTTTTTAATTTTTTTTTTTTAGAGACAAGGTCTCACTATGTTGCCCAGGTTAGTTTGGAACTCCTGAACTCAAGTGACCCTCCCACCTTGGCCTCCCAAAGTGCTGGGATTACAGGCTGAGCCACCACTCCTGGCCTAGTGAGCATTTTGGGAGGATGCTTCTCTCAGGGGGTGACTCCCCAGAGCAGAGAATGGCTCAGCCTCAGGTCAAGAATTAAACCAGGAAAAGGCCTCACAAAGCCAAGGCCCTGTGCTTGTGGGAGTTATCCTATCGGGAAGACAGATGTCTACAACCACCACAAAGCAGCCGTCCTGGGGCTGCAGAAACCACAGTAGAAGGTCAATCAACACTCTTTGGGCCACTAGCAATGCACATGACCCTGGGCAAGTCTCTTAACTTTTTTTTTTTTTTTTTTTTTTTTGAGTTGGAGTCTCACTCTGTCACCCAGACTGAAGTGCAGTGGCCGCTCCCGGCCACCGCAGCCTCGACCTGCTGGGCTCCGGCGATCCTTCCGCCTCAGCCTTCCAAGTAGCCGGAATTACAGGCATGCGCTACCACGCCCAGCTGATTTTTTGATTTATTGTAGAGATGAGGTCTCGCTGCCCAGGCGGGTCTCGAACCCGCGGGCTCAGGCAATCCACTCACCTCAGCCTCCCAAAGGCGCAGGATTACAGGCTGAGCCACCGAGCCCGGCCTCTTAACTTCTTAAAATGAAGGCTGAGGAAATCTTGGCTGCATCGGTCATTGTGATGGGGACATACATCTGTAATATCTTGGTACAAATGTTCTCTGAACTCTTGAGAACATGATGCTGAAGATTAAGGACAATTGGGTTACACCAAAGTGTAAACATTCACTGCAAATGGACAAACAATTCACATGTGAGAAGCTCTCCTATATGGGGTGACTGGAAGTGTGTCTTATCTTGAAGTCATTCATGTCCTCATGAAAAAAATTATTTTTCACTTATAGGATGTGTGTGTGTGTATATATGTGTATATATACATTTTTCAGTGTGTGTGGAGGTTCAGACATGCACACACACACACACACACACACACACACACACACTGAAAAATGTTTAAAGGGAGATCCCTGGTGACTCACCTTAACGTGCTACCGAGTAAAATCTCATTAAGTTACATGGAAATGAGTGGAGAAAATGAACCTGGAATTAAGTGAGTGTGGATAGTGTAATTTATATAATCCCATGTATATTATATATACATGGGACTAGATAATACAGAGATAGCAGTTGCTGAAATCAGTCGAATCCTAGACCTGACAATGCTGCTTACTCCTGGTGCTATAAAATGAGTAGCTTTTGGAGCCAGAAAACCCCGGGTTCAGTGCTGCTGGGAGGGTACAGAAAACCAGAATGTTCGAGTTCCCATAACTCAATATCTGTAGTAAGCTCCCTAGCTCCACCAGGGGGCAGCAAGGCGAGCTGAGTCCATTAAACGCCTACTTGTCCCTCCAGTTTGGCACCTGATGGAGACTTTGTGGAGTCAGCACGTGGCAGGCTGGTAACTGGCCTTACCTTTTCTTTTCTTTTTTTCTTTCTTTTTCTTTCTTTTTTTTTTTGAATAAAAATCCCCATTTAGAACCACCCTGGCTGTCTGGCAGGACAGTACTTGTACTCATTATCCGTAAAGATGGATCCAAGGCAGTTTCCAGTAATGATGACGTTTCCTTACCCAGGGAATCCTGAACTCTTTCTGATACAATGTCATAAGCATCCCATGGTTTTGTCTCGGGATATTTTAGGGTCTGCAAACTGGTGTTGATTTGGCGGCGGCCGCGAGACAGGAAAAGGGAGGCTGAAAATGAGTGTGGTCTCGACCCCTTGTACCCAGCACCCACCCACCGAGACCTCCCCCGCCGGCCTGTCCCCAGGTGCGTTGTCTACACAGTCACGGGAGCATCCTCTCGAATCCCCACGGTGCCTTCCGACTGGAGCTCCACCACCGCCGCTGGGAGACACACCGCCCCCACTGCCTTGCACCGCCTGGAGAGGGGATCACAGATTGCCCCCTGCACTCGGATCCCGCTGCCTAAAGCCTGCCGGGCTCGTGTTTCCGCCTGATCCTCTCTCCCAGCCCCTTGGAGGTTGAGACATAAAGGCCTCCCTTTCTCAGAGGCCCACAATGTGTCGCACTGGGGCTCCTTCTCCACCTCCTCTCACTCCAACCTGGATTCTCTTTGTTTGGTCCGGAGGGCTGGGAGGCCGAGGGAAGAGGGAGGGTCCTCTTGCCCTGCGTCATGGAGGTCTTTTTGTGCGCTGAGATCCGCTACAGTTTCTGTGACAACCCTTTCCTGGGGTCTTGGATCCACAAAATATCGGGAAGCCTGAATGCTGCAGGAATTGGTGCAGAGTTCAGTAGCAGCCGGAAATACTGAAGGGAAAAAGGGCACCTTGCTGCTCTAAAACTTGCTATGAACGTTGGGCAAGCTTCTGATGCTTCCCGAGCCTCAGTTTCTTCATCTGTCGAAAGGGAAGATGGAGCTAAGCAAGGTAGCTCAAACCTGTAATCCCAGCACTTTGGGAGGCCAAATTAGGAGGGCAGTTTGAAGTCAGGAGTTGGAGACCTGCCTGGGCACACACACACACACACACACACACACACAGGAGTTCAGGGCCTCGCTCCCAGGGGACCCCACGCCTGGCAGAGGAATCTTGGGCAGTGAGACAGTGGAAGAAAGATGCACCAAGGTGGAGTCCAAGGACAAAGGTGCAGAGTGATCAGGCCCTCCAGCCACACACGGGACACTCACCCTCTCAGGACAAGGCTCCGAGGCCTTCCCGGCCAGACCCGTCCATCTGCACCAGCAGCCACAGGGCCCGGGGTTCCAGATCAGGGCTCCTCAGGTCCACACAGCGTCCTGAAGCCTCATGTCTTACCCAGGCCAGGCAAAGTCCCAAAATGGGGCTTCTGTGATTTTCTGTTTAACCAACGGACCACGTTCATGAACCCCTGCTATACAGTTCACTCTTCTCCTACAGAAACTAGTTCCATTTTTAAATGACACATCTTGATTTCATACATCTTTAGCAACACTATCTCACCAGTCCAATTAGACGCTAATTAAAGAATCTCCCAAAGCTTGGGGTCCTCCATGTCAGAAAGCCATTTGCTTTTCTCCGTTGCCGCTATTTGCCTATTATTCCCATTTAGCCTATTTGTACACAGCACTCCTCAGCTCCAGGCTCTCAAATTGCGGATTTTTATGTTTCTTCCTTAGCACTTAATGCAGTTCATAAATTTTACTCTAAAAGTTTAGGCATAAATCACGCTAAAAGCCCAAGCTGCTGAAGAACACAAGCAGCAAATCAAGATTGGAATATCAAGCCACCAGCATCAATTCAACACTTACACACTTCAAATTAAGGGTTTTTCCGTCCATTATTTAAATGCAATTTAAACTTTTCTTACAACTTTCCCTGACATTATAAAGTCCCAAACCAAAAAAAAGAAAGAGGGAAAATTCAAATATTCTTGTTGTTATTTAATACTGAACTTTCTGAAGTATATGCATTAAAAGTCACCTCTGTAAGAAAACACACAGCCAGGCTCGGTGGCTCAGCCTGTAATCCTGTGCCTTTGGAAGGCTGAGGTGAGTGGATTGCCTGAGCCTGTGGGTTCGTGACCCGCCTGGGCAACTTGGCGAGACCTCATCTATACAATAAATTAAAAAATCAGCCGGGCATGGTAGCGCGCGCCTGTAGTTCCAGCTACTTGGAAGGCTGAAGCGGAAGGATTGCCGGAGACCAGCAGGTCGAGGCTGCGGTGGCCGGGAGCGGCCACTGCACTCCAGTCTGGGCTACAGAGTGAGACTCCAACTAAAAAAAAAAAACAAAAAAAAAAGAAAACACACAAATGAAAAGAAAGAAAAAAAAAGATGCTCCTAAGAAATCATTATTCACTCCTGGTCAAGATGAAAAGCTGAAAGTTCAAAGTATTCTGGAAAAAAAAATACACACACACACATACACGCTATATATTTTCAATACTCTGTATATGATTTAGGTTGATGTCAATGGCATTTGAGGTGACATTTGACTGACAAAAAGCAAAGCCATTTTGTATCATCATCAGTGCCTTGGAATAAGAAGGCAAACACCTTGCTGACAGAAGTCCTAGACTTTAACCCTATTGTCCCAATTACCTTCCATGATGGCAATTTGGTCCCATCTTTTAAAAACAGATGAATGGGCTTCAGGGAGCTATTCTGTGTGGAGATATTTTTCTTTATTTGTAAATAAATATTCCACCTGTGTGATACAGAACATTAAAATTAAATGTCAGTGACCATTCTGTGGCTACCTTTAAAAGGCAGGGAATTTCTCTTAGACAACATAATAATAATAATCAGCACTTTTCATCCTCAAAGCAATTTTTGAACATTAACTAATCAATCTGTCCAACATCTGTGTGCAGTGGATAAATGAAAATCATTATTTCCATCGAGGAGAGAGAAATGATGGAAAAAAGTTGAGTGGCTGAGACCCGGCTGAGGTCAAGACAATCCTGAACTGAGAGTCAAAAGACCCCACTCAGGACCATTCTGACTTTGGGACTTTGAGATTAGAGACTGCAGAATCAGTTAGGAGGCTATTACAATATTCTGAGTGGGACTTCTGCCCCATGTGATGGGGACAGTGGCAGAAATTCAAGAGAGGTCTGAATGCTTTGGAGGACCACCAGACCTTCCTCAGGAAATAGTCATTTGACTTATCAACTAATTCACTGATTCATTACTTGACTCATTCACTTAGTATTTGACTGAACAATAGAATTTTATTCACTTACCATGTGTTGAGTGTCTGCCAAAAACCATCCTATGTTTGGGAGATACTATATGAAAAAGACACAACCCCTGATCTTGACATCCTAATCTGTGACATTGGGATCAAAGGAACTACTCTGTCTCCCAGATACCTTGAACTCCCATCAGTCCTGCCTCTCACCTTCTCTCCAGTTCACCCCATCCTCTGTATCATCACTGCAATGGTCCGTGCCCGGGTCCTCATTATCTCAGGTCTCCAGTCTCTGACCTCAGATCCTATTTCTATTTTGTTGCTAGAATATTTTTCTAAACTTCAAGTGTGATGTGGACATGCTCTTGCTTACAGGCCCTTGGTTATGGTCCACATCTTCCAGAATCAAGTCTAAACAATGCTTCCCTCTCAGGCAGACGCCTCTCTCTCTCTCTCTCTCTCTCTCTCTCTCTCTCTCTCTCTCTCCATCTCATCTTCCTTGCTCCTTACTTCAGTCAGCTGGAATCACCTCCAGTTACCTGAACACCATACAACGGGGAGTTTTGCCTCTTTGACTTGGCACAGGCTTTTCTCTCTGCCTAAAATGCCTGCCACTCTGCCCAGCCTGTCTAGTGAGCCATCAACCTGCAGCTCTTCCTTGCTCCTCCATCCCTTCTGGGCAATCTTCCCTGACCCTCCTAGGCAGAGTTCATCACTCTGTGTGACCACATTATCTTCTACCCTCTCCTCTTTGTTATGTGAGGACTCAACTCACAAGCATTTTGCCGTGACTTGCAAATTTTTTCACCCAACAATCTCTATCTAAATCAGAAGCCTGTTGTAACAAATCTGCATATCTAGGTTGCATACAAATGTAGGCAAGAGAAAGTTGAGAGCCCTGCTGTCAGATGTTCTCCCAAAAGGACCTCCTCTCAAGCTTCTGTTTTTCCTTATCATACATGATTACTCTCAGACACCCCACAGTGTTAAGTGAAGGTGTCTACCAAAAGTGTGGCCAAGAAAGCAGATGGATGTGAGACTCCTGGAAGTCATACTTTAGAAGTGACAATGTGTATGAGAAAGGTGAACACACAAAGGACCCAACTTGGCCATGCATGTATTGCCATCTACTTTTTCTATGCATAAGAAAAATGTAGATAAATTGTGAAAATGTTGTTGGTTCTGGAAAGTTTCACTGGACACAACATGGTGTCTTTTCATTCTAGAGAAATACTGTGCACAGTGATAGCCAGTCAGAGTGGAATGGGTTGAGGCCATGTCCTTTGCAGTAGATATAAAACTCTTATCCAATACTCTTCAGTATCTTCGTATACTATACAAAACCATAAAGAGTTCAGAAAGTGCTAAAAAAAAATTTGACAGTTGGTGTTTTAAATGTTTTTTATATATTAAACCAGGAATCTTTGGTGGATAGTTGCATGAGTGTGTGTGAGTGTTTTGAGACATTCTTGGAGAAATTGGTTGGGGTTTTGGGATGGGATGAGGACATTATTATAGCTCCTATTTAAAACAATAGAGGCCGGGCAGTGGTGGCTCAGCCTGTAATCCCAGCACTTTGGGAGGCCGAGGCAAGAGGACTGCCTGAGCCCCGGGGTTTGAGACCAGCCCGGACAACTTGGTGAGACCTCGTCTCTACAATAAATCACAAAATCTAGTCGGGCGTGGTGGCGTGCGTTTGTAGTTCCAGCTACTTGGAAGGCTGAGATGGAAGGATCACCTAAGCCCAGCAGGTCGAGGCTGCAGTGGAAGTGAATGTGCCACTGCACTCCAGTCTGGCGACAAGAGTGAGACTCCAACATAAATAAATAAAGTATAGATTCCCTTATCTGAGAATATGCAATCCAACATTTTTGAGATTAGACTTGGATGATAATGATGCCTACATCTGCTTGCCTGGGTGTCCCGCCTCTTCCTCGACAGGACTGTGAGCTCCTAAGCCAGGAACCTGTATTTGTTTACCTATGTATCCCTGGATATAAACACAGTGCTGGCACTCAACAACCACGTAATGGGTGTGTGGGTGAATGGATGTTCTAGTGGAAATATAACTAGGTGACCAACCATCAAGGGACTTTCAGCCTGTTTCTGTTCAGCCAAGAATATGACTTAGCTGTCTCCCTCATGATATGACAGTGATGGAGAAGATCTTGGATGGCTATTTTGAGAGCACTGGATGTTAAATAAATGCAAGTGACTTAAAAATTGCTGCTAATTAAATAGAAATAGAAGCAGAATCCCACAGGCCGTCCTATTCACTCTTGCCCTTGGTTTTGTGCTTGATCCAGTTTAGAGTGAAGTAGAAATTTCCAGAACTGTATTCCCCTCCATCCAGAAGAAAAACCAACACAGTTCCTTTCCAGCAGGCATACCCCTTAGGAGAATTCCTCTTGGCATGATCAATTTCCCAGTAGAAAATCATATTTACTGTCTGTACAGGATTGTCGCTGTAGCTGCCTATAAGGTTTGAACTCTGTTAATCATGCCTGTAAATCAGTAACCACCAAGCCATAGGCCACACTGCATCCTCCAACAATTGAGTATTTGTAAACAAAAATAACAAGATCTCCCAAGGGTTGGTTGGGTTAACAAAAAAAAAAGTATTCTGTAGGCTTATTTATAAGAACCCCTAGTACCTATTACATGAACTCAGAATCCAGACACCAGCTACTAGGAATCAATAAGTACTCAAATTGCTCCATCAATATGCATGTTCATTTATTCCCTTCAAGGTTACCTTGGCCGTTCAGGGCAGACACTCATCTTCTCTAGCATAGCCATGCCCTTTAGGCTGGGTGAGACAGGTGGAAGGAAGAGGCCTCTCCTACAAGGACATCAGCTTGTGTGTTTGCAGCCCCAGAAATCATGCAGCCCTTACTGGTAAGGGGTGAGAGGCTGTGGTCGTAATCTCCACCTGCTTTTCTTGTTTATTCAGAGAACTTATTCTGTGTTCATTCAGGAGTTTAATCTATGAGGTCAGGAGACAGCCTCCTCCCCAGGATTTCCCCATAAACACATTGAAGTGTAGTGGTACATGCCACTCCAAAGTCTGCCACTTGCATATGAATTATTTTGAGCTAAAGGCACTTAAAAAAAAAAAAAGAAGCAGCTGGGCTCGGTGGCTCAGCCTGTAATCCCGGCACTTCGGGAGGCTGAGGCAAGTGGATTGCCTGAGTCTGTGGTTTCGAGACTAGCCCGGGCAACTTGGCGAGACCTCGTCTCTACAATAAATAAAAATTAGCTGGGCATGGTAGCGCTCGTCTGTAGTTCCGGCTACTCGGAGGCTAAGGCGGATAGATCGCTGGAGCCCAGAAGGTCGATGCTGGCCATGAGCGTGCCACTGCACTCCAGCCTGGGTGGAGTGAGGCTACAACTCTAAAACAAAAGGAGAAGAAGAAGAAGCATGCTCTGACCCTCACCCTTTTCTTCCTAAAAACAGGAGATAAAACTTCCATGTGGAAAATGTCCTTCAAATGCTAGAAGGAAAGCAACATTCTTATCATTGTAGGAACAAAGGAGATTTTTTTCCTTTCCTCCCCTCTGAAGGTTTGATTATTTGAGTGCATAAAGCAAATGGACAGGACAGGCATTATGGCTGTACCAGTAATCCCAGCACTTTGGGAGGCTGAGGTGGGAGGATCACTTGAGGCCAAGAGTTTATGACCAGTCTAGTCCATATAGCAAGATCCTGTCTCTCCAAAAAATAAAATTAAGCCGGCTCGGTGGCTCAGCCTGTAATCCCGCGCCTTTGGGAGGCTGAGGTGAGTGGATTGCCTGAGTCCGGGGGTTCGAGACCTGCCTGGGCAGCGAGACCTCATCTCTACAATAAGTCAAAAAATCAGCTGGGCGTGGTAGCGCATGCCTGTAATTCTGGCTACTTGGAAGGCTGAGGCGGAAGGATCGCCGGAGCTCAGCAGGCGAGGCTGCCGTGGCCGGGAGCGGCCACTGCACTCCAGTCTGGGCAACCGAGTGAGACTCCAACTCAAAAAAAAAAAAAAAAGTCTGCCAGGCATGGTAGCGCATGCCTGTAATTCCGGCTACTTGGAAGGCTGAGGCGGAAGGATCGCCGGAGCCCAGCAGGTCGAGGCTGCGGTGGCTGGGAGCGGCCACTGCACTCCAGTCTGGGCGACAGAGTGAGACTCCAACTCAAAAAAAATAAATTTAAAAATAAATAAATAATAAAAATAAATTTAAAAAGATATATATTAGCTGGGCATGGTGGTGCCTGCCTGTAGTCTTAGCTACTTTGGAGGCTGAGGTGGAAGAGTTACTTGAGCCCAGGAGTTTGAGGCTTCAGTGAGCCATGACTGCACCACAGCACTGCCGCCTGGGGGACAGACAGAGATCCTGTCTCAATAAATGCTTTTTTAAAAACCAAACTGACAACAGACAGATTAATAGGAGAAAAGGCAAAAAATGTATTCCATGCATAAGCATGGGGGTCATACAAAATATAAAATGCAAAGAAGGGCCAGATGACTGAAGTTTTTATGCCAAAAGGAATAGAGCCAGGAGCTCCTGGAGCAGGTGATGATAGGTTATGGGAACTCATGTGAGCAAAACCTGTCATATCCAGATGAAGCCTCTCACGTAGGTGCCCTGAGAGAGAAGAGACAGTGGCCTGTGGTAAAGGCTTCTCCGTCAGACATTAAATCTCCTCCTGTGAGTTCATCTTTCCTAGATCAGGATAAGAGGACCTCAGAGAAAGGCTCAGCATGCATCCCCGTTTGCTTTACTAATTTGGATACATGTAGATTTTCTTTTACAAAGGATAGTTTTTCAGCACTATTTCTGCCTGCAGTTTCTCTGAATAACCAACTCAAAATATGCCAAAGAAGTATATTTTGGGGTGGCATATTTTGGTTTCCCACATCATCAAGAACAGGAAGTTGAGACCAAGAGAATTCTGCACAAACAGACCTTGTTAGAATAATTCTTGTCTTCCTTTAGCCCCCCCACCCCAACCCACCCCTGCCACATAACTTAGTTACTTTTCCACAATTGCATTTCTTTGCTCAATCTAGTATAAAAGAAGTTAGGTTTTGCTACTTCTTTTTTTTTCAGCGAGAAAGCAGGAGTTTATTAAGACAGAAGAGCTCCCAAGTGGGAGGGGCCCGAAACAGGGTTGCCCTTTGCTACTTCTTTGGGTTGTCGTTTCCTTACAAGGACTCCCATGTCAAATAAAACTTAAATAAATATGGATGCATTTCTCCTGTTAATCTGTCTTATGTCAGTTTAGTTTTTTAAATTTATTTTGTATTCCTTATTTTTTAGGGTTGGGGTCTTGCTCTGTCAGCCAGACTGAGGTACAGTGGCACAATCATAGCTCACTGCAGCCTTGAATTTCTGGGATCAAGCCATCCCTTCCACTTCATTTTATCTGTTTAATTCTCAGGCCCAGCTTTAAAAAGCTCCAAAAGGGTAAAAGTAAAATTTTGCCTCCCTAATATCAAAGACACCAACCATGCAAGTAAGGCGAAAGCATAACCATTTTAAGCTATTTTGTATCAGAGAGCCTGGCACGTATGTACATGGTCAATAAATAGTCACTGCATGAGTAAAGCATGCTATGTGGAGAGGCATCCTAGGTTCAGTATAAATCTCTGCTACTTACTAAATGCAGGTGACTTAACTTCTCTGAGCTTCAGTTTCCTAACCTGGAAAAAGAAGACAACAAAATCTCCATATTGGGTTGTAGTAAAAACGAAAGATGAATAAAGCACCTAGTAAAGTGCCTAGCAGGTAGTTGGTAAAAGAAATCAAAATATGCCACCCCGAAACATACATCTTTGGTATATTTCAAAATGGCTACTTGGGGGTTGGAGACACAGAAGTAGTTCTGAAAAACTGTCTCTTGTGAGGGAGATTTGCATCTATAGAGGAAACATACTAGTGAAGGAAACAGTGATGCAAGCAGGCCTTCTCTGAGGAATCCCTTATCTTCATTATCTGGACCTAGAAAAGATTGACTCATAGGAAAACGAGACTGAAAGTCTGACATCTTTTTTACTACAGGCTACCAAATATTCTCTCTGAGGGAAGCGCCAAGATTACCTGGGAGATTCGCCTCTGCATAACAATACAGTCTTTGCTCTCCATGCCTTTCTTCCCGTCTCCCTCCCATAGCTTGATGCCATGCTTCAGGTCTCCATTCATTTCTGCACGGTATTAAAATTTTAGTCATCTGACTCTTCTCTGAGTTTTTATATTTTGTGTGACTCTCATGCTTATGCATGGAATAAATTCTTATGCCTTTTCTCTGGTTAATATGTCTATTATTAATTCATTTCAACAGATTTAGACTTGAACCTTTAGAGGGGAAAGGAAATTCTCCTTGCCTCTACATTGGCCAGGATGACAAATATGTTTTAGCAAGAATGCCAGGAAGGAAACTAAGTCCCACTGCCAGAATGCCACTGCACTTGAGTAGCAATGCCTGCTGAGCAGTAGAAAGGAGGGCATGATCCAAGAGCCATGTATTTTCTGACTCTGTAGTAGGTGCTCAATAATTGTAAGCTGGCCGGGCTCGATGGTTCAGCCTGTAGTCCCAGAACTTTGGGAGGCAAGTGGATTGCATGAGCCCACAGGTTCGAAGCCAGCCCGGGAAACTTGGCAAGACCTCATCTCTACAGTAAAAAATCAAAAATTAGCCAGGATGGGTGGTAGCACGTACTTGTAGTTCCGGCTACCTGGAAGGCTGAGGTGGAAGGAGAGCCGGAGCCCAGCAAGTCGATGCTGGGATGGCCATGAGCATGCTACTGCATTCCAGCCTGAGCAACGGAGTGAGGCTCCAAAAAAATTTTTTTTAAATAAAAAATAATTGTAAGTTATTAATTTTGGTTTATATACATTACCTTACCTTTAGAAATAATTTTCCAGGGTCAGATGTGGTGACTCACACCTGGTATTCTAGCACTTTAGGAGGTCAAAGTGGGAGGATTGCTTGAGCCCAGGAGTTTGAGACCAGCCTGGGCAACATAACCAGACCTCATGTCTACAGAAGTTCAGAAAAAACATTAGCCAGGTGTGGTGGCATGTACATGTAGTCTCAGATACTCAAGAGGTTGGGGAAGGAGGATTACTTGAGTCCTCAAGTTTAAGGCTGCAGTGAACCATGATCATGCCACTGCACTCCAGCCTGGGCAACACAGTGAGACCCTAACTCAAAAAAGAATTTTCTAGATTGCAGATCACTTGTGATGCCAGAGGGCTTTAATGGGTCTCCTGAAGCAGATGAGACCCCTCAACCTCAGCCCACTACACAGATTTCTTGACACGATCATGAGAAATAAATCCAAGGACGACTCAAAAGCAAAGGAGTTTTATTGTAAAGTGAAAGTACACACTCAAGAGAGGAGTGAGGGTTGTACTGAAGAAAGTGAGTCGCACACAGTGGGGTGTGGGGTTTCTACCTTTATGGGGTTCCTCTAACGAAGGAATGGAATAGTAACAAGATTTTCTGGGGAAAGGTGGGGTTTTCCCAGAATTGGGAACACTCCTCTTTTATGCCCATATTTAGTCACACCCAGAACTGTCATGGTGCTGGTGGTAGGTGTGCCATATAGCATGCTAAGGTGTTACAATGAGTGTATGATGAGTTTGGAGATCACTTACCAGACAAATCTGTCACCAGGTTGGATTAACTAGTTCAAATCTGTTGCCATGTTGGATTAACTAGTTCTTGCTGGTTTTACTCTCTGGTCTAGGGCAGGCAATAAATCTTGTAGTCAGATTTCTGAAGTTGCTAATAAACAGTCCCTTTTCTTGTAAGTCATGTGACTTCTTATTTATTTATTTATTAGTTAGTTAGTTGGAGTCTCACTCCATCACCCAGGCTGAAGAGCAGTGGCACATCACTGCTCTACAGCTCTGATTCTTGAAGTTTAGTATATATAAAAGTTCTCCGAGGAGTTTTCTTAATCTCACAAAAGGTCGACCCCAGCATCAACCTGCTGGGCTCCGGCGATCCTTCCGCCTCAGCCTTCCAAGTAGCCGGAACTACAGGTGTGCACTACCACGCCCACTGATTTTTTATTTATTGTAGAGATGAGGTCTCGCCAAGTTGCCCAGGCGGGTCTCGAACCCGTGGGCTCAGGCAATCCACTCACCTCAGCTTCCCAAAGGCGCGGGATTACAGGCTGAGCCACCAAGCCCGGCTTATTTTTTAAATTTTATTGTAGAGACAAGGTCTTGCCAAGTTGCCCGGGCTGGTCTTAAACCCAAGGGCTCAGGCAATCCACTTGCCTCTGCCTCCCAAAATGCTGGGATTACAGGTTGAGTCGGGTCAAGTCATGTGACTTCTTAATTGCTGCCTGGTATTTTTCCATCCTCCTGCGAACACCTGGTGCTATCCTTATCTTACTTTGTCAGATACCATTCTCCTTGTGTCTTGTCATGATCCTGAGGCACAAGGGAGATATCACAAATGCTTATTTTTATAAAAGAAACTAATAGCGAGGTTAAGTAAATTGATCAAGGTCACCTAGTTCATAAGAAATAGAGCCAGGACCCAAAAAATAAACAAACAAGTCATCTGACATCAACTTCAGCGTTCTCTCTAATCCCAGTGGTTCTCAAACTGAGTTATGTCCAACTCTTTTTTTGGCTACCAAGTGTCATCAATACAACCTGATACAGCCGGGCTCGGTGGCTCAGCCTGTAATCCCGCGCCTTTGGGAGGCTGAGGTGAGTGGATTGCCTGAATCCACGGGTTCGAGACCCGCCTGGGCAGCGAGACCTCATCTCTACAATAAATCAAAAAATCAGCCGGGCGTGGTAGCACATGCCTGTAATTCCAGCTACTTGGAAGGCTGAGGCGGAAGGATCGCCGGAGCCCAGCAGGTCGAGGCTGCGGTGGCCGGGAGCGGCCACTGCACTCCAGTCTGGGCGACAGAGTGAGACTCCAACTCAAAAAAAAAAACAAAAAACAATACAACCTGATAATAATAAGACAAAGATGAGTTTCTTCCTTAACCTACTAAGAGAAAGCAAAATTGGAGAGTGCTTTGGCAACTTTATTTTTTTCAGATGAGGGAAGGTGAGGTCAGAACTTACTAAGAATTAGAACTAGGACGAGTCTTTGAAAGTGGGGATTAGTCTCAGGTAAAGATCATGAAATAAAAGCCCAGGATTAATGGAAACAGTAAGGCAAGAAGTTTGAGGTACAGGATTCAAAGAATCTTAGAACACAAGTTATATACAGGTGTTTTTTATTGAAGAGTTGTATCTTTTGGGAAGCTCCTGTAATGATCCTGGCAAGAGATTCCCTGAAAAGTAAAGTCATGCTAATGGAGACGATATCATTAGCAAAGTCATGTTAATGTAGAGAGTAAAGTATGGAGAGGGTCAAGGTTGCCTTCATTTCTCAGCAGGGGGTGATACAGACACCTGGCACCTATCCCAGACCAGAAAAAAAAAAAAACCCAGAATCTCTAGGAATGTGGCCTGGAAATCTCAGAAAGGTAAAAATAAATAAATAAATAAATAGTGCCCCCATTGATCCCAATGTCCAATGTTGTGAGTCATTGCTCTATAGCTCTGGTTCTTGAAGTTTAGTATATACAGAAGTTCTCTCAGGAGTCTTCTTAATCTCACAAGAATTGCCCGAGGAAACTGTTAAAATGAGGTATGTGGAAGGACTTGGGGATCTGTATTTTTAAAAAAAGCTCCTAGGGTGATTCTGAGTAAATGGACTTGGGACCCTACCTTAAAGAAAAAGACTCTAAGGTGTGCTGGTTAAGGAAAGACGCAAATGCCAGACAAATGTCACACCCAGAAACCACAAAGTCTACCATCTTTTCTAGGAAGTCCCACAATATGTCTGACCTTGGAAACAATTGGGAGATCACCTACATGGTGCAACTGTGGCGGTAACAAGAAATCAATTCCCCAGCTTTAGGAATACATACTTCTAGATCTTCAAAAGTACAAAATGTAAATATTCCTAGGAGTTAATATTCTAATCATCCTGATTCGTTATTAACAAATGGCCTAATTAGGTGCCAGTCCCTTCAGGAACAAGAGTAACAATGCAGTTGGGAAAGGGGGTGGGTCTGGAAGAGAGAGAGCCAGGCTTCAGGGGATCCTTGACTGCCCTGCAGACTACGCCCAAAGATGTAAATCCCTATTTACTCCCTTTCTTAATAGTCATAGGTTTGAACAATAGTTTCAATGTAATTGTGAGTCTTGTGATTTGTATAACTTTTGCAGTGCATGATGTTTCAGGCCTATAAACTTCCTATCTATGATGTCTTAGACCTGTAAACTTCCTTTCCTCTAACTGTCACTATCTAAATGTAAAATGTGACTGTAACTTAAGTTCTAGACAATGCTCTGCTGGTCACGTGGTGGTTAATGTCTAGGTACCAACAATTCTGAACTCTAAACAACTCTGAACTATAAAAGTGGACTTTGAGGCCTGAAGGATGGGCAGAACCATATTTGAAAGACCTCAAGTCCAGCTCTGCTCCCTGAATTCAAACTCAGAAATAAACTTTCTACAGTCCCCTGCCCCTTTAATTTATTTGTATCAAAGGGAGCAGCTGAGCCTTACTCGGACAATAACACTAGAAATGAGTGAAAGAGGAGTTTGAGGGACACCACAGGCACACTTGATCACTTCACAACTTGTTAAGGTTGACTCCACTGAAAGGTATTTGTTAATTATCTCTTGACACAGGGAGGGCTCCTCTATGACTTACATTCTCACCTGTTAGTCTCCTAGATTCCTGTGAAAAACAGAAGTTGCCTTGATCATGACTGAGATGCATAGATTTCATTTTCATTGACCTAAATAAAGGTTTTGGAGTGAAAAATTTGTATAATTAAGGACCCATGTCCTTTACTGAAGGGCAATTTGCAACGTCAGCTGGACATCTTTTAAAACCAAATGTATTTTGTTCTGGCAGTTCTGCTTCCAGGAATTAGGCCTAAAGCAACTGTAGCTGGCATTATTTTCTTTTAACTAATAAACGTCATTTTCTTAAGAGCGGTTTTAGGTTCACAGCAAAATTGAACCTAAAGCCCAGAGAGATCTTACATCCTTGGTCTCCTCCCCCCACACATGACCTCCCCCACTACTGACATCCTGGGCCACATTGGTGCATTTGTAACTATCAATGAACCTACATTGACACATCATTATCACCTGTAGTAGCACGCATTAGGATTCACTCTTGTGTTGTACTTCTACGGGTATTGACAAGTGTATAATGACATGTAGCCATCATTGTAGAATTATACAGAATAGTTTCCCTACCCTAAAAATTCTCTGTGCTCTTCCTAGTCATCCCCTTCACCCCTCCCTGATCCCTTCCCTGTTTCCTTAGTCTTTCTGCCTTTTCCAAAATGTCATACAATTGGACTCATACAGCATGTAGCCTTTTTAGATTGGGTCCTTTCACTTGGTGATATACATTTAAGGTTCCTCTGTATTTTTTCAGGACTCATTTAATTTTAGTGCTGAATGATATTCCATTTTGTGGATGTACCATAGTTCATTTATTTATTCTCCTATTGAAGGATATCTTGATTGCTTCTAATTTGGACAATTATGGATAAGCTCGCTTTAAACATTCATCAGCAGGTTTTTATGCAGCTTTAAACATTCATCAGCAAGGTTTTTTGTTGTTGTTTTGTTTTGTTTTTGTGATTCCCTTTGAATAAATACCAAGGAGTACAATTGCTGGATTGTTTGGTAAGAGTACACTGTGTTTAGTTTTGCAAGAAACTGCCAAATTGTCTTCTGAAACGACTGTGCCATGTTGCATCCTACCAACAATGGAATGACAGTTACCACAGTTCCACGTCCTCAATATTTGGCATGGTCAGTGTTTTAGATTTTGGCCATGCTTATAGGTGTGCAGTAGCAGCACATTGTTTTTTTTAATTTGTAATGTCCTAATGACATATAATATTGAATACCTTTTCTTTTTTTTTTTTTTTTTTGAGTTGGAGTCTCACTCTGTCACCCAGACTGGAGTGCAGTGGCCGCTCCCGACCACCGCAGCCTCGACCTACTGGGCTCCGGCGATCCTTCCGCCTCAGCCTTCCGAGTAGCCAGAATTACAGGCGTGCGCTACCACACCCGACTCATTTTTTATTTAATTTATTGTAGAGATGAGGTCTCACCAAGTTGCCCAGGCGGGTCTCGAACCCACAGGCTCAGGCAATCCACTCCCTCAGCCTCCCAAAGGCGTAGGATTACAGGCTGAGCCACCGAGCCCGGCTGAATACCTTTACAAATGCTTTCTTGCCATCTGTATATCTTCTTTGGAGAGATGTCTGTTCAGATCTTTTAACCATTTTTAAAATTAGGTCATTTGTTTTCCTATTCTTGGGTTTTAAGAGTTCTTTGGAGACATTGGATAAAAACCCTTTATCAGATGTGTCTTTTACAAACATTTCCATTTCCTCCTAGTTTGTGGCTTTTCGTATCATTCTTCTGGCATTGTCTTTTGCACAGCAGAAGTAGTTTCTTATTTTAATGAAGTATAACTTATCAACTATTTCTTTCATGGATTGTGCCTTTGTTGATATATCTAAAAAAGTCACATTTATACATATACCTATTTATGCAAGGTCATCTAGGTTTTCTCCCATATTCCCTCCTAGAAGTTCTATAGTTTTTACATTTGACTTTATCTCTGTGATCCATCTTAAAATAACTTTTGTGAAGGGTATTAGGTCTATGTCTAGATTCACTTTTTGTACATGGATATTCAGTTTTTCCAGCACCATTTGTTGAAAAGACTATATTTAGGTACCTATGAGATTCTGGAGTTTACAATCCAAGTCCTATTTTCTAATAACACTATGAGGGGTCTTCAAAAACTATGTGAATAAATGCATGTTATGAAAAAACTGTGCATGGATTTCAAATTTACCACACCAGTTATAACTAGTTATAACATGTCTGGACAGGATCTAAGTTTGAAAAGATCCCCTGTCAGAGTAATGTGAATTCTGCTAAAATTGAAGAAAGAACAAGCATCAAATTTATGGTGAACCTTGGATGGTGAAATTACTGATGTTTTACAGAAAGTTTATGGGGATAGGGCCCCAAAGAAATCAGCGTTTTACAAATGAATAACTCACCTTAAGAAAGAACAAGACAATGTTGAAGATGAAACCTACAGTGGCATACCATTCACATAATTGTTTTAGGAAAACAATAATCTTTTTGTCCTGATTGAAGAGAACAAACAACTAACAGCAGAAACAATAGCTAACACTACAGATGTCTCAGTTGATTCTGCTTTCACTATTTTGACTGGAAGATTAAGGTTGAGTAACCTTCCACTCAATGAGTGCCAAAACTATTACACCTACATCAACTGCAGACTAGAACAGAGCTTTCAATGGAAATTTTAAACAAGTAGGATCAATATCCTGAAGCATTTCTTTAAAGAATTGTAACGAGATGAAACATGACTTCACAAGTATGATCCTGAAGACAAAGCACAATCAAAGTAATGGCTACCATGAGGTAGAAGTGGTCCAGCCAAAACAAAAACAGACCAGTCAAGAGCAAAGGTCATGGAAACAGTTTTTTGGAATGCTCAAGGCATTTTTCTTCTTGACTCTCAGGGAAACAAAAGAATGGTAACATCTGTTTATTTTGAGAGTGTTTTGAGAAAGCTAGCCAAAGCTTTAGCAGAGAAATGTCCAGAAAAGCTTCAATAGAGTCCTTCTCTCTGGCAACAATGTTTCTGTTCATTTTGTCCATCAACCACAGGCAATTTTGTAAGCGTTTCAATGAGAAATCAGTAGGCATCCACCTTACGGTCCTGATTTGGCTCCTTCTGATTTATTTTTGTTTCCTAATTTTAAAAAAATCGTGAAAGAGCACCCAATTTTCTTCAGTTAGTTTGTAAAAAGAACTGCATAAACATAGCTAAATTATCTCAGGCCTTTAAGGATAGACTAAATAACCAATACCATAGTTTACAAAATTGTCTTGAATTTAATGAAGTTTATGTTGAGAAATAAAGGTTATATTTTTAATTTTTATCTTTTAATTTTATTTTTATGAACTTTTTGAAGTACCCTCATATACTCCTTCACGAGTAGTACAAGTACCTGATATTAACAAAATATTCTTAATATTTTCTATTATTAAGGATATCCATCCCTCTATCACTGCTGTTATTTATTTTACTTGTACATAAGCATACATATATACACATACATAATGAAATACATTATTGCAATTATTATTTTGAACAAACTCTCATCTGTTACACAAATTAAGAAGAAGAAAAAAGAAATGTTTTTCTTTTAGCTTTGCTTTATTCATTCTGTGATACTCTTTCTTTATGTACCTCCAGGTTTCTGACCTATGTTATTTGTCTTCTCTCTGAAGAATTTCTTTTAAGATATCTTGTAAGACAGGACTTCTGGCAACAGATTCCTTCAATTTTTGTTTGTTTGAGAACAATGCTATTTCTTCTTCACTTTTGAAGGATAGTTTTACAGGGTACCGTATTCTAGGTTAATAGCATTTTTTCCTCAATTCATTAAATTTCATTCCATTCTCTTCTTGTTTGAATGGTTTTTGAGGAGAAGTCAAATATAATTCTTATCTTTCATTCACTATAAATAAGTTTTTTCCTCCTTCTGGCTTATTTCAAGTTTTTTTTTTCTTTTCTTTTCTTTTTTTGAGTTGGAGTCTCACTCTGTCACCCAGACTGGAGTGCAGTGGCCGCTCCCAGCCACCGCAGCCTCGACCTGCTGGGCTCTGGCAATCCTTCCGCCTCAGCCTTCCAAGTAGCCGGAATTACAGGAATGCACTACCATGCCCGTCTGATTTTTTGATTTATTGTAGAGATGAGGTCTCGCTGCCCAGGCAGATCTTGGACCTGCGGGCTCAGACAATCCACTCACCTCAGCCTCCCAAAGGCTCGGGATTACAGGCTGAGCCATCGAGCCTAGCTTTTTTTTTCTTATCTTTGATTTTCTATATTTTTTAAGTTTGCATATGATATGTCTTGGTGTAGTTTTTTGGCATTTATCCTGTTTGATGTTATCTGAGCTTCCTGGATCTGTGGTTTTGTGCCTGACGTTAGTTTGGGGGAAATTCTCAGTCATTATTGGCTTCAAATAGTGCTTCTATTCCTTTCTCTCTCTTATTCTGGTAGTACTTCTGTTATGTGTATGTTACACATTTTCTAGTTATCTTACAGTCCTTTTTATGTTTTTTTTCCCCCATTCTTTTTTCTCTTTGATTTTCAGTTTGGAAGTTTCTATTCTCATAACCTCAAGCTCAGAAAGCTTTTTCAACCATGTTCAGCCTACTAATAAGCCCATCAAAGGCATTCTTTATTTTTTGTTAGTATTTTTTATTCCTAACACTTATTTTTGCTTCTTTCTTAGCATTCCACCTCTCTGCTTACATTAGTCATCTGTTTTTGCATGCAGTCTACTATTTCCATTAAAGCTTCTAACATATTAATTATAATTTTTAAAAATTCCAAGTTGGGACTGGGCACAGGGGCTTAGCCTGTAATCCCAGCACTTTGGGAGGCCAAGGTAAGTGGATTGCCTGAGTCCATGGGTTGAGACCAGCCAGGGAAACTTGGCAAGACCTCGTCTCTACAATAAAAATCAAAAATTTTTAGGGGGGGTTAGCGCCTGCCTATAGTTCTGGCTACTTGGAAGGCTGAGGTAGAAGGATCACCTGAGCCCAACAGGTCGACACTCAGGTGGCCTTGAGCGTGCTGCTGCACTCTAGCCTGGACAATGGAGTGAGACTCCAACTCAAAAAAAAAAATTCCAAATCTGTTTATTGTTCCAACAGTCCTTCCTGTCATATCTGATTCTAGTTTGGATGTTTATTTCATTTCTTCAAATTGCATATATATTTTTTCTTGCCTTTTAGTATGCCTTGTAGTTTTTTATCAAAAAATGTACTAGGTAAAAGGAACTGAAGTAAATAGGCCTTTGATGATGGGGGGAGGGCAGGAAACTTCATCCTATAGTCCCATGATTAGATCTCAGTCTTTTGGTAAGGCTGTGCTTTAGGACCGTAAACTTCACAATCCTTTATGACTGGATTTCCCTGGAGTTTTTAACTCTGAGAGTTGTCCACACTGAGTCTCCAGAATTAATCAATTACATTTTAGTTTTTCCTGTGTAGGCACTATCTCCTGTGAAGTTCTGTTTGTAGGTTTCTGCTTAAGTTGGGATTCTCTATTCACTTTTCTGTCTCTCCAATTTGGGGGGCAGTAGTTTGTTCTGTGACCTCCTTACTCTGGTGAATCTAAAAAGAATTGTTGATTTTTTGCTTTTAAATGTTGTTAGAATGAAGTGGCAGCTTCTAAGCTCCTCACAAACAGAAGCTGCAAGCATGATTTTCACTTTTACAAATTTGAACAAGCAAAAAATATCCCATTACTTTATATTTCTTCTACTTATAAAATATACTTACTATATGCAAAGTGCTGTTTTAAGTGCTTTATGAACTTAAACTCATTTTCTTTTCAAAACAACCCACAAAGCAGTATTTTTAATCACCTCTCCAATTTAAAAGTGGAGAAACTGAGGTTGAAAAAATTGACCAAGAGAACACAGGAGTCTGGCTCCAGACACTATGCAGGCAGCCCTTTTAAATTCAACTTAATTTGATTTAAGTTCTCATTCTCCTAGACTAGAGTTTCTTCTTGCTTAGTTGTAAGGAGATCCTGGGAGTCATATTAAAGAGAAGACCATGGGATGGTGGGGAGGCCCTAGTCTTTGGCCCTAAAAATACACTCTTTGTCCAAGTCCATTCATTCCTCAACAATGAGAGCTCCACTGTGTATATCTCCCAGATGGGACCTAGAGTTTGTTAAGGACTCTCAGTAGTGGTGTAAATATGAACTCATTTTCTATTTTCCCATAACTATTTCCAACTGTTCTGTGTTAAATCCCCTTCCTTGTTTCTCAATGACATCATGGGAAGACTTTATAACTTTCACTCACTTTTTTTTTTTTTGAGTTGGAGTCTCACTCTGTCACCCAGACTGGAGTGCAGTGGCCGCTCCCGGCCACCGCAGCCTTGATCTGCTGGGCTCCGGCGATCCTTCCGCCTCAGCCTTCCGAGTAGCCGGAATTACAGGCATGCGCTACCACGCCCGGCTGATCTTTTGATTTATTATAGAGATGAGGTCTCGCTGCCCAGGCGGATCTCGAACCCGCGGGCTCAGGCAATGCACTCACCTCAGCCTCCCAAAGGGGTGGGATTACAGGCTGTGCCACCGAGCCCAGCTATTTCACTCACTTTTAAATATTAAAAGTCCAGTCCAGTTTCAAGCTTGTCTCAAAGGCACTTCAAAACTCATTTTGTGCCCTTTCTTTGCCCTAGAGCCAGGTGGGGAAAGCAGCAGGGTGCTGGCTTGGCATCACTCTGATACATCTCCCATCCCTACCCCTCAAGGCAGGTTTCTCTGATGGGAGAGTGGCAGGACAGTAGAAGGATCTCAGGCCTCCTTCTGATTGGGTCTGGAGTTTCCTGGGTGGTGATGACAGAAGCGGTTTTCGGGTGATACTTACCTCCACCCCAATAATTCCAATCTAAGGACCAACTCCAAAAGAGGCCCCACCAGGAATCTGTGCCTCAGTCTCTCCTCTAAAGGAGTGCCTGACTGAACTCACCAGGGCCACTCTGTCCTAGTCCATTCTCTAACCTTCTGCCCCTTCCTGGGAACCATGGGATGCACTGAGGTCCTCCCCTACTTCCTCCAGGGTCTCTGGGAATGTGGATGGGTTTGCCTACATCCTTTCCTTCCCAGGTCTGCTCACTTTTGGTTGACAAAAAGTGGCAGTCATTTCCAAGGTTGAGAACCACCCTTACTTTGAGGTTCCCCCAAGTACTCTTTTTAAAATATACCAAGCCAGGATAGGTGGCTCAGTCTGTAATCCCAACACTTTGGGAGGCCGAGACTAGTGGATTGTCTGAGCCCCTGGGTTCAAGACCGGCCCGGACAACTTGGTGAGACCTCATCGCTCCAATAAATCAAAAAATTAGCCAGGCATGATGGTGTGTGCCTGTGGTCCCAGTTGCTTGGAAGGCTGAGGCGGAAGGACTGCTCGAGTCCAGAAGGTCGAGGCTGCGGTGGCCACGAGCGTGCCACTGCACTCCAGCCTGGGCGACAGAGTGAGACTCCAACTCAAAAATTAAAATTAAATAAAATAGACCCCATTCTGCTCAAAGAGCAGCTCCAAGGTGGGCAGTAACAGCTCAGTCAGGTGGCAAGATGCCATTCTTCTCTTATTGCAGACAAAAAGTCTCTTTAAAAAGTGTCTCAAGCCCTCCCCTAAAGTAGGCTTGGTGGTATGTGAAGAACATCCTGCCTCCCCATCCCCTCATTGGAGAAGAGTGGAAATCTTGTCATCGCCAACACAATACTCTCTAGATGGAGGAAAATGGCAGCCTCCTTGCCCTCCTTGGGGAGAGTGGTTGGTGACTGCCTGTGCCGAGACTGGAGCTGTGGTCACCTGGTGAACCCAGCGACAGGGTGACTGACAACTGGATTCCTGTGAACTTTCTTTAGTCTGGGCTGTATTGAACTCTGGTAGCCAGTTCTCAGTCCCAAATATGGCACGAAAGGAAAAATCTCTCTGTACCTCCCCTGAGAGCACAGCATTGGCAGATGGTGCTTCTTTCTGCCCACCTTGTGAGGGACTGTCAGAGTTACTAAGACTGCTTTGGCACTGCTATTCCTCGAGCCCACTGAGGACATTTTCTACTCAGAAGAGGGAACAGAGAAGGAGACACAGATTTCCCAATAATTCTATGAGAAGATACAGAGGCAACAACTGAGACCAGTAACTTGCCCCTGTTTTCAAACTCTAGCTTATGTCTGAAACCTTTCTTTCTAGCACATCTTGGCTTCCTGACAGGGTGAACTCATGTACCCAGGGAGAACCAGAGAGGATGGAACTTTTAAAAAATTGTTGGTTTTTTTTTTTGCGAGTTGGAGTCTCACTCAGTCGCCCAGACTGGAGTGCAGTGGCCGCTCCCGGCCACTGCAGCCTCGACCTGCTGGGCTCCGGTGATCCTTCCGCCTCAGCCTTCCGAGTAGCCAGAATTACAGGCATGTGCTACCATGCCCGGCTGATTTTTTGATTTATTGTAGAGATGAGGTCTCGCTACCCAGGCGGGTCTCGAACCCGTGGGCCCATGCAATCCACTCACCTCAGCCTCCCAAAGGCGCGGGATTACAGGCTGAGCCACCGAGCCTGGCTTAAAAAAAATTTTTTTTGAGTTGGAATCTTACTCCGTCGCCCAGGCTGGAGTGCAATGGCACACTCACAGACACCCCAGCATCGACCTGCTGGGCTCCTGCGATCCTTCTACCTCAACTTTCCAAGTAGCTGGAACTACAGGTGCGTGCTACCATGCCTGGCTCATTTTTTATTTATTGTAGAGTCGAGGTCTCGCCAAGTTGCCTGGGCTGGTCTCGAACCCGCAGGCACAGGCAATCCATTCGCCTCAGCCTCCCAAAGTGCTGGGATTACAGGCTGAGCCACCGAGCCCAACGTGAGGATGGAACTTAATCATAGACTGTTTCTTATATTATTGGTTCATGTTATTAAACTTCCATGTTGGTGTTAAACATGTTATGCCTGTGTATCTTATCTCCCTAACTAAAGTATAATTTCTGTGAAATCAAGGACATGTTGTTGATCTTTTTTTCCTCTTTAGTAGTTAGAGTATGCCTTATGAACTTATGTGAAAGCTTTGCAATATTTGTTGAATAAATAAGTGAATAGGAGACAAAAAATATTGTATACAAGCATCCTAATTCCCATGACCTGATAATAATACTGGCATAATTAGAGTAGAAAATATTCAATAAACTTTTGTAAAATTGAATAAATCTTACAGTCTTATGTATGTGACAGGTTAATGCTAACAGTAAGAGTCTCAGAGGACACAGTTATAGATTTTGCTGAAAAAATAAAACTTGAAGATTAAGACATAGGAACAAACTAGGTAAAGTTTTGACAGAAATGAAATCAAATATTATTTTCAAATCTCCAGGCCAGCCTGTTTCTTTCCAACATTTTCAACTGAAACTACTAGTTTTATAGTAAGAAGTAAAGTTACAATTCTTGAACCATGTGTTCATGTCTGACTGCAACTCAGTCATTTCAAATTTTCACTTGTGAGAGATGATTATAAAATAATCAGGTTGATGTTTACATATGGCTTATAGAGTCAGTTTTCTTGTTTTACAGCTGCACATCATACTTTCTTTTTTTAATATATCTATATCAATATTTTTTATTTTGATATTGTGGGGTACAGTTAAGGGTTAGGTATACAAATATGCTTGGTTCAGGCACCCTTGTTGATAAGGGATGTCTCCCCGTCCCCAGACAGATATTGACTACCGTTAATCCCACCTCCCTTCCCCTCCCCCATCATACTTTCAAAAGGTTTTTTTTAACTTGAAGCAATAGCAAAGGATCAATATTCAATCCGTTTGTGCAGAATATGATGATAGATTTGAGATCACCAAGGTCTGAGATACTTCAATGACCAAAAAGTCAATAAATCTCATTTATTCATTCAACAAACATCTATTGTGTGTTACTGGGCACCAGACACTGGATTATAAAGATAAAAATTATGGATCCTCTTTTTAAGAGACTGCAGCTATTGGGAACTCAGATATATCAATAGTCAGTTTCAACGCAGTGGGTTGAGTGTCATAGCAGAGGTGGTGTCATGGGACCACGCAGGGTGAGAACTAACCCAGACTTTAGATGTGAAAGGCGTCCTTGAAGAGGTAATAGATGAGAAACATTTTAAAAGATGAGGATTGACTAGATGAAGAGGGGAGAAAGTACACCCTAGGTTGAAGAGGATGACATATGCAAGAAGACCATTAGGCTGTATGATGACAAGCTTTTCCCCTGGAAGCCAGACAGAGCAAAAATAAGTTAGGAAAAGGAAGTGAGCCAAGAAAATAAGAAGCTTGTGTTTTCAGGAAAGCCATCTCACTAGCAATGGTCTTCCTGGATCTATTCTTCCCTTTTCCAGGATGACTAATCCCTGGGAAGGTAACTCACAGGAACTCAAAGACCAGAACCAGACAAGGAATTAGTCAAGCCTGAGGGCTGCGGTCATCCCAATTCCTCTGTGCTGACTTGACTCACCAAGTATCAGGATATGAAAGTCCAGGGCCAGGGGTAGAATTGCAATGTGAACATGTCCTATGGCACCCAGCATTGGCAGATTATAGCTAGTGGAGGAAAAACAGATTTAAAATACACAGAGTCATAAGTTAGTCTGTGAAGCACTAATGGTCCACAAAGAGAAACAGGTCTAAGCATTTTTCTGTTTGGAGCTGCTTGATGGCCAAGGTGGCACCCTTCATGGGGTTAGGGTTAGAGTACTTCAGACAAGCAGGAAGGTCCTTGACAGTGTTTCCATCAGGGTGTAACTCATGAGTGAATTATGAAAAAAATCCAGTGGGTCTTGGTCAGATTTTATAATGAAAATGCATAGGAAAAAATTATCAGAGTGATTCCTATAGATAGCAAAACTTGCATATTTTGCAACGAATATTTTTGTTTCAATTATACACATGTCTGTGGGTGAAGGTGCATGCATGTGTGCTTACTGAATTACCATGTAAAATATAATTTACCATGTAAAATATAATGGCTATGCTCATAGCCAACAGTTGGTAAACTATTCCTTAGCAGCAACCAAGGCCCGATCATTTACTTTAAGAATCTCTCCCTTAGAGAGGATGAAAAATGCAGAAATACGGATGGCAGTTTCCTGAGGGTCTGGACTGAGTGTGTGGCACAGAGTTTCAAATCTGAGGTCCAGAGGCAGCAACTGAGATCATCATCCCAGAAAATCTTCAGGTTTGTATTACTAAGGGAGGAAGTCTGGAGCTGGAAAGCCAAGTCAAAGCAAGGCAAACAAAAAAGACAAACCAGAAAGAGAGAACCAAAATGTCTGGGTCTGGGAGAACCAATGTAGGAGAGATTTGAGACAGTCCTCAGAAAGATGAACCTGAATCCAGGTGGCCTTGTGCCATCTTTCACAGTGATCCCAGTCATTGGGACGGGTATCAAGGAGAGCAATTCTGGGACATGCCAGGAAATCCATCACAACCCACCCAGTCCAGGCATCCTACAACCTCAGTAGTGCCCAATGAGAAAAAGGGCAGTGCCCAAGCTTGGGAGGCAAACTCCATCATAGGTTTGCTTTCTAGGGAAAAATGAAAGGGATTGCTTGACCTTAGTGTCCCAGAGAGCAGAGAACTCGGGCTTCATCTGCACTGCTGGCTCTGGAGGTTGGTGTGAGCTAGCAGAGTCTCTGGGCAAGAGGGTGTCATCATCATTCTAAAGTCTAGGCTGTGCATTCAGGGTGGAATAACACCCTTGTCAGGGACTCAAAGAATGGGTAATAGAACCCAGCCCCGAAAGGAAGAGAATTGGCAAGTCTCGGCTAAAGGGCTCAGGGCAAACCAGTCGCGCCAGAGAGGTGATATGTTTTGTTTTTTGTTTTTGTTTTTGTTTTTGTTTTTGAGGTGATATGTTAAGGTGAAAGACCACCTAATGGTTTCTTTGTTTTGCATGAATATGCATCGAGTTCATAAATACAATCCTTGGTGACAGGCCTGCCATCATCTCCAAGCTGCTCATATAAACTCTGATTTCCCTCTATTGATAAGCTACAAACAAGAAGAAATTGAAGGATGCCTCTTGTTGCACCATCTGTGAGAAGCAGAGTCAACAGTTAGATGCCAACCCATATGTTCACTTCTCTTGACCAGAGAGCAGGTCTGGGGAAGGGAGCTTGTCTCATAGCAGTTAGTACCATGCACGGGCATCTATACCAGAGTTTTGAAACCCAAATATTGGTATGTAGCCCCAGTAAAATAGACTGATCCACCTAAAATTAGGAAGCTACTTGACTGCTTTCCATCCCAACCCCCTCAGTGCTGACTTGACTCACCTGGTATCAGGACATGAAAGTCCAGGGTTGGGGTAGAACTGCAATATGAACACGTCCTGTGGCACCCAGCCTTGGCTGATTGTGGCTAGTGGAAGAAAAACAGATTTAAAATACACAGAGTCAGAAGCTAGTCTGTGAAAAATTTTTCTGATGATCAGATATGTACAATTCAGTTCTCAGCACTGCCTAGTCAAAACAGGAGTTCTGATTGGGCACTGTGGCTCATGCCTGTAATCCCAGCACTTTGGGAGGCCGAGGTGGGAGGATTGTTTGAGCCCAAGAATTCGAAACCAGCCTGGGCAACACAGTGAGAACTCGTTGCTACAAAAATTTTTTTAAATTAGCCAGACATGGTGGTGTACACCTGTAGTCCCAGCTACTTGGGAATCTGAGGCAAATCACCTAATTCCAGGAGGTGGCGGCTATAGTGAGCCATGATCGTGCCACTGCACTCCAATCTGGGCAACAGAATCAGACCCCAACAGAAAAAACAAAACAAGCCAGGCTCGGTGGCTCAGCCTGTAATCCTGCGCCTTTGGGAGGCTGAGGTAAGTGGACTGCCTGAGCCCGCGGGCTCGAGACCCGCCTGGGCAACTTGGCGATACCTCATCTCTACAATAAATCAAAAATTAGCCGGGTGTGGTTGCACACCCTGTAGCTCCAGCTACTTGGAAGGCTGAGGTGGAAGGATTGCCGGAGCCCGGCAGGTGGAGGCTGCGGTGGCCAGGAGCAACCACTGCACTCCAGTCTGGGTGACAGAGTGAGACTCCAACTCAAAAAAAAAAGAAAAGAAAAAAGAAAAAAAGAAATCAAAAGCAGGGTTGCATTCCGTATGCTTAGTGCTGCAATATGTGCAATTGTAAACACAACATATGTATTTTTATTTCTGATGAGAATCTCATAAAATAGGATATATAGAATTCCTGTGTTTTTAGGATGCATGCCTATAGCAGTACAATGAGCAGGACAAACATTTGTGTGCGGAGCCACGTGTCTAATGCATCCCAATGTATACTGGGTCATGTGACACATCTTGTCCCCACAAAGTCTGGCAGCTCCAGATGCAATTGCACGCGAGTTTGCCTCTAACAAAGCAAAATGAGAAATAAGCATCCCAGCGACAAAATTAATGTCACTCCGTGTACGAGCAATGTGATTACACAGTTACATAGCTTAATACAACATCACAGCCTTCTAAAACATGCATTTGTATGCCTTAGGGTTAGATTCATTCTGAATATTTCTGAAGTTTATTGATTAAATATGACGAAACGGAATAATCCGGTGGAAGCCAAAACATAATCAGAAAAAAAAGTGTGTTGTCATTGTCCTTTCAAATGTTATACACCACACTCACACACAAAAGATAACTCTGTGAGGTGATGGATAGGTTAATTAGCCGGTTTGTGGTAATCATTTCACAACATACACATATATCAAAACATCATCTTGTACACAGTAAATACATTCAATTTTTATTTGTCAATTATGCCTCAATAAAGCTGGAAGACACAATCGTTATAATTTGTAGTGACTTGTTTTCTTGTTTTAAATAGATATTTACTTTCATGCCTAAATTTTTGTTTTGTTTTTTTTAGAGGCAGGGTGTTGTTGTGTCACCCAGGCAGGAGCACAGTGGCATGACCAAAGCTCACTGCAGCCTCCAATTCCTGGGCTCAGCGATCCTCCCACCTTAACTTCCCTAGTAGCTGGGACTATAGTGAGTACTATACCCAGCTAATTTTTTAAAATTTTTATAGCGATGTTGCCCAGGCTGCTAATTTTATATGTATTTTTTTTTATTCCTTTTTACAGGAGCTTCCAAATTGTATAAGCTTCTGGCTCCACAAAACTAGACCTGCCACTACTACCTGTTGATTATGATGCTGATTCATCATACCCAGGTTGCTTGCTTGTTCTGTAAATGCTTAATAACTGTTTATTATGTGCCAAGCACTGTGTGAAGAAGTGCTTTAAAACTTTTATTTGCTTTTTCAGAGGGAGTCCTTTATAGAAAACTATCAGAATATTTTCCTGGTGTATCTGATAAATAATACAAACATCTAGGATTCACTACATTATTAGAAATGGTTTTAAAATTATGAATTCTGGCTAGGAACAGTGGCTCACACCTATAATCCCAGCATTTTGGGAGGCTGAGGTGAGAGGAATGCCTGAGCCCACAGATTCAAGACCAGCCTGGGCAACTTGGCCAGACCTCATCTCTACAATCAAAAAATTAGCTAGGCACAGTGACACGTACCTGTTGTTCCAGCTACTTGGAAGGCTGAGGCAGAAGGATCACCTGAACCCAGCAGGTTGAGGTTGCAGTGGCCGTGAGTGTGCCACTGCACTCTAGCCTGGGCGACAGGGTGAGACTCCAACTCAAAAAAAAAAAAAATGACTTCCTTGGAAGCATTTTTAACTATAAGAAAGTATAAAGTAGAACTATACGGAGTTTCCTGTTATTTTCTCAGAGTGAGAATTTTTCTAAGTTGTACATGTTAAATCCACCTTTCTGAAACTCAGTTTTCATTTGGTTGATTGTGTACAGTGGCCTAAATTTTCTTGAAAAACTAGATAAATGAAATTATGACATTGTGTAAAAGTTAAATATTACATTTTTTAAGAGAAGCATATGTAATAAATCAGTCAAATATCATTTTCCTGCAAAAGGAATTATAATTAAAAGTTTGGCTATATTTATATGACACTAGAGAGTGTTTAACAGTGACAATATAATTCAACAACTCTTCATAACATGATTCTTTTTTTTATATATGATCCAGAGATCTTTTATTTTTGACACCTATTAAGCCATGAATTCATAGGGAACGGGTTCCAGAAGCTCGGGCTCCTTCCCACTGGTTCTCACAAAGTGTGCTTCTCTGGGAGGAGCAGGCTGGCGCTTCAGCTGAAACCGCGTGCCTTTCTCCTTGGCTTCCTTCTTTTTCTGGTCATTTTCCTTCACACGTTTCAGGAAGTTATCTCGACTCCTCGAGTGCTTGAAGACTCAGTACGCACATTGATTCTCTTGACAAGAATCTTGCCCTTGACTTGTTTGTTAACGACAATGCCAACAGCATGCTGGGTGACATTGTGGACTCTTCCTGTCTTGCCAGGGTGACATTCGTGGGAATTCCTTTCTGAGCAGCACCCATTCCCTTGATGTCTGCAATATCACCTTTCTTGTAGATTCGCATGTATGTTGCTAAAGGAACAACTCCATGTTTTCTGGACACCTGGAGAGCATGTACCGCGTGCCCCTTGTCTGTCCCTTCATGTTCGTCATTTTGGGGAATTACTGGAAGATGGCAGTTCTGGCCAAAAAGACATTCATGTTTCTTTTATATCTAAAGTCAACCTAGATTTTACAAAATACTAGTCTTCTCTCTGTCTTTGCTGGATCTCAGCCCTGTGATTCGCCTTGTTCCTGTGTCCTTCATACCTGAACAGTGCCTGGCACACAGTGCAAACTCAATAAATACCTGTTGGACAAATGATTGAGCCATTTCATAACTTTCTATCAGGAAATAAGAGTGCTTTCCACCCTCTCAGTCAGAAACCTTTGGTTGCTCTGAAACGCTAACTACCAGATCTGTTAGACTATTTGTTTCTTTCTTCCTGCCTAATGTCAGCTTTGCAAGCATTATGCCAACACGGGGAGCCTAGATAATGTACGTGCATCTTGATGGGTTTTTTTAACTCTCTGTAGATGTTCAATTTACAAATGACAGCCTTACAGGTTTGTAAACATCCAGTTAGTCTGTCCCTCCAAATTTGTGAATTTCAGCAAACCTCATAATGCAGCATGATAAGTTCTGACTGTGAAATTCCAGCCACACAAACAATGGCGGAAGCGATCAATTGCTTTGACAATGCCTAATAGCTCTTCTCTGGTGCTCAGTCACTTCTGGCTGGAGTACTCAGAGTTTGACTATCATAAGCCATTATTACCTTATCAAGAGTCATCTTGTGTCTGCAATGCTTTTATTCTGGGCAGAAAAGGCCCCATTAGTCCTCAAATCACCCACACCTCATTTTTCTTCCGTTTCCATCCACTGTGACTCTTTCTTTGCTTCACTCTTTCTGGTCCAAAATCCTCATGCAAGTGAACACGTCTCCAGACTTCCAATTAGAATTCATGTTCTGATATATGATACTTTTCACTTTTGCATTTATTTTTTAAAAGCCTCAAAGAATCAGAAAATTAAATTTGATGAGTTATGCTGTTAACCATCATCTTTAATTGACAAGTGGACATGAGAATAAATACAAAATTCTGAAATAAATTATAGATCGGTTAATGCAATTTTCATCATTTTCATTATTCCTGTTGAAACTGATGGTATGGTTTTCCACTTTTGTGCCTATGTGTGGACTTCAATTTGCAAAGTGAGAATTTGTTCTTTTTTTCCCCCAAACATTCCTTGTAAAGTTTGAGTAAACTCATTTGTATTATCAAATGAGATTTTATATCAGTCTGTTTAGTAATCTCAAAAGTTGTGAACAAAAATGATCTATCTGGTCAACCAGAGTCCTACCAGGTGGAAATAATAATGTGTTTTTTCATGAAAATCTTTATAGAAAATTTTGTTCTCTTCTGCTTTGACTTGGCAAGCAAGTATTTAATAATAATCTAGGATAGGAATGTCATTTTTAAAAGTCCTCATAGTCATAGAAAATAAAATATCTTGTAGACACAGTGGCTCACGCCTGTAATTCCAGCACTTTGGGAGGCCAAGGCCAGAGGATCACTTGAGCCCAGGAATTTAAGACCAGCCTGGGCAACATAGTGAGAACTTGCCTCTTAAAAAATATAGCCTCGCTGGGCTCGGTGGCTCAGCCTGTAATCCTGCGCCTTTGGGAGGCTGAGGTGAGTGGATTGCCTGAATCCACGGGTTCGAGACCTGCCTGGGCAGCGAGACCTCATCTTTACAATAAATCAAAAAATCAGCCGGGCGTGGTAGCGCATGCCTGTAATTCCGGCTACTTGGAAGGCTGAGGCGGAAGGATCGCCGGAGCCCAGCAGGTCGAGGCTGCAGTGGCCGGGAGCGGCCGCTGCACTCCAGTCTGGGCAACAGAGTGAGACTCCAACTCAAAAAAAAAAAAAAAAAAAAAAAAAAAATATATATATATATATATATCTCCTAGATAATTTTCCATACCTTCTTCAGATTATCCTTTTCAGGGCCTTTTAGCAAGTTTTTATTTGTTGTTGTTTCAAATAAAGCAAAATTATTAGGGGCTTTTCAATATATGCCTCAAAAGCTAGGTAATTCTATTCCCTACATCACAATGAATATTTAACATTATTAGCAATTATATTCTGAAATTCTCTTATTTTTAGAATAAAACCATTCACATTTTTATCTTTCTCTGAACTTCTTATTAAAATGCAGAGATTCACATGAAAAAATATTTCTACCCCTCCATTTTGGAAAAAGTGTCATGGAAAATTGCACTAGCATTGTTTTGATTTAGCATCTTTAGAGAATGTCTTGATGATGGAACTTTTTCAATTGATAAAAACTAAGCATATGATGGTTGAAACATTATTAGTATTCCTCTGGAAACAGGCATCTCTATCAGAAATCTTATGTTTGAATAGGACCAAATTTGTCTTTGATAAAATCGCACGATTATTTCAGTGTCTTCACTCATATTATAGAAATGTAACAAATTTTGAATAATTTTACAATAACAACTTCTATAGCAATTGAAAAAATCTGATGAATTATTAATACAATTACTGCAAATCTGTACCATGCAACTGATCTCTACCAAGATTCTGATATTGCCATTATTGGAACAGAATCTCAATGCTATCACTAGAAATATTGAATGAAAAAATAGAAAAATTGGATGACACACTGACAAGGTAATCAGCAAGACTGCGGAGGCTCAGACCAGAGGAGAGCGGGTCATTTAATCAGCCACATGAGTCCGGGGAGGGATGTCGACTTCAAGAATTCTCACACTAATTTTAGTGTTTTCATTACAATATCTTATTCATTATTTGTACATCATGAACTATGTTACCATATTCAGAGAATTTTTTTTTTTTAGTATTAGTGCATGCTGCAGACATAGCATATGAGAGTGGTTGAAAACATAGACTTTGGAATGAAATTGTTGGGGTTCAATTCCCAGTTGAGCCACTTACTAGTCAGGAAATATTGGCCAAATCATTTATGTGCTATGTTTCCGTTTTCTTATGAAAGATAATATAGACCGGGTATGGTGGCTCACACCTGTAATCCCAGAACTTTTGGAGGCCCAGGCAAAAGGACTGCTTAAGCCCAGGAATTTGAAACCAGCCTGGACAACACAGCGAGACCCTGTTTCTATAAAAAATAAATAAGGCTGGGCGCAGTAGCTCAAGCCTGTAATCCCAGCACTTTGGGAAGCCGAGGTGAGAGGATTGCCTGAACCCATGGGCTCAAGAACAGCCTAGGCAACTTGGAGAGACCTCGTCTCTACAATAAAAAAAATCAAAAAATTAGCCTGGTGTGGTAGCTCACGCCTGCAGTTCCAGCTACTTGGAAGACTTAGGTGGAAGGATCGCCTGAGCCCAGCAGGTCGACACTGGGTTAGCCATGAGCATGCCACTGCACTCCATCCTGGGTGACAGAGTGAGACTCCAACTCAAAAATAAATAAATATAAATATAAATAAGAAAATTAGCCAGGCGTTGTGGCACATGCCTGTAGTCAGGAGGCTGAGGAGGGAGAATCTCTTGAGTCCTGAAGGTCAAGGCTGCAGTGAACCATTATCACGCCACCACCCTCCAATATAGGCCATAGATCAAAACCCCAACTCAAAAAAAAGGATAATATGCAAATAATAGTTTTTAAAGGGTTAATATGAGAATTAAATAAATTAATATTTATATAGCACTTAAGACAGGGTCTTTGAGATAATAAGCACCATTTAAACATTTAAAAAAAAATTTTAGAAGAGGACAAGGTCTCATTCTGTCACCCAGGCTGAAGTGCAGTGGCATGATCATACCTCACTGCCTCAACTTCCTGGGCTCAAGGAATCCTCCCATCTCAGCCTCTTGAGTAGCTGGAACTACAGGCATGAGCCACCACACCTGGCTAATTTTTTTAAAAAATTTTTTGTAGAGATAAAGAACTGTTGCCCAGGATGTTTTTGTTTTTGTTTTGAGAGACTCACTCTATCACCCAGGCTGGTGTGCAGGGGCACGCTCACGGCCACCCTAGCGTTAATAAGCTGGGCTCTGGCGATCCTTCTTCTTCAGCCTTCCAAGTAGCCAGAACTACAGGCGCATGCTATCACGCCCGGCTAATTTTTTATTTATTGTAGAGACAAGATCTTATCAAGTTGCCCAGACTGGACTCGAACCTGCAGGCTCAGGCAATCCACTCACCTTGGCCTCCCAAAGTGCTGGGATTATAGACTGAGTCACTGAACCTGGTCCAAGCTGTTCTTTCTTTTTTTTTTTTTTTGAGTTGGAGTCTCACTCTGTCGCCCAGACTGGAGTGCAGTGGCCGCCAGCCTCGACCTGCTGGGCTCCGCGATCCTTCCGCCTCAGGCTTCCAAGTAGCTGGAACTACAGGCAGGCGCTACCACGCCCAGCTAATTTTTGATTTTATTATAGAGATGAGGTCTCGCCAAGTTGCCCAGGTGGGTCTCGAACCCGCGGGCTCAGGCAATCCACTCACCTCAGCCTCCCAAAGGCTCGGGATTACAGGCTGAGCCACCGAGCCTGGCTCCAAACTGTTCTTAAACTCTTGAGCTCACACAATCCTCCCACCTCAGCCTCCCAAATAGCTAGGACTACATGTGCCACCATGCCTCGTTAATTTATTTTTATTTTTTGTAGAGACAGGGTCTCCCTATTTGCCCAGGCTGGCTTTAAGCGATCCTCCCACCTTGGCCTTCCAAAGTCCTGAGATTACAAAGGCATGAGCACCCATGCCCAGTCTAAATATTCTTGTATGTTTGTGGCTAGACAAATATATTTTGATGCTAAGATCTAATGTTACACACAATACTATTATGATTTTCTTGTGTTTTTGGAACAAGGCTGTTTTGTGCCGTGTTAGTCTTTTTATTTGTACTGATGCAAATTTGGATTTAAACAATATGAAAATTAGCCTAGATGTACAACCCAAATATCTAAGATTATGGTTTTGCCTTGTGATGTGAAAACCAATTTTTTTTTTTGCCTAAATTCCATTTCAACGAAATTACATTTTCAGTGAAATTGAAGAACATGCTGATCTTTGATTGACTATCTGAAGTTTCAAGAGCTCCCCAGAGGATTCATTTGGAGTCTTGAGAAAAACAAGTACTTGAACAGATACATTCAAAAAAAGTTACAGTTGGCATCAATAAACACAAAAAAGACAACTTCTGAAAGTGGGAGCTGTGGTGTGCTTGGTGTGCTTCTCAGATGTCCCCATGTCCTCATACGGGAAATACCCTCAGGTCAGTGGCCTGGGTCTTGTCTATCCAGAGTGAGATCCTGCCAGGAGACAGGAAACAACTCATCAGAGAAGGTGCCGAGTGTCTTACACCTCGGTCAGGTCCCCCTGAAACTCCTGCATTGCTCCCACATGCTGCAAAGCCACATCACCTGGATCTGACCCCTGCTGCCAGGGACCACTTCTAACCAGGCTTCCAGAGCTATCTCATTCCATTATTCATAGGTTATATCAGCGGGTGGCAAACGACAGCCCATGAGCCCAACACAGCCTCATGCATGTTTTGCTTTTTCAGCCCATACATTAAGGTTGGTTATTACATAGTAATTTTTTTTTTTTTTTGAGTCAGAGTCTCACTCTGTCGCCCAGGCTGGAGTACAGTGGCACAGTCACAGTTCACCACAGCCTCCACCTCTGGGCTCAGGGAATCCTTCCTGCTCAGCCTCCCAAGTAGATGGGACTACAGGTGCATGCCACCATTCCTGGTTATTTTTTTCTGCTTTTTATAGAGACAAGGTTTTCCCTGTGTTGGTCTCAAACTCTCAAGCAATACTCCCACCTTGACCTCCCAAAGTCCTGGAATTACAGGCGTGAGCCACCACTCCTGGCTCTATTATTATTATTCTTTCCTTTTTTTTTTTTTTTTTGAGTTGGAGTCTCAGTCTGTTGCCCAGACTGGAGTGCAGTGGCCACTCCCAGCCACCGCAGCCTCGACTTGCTGGGCTTCGGCGATCCTTCCGCCTCAGCCTTCCAAGTAGCTGGAACTACAGGCGCGTGCTACCACACCCAGCTAATTTTTTGATTTATTGTAGAGATGAGGTCTCACCAAGTTGCCCAGGCGGATCTCGAACCCGTGGGCTCAGGCAATCCACTCACCTCAGCCTCCCAAGGCGCGGAATTACAGGATGAGCCACCGAGCCCGGCTAATTATTATTATTTTCAATAGCTTGAGGGGTACAAATGTTTTTTGGCTACCAGGAATGGCTATTACTTTTTTTTTTTTGAGTCACAGTCTCACTCTGTTGCTCAGGCAGGTGTGCAGTGGTTCACTCACAGCCACTCCAGCGTTGACCTGCTGGGCTTAGGTGATCCTTCCACCTCAGTCTTCCAAGTTGGAACTACAGACGCACACTACCACGCCCCGCTAATTTTTTTGATATATTGTAGAGATGAGGTCTTGCCACGTTGCCCAGGCTGGTCTCAAACCCCTGGGCTCAAGCAATCCTCTCGGCCTCCCAAAGTGCTGGGATTACAGGCTTGAGCCACAGTACCCGGCAGCTACTACATTTTTATTTTTTTATTTTTTGAGTTGGAGTCTCACTCCGTCACCCAGGCTGGAGTGCAGTGGCACACTCATGGCCACCCCAGCGTTGACCTGCTGGGCTCCGGCAATCCTTCTGCCTCTTCCTTCCAAGTAGCTGGAACTACAAGCATGTGCCACCATGCCTGGCTAATTTTTTTTTAGAGACAAGGTCTCACCATTTTGCCCAGGTTGGTCCCAAACCCGGGGGCTCAGGCAATCCTCTTGCCTCAGCCTCCCAAAGTGCTGGGATTACTGGTTTGAGCCACCACACCCCACCTACATTTTTAAATGTCTGAAAAAAATAATCAAAGCAAGAATAATATTTTCGTGACAGGTGAAAAAGTATCTGATAGTCACATTTCAGTGTCTATTTGTTGTATGCTTTATTTGAACACAGATGTGGTAGACAGAATTCTCAGACAGCCACAATATTCCCACACCCTGGTGGATACATTCAGTATAATCTGCCCCCCTCAGGTGGGGGTGGGATGCTGAATATGATGAGTTGTCACTCCTGTGATTATATACAGAAAAGGCGAAAAGCTTTTGAAGATGGATTAAGACCCATCATCAGCTGACTTTGAGGTAACCAAGGGAAGATGAACCTGTGTGGGCCTGCCCTGTTCAGGAGGTCCCTGAGTCTCCTGCTGGGATGTACTCTCTTGCTGGTCTTGAAGAAGGCAGCTGCCATGAACTGGACGAGGTCTGATCATTAAGTTCGCAAACTTGCCAGTGTGCACGTATGTTGGCAGCACTGAACAAACAACTCGGTAACGTTTCATAACTTTAGTATATCAGTGTCTCACAGCTGTGTTCATGTCGACGTGGGGTGGTGTCTTGCTGGTTCATTATTGTTATTGTGTGTTTTTTTGTTTGTTTGTTTGTTGTTTTTGAGTTGGAGTCTCACTCTGTCACCCAGACTGGAGTGCAGTGACCGCTCCCGGCCACCGCAGCCTCGACCTGCTGGGCTCTGGCGATCCTTCAGCCTCAGCCCTCCAAGTAGCTGGAACTACAAGCGCACGCTACCACGTCCAGCTAATTTTTTTATTTACTGTAGAGATGAGGTCTCGCCAAGTTGCGAGGTCACGAACCCAATTGTGTGTTTTTATGTGCCATCGTGAGAATGTCAGAGCTCGAATAAGAGCAATGAACAAACATTAAATTTCTTGCTAAAGTTGGCAAGAGTGGAAGTGAAATCAGGAACATGCTAGTCCAAGTTTATAGGATAATGCCATGAAGAAAGCTGCAGTGTACAAATGGATTGAACTTCTTCTGAGGAGAGAGAAAGTGTCACCAATGAAGACATCAAGACGGCCAGTAACAAGCAGAACTGACAAAAATATTGTTGAGTTGTACGTCAAAATTGTCGGCTGTGAGAAGCATAGCAGACCAAATAAACACTGATAGAGAAACAGGAAGAAAATGTTAACTGCATGAGAAAAGTGTGTGCACTAATGGTCCCAAAGGAGCTCTTGCATCACGACAAGGCACCAGCTCACACAGCACTGTCTATGAGGGAGTTTTTAACCAGGAAACAAATAACTGCATTGGAACACCCTTCCTACTCACCTGATCTGACCCACAATGACTTTTTATTTTATTCAAAGATAAAGCAAATATTGAAAGGAAGACATTTTAATGACATTCAGGACATCAAGGGTAATATGATGACAGCTCTGATGGCCATTCCAGAAACAGAGTTCCAAAATTGCTTTGACCGGTGGACTAGGTGCTATCACCAACTCACAGCTTCCCAAGGGGAGTACTTTGAATGTGACTGTAGTGATATTCAGCAGTGAGGTATGTAGCACTTTTTCTTGGATGCGTTTACAAACTTAACTGTCAGACTTTTTTTTTTTGAGTTGGAGTCTCACTCCGTCACCCAGGTTAGAGTGCAGTGGCACACTCACGGTCACCCCAGTGTCGACCTGCTGGGCTCAGGTGATACTTCCACCTCAGTCTTCCAAGTAACCAGAACTATAGGTCTGCGCTACCATGCCCAGCTAATTTTTTGATTTTTTTATTATAGAGATGAGGTCTCGCCAAGTTACCCAGGCTGTTCTCGAACCCGTGGGCTCAAGCAATCCTTTCACCTCAGCATCCCAAAGTGCTGGGATTACAGGCTTGAACCACCGTACCCAGTCAACTGTCAGATCTTACATAACTTGTTGATCTGCCAACTAGCCTTTGAGTTTGGAAGAGGCTTGGAAACTTCAGATGAGACTGCATCCCTTCCTGATGCCTTGACTGTGGCCTTGAGAGACCATGATCTCAGCATCCAACCAGACAGAGTCCTGGCCCATGGAAACTGTAAGATAATAAATGTATGGACCAGGTGTGGTAGCTCACACCTGTAATCCTAGCACTTTCAGAGGCAGAGGTGAGAAGATTGCTTGAGCCCAGGAGTTCCAAAACAGCCTTGACAACCTAGCAAGACCTAATCTCTACCAAAACAAAAAAAGCAAGGTGTGGTGGGACATACCTGTAATCTGCTACTTAGGAAGATGAGGTGGAAAGATCACTTGAGCCCTGAACCCAGAAGGTCAAGACTGCAGTAACCTGTGATCATGTCACTGTCCTCCAGCCTGGATGTCAGAGTGATACCCTGACTCCAAAAAAAAGTATGTTGTTTTAACCACTAAGTTAGTAGTTGTTTACGATTCAGCAATAAAAGCAACACGTTAGCCATGCTCCATTGTTTAAGTATTGTCTATGATGCTTTGGAGCTACAATAGTGCAACTGACTAGCTGTGAGACATACACAACAGAGCCCACAACACATACAATATATACCAAAAAAGTTTTCAAGCACCTCGATTATACAATTATGACCCAGAATCACACATACCCAACCACCCTGCAACTATATAATAAGGCTCAATCTGTGATTGCTCACAACTGATGAATAAGTAACGAACTTCTTGCTACAAGCAAAGTTTTTCTTACAGATTTAGGAACAAAAACTTCCACACTGGCCAGGTTCAGTGCTCATACCTATAATCTTTGGGAGCCTGAGGTGAGAGGATTGCTTGAGACCAGGAGTTTGAGACCAGCCTGGGTGACACAGCAAGACTGCGTCTCTACAAAAATCAGAAAATAAGCCAGGCATGGTGGTGCATGCCTGTAATCCCAGCCACTTGGGAGGCCAAGGCAGAAGGATCGCCTGAACCTAGGAGTTTGAGGCGAACCATGAGCATGCCACTGCATTCCAGTCTGGACTACAGTGAGACTCCGACTCAAAAACAAAAAAACTTCCATGCAGACCGTGACGCTTCCTCAAGGAAATATACTCCTTTAAACAGTCTCATGAAAAGACCCCTTTTCTAGCCCCCGTACTCACTTTGAAACAAATCAGAATTTTCTGATTAAGTAATTTTGTACTTCAAACAACTTTAAACTACAAACAAAATAACTCCGCTTGATGATCCAGGCAACGGCTCAATATTGTTTTCACCTTATATTGTACTCAGCTTTGCCTGGCAGCTACAATTCCACGGACTTTCCCATGAAAGCTATTTGGAGGGGGTTGCAGACACACACTCCTGCACGGTCATACCTGGACAGCCACCATCCCAGCAGCGTGATGTCCTGACCGCCACACTGTTCCATCGCCCTGGGTCCTTCCTCACATGGGATGGTCCAAACAACGCATGTGTTCAGAAAAACATTATGAAATATCTCCTTCCTGCCAGATGGGATTCAGCAGTAAACAGGGCAGATGTGGCCGCTGCTGCATGCTTACAGGCTAGACATGCATTCAGTAAGAAATTGGAAGTAAAGGCAGTGAGTAGCACGGTGTCATAGGATCACTGGCCCAGGGCCCTGATGCGGTGTGTGCCCTGGAGGCTTCTCTAAGGAAATGCTAGAGAAACTGAGGTCCAGACTCCACAAGAGCCTGAAACAGGCCTGTTTCTAACCCAGTGAAAACTTTGGTAGCCTGGTTGGCATGGGGACCACCTAGGAAAGCTTGTTTAAAATCCTGACACCAGGCTATACAGCAGAATCTTAGGGCCAAGAGTAGGCAGCAGTATATATATTTTAAAGCTTCCTAGATCATTCTAGTGCATTCAAGTGAGCACCCAAAGTTACAGTCTATATTCATCTTTTCCTCTTTCTCCCGTCATAAAGAAGAAATGTTCCCCTGCCAATCTAGAGCAAATACTTCCAAACTGTTCTTTTTTTATTTTTATTTTTTTGAGACAGGGTGTTCTCACTCTATCACCTAGGCTGGAGTGCAGTGGCATAATCCTGACTCATCACAGCCTTGACTTCCTGGGCTCAGTTGATCCTCCTGCCTCAGCCCCCTGAGAAGCTGGGACTACAGGTGCGTACCACCACATCTGTCTTATTTTTATTTTTTTGTAAAGATTAGGTTTCACTATGTTGCCCAGGCTGGTCTCAAACTCCTGGGTTCAAGCAATTCTCTTGCCTTGGTCTCCCAAAGTGCTGAGATTACAGGTAGGAGTCACTGCACCTGGCCCCAAATGGTTCCTAATATCCTGCCCCCTCCTGCCTTCTCAGGAAATCTAGTGATGATTTCTTGTCTTCTCTTTCTTCAACTTCTCCTATCTGTTGGCATTCATCATGCTCAAATCTCACCTACATTTTTTAAAAGTCCTGCTGGATCGCACCCACCCCTTCCAGGTACCTCTTTCTCTCTTCTTCTTTATAGCTAAACTTCCTCAAAAAGTGGTCTACACTGTTTGTCTATACCAACTCACTCTTCAACAAACACGACCTGGTGTTGGCCTCCAGGTCCCATAGGTTACGGGCAACCTCCCCACCCCTCAAGACAATTAATCTTTGCAGTCCTCGATCCACAAGGTCTCACAGCAGCGTTCAGGATTTCCCCCCACTTCTAGAAATAGTCTATCCCCTTGGGATTTCCCAAGTGTCTAGGCTATATCTTCTCCCTTTATCTCCCTACCCACCTCTATTCTTTCCATAGATGGTCTTACCTTCTCCAGTGGTAGCAAGCGAGTACCATCCAAGTGTGGCTGAATTTTCTAGGCAAGTGCTCATCAAATCACGATCCCTGCAAAACTCAGGAATTCAGATTCCAGAGCCTCACTCCAGACCTACTAACTTAGAATGTCTGGAAACTGAACTTAGGAATCTGGGTAGGTAGCAGTCTTCCCCAAAATGAATCTTATGCACCATCACGTTGGGGACCGCCCCCCCTTCACACCCATCCCTCTGACTGCCTGTGGGATATTTCTACTTGGATACTTCACAGGTCCCATACATGCCGCATCTGTGTGGGGGATGTTCTCGGTGCTCACTGACATCCAGCTGTCCTCCTTCCTGGGCACACAGAGGACCATACCTCAAGGCCCCTGCAGTGACACAAAGTTGTGTGACTTGCCCTGAACAACGGACTGTGAACAGGAGAAACGTAGGTCCCTTCCAGACTGAGGCTGTGGATGCCAATCTCACGCCCCCTGCCCTGGCAATCTGGAAGTCCTGGTGGGAAAACAGAGTCACAAGATGAAAAGTGACAGGATTTCTCTCACTGCTCGGAAGGTCGCTGTCAAAGGTACAACAGACATTGTGTAAGTAAGAAGCAAAAGCTAAACTTTTGCTGGGCTAAGTCCCTGAGATTTTGCGATGAATGTGTTATACTAGCATAATTTAGCTCATCCAAAATGGAAAGTCATCCTCTCTCTGGTTCACCCCGCTCCCAGGCCACTCCTCCTTCTAGTGGTCTCTCTCTGTTCAGTTGGTGAGACCAGAAGCTTTATGCTTGCAGTGATTAGAGAGGTTCTCATATATGAGGGGGAAACCCCCCCAAAAAAAAACCATAATTATTTTTTGGAGAGCGGGTCCCTTGTAGTACAGGCTTCTCCCACTAGGTAAGTGTTCTAGGAACCCACCAGCATCAGTGTACCAGCTAGCATTGTTAGAGGCTGCATTCGGCTTCGGTGAATTTTTTGGTTTTTTTTTTTTTTTTAGAGATTCCTTCAGTGTGTTTGCCCATTTCATGATGGGTGATTTATAAGTGCACCTGCCCACACCACACTGAGTGTTCAGCAGTTTTTGACCAAAAACAACATGACCCCATGCCCTACCCTCTTCCCTATGCCCCTAATCTCACCCCGAGTGACTTTTGTTTCCCCAGATGAAAAAAAATCTTTAAAGTGAAACATTTTGTTGATGTGGAAGAGGTGAAACAAAAAACGGCAGAAGCACTAAAAAGCATCAAAACTGATGAATTCAAAATTTGTTTTGAGCAGTGGAAAAAGCATCTCAATAGGTGTATTGCATCAAATGGAGAGTACTTTGAAGAAGACTGAAATTTAAACATGTAAGAATAAGTACACAATTTTTAATAAATAAAGTCTGGGTTTTTGGGGGATCCCTCATATTTTTCATGTTTTCTTGGAGAGGAGCAGTAATCCACCCTACACTCCAGGAGAAAGCTATACTGGAGAATGCTTCTTAGTTACTGTCCACCATCACTGCCCTCTGTCTCTAGTAGGAAGAATGAGTTACTTATCTAACAAGAGTCTTTGAACTACCTCTACTGTCACTTGCCCTGCATAACCTGACATCGTACTTTAATCCTCTCCTAGTTCTTGGTGTCTGAGCTCAAATGACACAGAACTAAGAGGGAAGAAATAAGAGAATTTTATTTTTAGTTGAGGTCTCACTCTGTCACTCAGGCTGGAGGGCAGTGGCATGATCATGACTTACTGCAGGCTCCACCTCCTGGGCTGAGGCAATCCTTCCACCTCAGTCTCCTGAGCAGCTGAGACTACAGGTGCATGTCGTCACTCATCACACCAGGCTTTTTTTTTTTTTTTGGTAGAGATGAGGTCTCACAATGTTGCCCAGGCAGGTCTTAAACTCTTGGGCTTAAGCGATCCCCCCCCACCTTAGCCTCCCAAATTGCTGGGATTATAGGCATGAGCCACCATACCCGGCTGAAAATAAGAGACGAATGGTATCCCTAAATCCACACTAGGAAAAGACAGAGACCACAGCTTTTCTTTTATCTTGTTTCCCATTCTCCTCTCAGCACAGAGCATATGGAAGGACGTAAGTATATGTTGACTTATTGGCTAACTTCATTTCATTATTACTTGCTGAGATGCTTGAGTTTCCATGATAGCTCAACTCCTACAGAAAAAAGCGTACAGAATACTTAAAAGCAAGACGCTCACATACAATCTGGGTCACACAGACATCATACTTTCTTTACCACCCAGACACGTCCCCATGCCCATCTGAGGATTTTTTTCAGAGACAAGAGTACAATGCAGCTCACGACATTCCCCCTGTCCCAGTCCCCTCTTGTTCTGTGTGCTCAGGGTGGTTAAGGACACAGGCTGCTCACGCCTGTGCCTTATGTCAGTCTAAACGTTCACATTTCCATGTCTGTGAAGTTTTCTGAATCTTATTACATGGTGCATTATTCTATTCTAAAATTCTTCTGTTCTTACCCTTTATGAATTTAAATTAAACTAAAAGCTAGCAACGTGGCATTTCCCTCCTTGTTTTAAATTCCCTTCATTCTGTTTTGGTAGGGTCTTGTAGGACAATAGTTACATATTTATTTGCTGCAATTATTTATTCCAATTATTTCATGAGAGCCTACAAGATGTCAGTTGCCGGGTTAGGTACAAGGGACAATATGGTTAACGAAACCAATAGGAGTCCCTGCCCAGAAGGAATCTGCAGTCTAGTGAGGGCAGGAGACAGACTAATTAATTGATCCCACGAATGAAAACAAAATTACAAACACAGATAAGAGCTTTGGATAAAAGAACATGATTTCATGAGAGCATCTTAACAAAGTCATCTGACAGAGACGGGAAGCCCTCAGGAAATGTCTCCTGAGGTGGACACAGGAGGGAGGAAGTGGGCACAGGGGAACATCCAAGGCTCAGGAAGGGGATGGAGCAGAAGGAAGGTTAGTGCCCCAAACCCAGAGAGGCAGGAAAGTGGTACAGGGAAGACCCAGGGATACTGGGCAGGGAGATGAGCAGAGATGTATCTTGACAGAATTTCCTGGACTTCAGCGTGAAGAACAGATGGCAGGGGCTGAGGCATGTGGAGGCCAAGGGAGGAGGGTACTACATCTCTCCAGCAAAGATGCTGACAAACTTGTCTATAGTGTGGCAGTGGGGAAAAAGAGCGGTGATCAATTCAAAAAATCTAAATATCTGAATAGTAGGCCAGGTGTGGGGGTTCGCACCTATAATCTCCGCATTTTGGGAGGTTGAGGTGGGTGAACTGCTTGAGCCCAGGAGTTTGAGACCATTCTGGGCAAGATAGTGAGACCTCGTTTCTACATTTTTTTTTAATAGGCCAGGCATGGGAGGTTGTTACTTGGGAGGCCGAGGCAGGAGGTTCCCTTGAGCCCAGAAGCTCAAGGTAACAGTGAGCTATGATCATACCATTTTGTTGTCATTTCAGCAATGTTCACAGTATCTTCACTGGGAATAGATTCCATCTCAAGAAACTACTTTCTTTGCACTCCAGCCTGGGTGACAGAGCCAGACCATGTCTCTAAATATATATATATATATTTGGAAAGTAAAATCATAGCTAGCCCTCCTAAAACACCATGTGCCTTTGCTACAACAGCTACCAGCCACTCATGGCTATCAGGACATGTGTCAATTCATCCAAATTGAGGTGTGCTATAAGCATGAAATGCACACCAGACTCCAAAGACTCAGCACAAAAAGAAAACTTAAAATGCCACACAAATAACATTACATTCATTACACATCAAAATGGTAATAGCTGAGACCTACAGGCATACCTCAGAGATATTGCGGGTTGGTTTCCAGAACACCACAATAAAGCAAGTATCGCAATAAAGTCATACCATTTTTTTTGGTTTCCCAGCGCATAAAAGTTATGTTTACACCACACTGTGGTCTATTAAGTGTGCACTAGCACTATGTTTTTAAAATGTTTATTTTAAAAATACTTCATTGCTAAAAAATGCAAACAATCATCTGAACTTTCAGTGAGTTATAATTTTTTTGCTGGTGGAGAGGCTTGCCTTGATGTTGACGGTGCCAACTGACCAAGGTGGCGGGCACAGAAGGCTGGAGTGGCTGTGACAAGTTCTTAAATAAGACAATAGTGAAGCTTGCTGCATCAGGTGACTCTTTCTTTTTTTTTTTTTTTTGAGTTGGAGTCTCACTCTGTCGCCCAGACTGGAGTGCAGTGGCCGCTCCCGGCCACCGCAGCCTCGACCTGCTAGGCTCCAGCGATCCTTCCGCCTCAGCCTTCCGAGTAGCCGGAATTACAGGCATGCGCTACCACGCCCAGCTGATTTTTTGATTTATTGTAGAGATGAGGTCTCACTGCCCAGGCAGGTCTCGAATCCGCGGGCTCAGGCAATCCACTCACCTCAGCCTCCCAAAGGCGCGGGATTACAGGCTGAGCCACCGAGCCCAGCTGACTCTTTCTTTTACAAAGGATTTTTTTGTAGCAGGTGATGCTGTTTGGTGGCATTTTACCCTCAGTAGAACTTCTTTCAAAATTGGAGTCATTCTTCTCAAGCCCTGTCACTGCTTGATCTACTTAGTTTGTGGAATATTCTAAATCCTTTGTTGTCATTTCAACAATGTTCACATCTTCAGTAAGAAGAGATTCCATCTCAAGAAACTACTTTCTTCTTTGTTTCTGTGATAGATCACTGAGTATGGTAGACTCTAGATCTATCATATCAGTTGCTGCGAAATTCATGACTTTGTCTTTATTTATGGCTACATAATATTCTATCATGTATATGTACCATATTTTTTAATCCAGTCCAGTTTTGATGGGCAGCACAGTTGGTTCCATGTTTTTGTTTCAATAAACATACATGTGCAAGTATCTTTTTAGTAGAATAATCAATTTCCATTCCTCTGGATATATTCCCAGAAGGAGGATTATTGCTCGGTCATATGGAAGGTCAATTTCTAGTTTTTAGAAATCGCCACACTGTTTTCCATAGAGGCTGAACTAGTCTTCCCTCCCACCAACGTGTAGAAGTGTTACCCTTTTCTCCATATCCTCCCCAGCACCTAACATAACACTACAAAAAAAGGGATTGGCAGTAGTGGGACCCTGCCAGGGGAGGGCAGGGCTAACCTCAATAAGGGTGCCTGCTCCTAATCCAGGTTAAGTGAGGTCCAACGGGAGGCCCCACACTTCACCTGTACCCAAACCACCTGTGTACCCAATCCTGACTTATACCCCACAACTTATTAAAAATAAATAAATAAATAAGAGGCCGAGCTCAGTGGCTCAGCCTGTAATCCCAGCACTTTGGGAGGCCAAGGGGAGTGAATTGTCTGAGCTCACAGGTTCAAGACCAGCCCGGGCAACTTGGCCAGACCTCATCCCTACAATAAATCAAAAATTAGCCAGGTGTGGTAACGCATGCCTATAGTTCCAGTTACCTGGAAGGCTGAGGCAAAAGGATGGCTGGAGCCTAGAAAGTCGACGCTAGGGTGGCCGTGAGCATGCCACTGCACTCTAGCCTGGGCAATGGAGTGAGACTCCAACTCAAAAAAAAAGAAGCCATTTTGTTTGCTCATTCATATGAAGCGACTCCTCACCCGTTCAAGTTTTATCACAAGACTACAGCAATTCAGTCCCACCTTCAGGCTCCACTTCTAATTCTAGTTCTCTTGCTATTTCCATCACATCCCAGTGACTTCCTCCACCAAAGTCTTGAATTCCTCAGAGTCATCCATGAGGGTTGGAATCAGCTTCTTCCAAACTCCTGTTAATGTTATTTTGGCTTCTTCCCATGAATCACAAATGTTCTTAATGGAATCTAGAAGGATGAGTTATTTCCAGAAGGTTTTCAATTTTCTTTGCCCAGATCCACCAGAGGAATCGCTATGGCAGCTACTACAGCCTTACAAAATGTATTTTTTAAATAATAAGACTTGAAAGTCAAAATTGGCTGGGCATGGTGGCTCAAGTCTGTCATCCTAACATTTTGGGAGGCAGACGCGAGAGGACTACCTGAGCTCAGGGGTTTGAGACTAGCCTGGGCAACTTGGCGAGACCTTATCACTACAATAAATCAAAAAATTAGTCGAGCATGATGGTGTGCATCTGTAGTTCCATCTACTTGGAAGGCTGAGGCATGAGGATCGCCTGACCGCAGCAGGTTAAGGCTGCAGTGTCCGTGAGCTTGTCACTGCCCTCTAGCCTGGGTGACAAAGTGAGACTCCTACTCAAAAAAAAAAAAGTCAAAATGACTTCTTGATCCATGGATTGCAGAATGGATATTATGTTAACAGGCATGAAAACAACTTGTACAACTCCATCAGAGCTCTTGGGTGACCAGGTTCATTGTCAGTGGGTAGTAATATCTTCAAAGAAATCTTTTTTTCTGAGCAGTAAGTCTCAATAGTGGGCTTAAAATAATCAGGAAAAATACACTGTAAGTAGAAGTGCTGTCGTCTGGGCTCTATTGTTCCATTTATTAGGCACAGGCAGAATAGATTTAGCATACTTTTGAAGGGCTCTAAAATTTTCAGAATAGTAACTGAGGTTGGCTTAAACTTAAAGTCACCAACCGCATTAGTCCCGAGCAAGAGGGGCTAATGTTCTTCGAAGTTTTGAAGCCAGGTATTGATTTCTCTAGCTATAAAAGTTCCAGATGGCACCTTCTTGCAGTAGAAGGCTGTTCCATTACACTGAAACTCTGTTGCTTAGTGTTGGCACCTTCATCAATGGCTAGATCTTCTGGATACCTTGCTGCAGCTTCTACAACAGCACTTGCTGCTTCAACTGTACTTTTATGTTATGGAGATGACTTCTTTTCTTAAATCTCATGAACCAACCTCTGCTAGCTTCCAACTTTTCTTCTGCAGCTTCCTCACCTCTCTGTCTTCATAGAATTGAAGTGAGTCAGGGCTTTGCTCTGGGTTAGGCTTGGCTTCAGGGAATGCTGTGGCAGGTTTGATCTCTCCAGAGCACTCAGACTTCCTCCATATCAGCAATAAAGCAGTCACTTTCTTCTTATTCGTGTGTACACTGGAGCAACACTTTTCATTTCTTTCACGATTGTTTCCTCTGTATTCATAACTTGGCTGACTGTTTGGTGCAAGAGGCCTGGCTTTCAGCCTGTCCCAGCTCTCAACATGGTTTCCTCACTAAGCTTAACCATTTCTAGCTTTTGATTTAAAGTGAGAGATGTACAACTTTCCTTTCACATAAGCACTTAGAGGCCATTGGAGGGCTATTAATTGGACTAATTTCAATATTGGTGTATTTCAGAGAATTGAGAGGACCAAGCAGAGGGAGAGAGATGGGGAATGGCCAATCTGTAGAGCAGGCAGAACACATACAACATTGCTTAATTATTAATTAATATTAACTTATTATTATTTGATTAGTTAATTAATATTAAATGATTAATTATGTCCATCTTACATAGGCACAACTCATGGTGCCCCAAAACAATTACAATAGTAACATCAATGATCACTGATCACAGATCACCATAACAGACATCATAATAATCAAAAAGTCTGAACTATGGCAAGATCTGGCAGGGTGTGACACAGAGACGTGAAGTGACCATCTGCTGCTGGAAAAATGGTGCCAAGAGACTTGCTTGATGCAGGGGTCGCCATAAACCTTCAATTTATTAGAAACAAAAAGTATCCGTGAAGCACAAAAAAATAAAGTGCAATAAAATATGTCTGTATTGAGTTAAGTAAAACATTTTCTAATTGATTTCACTGTTGCTTGTTCCTTCTTTTTTTTTAATGTGGCTAGGACATGCATGATTCACATGCTACTTTTATTTGACAGGATGGCTCTAGACATACCAAGTCTCTTAATTCTGACAGCAACCCTTTAGACTAAATACCACTTACTGGAAACAGAGGCAGACGGACCGACTCCTGCTGTAAATAGCCACCCAGCTAGTAGAAGGTGAGCTAAGATTTGAACTCATATGGTCAGGTTCTAGAATCTGTGCTCTTAACCACTACACTTGCACTGTCACTTGGAAGAATTTAATGCTAAACACCTAAAATTTTTAGATTTTGCTGTAGTGGCCTAGAAGAGATTTTAGTCATTAGCATACAATATTAGTCAGGGTCCTTCAGAGAATCTTGTTGTCCTGAGAACCTGGAAAATATAGAATAAGAAGAAAATATAGGTATATACATATAAAAATACATATTTTTAAATGAAGAGTTGGTGTCCGGCCAGGCTCGGTGGCTTAGCCTGTAATCCCAGCACTTTGGGAGGCCAAAGTGAGTGGATAGTCTGAGTCCATGGATTCGAGACCAGCCTGGGCAACTTGGCGAGACCTCATCTCTACAATAAATAAAAATAATTAGCTGGGCGTGGTGGTCACACCTGTAGTTTCGGCTACTTGGAAAGCTGAGGAGGAAGGATCACCGGAGCCCAGCAGATCGATGCTGGGATGGCCGTGAGTGTGTCACTGCACTCCAGCCTGGGCATCAGAGTGAGACTCTAACTCAAAAACAAAAGAGTTGGTGTCCGTAAATATAGAGGCTGAGAAGCTCCATGATCTGTCATCCACAAGCTGTGGAACCAGGAGAGCCGATGCTGTAATTTCAATTCGATCTTGAAGGCCTGAGAACCAGGGGAGCTGATGGTGTAAGTCCCAGTCCAAAGGCAGGAGACAATCATTGTCCCAGCTCAAGCAGAAAGACAGGAGGAGAACAAACCCTCCCTCCTTCTGCCTCTTGTTCTATCCAGGCCCTCAAGGAATCGAATGATGTCCACTCACAAGTGGGTGAGGGCATGACGGTTCACTCAGTCTACTGCTTCAGAAGTTATTCTCTTCCAAAAACCCCTCACAGACACACCCAGAAATAGTGCCTCACCAGACACCTGCACACTCCATGTTCCAGTCAAGCTGACACACAAAATTAGCCATCACACACAGGAGCGCTAATTATAAAAATCAGCTTTGTATCTTTTTTTATGTATACTGCTGATGCACTCTTTCACATCCAAGTGCAGATGCCATTTCTCAACTTTAAAATGCAAATAATATATGAACTTATCTCATAGCATTGTTGTAAGGATTAAATGAGATCATTCGTGTCAAGCACCTAGAACAGTGTCTGACACATAGTGAGCTATTATTATGATTACTACTAAAGGGAAACCAAGTTTGTGGTATTTGTACTACATAATATGTTTTCTTCTCATTTGGTGGTTTGTTTCATTTTATTCTTCGTCTTTTGCCTCTTATTTTAGCTCTTGTGCTCTTTACTTAAGTAAGGGTGATTTGGCTGTAAATAAACAGTGAGAATGTGCATCTGAAGTCTATGTAAAAATATACCAGAACTTTTTTTTTTGAGTTGGAGTCTCACTCTCTCGCCCAGACTGGAGTGCAGTGGCCACTCCCGGCCACCGCAGCCTCGCCTGCTGGGCTCCAGCGATCCTTCTGCCTCAGCCTTCCGAGTAGCCGGAATTACAGGTGCACGCTACCACACCCAGCTGATTTTTTGATTTATTGTAGAGATGAGGTCTCGCCTGCCCAGGCGAGTCTCGAACCCGCGGGCTCAGGCAATCCACTCACCTCAGCCTCCCAAAGGCGCGGAATTACAGGCTGAGCCACTGAACCCGGCCAGAACTTTTCTTATTGTCCTAGAATCTCAGCTAAGGCCAATGCTAAAGACCAAAGGCATTTAATCTGTCATATTCTAAATATGTCATTATTTGGGGCTAGTCATTTCACTCCAGGTATTATGAGAAATGTCAACAAGTAACTTTGTATTTTGCACTTTATTTTCTTTGAGTTGTGGGGTACATGTGAGGATTTACTATATACATAAGTTGTATGCAGGTGAACTGTGGACTTTTTTTTTTTTAGTTGGAGTCTCACTCCATCATTCAGACAGAAGTGCTGTGGCACACTCACAGCCACCCCAGCGTTCACCTGCTGGGCTCAGGCGATCCTTCCACCTCAATCTTCCAAGTAGTCGGAACTACAGGCATGTGCTACCACACCTGGCTAATTTTTTTATATAGAGATGAGGTCTCGCCAAGTTGCCCCAGGCTGGTCACAAACCCATGGGCTCAAGCAATTCTCTCACCTCGGCCTCCCAAAGTGCTGGGATTACAGGCTTGAGCCACCGAGTCTGACCCAAGTTTGGACTTCTAGCGGGCCCTCTCTCCCCGACAGTGGACCTGGTTCCTAGTGTGTTGCCATGTACCTCCATCGCTCCCCCCTCCCTCTCTCCCTCTCTCCCTCCTTCCTTCCCTCTCTCTCTCCCTCCCCAGCAGTGTCCAGCACCTGGCCTTCTCACCCTTGTGCTTATGTGACCAGTGATCATGGCCTGTTTATGAGTGAGAACATGCAGTATTCCGTTTTTTGTTTCTGTCATAGTTCACTTAGTTTAGTGGTCTCCAGCTGCATCCATGCTACTGCAAAAGGCATGATTTTGTTCTTCCAAGAAGCATCTTTGGATGGTCCCTATCATCGACCACTTCCCTTCACATCACCCTTTTGGTACAAAGGGGGAATTGAGAGCAACTAGATGGCACCAGGGACACGAAGTGTGTAAGACTATTCCCTCTGCTCATCCTAACAGGGACCTCAAGAGACTCACTGGTCAAGACAGGGCTGGCTGAAGGAAGAGGGGACCAGCCTGTCATTCCACAGTTAGATGACTGAGTAGCTAGCTAGTGTGGTGATCTGCCCCCAGTGCTTGTGGCCATGTAAAAGAGGATTCTGGTGATGTGACATGATAGGGCGGGAGAGGCAAGCATGAGACTGCCAGGGGAGAGGAAGTCAGGACCACCCTCTTGAGCTCTTGAGGGAGAAAGGGACGGAAAACAGACCATGTGTTACCAGAGAATTGGCTCCAGATGGTAGCAAAGACTGGGTCTGTCACAGCAGGAAGGACAACAAGGTACATACATCAGAGAATTGCAGTAGAATGTCACCAGCCAGGGTCTGCTATAAGATACAGCCATATCTTTTTTTCTTTTCTTTTCTTTTCTTTTTTGACTTGGAATCTCACTCTATTGCCCAGGCTGGAGTGCAGTGGCATACTCACAGCCACCCCAGTGTCAACCAGCTGGGCTCCGGTGATCCTTCCACCTCAGTCTTCCAAGTAGCCAGAACTACAGGCACACACTACCATGCTGGCTAATTTTTTATTTATTGTAGAGACGACGTCTCACCAAGTTGCCCGGGCTGGTCTCAAACGCACAGGCTCAGGCAATCCACTCACCTCGGCCTCCCAAAGTGCAGGGATTACAGGCTGAGCCAAGTTCTATTTTTTTAAAAATACTAGACACCCCTTATCAACAAGGGTGCCTGAATGATGCATATTTGTAAACCTAACCCTTAACTGCACCCCACAATTTTAAAATAAAAAAATATTTTTAAATGTTAATATCTCCATACTACCTGCTAGGGTTTGCAATTATTTATGTAAACACAATAACAATTTTCTAGTGGAATTAGCCCCAGGGAAGCAAGGAAGAGTCCTAGTTAAAAAAAAACAAAACTATTTTTACTTTTGACTTTTTTCACCACCATACTTCAATGAGGCATCCCTAACCCAAGTATAAAATCACCAAAGATAATTTCATGAGCCTCAGTAGAGTCCTGGCCAATAAATAATTCTAATCCCAGATTCATGTTCCTCAGTGACACACTGATTTTTAATGGTAAGTTCTAGACAGAATGCATATCAGTGTAGACATAACAGTTTTGTCTTGAAGACTATGCATAAACTACAAAAGCACTCAGTGCATTTCTAGCAATAAAACCCAAGAACACAGATTATGCGAGAGTCTGCTGGCCGCAACAAAGAAAAATTGACAGACAAAAAACCCAAGATGCTAATAAGAGTGGCTACTGAACTATGCTCATTTAAATGGCAACCCATCACCTAAAGGAGGAATGCAATTAGCATCCATATCGCTTCTATATATTCACTTATTTTTAAAAAGTAATCGTTTCTTGATGTGAGATGTTACCAGTTTCTTCTTTTGTCTTATTATGATTTTCTTCTAAACCAATGAAAAACAAGAGGGAGCTGTTATCCACTATTTAAAACCAAAGCCCCTTGGGATGATCTGTACATGCGACATTCACAGTTGTCACATTATCCAAAGGTCACATGTAAGATAGAAGGAAGAGAACAGACAACCAAAATATTTTAGTTTTCTATGGACACTGTTCCACAGGCCACCAGGAGGGATCAAAGGATGTGGCTTTATCTGCTATAACAATTATTTCTGTCTGCAGGACACTGAAAGGGTGCAGAACATGGGTGGGGGCATGGGCTTTGCAGTCTTGGCTTCACATTCAATCCTAACTTCCTCCTTGTGCAGTTGTGGGAAAGTAACCTCTCTAAGCCTCAGTGTCTTCATCTGGAAAATGGACATCAACCATCCGGCAGGCGAGAGGACTGAGGTAATGAAAACAAATACTTAGAGCAATACTTCATGCATAATACACGCTCGATCAATGTGAGCTGTTGCTATTATTGTAAACATTCACGGAGTGTTTACACTCACTCCTTTCTCTCCTGATAAAACAATGTTGGGTCAATCCCACTTACTAAAATCAAGTACAAATGAGAAAATGCTAAACTTGGAGGAAGAAAATTGTTTGACACATGAACCCCTTTCTGGTTATCAGTTCAATTTCAAGAAGCAGCTTATCTCCTAACCAGAGAAATAAAAGACCCTTACAACAAAAACTACAAAACACTGCTCAAAGAAATCAAAGACGACACAAATGGAAAAATATTCCATGCTCATGGATTGGAAGAATCAACACTGTTAAGATGTCCATCCTACCCAAGGTAAGCTACAGATTTATGCAATATCCATTAAGTTACCAGCATCACTCTTCTCAGACCTGGAAATAACAATACAGGAATTCATATGGAAACATAAACGACAACGAATAGCCAAAACAATCCTCAGCAAAAAAAAAAAAAAAAAAGTGGGCCGGGCTTGGTGGCTCAGCCTGTAATCCCACGCCTTTGGGAGGCTGAGGTGAGTGGATTGCCTGAGCCCGTGGGTTCGAGACCCGCCTGGGCAGCGAGACCTCATTTCTACAATAAATCAAAAAATCAGCTGGGCGTGGTAGCGCATGCCTGTAATTCCGGCTACTTGGAAGGCTGAGACAGAAGGATCGCCAGAGCCCAGCAGGTCGAGGCTGCGGTGGCCGGGAATGGCCACTGCACTCCAGTCTGGGCAACAGAGCAAGACTCCAACTCAAAAAAAAAAAAAAAAAAGTGGGAGACCAGGGGTGGTACCTCAGTCTGTAATCTCAGCACTTTGGGAGGCCGAGCTGAGAGGATTGCCTGAGCCTGGGGATTTGAGAGCAGCCTGAGCAACTTGGTGAGACCTCGTCTCTACAATAAATCACAAAGACTAGCCAGGCGTCTGTAGTTCCAGCTACCTGGAAGGCTGAGGCGGAAGGATGTCCTAAGCCCAGTAGGTCAAGGCTGTGGTGGCCGTGAGCGTGCCACTGCACTCCAACCTTGCTGACAGAGTGAGACTCCAAATGTAAACTAGTGCAGCCTCTGTGGAAATCAGTGTGGCGATTCCTAAAAGCTCTAAAAATCGACCTTCCATATGACCCCGCAATCCCCCTACTGGGAATATATCCAGAAGAACTCAAATCACTCTATAAAAAAGATACCTGCACACGTATGTTTATCACAGCATTGTTCACAATAGCAAGATCATGGACTCAACCATGCTGTCCATCAAAAGAGAACTGGATTAAAAAAATGTGGTACATATACACAATGGAATATTACACAGCCATAAAAAAAGAACAAAATCATGAATTTCACAGCAACCTGGATGGAATTGGAGTTTATAATACTGAGTGATCTCTCACAGAAACAAAGATCTGATTATCACATGTTCTCACTCATAAGTGGACCTTGAACAACTATCATAATACTATAAGAAAAGGACTGACAGTGGCAAGAAACTATGGAGGGGGACAGGGAGGGGAAGGGAGGTAGGATTAATGGTAGTCAATATCTGTCCGGGGACGGGGAGGCACACCTCATCAACAAGGGTACCTGCACAATGTATGTTTGTACACCTAACTCTTAACTGTACCCCATAATTTTAAAATAAAAAATATGTATTAAAAAACAAACAAAGTGGGAGGTATCACACCCCCAGACTTTAAACTTTATTGTAAAGCTACAGTAATCAAAACAGCCTGGTATTGGCACAAGAACAGGCATACAGACCAATGGAACAAGAGAGAGATTCCACAAGCAAAACCTCAATTTCTCAACCAACTCATCTTCAACAAAGCCTCCAACAACAACCACTGGGGAGAAAAGAACCTAGTCAGTAAATGGCACTGGGAAAACTGGCTGACCACATGCAAAAGATTAAAATAAGACCCCTACCTATCATCATATGCAAAAGTCAACTCTAAATGGATCAAAGACCTAAGCATAAACCTCAAACTATAAGAACGTTAGAAAACGCAGGAGACTCCCTTATGGAAATTGGAACTGGCAACCAATTCCTGATCAAAACCTGAAGTGCCCATGCCATAAGAGATAAGATAGACAAGTGGGACCTCATCAAACTGACAAGCTTCTGCAAAGTCAAAGAAACCATCAAGAGAGCAGGGAGACAGCTCATGAATTGGGAAAAAATATTTGCCAACTATATATCTGGCAAAGGCCTAACAGCTAGGATCTACAAGGAACTCAAACGTGCCGAAAAGAAAAAAAAATAGCCCATTACAAAGTGGGCAAAAGATACGAATAGGTACTTCTCAAAAGAAGACATACCAGCAACCAACAGATACATGAAAAAATGCTCAGCATCAGTAATCATCAAAGAAATGCAAATTAAAACCACACTGAGATACCACCTAACTCCAGTCAGGTGGCCAGCAACAATAACAAAAACAAAACAACAGTTGCTGGAGAGAATACAGGGAAAAGGGAACACTTCTACACTGTTGGTGGGTGTGTAAACTAGTACAACCTCTGTGGAAAACAGTTTAGTGATTCCTAAAAGATCTAAAAATCGACCTTCCATATGACCCCGCATTCCCCCTACTGGGTATATACCCGGAGGAACTCAAATCACTCCATGAAAAAGATACTTGCACACACATGTTTGTTGCAGCATTATTTACAATAGCAAAAACATGAAACCAATCATGCTGCCCATAGAAAGAGAATAGACTAGATTTTCAAATGTGGTACATATACACAATGGAATAATACACAGCCATAAAAAAGGATAAAATTATGAACTTCACAGCAACTTGGATGGACTTAGGGTCTGTTATAATGAGTGATCTATCACAGAAATAAAGAACTGAGTACCACATGTTCTCACTCACAAACGAACCTTGAACAATTATCATAATACTATAAGAAAGGGATTGACAGTAGTGGGAAACTGCCAGAGGAGAGGGGGAGGGGTTGGCAGTAGTGGGAAACTTCCAGTGGAAGGGGAACACATCTCATCAACAAGGGTACCTGCATAATGAACATCTGTATACCTAACTCTGAATTGTACCCCACATCTTCAAATAAAAAAATTTTTTAATTTAAAATTTAAAAATGGGCTGGGCACGGTGGCTCAAGCCTGTAATCCCAACACTCAGGGAGCTCAAGGTGAGAGGACTGCCTGAGCCCACAGTTTCAAGCCTGGGCAACTTGGTGAGACCTCATCTCAACAATAACTCAAAAATTAGCCAGGCATGGTAGCGTGCCCCTATAGTTCCAGCTGAGTGGCTGAGGTGAAAGGATCTCCTGAGCCCAGCAGATTGACACTGGGGTGGCCATGAGTGTGCCACTGCACTCCAGCCTGGGTGACAGAGTAAGACTCCAACTCAAAAAAAAAAAAAAAAAAAAAGGAAGAAGAAGCTTGTCATCCAAAGGAAGCTCACAGATCTCCCAGAAGCCACTCTGAGAACCGCTCCGTGACATGGACACAGTGTGGTACAGTGTGGTTTGTGGTGAGTCGAGGTCAGGCCTGCCCACGGGCAGAGAACATAGGTGAAAAATTCCCGGACCCTGCAGCAGAGGCCCCAAAACTGAGACTGGGAGTCACAGCTTGCTGAGTGCCAGAATAACGACCTTCGAAGGTAGCATAAGGGCCAGGTGTGGTGGCTCACACCTGTAATCCCAGCACTTTGGGAGGCCAAGGAGGGAAGATCATTTGAGAACAGGAGTTCAAGATCTGCCTGAGCAACATAGCGAGACTTCATCTCTACAACAAAAGCAAAAGCTTAGCCTGGCGTGGTGGCATGTATCTGTAGTCCCAGCTGCTCAGGAGGCTGAGGCAAAAGGACTGCCTGATTCCAGGAGGTCGAGGCTGTGGTGAGCCGTGACTGTGCTACTGTACAATAGTCCAGCCTGGGTGACAGAGTGAGACACTGACTCAAAAAATAAAAAAGAAAGAAAAGAAAAAAGAAAAGAAAAGAAGAAGGTAGCAAAAGCTGTTTCTGGGTGATGATGTGACTGGGGCATAAGCGACAACAGACCAGCAGCCCTCTGTCCTCTGAGCGATCTGGAGTCATCTCCCCCATGCAAACCCCCAAGGCCTCCAGGCAGAAGTAATCCTCTATGAGAAAGCCAGGGAGGCAGAGAAGCCATTTCTCTCCATCAATACCCTTAGCAAGAGTAAATCCTTCATACGGCTTTTTAGCAGCTTTGCTAGTAAATCAGAGTAAGAACAACCTTGAACTGAGTCACCCATCCTCATGCCTGGTCAGGCCCAGCCCACATATGTGGCCTCCCTCCGCCTCCCGCCCACCTCCCAGGGCAAACATGGCTAATGGATCGTAGCACTGTGTCTTGCTGAGTCCAAATGAACCCCGCAATTCTTCCCAACACTGGACTTCAGATGGTTACTGCCATCCACCCAGTGAGCAAATAAACTGGCCAAATCTGACCGACGCAGGATTTTATGCAGGAGACTGAGAAACACTAAACAACTCCACGTTAAAGGGATTTGAAAACCATAATCAATGTGTGCTCCACTATCTTTCAAACCAGAGAATGTATATGATAAACATAAAGAATACTGGCCAGCCTCAGTGGCTCACACCTATCATCTCAGCACTTTGGAAACTCAAAGCAGGATAATCGCTAGAGGCCAAGAGTTCAAAACCAACCTGGGCAACATAGCAAGACCTCTCTACCAAAAAAATAAAAATAAAAAAATTAGCTGGGCGTGGTGGCGCTCATCTGTAGTTCCAGCTACTTGGGAGGCTGAGGTGGGAGGATCGCCTGAGCTGAGAAGTCAAAGCTGCAGTGAGCCAGGATCATGCCACTGCACTCCAGCCTGGGCGATAGAGTGAGACCTCAACTCAAAAACAGGAAAAACAATATTACTTGGTATCGGCCCATCTTCCTTTAGAAGTTTACTGTTTTCATGGCTTTCCAATCTCACATCTATTTTAAAGACTCCTCTCTGTTTCCAGAGTGTTCCTGATTCCTGCCTCTCTCGCACACTCTTAAACGAGGTGGCCACTGAGCGGCTGGATCCGGCCTCTCCATCTGAGAGCACTTCTCCTCCATTTTAGACTTTTCAGAATTTAATACCCTCTCCGTGTCACTCTCCATAGAGCCATGAGTGGGCTCCACCTTCCCTGCAAAGTGGTGATTTAACGTGTGAATTATACGGTTATTAGAATGGGTGTCAGGTCAACAGTGTAATATATATAACGTAGAGGCTGAGGGGCTGAGAAGCTGGGTCTCTGTCTGGATGATTTCTGGCGCTTCTTTTAATGCTGTGTCAATTATTCTTATGACCAATCACTCACAGCTGTCTATTACCTTCTAATAATAATAATAATATTTTTCACTTAACGTTGCACCTTTCACCAGAGGATTCCAAAGAGCTTTGCAAACATTCATTAACACTTTATGAAGTGGGCAGGTAATATATAAATACCAAGTCACATGTCCCTGAACAGCAGCCGTTCATCGTTCCCCTGACACCACGTCAGGTTAGGGCAGACACCAAAAGAGACTGCATAAATGAAAAGTCACGCACCATCATTACCGGCAGTTACCAGGCGTCCGCGGGGGCCGGCCGGAGGGCCGCCTTGTCCTCTCGTCTCTCAGCGTGGCAGGAAAGCTGGTCAGTTCCTGCCTCTTGCTACCTCTCCTCACACACAAACTCCGCTCCCTGAGACTCAGTATAGACAATCCAGAATACCGGATTATTTCAGCCTCATAGTCTTGGAATCCCCGTTAAGAGGAGGTTGTCCCCACCAGAGAATACTTCTGGTTGTCCTACACATGATCTTGATGAAGGAACAGTAAATACCTCCATACCATCCTCAGAACAAAAGGGAGTGGTTGACAGCACACACCAGAGGCTGGGAGGAACGTGCTCTCAGACCCTAGGCAGTTAAAATAAAGGGGAGTGGGTTTGGGTGGCAGCAATGTCCACCTGGGAAATAGCCATGAGGGGTTCCTAATGGCCAAGGTTACTGTGCCCCAGGTGAGTGATGATGGGGACAGGCAGAGGACAGGAGTCCCCCTGAGCCCCTATTCTTTTATTCTTTTCTTTTTTTTTTCTTTTTTTGAGGTGGAGTTTCACTATGTCACCCAGACTGGCGTGCAGTGGCACGATCATAGCTCACTGCAGCCTCAACCTCTTGGGCTCAGGCAATCCTTCTGCCTCGGCTTCCCAAGTAGCTAGGACTACAGGTGCATGCCACCACACCTGGCTTATTTTTATTATTTATTTATCTTTGTAGAGACATGGCTTCACTATGTTGCCCAGGCTGCTCTCAAACTCCTGGGATCAAGCAATCCTCCCAATTTGGCTGGGATTATAGGAGTGAGCCACTGTGCCCAGACTGAACCCCTACTCTCTATGTAATTTGTCTATATGGGAAGATAGAATTAGAACCAGTGGCCTATTTTGAACATTCCTCTTGACTTTCTGTGTGTGTGTGTGTGTGTGTGTGTGTGTGTGTGTGTGCGCGTGCACGCGCACGTGTGCTGGTATATTAATCAGGATAGGCTTGGTTAGGCTGTGGTAGTAAACATCATCCAAAATCTTGGAGTGTTCACACAAAAATTATCAGCTTTTTTTCACCCTAAACCCACTGCAGGTCCAGGTGGCTCTTGGGGACACTGGTGCTCCATGTGGTGACTCACCATCCCAGGCTGCAATCCTAGGCATCTCTGTCTCAACATGATCATTCCCGGTTGGCCTTGGTAGGGAAAAGAAGATGGGAAATAACACACCAGCTTTTAAATACTTTTCCTGGCCGGGCTCAGTGGCTCAGCCTGTAATCCCGAGCTTTGGGAGGCTGAGGTGAGTGAATTGCCTGAGCCCGCGGGTTCGAGACCCGCCTGGGCAACTTGGCGAGACCTTATCTCCACAATAAATCAAAAATCAGCCAGGCGTGGTAGCGCACGCCTGTAATTTCGGCTACTCGGAAGGCTGAGGCGGAAAGATCACTGGAGCCTAGCGAGCGGATCGAGGCTGCGGTGGGCGGGAGTGGCCACTGCACTCCAGTCTGGGCATCGGAGTGAAACTCCAACTCAAAATAAATAAATAAATATTTTCCTGGAAGTGACATGGGTCATTTTTATTCACCCTGTTGACTAGAACTAGTTGCACTGTGCCGTCTGACTAGTGGAGGGGCAGAAAGACACGGTCCTCTCTGTGTCCCAGGAGGGAAAGAAAACGGGAAACATGAGTGAGCGTTAGCAATGTCTGCCACAACTATTAAGTCCTGGTTTAGCTTGGTACCGCCGCAGTGAAATGTTCTATAGACTTCCAAGATGATGTGATTAAGCATCGACCAAGAGTGTCATGAAACATGGACTGGCTTCCCTTGTCTCATTCTCTGTGGACATGGTTGGGCTGAAGATAAATATTAGATATCACTCAGATACACCCAGGGCTTCCTCCATGTGTCTTCCTGCACAAACCTAAGCTTTCTCCCAGCAATTATTCTCCCAGACATTCTTTCTTCTTTCTTGGGTCTTGGGTCAGCATTTCCCTCCTTTCCACTCCATATTTCCTTTACACAGATAGTGTTTTTGTTTGTTTGTTTGTGTGTTTTGAGTCAGAGTCTCACTCTGTTGCCCAGACTGAAGTGCAGTGGCATGCTCATACTCACCCCAGCATCGACCTGCTGGGCTCAGGAGATCCTTCTGCCTCAACCTACCAAGTAGCCAAAACTACAGGTGCATACTACCAACCTGGCTAATTTTTTTATATATTGTAGAGATGAGATCTCACCAAGTTGCGAGACTAGTCTCAAATGCTGGGCTCAGGCAATCCTCTCACCTCCGCCTCCCAAAGTGCTGGGATTACAGGCCTGAGCCACTGCGCCTGGCCAACAGTGTTTTCTGATTGCAAAAACATCTTTTGATGGGGAGAGTCATATGAGCCGATATTTCACATTCACTATGGAAGTACTGTCTTGTCTCCTTCCTAAAATCCAAAACATGATGATCATGACACTGACTTATGCGGTATTCACTCTCCATCACCCACCACTGTGTTGTCCATATTGTTTCCTAATCATTGTCGACATAATTGGGTTAAGAAGATATTTTTCACCCTAATTCACTACTCCTTTCAAAGAAGAGATTTTTCTTAAGGAAGACTTTTCTCAAACCAAAACAGATGTTGTGTTCTTCATATTAGTAAGAGTGTGAAGCAAAAATGCACACACACCCTGCTCTACTCTCAGCCAGAAGCCTCTTCCTTCCTCCCACCCCTCTGGGCTCAGGGCCCCCAACAATCCTTCACTCTCATTTGGAAGCTGGTTCAGGGCAGACAGAGTCTACTGTGGCAGCAAAAAGTCAAGGCAAAGGGGAGGAAAAGGAGAGCTCCATGTCACCGTCAAGTTCCCGGCAACCTTTCGGTCTAATTCTTTCTTGGTGTTAGGAAAAAAGGATTGGAGAGGGATAAGACTAAAGCCAGGCAGCTGATTCGACAACATCCTAGCTACTTGATCTGGGCAACTTAATCTCTTGGTTCTCCGTGTACCTGTCTGTAGAAAGGAAACAACAAAACAACTGATATCGTCAGACATCATAAGGAATAAATAAAATCACATAGGTGAAAAAGCACAAAGAAGATATTTAAAGTGTATCTCCACTTCCTGAAAAGGTTGTTCCCTCTCCTTCACCCTCTCTTCTAACCTCTTCCTCTCTTCCCCAGCCCATCACTTCTAACCTTTCCCCAGGCAAAGATGGAGATGCCCACAGTAAACTTTCTTTGCCCAAGGCCTAATTTCGTTAGGCCTTTGCCCATGACTAAGCTCCACTAGACACTGCCCAGGTGAAATTTCATGGGACGTTACACAAAAGAACATGTCTCTCATTAAATATATTAGGAGGCATCAGGAGAGAAATCCTAACAGCAAATGTGCATATATTATTTATTGTCTCTGAATGAAAGTACGTATGCAGTGACCCTTGGCATACCATCATGAAGAAAAATTGTTTTAATATGAATAGACTCTCTTGTGACTTAAAGAAAAAAGTATTGCATAACAGGCATCTAAGAAGTTTCAGGTGCCACATCAAGAGGGCGACACGATAAGTTAAATCTTGCCTGGGAATCCTCTACCCTCAGGTTTGCATCTTCCTGTTAAAGTACTTCCTTTGTGGCTTGGTATGATGACTCACACCTGTAACACTAGCACTTTGGGAGGTTGCAGTGGGAAGATCACTTGAGGCCAGGAGTTCAAGACCAGCCTGGGCAACATAGTGAGATCCTGTCTTTAAGAAACAAAATTTTTTTTCAAATTAGCCAGGCCCTGTGGCATGCCTGTCGTCCCAGCTACTTGGGAGGCTGAGGTGGGAGTATCACCTGACCAGGAGTTTGAGCCTGCAGTGAGCCATGATGGCATGATTGCACCACTGCACTCCAGCCTGGGTGACAGAGTGAGATCCTGTTTCCAAAAAAGCCACTTCCTTCTTGTTTCTCCCTTCATGAACCAACCCACCTTTTGGAGAATCTCAGTCTCTCCTCTCGGAGACTGGCCTCAACTCCCTCTCACACCCCAATCTGAAGTGTATGCCTCCAAATCTGAGCAGTCAAATACCCAGCAATGACTTGACCAGGAGGCGGAGGGTCCTAGGAGGAGGCCTGCCAGAGCAAGAGCACAGGCCTCCCAAAGCAAGTCCCTGTGACAGCTCCTACCCCCATCCATGTAAACTAAAGGCACATCTATTTATTCCTCCAATTTTATGGCTAGGGCTAAATAGACACATTCAAAGACAAAAACAAAAGACAAAAATGCTCATTTGTTCGTTCATTCACTCCACAAATATTCACTGGGAGCCTGTGTGTGCCTGGAAACCCCCCTGGACCCTGTGGACCACTGCTCTTCTCACGAAGCCTGCCTTCTAGAAAGGCCAGGTGCTGGGTAGCTTCCTCCGTCTCCCTTGCCAAGCCTACCCTAGGTCTTGGGAGGCTGCATCAACTGGCAGTCTTGCCCTTTGGTTTCCAGCTGGGTTAGGCCAATGTGCAGCACTAGCAGAAGACCGGATGGAACAAGAGAGTAGGGTTTCTGTGTCTATTCCCCCAACACCCTCCCTGCTGGGTCACAGCTCCCGCAGGTGGCCTCTCCTACAAACCATAGCTCTCCTCTCCAGGCTCAAGTAGTAACTTCCTGCCTCAGCCCCATTCAGGCCTAGCCCCCATCCCTCCTTGGTTTCTCTTCACCTGCCTACATCTTTGGAAACAGTCGCTTTATTAACGTGTCCTCAACCACCCCATTTGAGTGGGACAATTCCTACTGGGACCTCACCCATGCAGGGAGATTGGCATACCATCAGAAAGATGCCTGACGGTGCTTCTAAAATCCAGTTGCTGGTGAAGGAGGTAGGCTATGGATGTGAAGGCACTACACAGGGCAGTCAGGGAAGGCTCCCTGTGTAGTTGACTGACTAATGAACAGAGTTCAGCCAGGCTCTGAGCAAGGCTCTGGACCAGATCATCCCAGGCAGAAGGAAAAGCAAGTGCAAAGATGGGAAGCCAGAATGAGCTCAGCGTAGTCAAAGAGGGATTATGCAGCCAACATAGAGAAGGAGGAAGAGGGTGATGAGGTGGGCAAGCAGGCGGGGCAGAGCTGGCAGGGTCCTGGCTGGGGGAGAGGGAGGGCACCGGGAGACATGAACAGGGTTTAAGTAGGACTATGGCACGGCCAGCTTTCTGTCCTTGGAGACACCTCCTCAGGCTGATCTGTGAGACCAGGGAGGAAGTCGGGGGACCCACGGAGACTCTGGCGGAAGTCCAGGGGGAGATGGCAGGGACCTGGTGCTGGTGGAGGAGAAGCTGGGCAGGGAACAGTGTCAGGTATAACATGTTCTGGAGAGAGAGCTTAGGACTTGCCAGTGAATTAGATATGAGGAGTGAGGGAAAAAGACGAGCCAAGGATGACCCAGGGAGTCAGGACTCAAGCCGCCATGCATGCAACAGCACCATCTACCTGGATGGTGAAGACTGGGCAGGGTCTGGAGTGGGAAGAAGGGCCGCCTTGGTGGTGGGGGTGGGGAGGGTAACTTAGACCAGACATCCAAGTGGAACTGCCAGGACAAGAGATCTAAATGTGGCCACCTACTGAAGGTGGACTGGATAAGGAAGACTTGGTACCTAAACACGGTGGAACATGATGCAGCCATAAAGAACAAAATCATGAACTTCGCAGCAACACAGATGCAGCTGGAGACCATCATTCTTTTTTTCCCCCTAAGTTGGAGTCTCATTCTGTCGCCCAGGCTGGAGTACAGTGATATGCTCATGGCCACTGCAGCCTTGACCTGCTGGGCTCAGGTGATCCTTCCGCCTCAGTCTTCCAAGTAGCTGGGACTACAGGCACGAACCACCACACCTGGCTAATTTTTTGATTTATTGTAGAGACAAGGTCTTGTCAAGTTGCCCCAGGCTGGTCTCGAACCCCTGGACTCAGGCAATCCTCTTGTCTCCACCTCCCAAAGTGCTGGGATTATAGGCGTGAGCCACCGCACCCAACCGAGACTATCATTCTAAGTGAACTATCATAGAAACAGAAAACAAAATACTGCATGTTCTCACTCATAAGCAGGCACTAAACACTGGACACACACGGGCACAAGGACAGAACACAAGACACTGGGCACCACAGAAGGAGGAAGGGAGATGAGATAAGGGGTACAAAACCACCCCCCGGGTACCATGCCCACTGCTGGGGAGAGGGAAGGCTCGCCAGACGCCCAAACCTCGCCTCCATGCCATATACCTATGGAACAAATCTACACGCGTCCCCTGGTTCCAAGATTTAGAAAATAAAGAAATGTGGGCATCCTCCACATATGGAGGGATGGAGGAGCTGACCGGGTAGGGACCACCATCACCCACAACATCGGAGCCCGGGAAGGTGGATAGAAGTCATTTCCTAACCGCTCACATGAGCCAAAGTGCTGTTCGTTCGGCAGAGTCCGTGTGTCACATTAATATGCAGAACAACGTTTCGTTTCTTTCCTTCATTTCCTACCTCCAAATTGTATGTCTTCAGGCCTGCAGAAAATAAAAAGAGGCCCAGCTCTGAGCCATACACCTTTAATAGCTGTTCCCTTAGAAATGCAAAGAGAAGTTCTGTGCTCATAGGCTGACATGATTAATTTTTTTCCCATGGACCCTCTCTCTCTTTGATTTCTGGGAGAAAGGAAGGGATGGCTTTATTCATTCATGTATTCAACAAACACTTACTTTTATTTTTTTTCTGAGTCAGGGCCTCACTGTGTTGCCCAGGCCAGAGTGCAGTGGTATGGTGACAGCTCACTGCAGCCTCAACCTCCTGGGCTTCTTCCACCTCAGCCTCCCAAGTAGCTGGAACTAGAGGGTTGCACCACCACACCTCGCTAATTTTTTTAATTTTTGTAGAGATGATGTCTCACTACGTTGGCCAGGCTAGTCTTGAACTCCTAGCCTCAAGTGATCCTCCCACTATAGCCTCCCAAAGTGCTGGGATTACAGACATGAGCCATCACACCCAGCCCTCAACAAACATATCACCCACTTGAGACCAGTTTATAGGTTATGGGGTAGAAAACAGACAAAAATCTCTGTTCTTACAGAATTTACCATCCAGCGCAGGGAGAAAGAAGAAACAAAAAACATCATTTAAAAATTAATTGAAGCCGGGCTCGGTGGCTCAGCCTGTAATCCCGTGCCTTGGGAGGCTGAGGTGAGTGGATTGCCTGAGTCTGCAGGTTCGAGACCCACCTGGGCAACTTGGTGAGACCTCATCTCTACAACAAATAAAAAATTAGCCGGGCATGGTAGCACGCACCTGTAATTCCGGCTACTCGGAAGGCTGAGGTGGAAGGATTGCCGGAGCCCAGCAGGTTGAGACTGCGGTGGCCAGCAGTGGCCACTGCACTCCAGTCTGGGCGACAGAGTGAGACTCCAACCCCCCTCAAAAAAAAATTAATTGAGGCTGGCCTCGGTGGCTCAGCCTGTAATCCAAGCACTTTGGGAGGCCGAGGAGAGTGGATTGCCTGAACCCACAGGTTCAAGACCAGCCCGGGAAACTTGGCAAGACCTCATCCCTACAATAAATCAAAAAATTAGATGGGCATGGTAGCATACGCCTGTAGTTCCGGCTACTTGGAAGGGTTAGGATCATCGGAGCCTAGCAAGTCGTCACTGGGGTGGCCATGAGTGTGCCACTGCACTCTAGCCTGGGCAACGGAGCGAGACCCCTCCCCCCAAAAAATGTAATTGATACATATCATCTCCCCCAACAACCACGCTTGACTAGAAAAAAATAAACAAATAAAAATTAATGGATACATATATCTTGGGAACTGTTAAGAACTTGGGGGAAAAAACAGAACAAGATAAGGGGCATTGGGAGCATGCAGGGGACCTCCATTTAAGTAGGACAGTCAGAACAGGTCCCATTGTGACATTAGGACAGCAACTTGGAGGAAAGGGATTGGCTAGACAAACATGGGGATGACGTGCAGGTGGAGGAGACAGCCAGAGTCAGGGATGAGCCTGGCACTGGAGAAGTAGTAAGGAGGCCCGTGTCACTCAGGTCATTGTGTGACTCGTGCTGGCTGCCCCAGCCTTCTGAGCACCACCTGTTCTTTAGCACCCAGTTCAAATCCTGCCTCCTCTGCAAAGCCCTCCCCAAATACCACCGTCCACATTTGTCTTTTCACTCTTTGGACTCCCTCCTACCCATGGTCAAGGTCACACAGTTCAGGAAGTTGTTTTCAAATGGCTTTATTCATTTAGAAACTCTCCAGCTTTCTAAATCCAGGGGGTCATTCTTTATGCTTCTTTGTGTCGACCTTGACACACAATAAGTGAATAATAAATGTGATTGATTTATTGACTAAACAAGGAATTCGTAAATCATTTATATTTGACTTTGAAATGCAGGCACATCAATATACATACACACGACACCTAGTTCCCCTATGTAGTGCTCACCCCTCTTCAGGACCTGGCTGTAAGATCCAAAGTCCGGGACCAAGCTGGACAGGAGGAATGGGATGGTGAGGAAGTTTTGGGTGATCATGACTCATCTGCCAGATGAATGCCCGAGCCACAGACCCCAGGGAAAAGATTTTCTTCATGGTACAGGGGCAGGAAACAATGAACTCTGGTGCCTCAAGGAAGAACTGGGCAGCAGAGAAAGAAGGTGAAAAGATTCCTGTAAACTTTGTAACTTTAAAAATCTGTTTTAGAGGGCAGGATTGATGGCTCAGACTGTAATCCCAGCACTTTGGGAGGCCAAGGCAAGTGCATTGCCTGAGCCCATGGGTTCAAGACCAGCCTGAACAACTTGGCGAGACCTCATCTCTACAATAAATCAAAAATTAGTCAGGCGTGGTAGCATGTGTCTATAGTTCCAGCTACTGGGAAGGCTGAGGAGGAAGGATCACCTGAGCCCAGCAGGTCGACACTGGGGTGGCTGTGAGTGAGCCACTGCACTCCAGTCTGGTCATCAGAGTGAGACTCCAACTCAAAAAAAAAAAAAAAACCTGTTTAGGCCATTGTTTTGTTAAGCTCTGGCCAGGCCAGGTGTTTTTTGAGCTATGGCCGCCATGTTTTCCTAGCTTTGGCCCCCTCCCCTAACTTGGGGAGGTTAATCCTCTCTCTCTCTCTCTCTCTCTCTCTCTCTCTCTCTCTCTCTTCCCCCTCTCCTCTCCCTCTCTCTCTCTCTCTCTCTCTCTCTCTCCCCCCCTCCCTCTCCCTCTCCCTCTCTCTCTCTCTCTCTCTTTCCTCTCTCTCTCTCTCTCTCCTCTCTCTCTCTCTCTCTCCTCTCTCTCTCTCTCTCTCCTCTCTCTCTCTCTCTCTCTCTCTCATGTACTTTCCAAACAAACTATATTTAAATAAATAGAATCTGTCTTAGGAACTGTCTAACCAGGCTGGAAGGCTGACAAATGTTTCTCTCTTCAGTGCATTTTCCAAAGTTGAAAAACAAAGTGGACATCCCTGATAATCCATGGCATTCATGAGAAAGATGTGACTTTTCATTTTCCTTCCTCCCTGGGGCAACCCAAGAAATAAATGTGGACAGTAGTGTAGGTTCTTTCCACCCCCACATTCTCACCCTAAACCAGGGGTCCTCAAACTTTTAAAACGGGGGGCCAATTCACTATCCCTCAGACCGTTGGACGGGCGTACTAAAAAAAAAAGGCGCCCCCTATAGGTAAAAAAAAAATGTGACCTCCTAACTTCAGGGAAAAAAAGGACCCCTTAACCGCAAAAAAATAAAGGCCCTACTAACTGCAAAATTAAAAAAAAATAGACCTCCTAACTTCAAAAAAAAAATAAATCCTAACTTCTTCTTTCCTCGGTCTCAGGCAGCAGCAGGCTCTGCACAGGCAAGCTCGTGACTCGACCGATCACACCCGAGACTGAGAGGAGAGTCGAGAGACAGAGAGAAGGAGGGAGTCGGAGAGTGAGACGCACATTCCACACATGCGCACTGCGGGTCGGACCAGTCGGCTGCTAGGCAGGACAGGCAGCGGCGGCCAAAACACCCGGTGGGCTGGATAAATGTCTTCGGAGGGCCGCATGTGGCCCACGGGCCGTAGTTTGAGGACCCCTGCCCTAAACCATAGACAAGATACCGTCTTCTACCTGCTAAGTGAGAGAGTTGGGAACACTGTACTAGCTCTCTCCTCTGTCACTGGCTGCTTCCCATGGGTCAGGATAAGACTAGAAAGAGCAGGACAATCATGGGCCACATGGCCCAGGAGGCAAGGCACCTCCAGGGAGCGAGGACCAGCTCTGGCCCAGCCCTTCTTCTTTGCACTCGGCCTCTCAGATCTCAACAAGATGAATGTGTGTTTCCTCACCCAACTGGTGAATGGTCAAATTGGGTCTTCTGGCAGGCCTGACCAGGACTCAACATTTCCAGTATGAACTGAGAATGGTTAGGGCAGGACTGGGAGGGAAAGCAGGGTTAGGTTTTGGAGAGGGAGGTGGAAGGTCTCACCACTTCCCCCCAGCGTGATTAGTCATGAAGCTGATCAGCATCTCAACTGGTTAAAAACCCGTGGAAGGGTGATTAATCAGCACCCTCAGATTTCCAACACAACTGCATTCTCCTGATAACAAAGAATTCTAAGGAAGTACTTAAGACTTTTAAACATTCAAACACATCAGCACCATTCTATCTTGTGATAAAGACCAGAAAGATGAATCTAGAATCTGCGATCATTTTTCCAAGAAAATGTGGCAGGTTTTATGGCTCTATTGTTTCATGAAGTGAGATTTTCAAGGAGACTTTGCCAACTAAGACATACTCCATAGTCTTCATTTTAACAAATAAGAACAACTCTTAAAGGTATTATAATGGCCATGAAAATGTTCAAGCTGACGTTGCACACTCTCTGTGATGTCACACTGAGGACACAAAATCCTTTCAGAGGTATTCCTGGCAAAAAAAAATGCATACCTTGAAACAAAACCATAAGGAAACAATCAGACATTGGGGGGCATTTCACAAAATAGGGTTGTGAACTCTTCAAAAATGCCAGTCATGAAACATTAAGAAAGGAGAACCATTAAGAATATGTATTCGTGGAATGGAAAAGATATTTGCTGAAAAGGACACTTTTGGGACATTTGGCAAAATTTGAATATGGACTGCATATCAGACCATAGTCTTGTATCCATGTGAAGTTTCCTAGACTGGCTAAGTCCTTAGGAAATATTCATTGACACCGTGATGATCCCTGCAATCTACTCTCAAAGGATCCAGCAAAATAAAATTAAAAAAGAAAAAACACATGACATAGCGTATATCACATCACAAACATACACAGATAGAGAAAAGGTGGCAAAATACTAACCAGGGATCGATCCAGTTGAAGACATGTGACAACCCATTTTATCATTCTCGTAATTTTTCAGTAGGGCCGAAAATTTTCAAATGAAAAGGTTAAGTTAAAGAAGAAAAAAACCTTTCCCAACATGATGCTATAATTCTTATGTATTCTTGAAACTTTGAGAGAGGCTTAAATAAGTCTTGAGGATATCATAAGAGACAGAAAATAATTTTGCCACAAATCCTCCATGTCCTCGGTGCACCAAGGCTATAATTTAGGTCACCTCACACGGGTATCCAACTGTCTGAGTGACTGCTTTCCAGTGTGCCTGTCAAAAACAGACCTCCCGCACGTGCAGGGTAGAACGTGCTGGCCTATGGAGCTAGACTGGCTTTCACAGGTTCCATTTGGGGGCCAGGGGCAATCCCCGCTTCCCAGCCCTCCCTGGGCATGTGCCCCTCCGTTTTCTCATCTTCTCATCCCTTCTCCAGCCTATCACGACACCAGAAGCACAGCTGCAGCTTTAACATGGCATAAAAAAATAAGAGCTCTATCCGGCACTCAAACTTACCTAGACCACGACTTGCGTTTTTAAAATTGTTCTCAGGCCTTTGCCATAGAAACAAACCTGTATAACTCCACTTTATGACAAGGTCTTTTTGTTAGACCTGTTGAAAAATATTTCCTTGCAAAGGGTTCAAGACAGACAGGCCTTATGCCAAATAGCATCAGGGTGAGGCTTCAATGTATAATTATGACCATTTCATAGAGTGCATCTGGGTCATAAGCCTTGGATAATTCGCAAACCCTGTTTTTGCTATCCAACCACAATCCCTTTATCTCCCTTTCTTCGACCCATTTTTAAGCCAGTACAACATTTCTGAACCCTCAATATGTGCCAGGTACTGTGCTCTACAGACGTTATCTCACTGGATCATCACTATCTTATTAGGTATACAGTACTGTCTCTATTTTATGGACAAGAAAACTGAGGCACAAATTGTTAAGTCAATTGCCCAAGGACATACAACTTGTTAATAGCAAAGTCAAAAAAGAATTTTTTTGTTGTTTTTTGAGTTGGAGTCTCACTCTGTCACCCAGACTGGAGTGCAGTGGCCGCTGCCAGCCACTGCAGCCTCGATCTGCTGGGCTCCGGCGATCCTTCTGCCTCAGCCTTCCAAGTAGCTGGAACTACAGGTGTGCACTACCACGCCCGGCTCATTTTGATTTATTGTAGAGATGAGGGCTCGCCAAGTTGTCCAGGTGGGTCTCGAACCCGCGGGCTCAGGCAATCCACTCACCTCAGCCTCCCAAAGGTGCAGGATTACAGGCTGAGCCACCGAGCCCTGCTAAAAAAAAATTTTTTTAAATTTGGGGTCTCACTCTATTGCCCAGGCTGAAGTGCAGTTACATGATCAAGGCTCACCACAGCCTCAACTCACATTGCTAATCTCAGGAGATCCTTCTGCCTCAGTCTCCCAAGTATCTGGAACTACAGGTGTGTGCTACCACGACTTGCTATTTTTTTGATGTTTTGTAGAGACAAGGTCTCGTTGTGTTGCCCAGGCTGGACTCAAACTCCTGGGCTCAGGCAATCCTCTCGCCTCAGCCTCCCAAAGTGCTGGAGTTACAGGCATGAGCCACTGCACCCGGCACAGAGCCAACACTGAGCCCAGGTCTACCTGACTCCATGGTCCAGACTTTAACATTATTCTCTATCTGTTCAGGGAAATCTCCTTCAAACCACCCTTTCCCCTCTGCTTCCTCACCACCACTGTAATCATCAACAAAGAATAAGACTTCTGGGACCAAATGTGGGGATGGAGGGTTTCTCTATGCACCAAGCAGCAGACCCCAGCTAGGTATCTTTCGGTTCAACTCCAGCACTATCGACCCGTAGATAATGTCAGATTCCACAGGTTGGAAGCTCCATCCCCAAGACTGCCCTCACGTCAGACACCAGTCACAAGTCCAGGCCTCCTAACCTTCTGGCTGGCCAGCTTCAAGTTGGGATTCCTATGACCCCATCCTTGAGTTTGATGAATTTGCTAGAGCTGCTCACAGAACTCAGGGAATCACTTATGTTCACCAGTTTATTATGAAGTATATTACAAAGGATACTGATGAAATGATGTGTATGGTGGGGTATGGGGGAAGGGGCACAGAGCTTCCATGCCCTCCCTGGGAGCCACCTTCCGGAAACCTCCCCTTAGTCAGCTAACCGGAAGCTCCCCAAACCCTGGTCTTTTGGGTTTTTGTGGCGGCTTCGTTACAAGGCATGATTGACAACAGTATAGAAATGTGACTGGACAAAAAGGTATGGTCGCATACTAATAGACTCAAGTGGGGAAACCAAGCAAGGTCTGTCTGCTCACATACTTCTTGATCTCTCTTTGCAGCAATCCTTCCTCTAGAGTGCAGGGTAGGACCCTCTCTGGAATGAGGGCCTTTTAACCCACAATCAGATTAGAGTCCTTTAATCTTTGCCTTGGACAGGTCAAAGAAGGACAGGAGAAAGTCAGAGAGAGATTATGCTCCCTGAGGCCTGTTCCTGAGGCCTCAAGTGCCCCAAAATTATAACAAGGGCTATGGGAGTTATGAGCCAAAAACCATGGATGAAAAGCAATATACATAACACCACCCAACCTACGTCCCATAGACTGCAAGGCGCCATCTTGGATTTTATCAGACTGATATGAGGCTGTGGGGAGACTCCAGAACCTTAAGAAAAACAAGGACATTTCCTATCATAGGTAGAATGAAAAACTTTTCTGTTAAACTCTTGCTGTTTTGCCTGGATTACTTGAACTTCACACTCATAGGAAAAAAAACAAAAAAGTTCAATGTTTTTTATTGCCAGTTGTTCTCTTCCTAAATTTTTTGGGGACAACTTAGTTTTTTAAATCTGAATCAAGTTCTCCTACCACTAATCCAAAAGTTCAAAAAGCCTGTTTTATAACCGACTTCACCAAAAGCTTCAGGACATAACTCATATGCAAAAAGTCCAAAACTGAATATGAAAATCTGAAATACATACTGCATAAGTAATGGCAGTAAAACACCAATGATATTTTAAAGATATTTTAAAGATTTAGTATTTATCATTGCAACACAGCGTTTATGTTTGATGTTATACGAAGCTATGAGCTCACTTCTGAATCAATGCTATTTTATTGCTTGCTGTTATATTTATGGAATGTTACTGTGAACAAGCCAGTGCGGGCCAGGTCTGCTCCCAACATCACTTATAAATAATGTAGGTAAATAAACTAAGCAAATCTTCACGAAGCGATACATTATTTACCATTCCTTGTTGCTGAAATATGAGCTTAAGTTTTGGTTACATATTAATGTATGATCTTAGTCTTTTCTAGGTCTTCCTGGGGAGTCAAGTCCTAAAACTTAACTCAGAATTAACCTTGCAGGCCTTCCCGACTCTGCTAGCTAAAAGTCACACTTCTCTCCCCAGTAAGGAACGAGAAGCTGGACAACGGAAGTAGCATCCCTATCATAGGGCAATCATGGACAACTATCCCAAGAAAGCTTATGCCAACATCATAGTGTAAGGGACCCAAGTGCGTGTTCTATGGTCTTCAGTCAGTTGGGTTTGTAAGGAAAAAAGTCAGCAGGCTAGAAATTTATCTCTTTGATCACAGATTAGCTTTCTTATATTCTACTTTAACTGCCCCGTGTTATACTCCAAGTGGGAGTCACTCAAACTTTCTTCAAGTTTTAGAGTGCATTTAATGATTTGTTCTCTCATTCAAAGAACATTAATTGAGTCCTATCATGGTGCCATGGTCCCATTAGGGTATCACAATGAACAAGACAGGTAAGGTGGCATTCGTGGGAGAGTAGAGGATCAGCAAGTAAACAAATAAACAAGATCATCATGGTAGTAATGAAGAAAGAAAAACAGAGTGAGATGATGAAAAATGATGGGTTGCTTTAGAAAGGGAAGTTAGAGAATGTTCTAGAAGGAATTAACACTTGAACTGACGCATACTAGTGACTGACTAGCACTTTTTTTTTTTTTTTGAGAAAGAATATTCTCTTTGTTTTTCTTTGGTCTCTTGAAGACCAGCTAAAGGTCATTGACACATGGGAAAAAGAGGCAGTACAAACCCAGGGAGGAAACATCCCAAGGTAGTCTGATGTAGAGTCTTGTGTGGGGGACAAGGACAATGTAGGCAAGTGCCACATGGTAGACGCCATCCCTCATAGAGAACGGCGATTCCAAAAGGATGTCTGGGGACACCATTTGGGGGTAAGAGATGGATCTATCCAGGAGGTGGGTTCCAGGAGATCACAACAGAAGAGCGGCAAAATGAGAGAGCTGTGTGGCAGTGAGTGAGCAGCCTCAGGAGGAGGGGCCTGGGGCAGGAACTGAGGGGACAGCTCTGAGCTGAGGATGCCCCGACACAGAGGCCAGCCATGTGGCTGCATCGCCATCTCCATGCATCCCTATGTGATCCTTGCTTGGCTCTTGTTCCTGAAGATCCACTGGCAGCAGCCTCACTCACAGCCCTGGGAGGCCCTGGGAGGCTAGAAGTCTCACTTTTTTTTTTTTAGTTAGAGTCTCACTCTGTCATCCAGACTGGAGTGCAGTAGCACTCTCATGGCCCCCTGAGTGTCGACCTGCTGGGACTCAGGCGATCCTTCCATCTCAGCCTTCCAAGCAGCCGGAACTACAGGCGTGTGCTACCACCCAGGCTAATTTTTTTAATCTATTGTAGAAACGAGGTCTCACCATGTTGCCCAGGCTGGTCTTGAACCCACGGGCTCAGGCAATCCTCTCACTTCAGCTTCCCAAAGTGCTGGGATTACAGGCTTGAGCCACTGAGCCCAGTGAAGTCTCACTTTCTTGAGAAGCTCATCCTCATCTTCCAACCATGCTTGAAAAGTTCTACATGTCGGCCATTCCTGTGCATCGCCCCTGATAGATTTAATTCTCTGAAATCAAAAAGACCAGAATAGATCTCCAGGCGTCTCCCAATCAGCATCCTGACTCTAAATGAACAAACTATCCAGGACAGAGATTGAACACCTCGTCAGGTAACCAGGCCCTATGCACATTTGTGAAGAGGGTGAACGTTGGCTTTTTACCTATAACTCCAGCACCCTTCACTGTGTGAGGCTAATGGGTCTTATTTTCCTAATGCCTAACATTTATTTCAAGCTGTCTGCACCTGTTCTATCAGGCTGCCCCCTCAGTGAAACATCAGGTAGAAAGGACTATTATAAATGAACTCTAAGTAGTCAAGGACTCAAAACAGCTTAATATTAATCCATCGTAGCCCTTATTACAGATTTATCCGTAAGATAGAAGTGGGGGGAAGGAAATATGGCTGTCATCCACCAAGGACACTCAATGGACCAATTAAATGAACAGGAAATTGATCTTTAAACACATTTTATGGACATATAGAAGAAAAGGATGCTTACCATAAGTTTTCGAGTTGATGAGATTTTCACAAACTGAACATGCTTGTGTACTTCAGCACCTGGATGAAGAAATTGAACAAAACCAGCACCTCACCCACTCACCCACCCATGATCCTTCCAGTCACCTCTGCCCCAGGGGCAACCATTCCTGACTTCTCACATCATTAATGAGTTTTGCCTGGTTTTGAGCCTTATGTCAATGGAGTCATAGAGTGTACTCTTTTGTGCCTGGTTTCTTTGGCTTAAAAATTCATGCTTGTGAGATTTGTTCATGCTGTTCATACTGTCACAGTCATTCCTCCTCATGACTGTACAGTATAAGAAGTCATCTTGTAAATGTCAATATTTGACCCTCAGGACTGAATTCCAAGCATGCTTAAGGAGAAAAAAAAAAAAAAACACAAACTCATCCCCAGAGTAAAATTAACTCTCTTGGCTGAAATCATTTTTATTTTGTTCACTGAGTCACTGAACTCATAACGCATTCTCTTAGACTTTCTTATTTAATTTGAAATTTACATCTGAGCTACTCTTAACATCAGGATACAAACAGACAAGTCCAAGTCACAACCCTCTCCCAGTTACCAAAGGAATGAAGCCAAGCTGTTCTGCTCCAATTTTATTTCTCCTATCACAAGTAACTACGCTTGAAGATATACCAAGAACAGCTGCCAGCAACCCATCCTCTAGGGGCCTCCTCCAGCTCTGCCAGTCAGTCAATTGTTGGCATTTGTTCATAGGTTGCAAACAAGAAAGTGCTTAAGATCATCATCTAAGCCAGGCTCGGTGGCTCAGCCTGTAATCCCGCGCCTTTGGGAGGCTGAGGTGAGTGGATTGCCTGAGCCCGCGGGTTCAAGACCCGCCTGGGCAACTTGGCGAGACCTCATCTCTACAATAAAACAAAAATTAGCCGGGCGTGGTAGTGCACGCCTGTAGTTCCAGCTACTCAGAAGGCTGAGGCGGAAGGATCGCCGGAGCCCAGCAGGTAGAGGCTGCGGTGGCCGGGAGCGGCACTGCACTCCAGTCTGGGCGACAGAGTGAGACTCCAACTCAAAAAAAAAAAAAATAGATCATTATCTAGACAATCCTCAGCCTTACAGACACAACACACACACACACACACACACACACACACACACACACACACACACACACACACACGGGATACAGCTGCTCTCTGATTCCTAAGAGTAAGCTTGGTCCATTCCGTTAGCTTGCCTCTCCTAAAGATCTTCCCTCCTGTCAGACACCTCGGGAATAGTGGCACTGGACCAGGAGACTCCTAGTTCTCACTGGACTGAAACCACCCCTCATTTTGGCATGGATGACAGTAAAATGTACAGTAAGCCCCCTACATATAAACAAATTCTGTTCCAAGCATGCATTTGTAAGTCCGGTTTGTTCATTAAGTTCAACAGAGTTAGTCTAGGTACCCAACTAACACAGTCAGCTATACAGTACTATATGACCATTGCTTTTGTTTGCTTCTGGACATCCTGGGCTTGAAATATAGACAATGTACTACTGTGCTCGCGACAATCCTGTACAGTAAAGTACACAAAAGCACAACCACTTGTAGGGGATGCACACACATGACAATGTACACCAAGCACGTGAAGTAACTTATGTGACTGAACATGCAAATGTACATCTGCATCTTTGAAAGTTCACAACTCTAAGGTTCATATGTAGGGGACTTACTGTAAAGTGAGACAGGTAGAAGTTGGCATCAGTTTGACTTTAGGAGTCACACCAGGTCTGGAAGGAAGGGGTTGCAGCCAACCCGTGAACATTTCTGATTATTCTGTATCTCAAAAACCAAAGAGTTCAGAACAGCAGAATGTTTTCAGGGCTTTATGATACTTATAGCTCATTAGAATAGCCTGTAAAATTCTCAAAGATCTTCTAAGTTGGTAAGAGAAAAAAACATTTCTATTTGGAATAGACTTAGTGCCCTCTACCCATACCGAGCGGAAATGTGGTGCTGTGGAAGAGACCAAGTTCTAAGTCAGAAGACGTGAGAGTCTTGTTTCTCACAACCTCATGAGTTGTGAGATCAGTGTTATTTGTATTTTAGATTTGGGGGCACATCTGTTACATGGATATACTGTTTGATGGTGAAGTTTGGGCTTCTATTGAACCCATCATCCAGATAGTGAACAGGGTGCCCGATAGATAGTTTTCAACCCTTGCCCCTGCCCTCAAATGGATAAAGAAAATGTGGTAAATATACACCACAGAATACTACACAGCCATAAACAAGAACAAAATTATGTCCTTTACAGGAACATGGATGCAGCTGGTGGCCATTATTCTAAACAAATTAATGCAAAAACAAAAAACCACATACCACATGTTATCACTTATAAATGGAAGCTAAACACTGCTATGTCCTTTAAGAACTCTTGAGGTCCTAGGTTTCTTCCTTTCAAAGGTTAACTCCACATCACTTCACAACCACAGGACTTTTTAAAATTTTTGAGTCGGGGGATCTCACTTTGTCACCAAAGCTGGAGTGTAGTGGCACAATTATGGCTCACTGCAGCCTTGACCTCCTGGGCTCAGGTGATCCTTCCACCTTAACCTCCAGAGGAGCTGGGACTATAGACTCGCACCACTATGCCCAGCTCATTTTTTGGATCTTTTGTAGAGACGAGGTCTCACTATCTTGCCTAGGCTCCACAGGGCTTTTTAATCTAAGTTTTAAGAATTGTTCTTAGCCGGGCTCGGTGACTCAGCCTGTAATCCCAGCGCCTTGGGAGGCCCGAGGTGAGTGGATTGCCTGAGCCCATGGGTTTGAGACCTGCCTGGGCAACTTGGCAAGACCTCATCTCTACAATAAATCAAAAATTAGCTGGGCTTGGTAGCATGTGCCTGTAGTTCCAGCTCCTTGGAAGGCTGAAGCGGAAGGATCGCCGGAGCCCCACAGGTTGAGGCTGCAGTAGCCGGGAGCAGCCACTGCACTCCAATCTGGGTAACAGAAGGAGACTCCAACTCAAAAAAAAAAAAAAAAAAGAATTGTTCCTATTGTCTAATGTATTTTTTTGAACATGAGTAATTTGAGTCTCAAGGGAAATGGTTGGGATTTGAGGATCTGGACTTTCAGCACTCTTGGGAAGTCTTAGTTCCTGGACTATATTTGGAAAAATATTACCCAATGAGAGGAGAATTATTGTTCTATCTACAGGCCTCAGTGCAGTAAAAAGACACTCAAAACATATTTGTTCTATGGTTAAAAAAATAAATACCATAGACCATTTATACTGAAATTGACCCCTATTTGAATGCTATGTAGAAAGGACACCTTCTTTCCCCTCCCAGGATGATTGCACACAAGGTTGGTAATCACACTGTTTGCTGCTACTTTCCTAAACAGAAAATGTGCAGAACATCTAAGTTCAAGTTCTCCATATCAATCTCATGCAATCACCTTATTTGACAGTGACATTCTTTTTAAAGGCAAATCAGTGTGAATTCCCAATATCCCAAATTAGATCAAGCACACAAGTTCAAATGAGTCGGTCATTAATTACTCACCACCACTAGACCAAGTTTGAAACCACCAGATCTCATTTTTCATGGGGCTGACATCCTGAAAGCCCCATTTGTCAGGAGACCTCCCTTGTATTTTTTTTTCTCTCTCCTCCATTGTTTTACCGAATTAAAAGCCAAAGCAATATTAAGTTGCTAAATACATATATTAGTTCATTTGTAGCTAATTATTATAAGCAAATGGTGCAGTAAATAGAGCACCTTACACCCTCTCTGGCCTTTTTCTTTTGGAAGCTTTTGTGATGTTCTCCAGGTAAACCCCATGCATAATGTAAGAGTGGCAATGTTGTTTGCATAATAAGCTATTTTCTACCACAGAAGCAGAAACATTTTATCGCTATAGAGAAAGCTCAAATTATGAATACATTTTCATATAAGTTGATTTATGTGAAAATTACAAATAAATGCAGAGCCGAGCTCCAAGTGAATTGTTTGTTCGCAGTTCAAGGAGTGGTGTTATTTGAAATTAAAAAAGAAAACCACCCCACCACAACCTGCTAAGAGAAATATTTGTAGTGTCATTCAGACTGAAGCACATAAACATGTGATCCAAGAGGGAAAGTATGACCTGGCCTGGCAGAGGGACATAAAGTGCTAAAGCTGACACCAACCATTCTGCTGACTTCTGAAACCGTTGTACCCATGATGCATGTATTTGTACTTGAACACGTTACACAGATTCTCGGCAAACTCTATAATGATTTCTTTCAATAGTCAAAGGAAGTTGAAAGAATAAATGGTGGTCTAGTATCACCTCTGTACAAGTAAAAGCTAAACATGTGTCAAAGACATGGAAATGGCTTTGTATAGGACCCGAAACTTCTCAGACACCAGCAAGACTCTCCGAATGGAATGCACACTTCTGATTCCAGGCTCGCCAGCAGCAGAGAACTTACCTTGCTAGAAGCTCCCTACCTATTACACTGGGTACACTGATTGGCATCCAATCTGCAACAGGATATCAGGCTGACCACAACGCTTTGGCCAGCACCTAAGATATGGAAGAAGCAATAGTTGATATGGAGGATATGCAAAAACTTGGAAGGCTGAGACAGGAGGATTGCTCGAGATCAGGAGTTCAGGACCATTCTGGGCAATATAGTGAGACTTTGTCCCTACAAAAAATAAATTTAAAATTATCTGATCATGGTGATACATGCCTGTAGTCCCAGCTATTTGGGAGGCTGAGGTGGGAAGATCACTTGAGCCCAGGAGTTTGAGGCTGCAGTGAGATATGATTGCACCCCATGCGCTCCAGCCTGGGCAACAGAGCAAGACTCTGTCTGAAAAAAAAAAAAGGCCTGGGGCAGTGGCTCAAGCCTGTAATCCCAGCACTTTGGAGGTCAAGGAGAGGGGATTGCCTGAGCCCATGGGTTCAAGAATAGCCCGGGTAACTCAGCGAGACCTCATCTCTACAATATATCAAAAAATTAGCTGGACATGGTAGCACGCGCCTGTAGTTCTGGCTACTTGGAAGGCTGAGGCGGAAGGATTGCCTGAGCCCCGCAGGTTGACACTGGGGTGACCTTGAGCGGGCCATTGCACTCCAGCCTGGGCAATGGAGTGAGACTCCAACTCAAAAAAAAAAAAAAACAGAAGGAGGAGGAAGAGGAGGAGGAAGGAAGGAAGGAAGGAAGGAAGGAAGGAAGGAAGGAAGGAAGGAAAGAAGGAAGGAAGATAATAATGTAGGAGGAAGCAGTAGGTTTTAGAGAAAGGAGACAGAACCAACATGGCAACTTGGACAAATCTACACAGCCAAATAAATGTTTAGCCATTCACACAGTATGTGTCTGTCTTGTTTCCAGTCATTTAAGCTTGCCAAGATGGTCCACACCTGGGCCAAGGTCACAAACCCTCAGACTTGGCTGTTGCCCCAGACCTGCCCACTTGTGCTTATACTGCTGCTTGCTAATCTCCTACCTTTCGAATTATTGGTTTCAGTCATGATCTCTGCCGCCCTCACATTTTGCACCCCTTCCCACATCCTAGACTAGCTTACTGGACTTTGGAGTCTTAGTCGGGTCTTTTCTCTGCGTGCTCCCCAGAATCTGGTGATGCTTAACACCTCAAGGGAGACTCCCTTTTCAGCTGTAGCCCACGCTGCTGACCCACCATGAGCACCTCTCCTGGCCTCATCTTCCTCCCTGTACAGGTGAGGGCCACTGGAGTAGCACTGATGACTAATCTGAATATCTGTCTTAAAAAGTATTTCTACTGGCTATTTGCTGTCAACTCATTGACCTGTCAAAACGTGTTGTGTATGGGGATCTGACATTTTACAAAACCCCGCTGTCATCTGGAAACCATCAGAATTATTTTTTTTTTAGTATCTTCACATTAAAGCAGAGACAGAAATCATGTAACTTGACCAGCCTTGTTAGATTAGAGTTAGATCAGAGACCAGAGACAGTCTCTTTACCATGACCCAGATTCAGGTATTAGACGGCCATTTAAGGATCTCTTCCACATTCATCCTGTTATTATTTCTTATTTGCATGTCTCTGGTTGATTCCCTGCTTGTCCTCCAATATGATGCTGGCAGCCTTTGTAGTTGGGAAAACAAGTAACATTTGGGTGAAATGCTGCCTCAATTACGTTGCCTTGGTTTTCACATCCAGTCTGTGGACAGACAGGGAAGAAATCCTGTGTCTGCCATTCCTACACCATTTGAATTTTAGTCTAGCAACAAATCTTATGCTTGGGGCTCAAAAGGCAGGAACCTGGCCAGGTGCAGTGACTCCTGCCTGTTATCCCAGCACTTTGGGAGGAGGAGGCAAGAGGATTGCTTGGGCCCAGGAGTTCAAGACTGGCCTGGGCAACATAGCAGAATCTCATCTCTACAAAAACTAAAAAAAATTAATTGGGTGTGGTGTGTGTGTCTGTAGTCCCAGCTACTCAGAAGGCTGAGGCAGGGGGATCACTTGAGCCCAAGACATTGAGCCTGTGGTGAGCCATGACTGTGCCACTGCACTCCAGCCTGGGCAACAGAGTGACACCCCAACTCAAAACAAAACAACAACAGAAAAGGCAGGAGACTGAAACAGATGATCTGTTGCATCTCTTCCTCTCCTATTAATCTCTGATTCTGTAAATAGGCCAGAAATCATATTTCTCTTTGAATTAGATGAAAAACAGTTGTTCTAACAAACACTACCACATAAGTGTGTGTCCCTTACTCATTCAGAAAGATAAAAAGAAAATGGCCTTTAAAGGACAAATACCGCCGGGCTCGGTGGCTCAGCCCGTAATCCCACGCCTTTGGGAGGCTGAGGTGAGTAGATTGCCTGAGCCCGCGGGTTCGAGACCCGCCTGGGCAGCGAGACCTCATCTCTACAATAAATCAAAAAAAAATCAGCCGGGTGTGGTAGCGCATGCCTGTAATTCTGGCTACTCGGAAGGCTGAGGCAGAAGGATCGCCGGAGCCCAGCAGATCAAGGCTGCGGTGGCTGGGAGCAGCCACTGCACTCCAGTCTGGGTGACAGAGTGAGACTCCAACTCAAAAAAAAAAAAAAAAAAAGGACAAATACCATGATTCCGCTTATGTGGATATAAGATAATTCAAACTCATAGAAGCAGAAGGTGAAATGATGATTGCCGGGAGCTCGAGGGAGAGGAAAATAGGGAGGTGTATTTTTTAATAGGTACAGAGTTTCAGTTTTTGCAAAATGAAGAGTTCTGCAGATGAATGGTGGTGATGCTTGCACAATGTGAGTGTACTTAATGCCACTGAGCCATGCACTTGAAATGGACAAGATGGCAAATTTTATGTTAAGTATATTTGACCACATGCAAAAGTAATAATAATAATAATAATAATAATAAAGAGATTTATTGGGCCACGTTTTAAAAGAGTAAAAGTGTACCTTTATAAAACATCAGATTTTCACATTTTAATATTTAATACAATGATGATGACTGAGTCATTGATGGAACTCTATTAGCGCCTCCTGTATGCCTCATATGCTGCTAGATTTGGGGGACACAGTATGTTTTGCGAGAGACAGACACATGCCTCTTCCCTGGGATGTAAAATCTGTTACAGCTGGGCATGGTGGCTCATGTTTGCAATCCCAGCACCTTAGGAGGCCAAGGTGATAGGATTGCTTGAGTCTGGGAGTTCAAGACCAGCCTAGGCAACATAGCAAGACCTCATCTCTACAGAAAAATTAGCCAGGTGTGGTGGTGCATGGCTGTAGTCCCAGCTACTTGGGAGACTGAAGCAGGAGGAACACTTGAGCCCAGGAATCTGAGGCTGCGGTGATCATGCCACTGCACTCAAGCCTGGGCAACGGAGTGAGACCCCAACTCAAAAAAAAGGTTACATAGCCGGACTCAGTGGCTCAGCCTGTAATCCCGCGCCTTTGGGAGGCTGAGGTGAGTGGACTGCCTGAGCCCGTGGGTTCGAGACCCGCCTGGGCACTGAGACCTCATCTCTACAATAAATAAAAAAAATCAGCCGGGCGTGGTAGCGCATGCCTGTAATTCCGGCTACTTGGAAGGCTGAGGCGGAAGGATGGCCGGAGCCCAGCAGGTCGAGGCTGCGGTGGCCGGGAGCGGCCACTGCGCTCCAGTCTGAGCGACAGAGTGAGACTCCAACTCAAAAAAAAAAAAAAGGTTACAATTTGGTGAGGGATTTGAAGGAAAAGTGAAGGTAGCGCAGGAAGGACTATTTAGCTGCTGTGTCTTCTCCTAACCTGATCTGTAGGGTCGGAAAAGGCTTCCCTGAGGAAGGGGCATGTAAGCTAAACCTTGAGGATGGGAAGGAGCGTTCACCAGAAAAGAAGCAATGGGGCAGTGCTTAGTCCTAGGCTTCTCAATATGCCATCTCCCCACTAAGGCCCCTCTGGGCTCTCCAGACTTTTATTTACTTGTCTGTTTGAGTTGAAGCCTCATTCTGTTGCCCCGGACTTCTTTTTTTGGAGGAAGTCAGAGTCTCATTCTGTCACCCAGGCTGGAGCAGTGGCACACTCACAGTTACTGCAACCTCAACCTGCCAGGCTCAGGAAATCCTTCCACTTCAGCTTTCCAAGTAGCTGGAACTACAGGCGCACCACTACACCCAGCTAATTTATTTATGTACTTATTGTGGAGACGAGGTCTCGCCAAGTTGCCCAGGCTGGTCTTGAATCCCTAGGCTCAACCCTCTCACCTCCATCTCCCAAAATGCTGGAATTACAGGCATGAGCTACCATGCCCAGCTGGGTTGTCTAGATTTCTATAATGCTTGTCAGTGAGCAGTTTTCTGGAGACCAGACTTACACAGAAGACGTTTTTCTCTTAATTCAAATCCGAATACCAAAGGCCAAGGTCAGTGACAAAAGAGATGGCATTCTAATTTATTGCTTTACCATTTCTTTCTAAAGCTCCCACTGGCATACAGGGAATGACAGAATTCTCTAAGGGCTCAAGAAAGTAATTTCTTAAATTATAAGATTAAATAAATAAATAAAAAGACAAAATTTTTGGTTAAAAGTTTGTCATTAACAGTTCAAGAGTATGTTACATATTTTCATCAGTTCTCGCACCCCCATTTCTACCAACCAACTAGTTGGTCTTAGATTTACAGACTAATTTTCCATTACTTGTATTGTCTGCACTATCCCGACAAATACATACGTTTAGAAGCAGTATCTCCCTGCCTTAAAACACATTCTCTCTCTCTCTCTCTCTCTCTCTCTCTCTCTCTCTCTCTCTCTCTCTCTCTCTCTCTCTCTCTCATTTCCATCAGATTATAAACTTCACAAATGAAGGGCCCAGTCCTGATTTATTCCCTAATGCATTTTCTCAGGGGTTCCTACAATATCACAGGTGCTCAATAAAAATTTCTTAGCTGAATTCCCCTCTTGGCCGCAGCTTCTTGGCCGCAGCTTCTTGGCCGCAGCTTCTTGGCCGCAGCTTCTTGGCCGCAGCTTCTGAAATCCCTGTCACACAGAGTTGCGATGTAGTCCTCTTCACATACCATAGGAGGTAGCATGGCTTTGGGAGCCAGACAAACCTAGGTTTAAATCCCAGCTCTGCTGCTTACCAAAATATGAATTTAGGTCAATTACATAAACACACCAAGCGTCAGTGTCCACGTCTGTGAAATGGGGATAAGAGCACACTTCTCAGCAATGTTAAAAGATGCAGAGATTGTACACCCACATGGCACGTAAAAGCATTGCCATGGGGCACAGGCTATTAGTTCCTCTTTATAAGGGAAGACAGGATGGAAGACAGGATGGCCCACTGAGGCTAAGTCACTTCCACACAGGCATAACTTCATCATCTTCAAATGGTGGATTTTAAGGGCAAGGAATAAGAGAAAACAGTGAAATGCCTGAGTCTGGGGCTGGATCCTGTTTTATTAGACCAACAGAAAGTCTTGCACCTCTGAGAGGGATCTAAAAATCAAATCATATAAGTTAATATAAAATAAATCTAAGCATTGGGAGGCTGAGGTGAGTGGATTGCCTGAGCCCGCGGATCCGAGACACGCCTGGGCAGCAAGACCTCCTCTCTACAATAAATCAAAAAATCAGCCAGGCGTGGTAGCGCATGCCTGTAATTCCGGCTACTCGGAAGGCTGAGGCGGAAGGATCGCCGGAGCCCAGCGGGTCGAGGTGGTGGTGGCCGGGAGCGGCCACTGCACTCCAGTCTGGGCGACAGAGTGAGACTCCAACTCAAAAATAAATAAATAAATAAATAAATAAATAAATCTAAGCAGTGCTTCTCAAACTTTAATGCTCTTGCAAATCGCCCAGGAATTTAGTTAAAATACAGGTTCAGTTTCAAGGGGCTGGGACCTGAGATTCTGTCTTTTTAAGAAGCTCCTGATGCTCTGCCGAGCTCCTGGGTGTCTGCAGACTACACTTTGAAAGCACTATGCAAAATATTGAGTATTATCTCTCCAAGGGTCATATGATTATAACAGTATAGGAGCGTCTCATTGCTGTGCGCCGTCCAATGATCTTCCCCAAGTACTGTGATTTGTATCTCGATGTCTTTCGGATGCCACAAAATCATTCTTTGGCTCCAATAACGACCATGATGAATCCATCTGCATAAGAAACCCCATGCTCCTGCAAGGCACCATCTTTAAGCCCGGTGCCATATTGTTTATAGCTACCTTCGCTTTTCTCTTCTCCAATCTGTTCTCAAGTCAGAGAACCAGGCTCACATCAAAGTCAATTTGAATTCATTTTTAACAATTTCAATACAGTCTATTTCAAAAGGCTCTGTTAACTTCAAAAATAATATTCATTACCTGGTCGTCGAAGGAAACTGCTCTCAGGATATTGTAGCCCGCCATCCCTTAATTTGGTAATTCTATCAGGAAAAGCAATTAAGTTTGTCTGACATGACTTGTTTTTATAAATCCATGATGCTTACTGCTCTTAATTTAATTCTCCTCTTACCACTTATAATTTCATTCTCATCTGACAGTTCATATTTTCTCTCTGAATGATTTTCCCCCCTTTATATTACTAATCACAGAAAACACAGTGAATAACATCAGCCTTTGGGTAACAGGGAGACTGCAGAATGATGGGTAGCACATAGGTAAAGCTCAGGGGCAGCAGGAATTTTGTTCCTTATGATTTCTGCAGTCCCTAGAGTAGGGCTTGGCACACTGATGCTGCTCAATACATACTTGGTATCAGGCACCATGACAGGCACTGCCTTTCTCCACATGCCATGTTAGTGGGGAGGCGGACATTTAAAGAAATAATTATAGCGGGCTCGGTGGCTCAGCCTGTAATTCTGCGCTTTGGGAGGATGAGGTGAATAGATTGCCGGAGTCCGCGGGTTCGAGACCCGCCTGGGCAACTTGGGGAGACCTCATCTCTACAATAAATCAAAAAATCAGCCGGGCATGGTAGTGCATGCCTGTAATTCCGGCTACTCGGAAGGCTGAGGTGGAAGGATCGCCGGAGTCCCAGCAGGTCGAGGCTGCGGTGGCCGGGAGCGGCCACTGCACTCTAGTCTGGACGACAGAGTGAGACTCCAACTCAAAAAAAAAAAGAAAAGAAAAGAAATAATTACAAAGCAATCCGGAAGGGAAAATGTTACTCTGACAGGGTTTCCAGAGGCTGGACCTTACAATTTTATTTTCAATGCTGGAAGAACTTCCATTTAAAATATTGCCAGCAGTTTCTGTGTTATTGATTGGAACCCTGGATTGCTGGTGATAATGTGTAAGTGACGGTAGCACAAATGAGAGGCTGGAGGAGCATCCTGGAAAACCTGGGATCAGAAAGGCAACAGGTAACAGAAGTCACCTGGTGAGGTCTTGGAGGATGAGCTGAGGGTTAGAGTTAAGGAGGCATGAACACACTATATACGGAGAGAGAAGCGTGCACACCCACAAATGCTTGGCATGATGTGGTGTGTTCAGAGAGCACAGGCATTTGCTCTGGCTGGAATCTAGGGCTCATATCAGGGAGCAGTCAGTGAAGGATGCAACTGTGGGTAGGAGCTGGGTCCTGGAGGACCTTGTATGCTGAGCATAGACACTAAACTGAGCTGGATGCAGTGGTTCAAGTCTGTAATCCCAGCACATCGGGAGCCTGGGGCAAGAGGATTGCCTGAGCCCAGGGGTTCAAGACCAGCCTGGGCAGCTTGGTGAGAACTCGCCTCTACAACATATAAAAAAATTAGCCAGGCATGTGGCACATGCCTATAGTTCCAGCCACTTGGAAGGCTGCATCAGAAGGATTGTCAGAGCCCAGCAGGTCGATGCTGGGTTGGCCGTGAGCATGCCACTTGCACTCCAGTCTGGATAAAAGTGAGACTCCAACTCAAAAAAAAAAAAAAAAAAAAAATCTGTAATCCCAGCACTCTGGGAGGCCAAATACAAAAATTAACCAGGCACATGCATCTGTAGTTCTAGCTGCTTGGAAGACTGAGGTGGAAAGATCACCTAAGTCCAGCAGGTTGACTCTGAGGTGGCCGGGAGCATGCAGACTGCACTCCAGCCTGGGCATCGGAGTAAGATTCTGACTTAAAAAAAAAAGTTTACAAAACTCCAAATGAGTAATACAAGTCAGAAGCATTATGCAGATGCCAGAAATCTACCTTAGAAGTACAGTATCTGGCTAGGCAAGGTAGCTCAAACCTGTAATCCCAGCACTTTGGGAGACAGAGGTGAGGGGATTGCCTGAGTCCACGGGTTTGAGAAAAGCCTGGGCAACTTGGCCAGACCTTGTCTCTACTATAAATCAAAAAATTAGCTGGGCGTGGTGGCACACCCCTGTGGTTCCAGCTATTTAGAAGGCTGAGGCAGAAGGATCGCCAGTGCCCAGCAGGTTGACACTGGGGTGGTGAGCATGCCACTGCAATCCAGCCTGGGCAATGGAGTGAGATTCCAACTCAAAAAAAAAAAGTACAGTATACATCCAGAGAGGTGAGGGTCCCTGGGGGGTCTCCTTTGAGGATCAGGTGGCACCTGAGGCTCAAGTGTGAGCGTTATGCTTTGGTGGGGTATAAAAAGCAATCAGAAGTGGCCATCCAAGAGAGACAAGGATAATGAAAGAACTTGAGTCTGCCATCATGGAGGCGATGGCTGGAAACTGATCCCCAACCCAAGTGCCTTGGCATCCCAGGGAGCTCCAAGTAGGTTAGAGCTTTGCCTGGAGCCCTTCAGTAGGACCTGAAACAGTCAGCTCTGACTCACATAGCCTTTGCAGGGGATCTGCAAAGCATTCTCCAAGCATAGTGGGGTCTGAGGATGCCCTTCATGGTTCCCCAGGAGGAAAGTACCTGCTCAGCTTGGATATGCTGATCACTGACAAGAAGATACTCTACCACCTGAGACATGTATCTTAGCAACCAGAGGCAGAGCACACTGTTGCCCATACTGCAAGTGGGGCCAAGGAGCTGGTACTGAAAGAGCTCATATTCCAAGTGCTCAAAGAGCACAATGTGAGCCGGGCGCAGTGGCTGACGCCTGTCATTCCAGCAACCTTGAGAGGTGGATGTGAGAGGATTGCCTTGAGTTCAGAGGTTCAAGACCAGACTGCGCAACTTGGCGAGACCTCATCTCTACAATAAATAAAAAAAATTAGTCGGGCATGGTGGCACACGCCTATAATTCCAGCTACTTGGAAGACTGAGGTGGAAGGATTGCCTGAGTCCAACAGGTCGAGGCTGCGGTGGCTGTGGGAGTGCCACTGCACTCCAGCCTAGAAGACAGAATAAGACTCTGATGAAAAAAAAAGAAAAAGAAAGAAAGGCCAGACATGGTGGCTCACGCTTATAATCCCAGCACTTTAGGAAGCCAAGGTGAGAGCATTACCTGAGCCCACGGGTTCAAGACGAACCTGGGCAAATTGGCAAGACCTCGTCTCTACAATAAACTCTACAATAAATCAAAAAATTAGCTGGTCATAGTGGTGCATGTCTATAGTTCCAGCTACTTGGAAGGCTAAGGCAAAAAGATCATCTGAGCCCAGCAGGTCAAGGCAGCAGTGGCCATGAGCATGACACTGCACTCCAACATGGGCACACAGTGAGACTCTGACTCGAAAAAACAAAAAAAGAGCACAGTGTGTCACCCAAGGTGCTGCTGGATGGAGGTGGGGAATGGGAGAAGAAGGCTGGGCAATGTATGTGGTCCTGGTACTGTCTAGAGCCTCTTTCCAGAGGCGTAGTGGCTCATGCCTATAATCCCAGCACTTTGAGAAGTTGAGGTAGGAGGATCACTTCAGCCTATGAGTTTGAGATCAGCCTGGGCAACATAGCAAGACTTCGTCTCTATAAAAAATAATAAAAAAATTATCTGGGCTTTGTGGTGTGCACCTGTTGTCCCAGCTACTCAGGAGGCTGAGGCAGAAGGATTGCCTGAACCTAGGAGTTCTAGGCTGTGGTAAGCTGTGATCACTCCCTCCATGGTGCAGGCCAGTTCCCCAGAGGGCCTTGGCCACCCAACTCTTCCTCCACTTTCTAGCTTGTAGTTCTCAGAAGAACTGCAGAGTATGCCGGCAGCGCAACATCCTAGGATGATGAGGCTCTGCTCCTATCCCTCCTAGAAGAGGATGTCCTGCAACATTTTATCTCAGCAGGTCCTATGTTCCCAGGTACAAAATTCAGCATGGACTGTCTCTGGGGGCCCTCAGCTGCAGTGTGATATGGGATAAACGCAGACAAGATCCCATCCACGCTGTGAAGATTTCCTGAGCCTTGGGGTACAGGTTTACCATGAATATGAATCCCAGGCTCAAGTTTTTGCTGTCTGTCTGTAATAAGACTGTTTGGTTCAACGTGTGGTGTGAGTGTTCTGTCTCACCTGACTTGCACAAGTCATAGAAACTGCAGCCCAACATGCAAAGGGCGGTCAGGCTCGGTGGCTCAGCCTGTAATCCCAGAATTTGGGAGGCTGAGGCAAGTGGATTGTCTGACCCCATGGATTCGAGACTAGGCAGGGCAACTTGGTGCGACCTCATCACTACAATAAATCAAAAATTAGCTGGGCATGGTAGCGCATGCCTGTAGTTCTGGCTGCTTGGAAGGCTGAGGCAGAAGGATCACCGGAGCCCAGCAGGTCGACGCTGGGGTGGCCATGAGCGTGCCACTGCCCTCCCGTCTAGACAATAGAGTGAGAATCCAACTAAAAAAAAAAAAAAAAGATGCGAAGCCGGGCTCGGTGGCTCAGCCTGTAATCCTGCGCCTTTGGGAGGCTGAGGTGAGTGGATTGCCTGAGCCCGTGGGTTCGAGACCCGCCTGGGCAGGCGAGACCTCATCTCTACAATAAATCAAAAAATCAACCAGGCGTGGTAGCGCACGCCTGTAATACCGGCTGCTTAGAAGGCTGAGGCGGAAGGATCGCCGGAGCCCAGCGGGTCGAGGCTGTGGTGGCTGGAGCCCAGCGGGTCGAGGCTGTGGTGGCCGGAAGCGGCCACTGCACTCCAGTCTGGGCGACAGAGTGAGACTCCAACTCAAAAAAAAAAAAGATGCAATGGGCGAAAGTGGTGAGCAGCACACAATAAATCTGCTTTGCACACACGGGGCTTTGATGACCCTTTCAGGAGATGCCTAAACTGCTGCCCTAACAACAAGCATGTGTTCTGCTAAACAGACCCTCAATGTACTTTGAAATAACTAACATGACCAAGTTCAATTGAATTAGGAGTTCTTTCTTGTCAGCACTAGAAATTTAACTGTATTTGTCAATGAAATTAAAGAAAGAGAATCAGGGCTGGGCACAGTGGCACACACCTGTCATCCCAGTAGTTTGGGAGGTGGAGGTAAGAGAATTGCCTGAGACCAGGGATTCGAGACCAGCCTGGGCAAGTTGGTGGAACCTTGTCTCTACAATAAATACATCAAAAAAAAAAAAATTAACCAGGCATGGTAGTGCACACCTGTGGTTCCAGCTACTTGGAATGCTGAGGCAGAAGGAATCACCTAAGCCCAGCAGGTCAAGGCTGTAACACTTGAAGTTATAGGTGAAGACTCTAATAGTTTTTTTTTATTTTATTTTATTTTTATTTTTTATTGAGTCAGGGTCTCACTCTGTCGTCCAGACTAGAGTGCCTTGGCTGTGAACCTGGGAAAAACAGAATGTGTCAGGCGTGGTGGCTCATACCTGTAATTCCAGCACTTTGAGAAGTAGTAGGGGGAGATCACTTCAGCCCATAAGTTCAAGACCAGTCTGGGCAACAAAGCAGGATTTTGTCTCTACAAAATATTTTTTTAAATTAGCTGAGCCTTGTGGTATGCCCCTGTAGTCCCAGCTACTCAGGTAGCTGAGGCAGAAGGATCGCTGAGCCTTGGAGTTCAAGGCTATGATAAGCCGTGATCATGCCAAGCCACTCTAGTCTGGACAACAGAGTGAGACCCTGACTCAAGAAAAAAAAAAGAAAGAAAGAAAAAAAACTGTTAGAGTCTTCACCTATAACTTCAAGTGTTACACATTTTTGAAAGTTTGTAAAAATAGTAATATGATTTTTTTTTTAGTTGGAATCTCACTCTGTCGGCCAGACTGGAGTGCAGTGTAATGGCATATTCACTGCCACTCCAGCATTGAACTTCTGGGCTCCAGTGACCCTTCTGCCTCAGCCTTCCAAGTAGCCGGAACTACAGGCGCATGCTGCCACACCTGGTATATTTTTTATTTATTGTAGAGACAAGGTCTCACCAAGTTGCCCGACTGGTCTCAAACCTGCAGGCTCTGGCAATCCACCCACCTCGGCCTCCCAAAATGCTGGGATTACAGGCTGAGCCACGGAGCCTGGCCATAATGTGATTTTTTAATCACAGCTTCTTGACCATCGTGACTATCAAGAATTTGAAGAAGTTTTCATTATCAAGTCTTAATCAGGAATTGCAAGTAGACATTTCAAGCACAAAACCTGAGATCAAAAGTTATGTTCAACTGGGCTCGGTGGCTCAGCCTGTAATCCCATGCCTTTGGGAGGCTGAGATGAGTGGATTGCCTGAGCCCGCAGGTTTGAGACCCCCCTGGGCAACTTGGCGAGACCTCATCTCTACAATAAATCAAAATGAGCCGGGCGTGGTAGCGCACGCCTGTAGTTCCGGCTACTTGGAAGGCTGAGGCAGAAGGATCGCCAGAGCCCAGCAGGTTGAGGCTGCGGTGGCCGGGAGCCGCCACTGCACTCCAGTCTGGGCGACATAGTGAGACTCCAGCTCAAAAAATAAAAATAAAAAAAAGTTATGTTCATGGAAGCAAGCTAAGTTTTGATTTCAAATATTTGAAAAGATTTTATTTGGAAGTTCTATACAAATTCAATATTGCATATCTTTCCTAATATTTTGTATTTTATCTTCTTCTCATAATCATAAACTATAAAGAAAAATGTAATGATTTTTCACCAAACCTCAGACAGACATTCCTAATTTCCCTCTAGTTTGCCCCAGGGTACCATGCAAATATTGTTATTTTCTTTTTGTTTGTTTGTTTGTTATTTTTGTTATTTTATTTATTTATTTTTTTGAGTTGGAGTCTCACTCGGTCGCCCGGACTGGAGTGCAGTGGCCACTTCCGGCCACCGCAGCCTCGACCTGCTGGGCTCCGGTGATCCTTCCACCTCTGCCTTCCAAGTAGCCAGAATTACAGGCATGCACTACCACGCCCGGCTGATTTTTTGATTTATTGTAGAGATGAGGTCTCACTGCCCAGGCAGGTCTCGAACCCGCGGGCTCAGGCAATCCACTCACCTCAGCCTCCCAAAGGCGCGGGATGACAGGCTGAGCCACTGAGCCCAGCTAATATTGTTATTTTCAATGTCCACCTTGGTGTTCAAAATGCTAAGAAACACTGGCTAAAAAAAAATTCTTGATGGAGGCCAGGTGCACCCATTCACACCTGAATGCCCAGCACTTTGGGAAGCCGAGGCAGGAGGATAGTTTGAGGCCAGGAGTTGAAGATCATTCTTGTAAAACATAGAGAGACCTTGTCTCTTAAAAAAAAATTGCGGCAACCCACTCAGGTCCCCTCCGGCTCTGGGGGTTTTCTGTCCTCTCAATAAATCCTGTTTTCAAAAAAAAAAAGAAAAAAATCAGGGCCAGGCACGGTGGCTCAACCTGTAATCCCAGCACTTTGGGTGGCCAAGGTGAGGGGATTGCCTGAGCCCATGGGTTCGAAAACAGCCTGGGAGTTGGTAAGACCTCGTATATGCAGTGAATACAGAAGGGTCTCTCTCTTGCAGATGGTTCCATTCATTCAACGTTGAGTAAGTATATACTATGTCAGGCTCTGTGTTGGACACGAGTATATTAAACTGTAGTAGAAAAAAAAAACTACAAGAAGGCAAGGTGAAAAGACAGCATGCCCGGAAAGGCCCTTGAAGGAAGCCCAGAACACCCAAGGAACTCTTAGGTTATGTGAAAAATGAGGACAAACAAAGCCAAGATGGTAACCATCAGAGAAATGAAATAAGTTATCTCACCCAATCCTATCCTCCATAGCAATACAACAACAGCATATTTAGACCACTGTGAGCGCTGAACAAAAAGCAGACTGGGCAGGCAATAGCTAATTCATGACCCAGGACTTTCCCTGAAGGACAGGAAAGAAGAGGTTGGAGACTGAGCCAAAAATAAGAATGAGTGGCATCAAGAGGAGAGGTACCAGGCCAGGCGAGGTAGCTCAAGCCAGTACTTTGGGAGGCCGAGGTGCGGGGATTGCCTGAGCCCATGGATTCGAGAACAGCCTAGGCAACTTGGCAAGACCTCATTTCTACAATTAAAAAAAAAATTAGCTGGGCGTGGTAGCGTGTGCCTGTAGTTCCAGCTACTTGGAAGACTGAGGCGAAAGATCACCTGAGCCCAGCAGGTCGACGCTGGGGTGGCCATGAGTGTGCCACTGCACTCCAGCCTGGGCGACGGAGTGAGACTCCAACTCAAAAAAACAAAAAGAGGAGAGATACCATTTGCCTCACCTGAGACAAAGCTGAGAAGAATTCCTGAAAGCTTTCTCACAGAGGTCCAGGAAGCCAGGAGGTTCGATAAAGACACCCACACGCTCACTAAGGCCTCATTAGACTACTTGAGTAGGAGAATATGGTAACAGCAGCTGGGGATGAATTTTGCAGAATGAGGTCATCCAAGAATTCCAATGCCATCCAAATTCCATCCACCCATGCCAACGTGTTATGTGGTATCTTCTATTCATTTATCAACTTGATATAATTATATAATATAATTTTGCCATAATAGTGCCTATTGTATATGCCACGTAATCCTACAAATGCCGGAGAAGGGCATTTTCCACCTGGCAATGTTCTTTGAAACCATTCTAGGAGAATTCACGAACAAGTCAGTGAAAAGAGGACGATAAGACCTCAGTTCCAGCAGAAATGGTATTCATAAAGCTACCTGGGTACACAGATATGTATTCAATGTGAGCATCAAATGAACGACACATGGAAAAGGATGTTGTAAACTATAAATCACGATATACATCACATATAAGGCATATTCGTATTAGCAGCAGCAGCCGTGGTATTGTCGCAGGGCAGTTCCGGATTTACACAACTTCCCTATCATGAAGAGGCATAATCTTTCTCTCTGATCATTAAAACAGGGTCTGTTTCTAAAAATCATTATTCCATCCAAGTCTATGTTTGCCACTCAACTGTGTGTTAATGTTTTAACCAAGCATTCTAATACCAGTGTGGTTGGTTATATAATCCTCAGATTTTTTTTCTTCCTCCCATTTTGAATGTCTCTTTGTTGTTTATTGCTCTGCCTTCACACAGAACTTGTATGAATGGTCTGGGTGCTTTCAATCAGGCCTTATCAGAGATCATGGTTATTGGAACTCTCTGTATTTTACAGCTTCCATCTCATTAATGCCAGCACTAATTTGTGGTCCAATCCAATACCACCCCCATAAGATCTGCATGAATACACACTGGATTTCAATCTGCCATTCAACAAGCATGAAGTCCTTTATGTGCATTATTAACCAATCAAACGGCCCCAGATTCTTTCTTCTGCATTTTTTCCATACTGAAATCATTTTGTTATTATCCCAAAGCAGTTGCTTGCTAGGAAATGTTCAAGGAAAAAAAAACAATGACAACAATAACAGCCCCTCCCCCTCCGCCTTTTCTCTAGCAAACACAACTGTTTCAACCTGGAAACTCCACTTCAACGGAGTCGCCAACTTGTTTGCTAAAATCCTCCTTCCCTAAAATAGCTCTAAACTTGATCTATCTCATGGTATATTGTAGAATGGGCCTATTTTCTCATCCTTAAAGGAGCAATAGGACTGTTGAGACGAAAACTAACTTATTCTCTGGCAGAGAATCAAACCAGGTTGCCAAACCCAAGCAAACCGACAGATCCAATGCCACGGTGCATCAGGGTGACCTCATTCCAATGCCCGCCATTTCCTTTTCCTGAATACTACTGGGGCCTGGGGTCATTATTACGGAATTCTCCTTTGTTCAATTTACATGGTTAAATGATTTCCCTTTCACATCATTTCAACCCCATGCATCATTACCAAAAGCACTCCGGTCTGCTATAATGTTTTGCATTTCCTGTTCCAACAAACACCTTGTCCTTCTAGTTCCTCAACATAATTTTCTGTTCTGCAACAAATTTCAATTGCAAAATTGGTTCAAGTAGGCTTGGCTATTCACACTTTGTGATAAATTAAAACTAGGGTGAATGTTAGTAAATAAAGGGAAACAACAAATGGCTGTGTCTAGTTCGGCAAAAAGCCATGGTAAATTTCAAAAGGGGCCATTTTTGTTTCCTTTTTAAGGGTCAAAGACAGAAGAGTTCAAAAGTGAACCTTTTCTCACACAACAAAGGCCTGAGAATTACTTCCTTTCTACCTGCCACGGAGACCTAGTTCTACATGTAGGACTCTTGAAATGATGACTTATGTGCAGAGGTGTGTTTGAAAGGATTCTAGATTCAACACCATTGGGAGGAAGGGAAGAAAGCAGCAGAGGGAAGAACTGAGCTGCGGTGCTGTCACAACATGGTCTCAGCCAACCTCACGGGGAGGGTTGAAGCAGGATTGGCCCTTCAGAGTTGTGCCCAGTATGGGTAAGAGAGTTGGGCTTTTTTACCTTGGCAGCAACCCTGTCATTGGATGTGGGCTGCCCCAAGAAGGGGTGGAGTGACTTTGGGCAAGAATGCTATCTCTACCTGATGGTAACTCCCAGAGTGAGACATCCACCAACAACCTTCCCAGTGGTTATGATGCTGGGCAGCAAGGGCGTGTAGTTGCTCTGTGGGTCTTTGACTTTGCCACAGAAAAGAATTTCAGAGCAAGTCACAGAGAGAGTTTTAAAGTATAGTTTATTAGAGAAAAAAAAGATATGTTCAAGAGACAACACATGAACCTTAAGGACACAGGTTTGAGGTTAACAGAAAGCTTTATCTGTTGTCCAAAATGATAATTATGCAACTTAATTTTCTAAATTAAGATTTGTGGACTAGGTGGGTTTCAACAATTGATCACAAGTTTCAGTTCTTACCATTTCACTCCTAAGCTTACTTGTGTCATGAGGAATTTTTGAGATAATAGGAAAAAGTTACTCTTTAATTAAGTTTTCTCTTATTTCACTGTGACTCAGTGTCCCTGGTAACTCCCTATTGCCTTTTTTCATGGTCTTTGTGACTGACTGTACCAGTTGCCTCTCATTCCAAGGCCAGGGTCTGGTGTGCCTGGTCAGTGTAGACATTGTTTAAGAGAATTGCACCCTGATAAGATGGTGTTCAGACACCCAACCATCTGGTTTCCTAATTATCTAAGTTAGGCTGACTGTAGGAAACTCATCTATCTATATCTAAGCTATGCTAGCTGTCCTCCCTCGGTTAGGGGAATAAGCCCCTTGGTCCTAGAGGGAGGATCTAAGCAACACAGCCCAGTATCCAAGACACATGTAAACCCTTTATGACATGAAATACCTGATTAACCATCTTAAGCTAAAACAGGCTCCATGAAATCATCTTTTGCCAGTAATCTAAATCCTACTTGATGGCTGTCATCAGTCAATGCTAAACAGTATGCTGCTTATGAGTTTTTTAAAAAAGATATTTACTCTTATTTTCATAAAGTACATACACCGTGGCATAGAAGAAAGTAGAACACTGGGTTTTTGTCTCCGATCAGCTACTTTGGGCCTTAAACTGACACTTAAACTCTGTTAAGACTTTGCTTCTTTACCAGTAAAACAAGGACAACAATATTTACTACACCTTCCTCCTAGGGTTATTAAAAGAGGCAACACATGCGAAACACTGTAAAAACAATAAAATGCTGTACAGTTAGAGTTCATAATATTTGGCAAAGTAAGCGCTCACAAAACATGTCAAGTGGATATAGGAATATGATAATTTCTTTCATTTTGCCAAGAGTCTATAGTCCCTGGCTATCTTCCAGCACATGTCAGTCTGGGTCTCTCAAACCAGCAGACTGTGTAAGGAAAAGCAGGATTTGGTGTGATACGGGGGCATACCCCCCGCTGTGACAAACGGCACAGTAGAGAATTGTCTCTACCTGATGCCAATGGGCTTGGGGAAGATTGTCTCAGAGAAAGAGAGAGACAGCATTCCTCAGTTAGGCCCAGGGCATAGGCCTTGGGGAGTTGTAAGTCTCTTCCTGAGGGGAACCAGGCTCTTGACTCCAACACAAGAAAGAATTCAAGGATGAGTCACAGAAGGTAAAGGAAAGAGCGTTCACTTGAACCAGAAGTACACACTCAGAGAGGAGATTGTTCCCAATCTCCAAGAAGGAAAAGCAATGGAGGAGAAGGAATGGTGCTTTTATCTATTTTTTTTGTGTCAGTTTCACATCAGTTACAAGTCACAGGAAATCTCTTAGCCTCCATTCCCCCCATGCCTAAGCTAGCTCACCTGCCTTAGACCCTCATGTAATGACTTTAGCCTCAAAAACCTGGGGAACTCTCTAGAAGCAACTGACATCATTGCCTAATAGAGTCTAAAAAGTATCTCTTTATTGATTATGACTAGACAAAAAATATTTTTATGATAGACATGCTCCAGTGTTCAAGTACAAATATTAAACAAGTTCACTTATTTTCTTTCTTTCTTTTTTTTTTGAGTTGGATTCTCACTCCGTTGCCCAAGCTGGAGTGCAGTGGCATGCTCACGGCCACCCCAGCGTCGACCTGCTTGGCTCTGGTGATCCTTGTGCCTCAGCCTTCCAAGTAGTGAGAACTACAGGTGCGCACTACCATGTCCAGCTAATTTTTTTATTTATTGTAGAGACGGTCTCACCAAGTTGCCCTGGCGGGTCTTGAACCTGCGGATTCAGACAATCCACTCACCTCAGCCTCCCAAAGTGCTGGGATTACAGGCTGAGCCACCAAATTTGGCTCCACTTATTTTTGAGTATCTTGAAAGTGTATGATTGGCCAGGCATGGTGGCTCAGGCCTATAATCCCAGCGCGTGCGCGTGCGCACACACACACACACACACACACACACACACACACACACACACACACAAATATATATAATATTTTAAAAATTTGCCAGGTGTGGTGGCGCAGGTCTGTGGTTCCAGCTGTTTGGAAGCCTGAGGCGGAAGGATCACCAGAGTCCAGAAGGTCGAGGCTGTGGTGGCCATGAATGTGCACACTGCACTCCAGCCTGGGCAAAAAAGTGAGACTCTGACTCAAAAAAAAAAAAAAAAGGTAAGAAATAGGACTGCATTTGATCACCAGGTGCTACCCAGACCCTGATGGTGGTGTTATACAGAATCAGTGCAAGCTCCTCAGGCTTTAGCTATGAGACAACGTGGGCCTCTACTACAGCCAACGTTTGTAAAGAGCTGCCCTGTATCAGAAGCTACTGCAAATGCTCTACATCTGTTATTTCAATTCGCTCTCACAGTCTTGTGAGACATAGCGGTCATCTGTCCCATTTCACAGATGAGAAAATGGAAGCACACAGAGAGGATGTAAGGTGCCCAGATCATACAGCAAGTAAGGTGTGGAGCTGGGAACTGAATACAGGCAGTCCCAGTCTAGAATCTGCCTCCTGCCTTTGTAGCAAACTCATCTTGGCGAATCCTGCAGGAATCAGCAATAGGCATATACATAGACAGAAAGGTGGTGAAGAGAGAGATTAATTTTAAGAACTTGGTTCATCTGATTGTGACAAATTCAAAATCTGCATGGCAGGCCAGGAGGCTGGAGACCCAGATAAGAGTTGATGTTGCAGCCCAAGTTCAAAGAAAGTCTGCAGGCAGAATTCCCTCTTCCTTGGGGGAGTCAGTCTTTTTTCTCTTAAGGTCTTTGACTGATTAGATGAGGCCCACCTACATGCTGAAGAGTAATTAATCTGCTTTATAAAGTCTACTGATGTAAATGTGAATCACATCTACGAAGCAAGACTTGAAATAATGTAATAGTATGATATTGTTTTTGTTTAAAAGTATGTATCTGGGCCAGGATCAGTGGCTCAGCTTGTAATCCCAGCACTTGGGGAGGCCAAGGTGAGTGGATTACCTGAGCTTGTGGGTTTGAGACCAGCCCAGGCAACTTGGCGAGACCTTGTGGTAGCACATGCCTGTAGTTCTGGCTACTTGGAAGGCTGAGGTGGAAGGATTGCCAAAGCCCAGCAGGTTGACACTGGGGTGGCCATAACACGTGGTGCCACGTGCCTGTAGTTCCAGCTACTTGGAAGGTTGAGGTGGACGGATCACTGGAGCCCTTTATTCCAAATCTGGGAAAAAATGAATTGAGGATGTATCTTTACACTTTCCCTCTTTTGATGAGGAAATAATAAAAATGGCTTCTAAGAGGTGGATGAAGTGGGAGGAGACATCAAAGGTCCATTTTCTCTGCCAGAAATGAAGGCTCCACGGCCCTCCAGGGAATCTAGGGTCACACAGGTTGGGGGCAAGGAGGTATGGAATGATCTGGAGCTCAGCTAGGATCCACCCAATTAGCTGGGATGAATTCTCGCAGAGGACACTTGATGCCATCAGAATCCAGAAGACAGTGTGGGTCTTCTGATGGTTTCCCATGGCTTCTGCTCTTCCCCAGCTGCCCTCTTTCTTACTCATTCCCAAGGGCCAGAATGAAGTGGAAAGAAACCAAATATCCAGATTTCCAACAGCTCATAACTGGAGAAGACGAGGGCTCAGGTACAGTGGAAGGGTCGAGGGGAATTCATCCACACTCAGAGCAGACAGACAACTGGTAAAAGCTGCTCACAAGAAGCATGAAATAAATTTTGAGAGATGACAAGAAACCACCTACAAAGGAGGCAGCACAACAAACATGAGGCAAGAAGGGAGGAAAAAAGGAAGTGGGGAAGGGAAGGTTAAACAGGTGTAACTGTTATAAATGTTGTTAATATATAATAAAATAATAGAATGAACAAAAACAGGAGATGGAGGAGGAAAGTGGGAAGAAATGGGAGTACGAATGTCCTCATCGTTCCTAGCAGGGAACTAATAGACATTAATTTAAATGGAGACAAGTTGTTTTAAAAATATAATGACTCATAATGTTTCTCAGACCTATTTTATAAATCTCAGAGTGATACTTTAGGGAATGCAGATGAGGAAGCTAACATCTAGAAGCGATAAGGGACTTAACCAAAATCTAACAGTTAGTTCACTCAATCAAAAATTGAGCAAATGGGCCAGGATTGGTGGCTCAGCCTGTAATCCCAACACTCTGGGAGCCTGAGGTGAAGAGATTGTCTGAGCCCACGGGCTCAAGACCAGCCCGGGCAACTTGGCAAGACCTCATCTCTACAATAAATAAAATAATTAGCCAGGCGTGGTAGTGCACACCTGTAGTTCTGGCTACTTGGAAGGCTGAGACAGAAGGATCGCTGGAGTCCATAGGTCAACGCTGAGGTGGCCGTGAGTGTCCCACTGCACCCCAGCCTGGGTGACAGAGTGAGACTCCAACTAAAAAAAAAAAAATTTTTGAGCAAATGTACCTACTAGGTGGAAAGCATTATTCCAAGTGCTGGGCTGACAGTGGAGGACAGCTCAACATGGAACCTGCTTTCATGGAACTGACAGTCTAGTGGGAAAGTCAGACATAAACAAATGAACAAAGAAACAAATGTGAAATTACAATAGTGATAAGTGCAGAGGAAAAGAACAGGTCACAAGGAGAGAGAAAAACAGAAGTGGAGGCCCACTTGATATAGGGTGGACAGGAGTGACTTTTTTTTTTTTTTACTTTTTTAGGGGTTTTTAGGGGTTTGTTTTTTTTTTTAGTTGGAGTCTCATTCCGTCGCCCAGACTGGGTTGCAGTGACACGCTCACGGTCACCACAGCATCGACCTGCTGGGCTCAGGCGATCCTTCTGCCTCAGCCTTTCAAGTAGCCGGAACTACAGGCTACCAAGCCTGGCTAATTTTTTTATTTATTGTAGAGATGAGGTCTTGCCAAGTTGCTCGGACTGTTCTCGAACCCATGGGCTCAGGCAATCCCCTGACCTCAGCCTCCCAAAGTGTTGGGATTACAAACTTGAGCCACCGTGCCCGGCCCTTTTTCACTTTTTTGAATCAGGATCTCACTCCGTTGCCCAGGCTTGAGGACAGTGACATGATCGACTTTCTGGGCTCAGGTGATCTTTCTGCCTCACCCTCCTGAGTAGCTGGGACTTCAGGCATGGGCCATCTTACTTGGCTAATTTTTTTCATTTTGTGTAGAGACAAGGTCTCACTATGTTGCCCAGGCTCAAACTCCTAGGCATAAGCAATCCTCCTGCCTTGGCCTTCCAAAGTGCTGGGATTACAGGCATGAGCCACTGTCTGACTGTGACTTTTTTTAATTTTAGAGATAGGATCTCAGTCTGTTGCCCAGGATGGAATGCAGGGACTTGATATTTGAAAGGAGATTTCAAAACTAGGAAGGGATCAGCTTTACAAAGATTGAAGGGAAGTTAATTCCAGACAAAGGGAACAGCATGTCTAAAATCCCAAGGAAGGAAAAGACTTCGCATGCTGGAGAAAATGCAGGTCATGAGTAGAGTAAGAGGGAGGTACGAGAGGAGGGTGAAAGATGGAAGGAACCAGACCAAGCAGAGCAGGCTTGTGTGGACGTGAAACAGCATTTCCCAAGAGCAGTGGGAAGTCTCTGAATAGTCTTCATCAGGGCAATGGCATGATGCGATTTATGTCCTATCACAACCACCATGCTGCTGGGTGGAATACAGTGAGGAGGGCTACAAGAAGGAAATTGGGGAGGCAGGGAAGGAGCAGTGGTCCTGGAGAGAGATGATGCTGGTCAAACCTGGTTGACAGCAGTAGGAATGGAGAGAAGTGGATGAACTGGACAGATATTTTGGAAGTAAAGTCCAAAACGTTAGTGATGGATTTGATGTGGAGACAAGGGACCGAGAAAAATGAAGGATGACTCCCTGGTTTCTGGCTTCTGCTACTAAAAGGTACTGTTAACTAAAATGGTAACGGCTTTGGAATAAGCATTTTGGGAAGTGACTATTAAATTATACTTTGAGGTCAGGCGCGGTGGCTCAGGCCTATAATCCCAGCACTTTGAGAGGCCAAGGTGAGAGGATTGCCTGAGCCCAGGAGTGTGAGACCAGCCAGTGAAACATGGCGAGACCTCATCTCTAAAATAAATAAAAATATGTGTGTGTGTGTGTGTGTGTGTGTGTGTGTGTGTATTGGCCAGATGTGGTGGTGCATGCCTGTAGTTCCAGCTACTTGGAAGTCTGAGGCAGAAGGATCGCCTGAGCCCAGCCCAGCAGGTGGAGGCTGCAGTAGCTGTAACTGTGCCACTACACTCCAACCTGGGCGATGGGGTGACTCCAATAGAAAGAAAGAAGGAGGCCAGATGCAGTGGCTCAAGCCTGAAATCCCAGCACTTTGGGAGGCCAAGGCGAGAGGATTGCCTGAATCCAAGGGTTTGAGAACAGCCTGGGCAATTTGGCGAGACCTCATCTCTACAATATATCAAAAAATTAGCCAGGCATGGTGGTACATACTTGTAGTTCCATCTACTTGGAAGGCTGAGGCAGAAGGATCACCAGAGCCCAGCAGGTCGATGCTGGGATGGCCGTGAGCATGCCACTGCACTCCAGCCTGGGCGACGGAGTAAGACTCCAATTTAAAAAAAAAAAAGGTTCGGTGGCTCAGCCTGTAATCCCTCGCCTTTGGGAGGCTGAGGTGAGTGGATTGCCTGAGCCCGCGGGTTCGAGACCCGCCTGGGCAGCGAGACCTCATCTCTACAATAAATAAAAAAATCAGCCGGGTGTGGTAGCGCATGCCAGTAATTCTGGCTACTCGGAAGGCTGAGGCGGAAGGATCGCTGGAGCCCAGCAGGTCGAGGCTGCGGTGGCCGGGAGCGGCCACTGCACTCCAGTCTGGGCGACAGAGACTCCAACTCAAAAAAAAAAAAGGGAACAGAGAGGACCTAGAGGAGGTTGTAGAGTAAAAAGAGGCCTAGGACCAATCAATGAGAAAATCCAATACTTCGAGGTCGAACAGAGGAGAAGGACCCAAGGAGGCAGACATAAGCTTAGGAAGGGGAGGCACTCCAGAGGCCAAAAGAAGACAGTGCTTTGGGTAACACCCCTCGGATCTCCTCCCACTGAGGGAGCTTTTCTGTCCTCTCAATAAATCTTGCTGACTGGGTTCGGTGGCTCTTCCTGTAATCCCAGCACTTTGGGAGGCTGAGGTGACTGGATTACCTGAGCTCTCAGGTTCAAAACCAGCCCAGGCAACTTGGCGAGACCTTGTGTCTACAATAAATTTTTTATATATATTGTAGACCTTGTGTCTAAAATAAATTTATATATATATATATCAGGGTGTGGTAGTGCATGCCTGTAGTTCTGGCTACTTGGAAGGCTGACGCGGAAGGATGGCCGGAGCCCAGCAGGTCGATGCTGGGGTGGCTGTGAGTGTGCCATGGAACTCCAGCCTGGGCAACGGAGTGAGAGTTCAATTCAAAAAAAAAAAAGAAAAAAAATCTTGCTTTCTCAACAACAACAAAAAAGAAGACAGTGCTTTAAAGAAGAGGGAGTTTTCTACTTTGTTGACTGCTGCCACTAAGCTAAAGAAAACAAGGATCAAAGAAGGTCCACCCTACTGAACAAGCCATGAAAATGACAAGAATATTTTGGGTGGAGATGTCAAGACAAAAACCAGACAGCTCTTTTGAGAAATGTGACGATAAGAAGCAGAGAAGTGAAGCAACTACTAAATAAATATCAGGTCAAGGGAGGAATGTGAGAATGATTGTAGGATCCAGTAGTGAGGCAGGTAAAGAAAGAGGAGAAGGCATGAAGAGGTCATGTGGCTGGACGGTGTGACAGAGAGAACAGCAATAGGGTCAATGAAGGCACCGGAAGGTTTGTAGATATGGTGATGAGAAGACAAAGGTGCTCCCACCCAATGGCTTCTGTTTTCTCGTAGAAGGTATGCCCATCAGCTGAAAATTAGTTGGGAGAGATGGAGGAGGGAGCAGGGGGTTTGAGAGGTCAAACAAATCACACAACAGTCACTGGGAGACGGGAAAATCAGCTTTTCTGAGGTCTGAAGTGGGACTGCCATGCAGTATAATGTGTCCATGCCCAAATGCCCAATTGAATGCTTGAGTGCAGCCAAGGTCAGGATTTTTCCAGGTTAACGGGACAAAAGATGAAAGAATCAAGGGCATTCAGGGTATCTATAAGACATTGATTATAATGATGTGCCATGGACACTTTGAGTTGGATAATGAGGGAGAGGAGAGGACCAGAGGGGGTCATAAAATACAGAGAAAGGGGGATGATCAGTGAACCCTAAATCTAAATGACATCAAATATTGTTACAAGAGAGAATTGAACAAGACAACTGGAAGTATGCAAGGTTTCAACTGAAGAGTGGGACATGTGGAGCAGTAATTTTGGAAATGTTGCAATATTTGGTGATGCCAAGTGTGGTAACTGCACTGAGATGAAGATGAGTCACTGAGGCAGGTGTTGGTTGGTCCGACTCCTAGAAATCAAAGTCATCAGATGAAAGTCACTGAGCCAGGTGCCAGGTGGGCCAACTCCTGGAAGTTAAAGTCATAAGAGGGAAATCATTGAACAAGGTACCAGATGGGTCCATTCCTAAAAGTCAAAGTCATCAGATGAAAGTCACTGAGCTGGCCAGGTTCAGTGGTTCAAGCCTGTAATCCCAGCACTTTGGGAGGCCGAGGCGAGAGGACTGCCTGAGCCCAGGGGTTCAAGACCAACCTGGGCAACTTGGTGAGCTCTCGTCTCTACAACATATCCAAAAATTAGCTGGGCATGGTAGTACGTGCCTATAGTTGTGGCTACTTGGAAAGCTGAGGTGGAAGGATTGCCTGAGCCCAGCAGGTTGACACTGGAGTGGCTGTACTCCAGCCTGGGCAATGGAGTGAGACTCCAACTCAAAAAAAAAAAAAGAAAGTCACTGAGCCAGGTGTAGGGTGGGTTAACTCTTAAAAGTCAAAGTCATCAGATGAAAGTCACTGCGCTGGTTGCCATATGGGTCAACTCCTAGAAGTCAGTCGTAAGAGAAAAGTCACTGAGCCAGGTGCCAGATAGGTCAACTTTGAGAAGTTAAAGTCATAAGAGGAGAGTCACTAAGCCAGGTGCCAGGTGAGTCAATTCCTAGAAGTCAACATCTTCAGGGGAAAGTCACTGAGCCAGGTGCTGGGTGGGTCAACTCCTAGAAGTCAATGTCATCAGAGGGAAGTCATGGAACAAGGAGCCAGTTGGGTCAGCTCCTAGAAGTCAAAGTCATCAGAGGACAATCACGGAGCCAGATGCCAGGTGGGCCAACTCCTAGAAGTCAAAGTCATAGAGGAAAGTCACTGAGCCAGGTGCCGATGGGTCAACTCACAGAAGTCAAAGTTATCAGATAAAAGTCACTGCTCTAGTTGCCATATGGGTCAACTCCTAGAAGTCAGTCGTAAAAGAAGTCACTGGGTCAGGTGCTGGATGGGTCAACTCCTAGAAGTTAAAGTCATCAGAGGAAAGTCACCGAGCCAAGTGCCAGGTGAGTCAACACCTAGAAGTCAACATCATCAGCGGAGAGTCACTGAACCAGGTGCTGGGTAGGTCAACTCCTGGAAGTCAATGTCATCAGAGGAAAGTCATTGAACAAGGAGCCAGATGGGTTAACTTCTGGAGGTCACAGTCATTAGAGGACAATCACTGAGCCGGATGCCGGATGGGCTAACTCCTAGAAGTCAAAGTCATCAGAAGAAAGTCACTAAAAAGGTGCCAGGTAGGTCAACTCCTAGAAGTCAACATCATCAGAGGAAATTCACTGAACAAGGTGCCACATGGGTCAACTGCCAGAAGTCAAAGTCATCAGAGGAAAGTCACTGAGTCAGGAGCCAGATGGGCCAACTCCTAGAATTCAACATCATCAGATGAAAGTAACTGAGCCAAGTGCCAAGTAGGTCAACTCCTAGAAGTTAAAGTCTTAAGAGGAATGTCACTGAGCCAGGAGCCAGATGGGTCAACTCTTTTTTTTTTTTCTGAGTTAGAGTCTCACTCTGTCACCCAGACTGGAGTGCAGTGGCCGCTCTTGGCCACCGCAGCCTCGACCTGCTGGGCTCTGGCGATCCTTCCGCCTCAGCCTTCCGAGTAGCCAGAACTACAGGCGCACACTGCCACGTCCGGCTAATTTTTGATTTATTATAGAGATGAGGTCTCGCCAAGTTGCCCGGGTGGGTCTCGAACCCGCGGGCTCAGGCAATCCACTAAGTCAATGTCTGCCGGGCTTAATGGCTCAGCCTGTAATCCCAGCACTTTGGGAGACTGAGGCCGGTGGACAGCCTGAGCCCGCGGGTTTGAGACCAGACAGGCAACTTGGCGAGACCTTGTCTCTACAATAAAAAAGAAAAAAATTAGCCAGGCATGGTAGTGCATGCCCCTAGTTCTGGCTACTTGGAAGGCTGAGGCGGAAGGATTGACAGAGCCCAGCAGGTCGATGCTGGGGTGACCATGAGTGTGCCACTGCACTCCTGCCTGGACGACAGAGTGAGACTCCAACTCAAAAAAAAAAAAGTCAGCTTCATCAGAGGAAAGTCACTGAGCCAGGTGCTGTATGGGTCAACTCCCAGAAGTCAAAGTCATCAGATGAAAATCACTGAGTTGGGTACTAGATGGGTCCACTCCTAGAATTCAGTCATCAGAAGAAAGTCACTGAGCCAGGTGCAGGATGGGTCAACTTCTAGAAGCTGCTGTCATCAATGATGGCAGCAGCTGTTGGGGTGACTAGAAAGACTGTTGGCTCTGACAGAAGTCTCAGTAAATGGGGAGGAGGAGTGGTGGGAAGATTAAAGGGCAGACTCTCTACACTGGTCCAGCCTCTGTTCTACTTTATCTGACTACTTTCCCATTTAGGAACCCTAGCCCAGTGTCCACCCACCTTTTCCTGCTGAGGAGCACCTTTGACTTCTCAAGTGTCCCACTCATAACTCGGGTTGAGGAGATAAAAAGATAGTGGGTTAAAGAGAAACATACTGTGGATATGTCAGCCCTGACTCTGAGTAAGAGTTGGGGCCAAGCCAGGCTCGGTGGCTCAGCCTGTAATCCCGCGCCTTTGGGAGGCTGAGGTGAGTGGATTGCCTGAGCCCGCGGGATCGAGACCCGCCTGGGCAGCGAGACCTCATCTCTACAATAAATGAAAAATCAGCCGGGCATGGTAGTGCATGCCTGTAATTCCGGCTACTTGGAAGGCTGAGGCGGAAGGATCGCTGGAGCCCAGCAGGTCGAGGCTGCGGTGGCCGGGAACGGCCACTGAACTCCAGTCTGGGTGAAAGAGTGAGACTCCAACTTAAAAAAAAAAAAAAAAAAAAAAGAGTTGGGGCCAGAAAACTCTAGTCATTAAAGGGGATCCGTCTTGATAACTTGTGCTCCCCATGAGGACTCCTCATCGGGGATTGTAGCAACTCTACTCAGGATATAGACTGCCAGGTGTGGTGGCAGGATCAACCAATGAAAGTGCCCTGCCTGGAAGACAGAAAGGAAGACAGAGATAGCAGGAGGAAGCCAGGAGAAGAGGAAACGTGCAGTAAATGATCACCTATTATGTGCCATACTGTCAGGCTGCTAGCCATGTAAGTGTCTGCAGGTTGTGTACAATACAAAGGAATCATATCCAAAGTGTAGATGTCATTGATTTGCATGTTTATTTTGACAACTGTCTGGCAGATGGCAGTTAAATATTTTGTTCTGACTATCAGTAAATTAGGACAATTTTTTAACAGGCAGAAGTAAAACCACTTGAGAAAAGGGTGGGTTTCTGTATTCACGAAAAGATGCCACTTAGCCCAGCAGTGCCATGATAGTCACACTACTTTCTTTTATGTTGTCTCATCCGATCAATACACAACCTTACAAAGTAAAAATATTAAGATGGAGAAAAAGAAGCCCAGAGAAGTTCAGTAACTTGTTAAAGAGTCAACCATACACTGGCAAGATCCTGAGCTGAAATTTGTTTCCAGATCAGTATGTGTCAAAATCCACACTTCCCACCCTAACACACTGCCCCCTGCTTTGAATCCTAATGTAGAAAAGATAGCACTAACAACAATTGTGCTTTTGCTTGGCCTCAGACACTTTTCTAGGTGCTCTCACTACAAAAGTGAGGTAGGCTTCAGTAACAGCGAGTTGTCTCTGGAGCACAGATAAAGAAACAGGCCCAAGAGGTTTATCCAAGGCTCACCCAAGGCAACACAGCTTAGTAAGTTATCTGTTTCTGCCTTTCTCCCCGCTACACCCCACACTCCAACAGTGAACATTCTCGATTTTCATACCCATTTTTCCAAGGCAATCCATAAACACAAAATAGCCCTCTTCCTGCTTATCATATTACTTATATCCTTTTAGCACAATCAACGTCATCAAAAATCATTTACAAAGTAAATAAAGGAACAATTGTCTGATAATGCATTTGCTCCCCAAAAAATAAATACATGAAAATCATGTTAGAGGCAAGCAACAGCTTCATTTCACTGAATAAATTTCCAGCTCTTCTTCTTGATGCAAATAGTTTTTATTGGGTTGACTTATAAGCTTCACCCTGAAGATTCATTTGGCCCTCTATAAAGAGCATAAGAATTAATATTCAGCCAAGATGTGAATCTTTTTCATCTTCATCTTAGTGGAAATCAATTTGTTAAACTATTGTTGAGTGCAATTTGTTCCTTATTCACTCCCACTTTTCTGCCCAAGTCAAGTTATTTGGAAATATCTATATAAACACTTACTGTCAATATCACCAGGATTTATATTGCCAAGTTACTGTAACTGTTATCTCTGAGAGCATATGAATTATGCCTTGTGATGTTAGATTTTATTGAACTTATGTAATAGAGAAGTGATCAATTAAAAAAAAAAAAACTCACAGTGATTTTTGTCTCCAGCAGGCAGGATATAGAAATGACATCTGGGTTGAAGAGATACAGCCAAACACTGGACATGGCCCTCTTAATGCTACCTCATCTGGTTTGGAGACAATGTCAGGTACTCTTTAGCCCATTTCCTGTGGTGGTCACCAAGCAGAACGTGGCACTGACAGCCCCACTTAGCCAGATCATGACAGTTACGATTTTTTTTTTTTTTTTTTTTGAGTAGAGGTCATACCCTGTTGCCCAGGTTAGAGTGCAGTGACACACTCACAGCCACTGCAGCCTCGACTTCCTGGGCTCAGGCGATCCTTCCACCTCAGTCTTCCATGCAGCTGGAACCACACATGCGTGCCACCTCACCTATTTATTTATTTATTTATTTACTTATTTATTTATTTATTGTAGAGACAAGGTCTCACCAACTTGCCAAGGCTGGTCTTGAATCCCTGGGCTCACGCAATCCTCTTACCTTGGGTCTCCCAAAATGCTGGGATTACAGGCATGAGCCACTGCACTGGCTATAAGGATTTATTCACAAGTCAGTCTCTCTCTCTCTATCCCCCTCTCCCTCCCTTCCTCCCTTCTCTCTCTCTCTCTCTCTCTCTCTCTCTTCTCTCTCTGTTTGCTGTAACAAAGCCTCACAAATGGAGAAGCTTAAAAAACAGAAATGTATTGTCTCACAGTTCTAGAGGCTACAAGTTGGAAATCAAGGTGTGGCAGGTTCTGAAGGTGCCAGGGAAGGGCTTTTCCAGGCCTCTCTCCAGCTCCTGGTGGTTTGCTGGCAATCTTTGATGCTCCTTGGCTTGTAGACTCATCACTCCCCATTTTGCCTGCATGTTTATGTGGCATTCTCCGTATTTGTATGTCTGGGTCCAAGTTTCCCTTTTTAAAAAAATAAGAACACCAGTCGGCCGGTCTCGGTAGCTCAGCCTGTAATCCCAGCGCTTTGGGAGGCCGAGGTGAGTGGATTGCCTGAGCCTGCGGGTTCGAGACCCACCTTGGGCAACTTGATGAGACCTCATCTCTACAATAAATCAAAAATTAGCTGGGCGTGTTAGCACACACCTGTAATTCCGGCTACTTGAAAGGCTGAGGCGGAAGGATCACCAGAGCCCAGCGGGTTGAGGCTGCGGTGGCTGGGAGCGTGCCACTGCACTCCAGTCTGGGCGACGGAGTGAGACTCCAACTCAAAAAAAAAAAGAACACTAGTCATGTTGTATTAGGGTCTACTCCATTCCAGTATGACTTCATCTTGACTAATTACATCTGAAAAGACTCTGTTTCCAAACAGGGTCACATTCTGATGTACTGGCAGTTAAGACTTCAACATATGAATTTTGGATGACACAATTCAACCCATAATACTCTCAAACTCCCTCAACATACAAACATCCTCTACCATCTCCCTCTTATAAATATAGTCATGCATCACTTAACGACATGCTCTGAGAAATGCATCTTTAGGTGATTTTGTCATTGTGCACTCTCTGATGTGCACTTACTCAGCCTAAATGGTATAGTATGCTATACGCCTAGACTACATGGTAGCCTATTGCTCCTAGGCTACAAACTTGTACAGCATTTTGTGTGTGTGTGTGTGGCAAAGAAAAGTCTGTATTGGTGTAAAGTGGACAGAGGTGTGGGTGAGCCACAACACAAACACCACCACCGCAGACAGGACCGGCACACCAGGCCAGGGGCAGCAGAGACTCAGTCCAGCCTCATGCCCTCCTCCTCATCCTTCTTGTCCTTGGCCTTCCCCTCCTTCTGCTCTGACGTGGCGCTGTTCTGCATGGCTTTGGCAAATGCCCTTGTTGGCAGCCTCCATGGGGAGGCCGTGTATGGCATTTTTATTGTAGTGAATACTACAGGCAATTGTAACACAATGGTACTTATGTATCTAAACATAGAAAGGTATATGAAAATATGGGTTTTTTTGGTTTTTGCTTTTTTTTTTTTTTTTTTGAGTTGGAGTCTCACTCCATTGCCCAGGCTGGAGTGCAGTGGCATGCTCACAGCCACCTCAGCGTCGACCTGCTGGGTTCTGGCAATCCTTCCACCTCAGCCTTTCAAGTAGCCAGAACTACAGGTGTGCACTACCATGCCTGGTTATATATATATATATATATATATATATATATATATATATATATTTTTTTTTTTTTTTTTTTTTTATTGTAGAGATGATGTCTCACCAAGTTGCCCAGGCTGGTCTTGAACCTGCAGGCTTAGGCAATCCACTCGCCTCGGCCTCCCAGAATGCTGGGATTACAGGCTGAGCCATCAAGCCCGGCCAAAAATATGGTTTTATAATCTTATGGGACCACCATCACATATGTGGTCTGTCATTGACTGAAATGTCACTATGCAGCCCATGACTGTAAAACTAAAAAAAATTAATAATAATAACACCATGACCTAGGCTCTTTCTTCCCTTTGGTTACCTGACTATAGGTTCTTAGGCTCTCTATGCAAAAGAAATTGAAGCTAGGCACGGTGGCTCATGTCTGTGATCCCAGCACTCTGAGAGGCCAAGGTGAAAAGATTGAGCCCACAAGTCTGACACCAGTCTGGGCAACATGGCAAGACCTCATCTTTACAAAAAAAAAAAAAAATTAGCCAGGTATGGTGGCGCGCACCTGTAGTCCCAGCTATTCTGGAAGCTGAGACAGAAGGATCGCCTAAGCCCAGGAAGTCGAGGATGTAATGAGTCATGACTCAAAAGAGTGAGACCTGACTCAAAACAAAACAAAACAAAAACTGCCTGAGGCCAAGGGTTTAAGACCAACCTGGGCATCTTGGCGAGACCTCATCTCTACAATAAATCAAAAAAATTAGCCGGGCATGGTGGCACACGCCTATGGTTCCAGCTACTTGGAAGGCTGAGATGGAAGGATTGCCTGAGCCCAGCTGGTCAAGGCTGCAGTGGCCATGAGTGTGCCACTGCATTCCAGCCTGGGTAACAGAATGAGACTCCAACTCAGAAAAGAAAGGAGGAAAGGAGGGAGGAAAGGAGGGAAGGAAATTGATGTGAGGCCCAACAGGTTTCTAGACAAGGCTTCATTGGGGGCTTATGCTCAAGCATAAGGAGGCAGCTCACGAGGAGGAGTCCTCTGCCTGACCCTCCACGGGGGCAGCCTGGACCTTGTATTAGATAAGGGAAAGGGATGTAATGTCAGCATGATTAGGGAGGGGTCCTAACTGTGTATGGGTAATGTAGATACATACTTCATATGTTGTGTATTAAAAAATGGCAGATGAGCCCCACCTGGGGTGGAGAGGTTAGTATTACAGTGAGGCAGGAGGTTAAGATCCGTCATTTTTCTGGATTTATGAGCATGCGGGTGGAGGGGTTCATTCTTCTTGAGTAAAATTTGTGGCAAAATGTTGCTTGTCTAGGTTTCTTCAGGTAACTTGCCAGGTCTGGCAGTTAGCGGGTATGTGTGGCGACACACGTGAGTGGAGTGGGAACTGAGTCCTGTTTCTGTTTCACAAACAGTTTCTCAAAAGGGAACCATCTGCCTTTATTTCTCCATCCGTTTATTCCTAAACCTCTTTACTCGGGTCTGGCCCCAAATGTTCTCAGCAAGGTCATCAACAGTTACCTAACTTTTCATCCTGATTTTGCTAAACCTCTCTGTGGCTTTCCTCCTTTAGAAACCACATTCTTTCTCTGTCAACATCACTATCTTGAGGTCTGCATTTTCCCTACTGCCAGATCTCTGTCACGTCCTCTGAAAGCATTCTGGGAATTCTGTCTCTTGACACTTCTCTTCACTCATCCATGCTCGCGGTGTCCGTCACTTCCTGTCTACCGAGGTCCCAAATCCACCCATTAAGCACACAACTCTCCTCTGAATTCTAGAATGTACCCAAGGGTTTGACTTATCACTTTCCCTCAAATCACTTAAAATTTGAGATATTTAAATATAAACCTTCTTCCTCTGTGACCTCTACACTGGAGAAAGGCCCCAAAACTGGCCCAACTTCCCTATAGAACTAATGGTTACAGTTTCTTTTTGAATAAACATAGATATTGACCCTTCCGGTCTTAAAGCTTGAAACTTGGCTGGGCACGGTGGCTCAAGCCTGTAATTCCAGCACTTTGGGAGGCAGAGGCAAGATGACTGCCTGAGCCCAAGGGTTCAAGACCAACCTGGGCCACTTGATTAGACCTCGTCTCTATAATATCTGAAAAACTTAGCCAGCCATGGTAGTGTGCGCCTGTAGTTCTGGCTACTTGGAAGGCAGAGGCGGAAGGATCACCTGAGCCCAGCAGGTGGATGCTGAGTGGCCGTGAGCGTGCCACTGCATTCCAGCCTGGGTGACAAAGTGAGACTCCAACTCTAAATAAATAAAATAAATAAAACTTGAAACTTACATTTGTCTTACCTAAGTTCCTCTGTTAGGAAACAGACCCTCAGGCCTATAATAACAAAAACTGAAACTCACAAGATCACAGCATCCAGATAATAAGATGCCAGACTCACCTGTTAACCAGCTCCTCCTCCTTACCTCTCCTAATTCTTGTTTTCTACATTCCTGCCCCATTGCATAAACCCCTGACTTTGGTAGGACAAGGAGATGGATTTGAGACTTTCTCCTGTTCTCCTTGGCTGATATCACCCAAATAAAATTCCTTCTTCCCTGGCTCTCCTTATTGTCTCAGTGATTGGCTTTCTGTGCCAAGAACAAGAGGACATTGACAGAACCCCTGGTGTTTCAGTGACACCCCTGCCACTGACCCAGGGGCCCTGGTCAGAAACCTAGGAGTCACCTTGCATCTTATTAATCACTCTGAGAACTAAACTTGAGCTCTTTTCTCTTAGCCAGATTCCTAAGAGGAATGGGGAGTCAGTGACTGAAAAGAACTCACCAAACAGGGTTTTATTCCCCTATTGTTTTCCAACCTGACTGGCATAACATCACATAACAAAGAAGGAAATCAAATTATCTTATGACCCTGAAAAGCCATCTCTTGTGGATTATGGGACTCCCAGGAAGCTTTGTAAAACAATTGTCCTTTCTAAAGTCTGCCACATATAGGACTTCATCTATATATCAACAAACCTGAACTCTTTGTTTCAGCAAAACATCTTAATTTCATCTACATTTCAACAGACCTGGAGTTTTCCACACCTTTATTTTAACAAAACATCTCATCTACTGATTTCCCAAATCCTTAGATAAGGACCAAAAAACTATCAGTCAAGAAATCTTTGAATTTGCCTATAACCTGCAAGATCCCCTTGGAAATGTCCCTCTTTCCTGGCCCAAACCAAATGAAAACATTGCATGTACTGATGTATGGTTTTTTGAAATTCCCACCTTCTTAAAGTGCATATAACCAAACCACCACTGGGCCGCAGTGGGCACATGTTCTCAGGACCTTTCGAAGATGGGTGTACCTTGGCTTAAGTCCTCAAGCTTGACTCAAGCATAAGCCATCTCAAATATTTTACAAAGTCTGGCATCTTTTCATCAACAACTCTTCACCTAAGAAGAGAGTCATATAGGTTTCTGACATATCTTTCCACAAACGGCCTTGAAAATGTGACACATGATTCAGGACAGGGTTTGAAGAAGACTCTAGTAACTAGAAATTTGAGCTGTTCTCACAAGGGCCAACAATAAATAATAGCTGCTCAAGGCCAGTGGTGGAGTAGACAGCATCATTCCATCCTGCCTTTTAGAATTCCACCCTTCCGTCAACCTCCTCAATCTCCTGCCCCTACTTCCTAGAGCCACCCACTGGGCCAGGGTCAACTCCCCCACTAGGCCTGGTTAGCACAGTGCCTCAAAATATTTTAATTTCTGGCCAGGTGTGATGGCTCATGCCTGTAATCCCAGCACTTTGGGAGGTGGAGGCAAGAGGACTGTCTGAACCCAGGAGTTCGAGACCAGCCTGGGCAACTTGGCGAGACCTCATCTCTACAGTAAATTGAAAAATTAGCCGGGCATTGTGGTGCATGCCTGTAGTTACAGCTACTCCAGAGGCTGAGACAGAAGGATTGCCTGAGCCTAGCAGGTTGAGACTGCTGTAACCATGAGCATGCCACTACACCCAAGCCTGGGTGACAGAGTGAGAATCAACTCAATTTTTTTTTTTTTGAGTTGGAGTTTCACTCCGTCACCCAGACTGGAGTGCAGTGGACGCTCCCGGCCACCACAGCCTCTACCCACTGGGCTCCAGCGATCCTTCCACCTCAGCCTTCCGAGTAGCCGGAATTACAGGCACGCGCTACCACGCCCAGCTGATTTTTGATTTATTGTAGAGATGAGGTCTCGCTGCCCAGGCAGGTCATCAACTCAATTTTTAAAAATATAATATAGCCGGGCTTGGTGGCTCAGCCTGTAATCCCACGCCTTTGGGAGGCTGAGGTGAGTGGATTGACTGAGCCCGCGGGTTCAAGACCCGTCTGGGCAGTGAGACCTCACCTCTACAATAAATCAAAAAATCAGCCGGGTGTGGTAGCATATGTCTGTAATTCCGGCTACTCGGAAGGCTGGGGCGGAAGGATCACCGGAGCCCAGCAGGTCGAGGCTGCGGTGGCCGGGAGTGGCCTCTGTACTCCAGTCTGGGCGACAGAGTGAGACTCCAACTAAAAAAAATAAAAAATAAAAATAAATAAAAATAAAGCCGGGCTCAGTGGCTCAGCCTGTAATCCCACGCCTTTGGGAGGCTGAGGTGAGTGGATTGCCTGAGCCCGCGGGTTCAAGACCCGCCTGGGCAGAGAGACCTCATCTCTACAATAAATCAAAAAAATCAGCCGGGCGTGGTAGCGCATACCTGTAATTCCGGCTACTCGGAAGGCTGAGGCGGAAGGATTGCCGGAGCTCAGCAGGTCGAGGCTGCAGTGGCCGGGAGCGGCCACTGCACTCCAGTCTGGGCGACAGAGTGAGACTTCAACTCAACAACAACAACAACAACAAAAAATATATATATACATATATTATATATATATATAATACATATACAATTATATATATACATATATATATATATATATAATTTCTTTCACAATCAGAAGAAAACAAGCCAGGCTCAGTGGCTCAGCCTGTAATCCCAGCACTTTGGGAAGCTGAGGTGAGTGGATTGCCTGAGCCCGAGGGTTCGAGACCCGCCTGGGCAGCAAGACCTCATCTCTACAATAAAATCAAAAATTAGCCGGGCGTGGTAGCTCGCTCCTGTAGTTCCAGCTACTTGGAAGGCTGAGGCGGAAGGATCTCCGGAGCCCAGCAGGTCGAGGCTGCAGTGGCCAGAAGCGGCCACTGCACTCCAGTCTGGGCAGCAGAGTGAGACTCCAACTCAAAAAAAAAAAAAAAAATCACCTATGATGCCAGAGCTAACCACTGTTAACAATTTGATATATTTTCTCCTGTATCTATGTGTATGTGTGTATACATGTTATTTTTAACATTTTATTGAGGTATAATTGCTATATATATTTTTTTTTTTTTTTTGAGTTGGAGTCTTTTTCCTTTTTTTCTTTTTTTCGAGTTGGAGTCTCACTCTGTCGCCCAGACTGGAGTGCAGTAGCCGCTCCCAGCCACCGCAGCCTCGACCTGCTGGGCTCCAGCTATCCTTCCACCTCAGCCTTCCAAATAGCTGGAACTACAGGTGCGCGCTACCACGCCCAGCTAATTTTTTGATTTATTGTAGAGATGAGGTCTCGCCAAGAGATGGAGTCTTACTCCATCATCCAGGCTGAAGTGCAGTGGCACACTGACGGCCATGTCAGCATCGACCTACTGGGCTCCGGCAATCCTTCCACCTTAATCTTCCAAGTAGCCAGAACTTTATTGAGGTATAATTGCGCACTACCACACCCAGCTAATTTTAGATTTATTGTAGAGATGAAGTCTCTCCAAATTGCCCGGGCTGGTCTCAAGCCCTCAGGCTCCGGCAATCCATCCACCTCCCAAGGAGCTGGGATTACAGGCTGAGCCACCAAAGCCCGGCCACAGCCAAATTTTTTACCAGAAATTTTGTATAACCCTTTCACTCATGGTGCCAATTTACCTATACCCCAGTCAGGACTAGATACTATGCTTGGTAGATCTTTCAGAGTCTGGTATGCAAAAACATGGAATGTCTTTCTTTCACTAAACATGCAGTTGTTTACTTGTGACATTAAAGGTGTTTTTGAAACAATTACTCAACAGCTGTGTTTCCTCTGAACTTTCTGTTCATAAACTCAAATTATGGCATTGGGGTGATGATCTTTTCTATTTGTAAGGCCTCTTTATACAGCAGAGATATTAACTCTTTTGATATGATTGCACATTTTGGTCCAAGTTTATATACTTTTCTTTTTTGGAGTCTCACTCCATCACCTAAGCTGGAGAGCAGTGGTACGCTCACAGCCACCCCAGCGTCGACCTGCTGGGCTCCAGTTGATCCTTCCACCTCAGTCTTTCAAGTAGCCAGAACTACAGGCGCGTGCAACCACGCCCAGCTAATTTTTTATTTATTGCAGAGGCAAGGTCATCGAGTTGCCCAGGCTGATCTCGAACCCACAATCTCAGGCAATCCACTCATCTCAGCCTCCCAAAGTGCTGGGATGACAGGCTGAGTCACCAAGTCTAGCCTATATACCTTTCAGTTGGGTATTATATCTTTAATCATATAGAAGTTTTTAATTAAAATTGAATAAAGTCAATCAACCTTTCTTGTTTCTGCTTTAGAATTATGCTTTTAAAAAGCCCTATACCAGCCAAGCTCAGTGGCTCAGCCTATAATCCCACGCCTTGGGAGGCTGAGGTGAGTGGATTGTCTGAGCCCACAGGTTCGAGACCCGCCTGGGCAACTTGGTGAGACCTCATCTCTACAGTAAATCAAAAAATTAGTCGGGCGTGGTAGCACGCGCCTGTAGTTCCAGCTACTTGGAAGGCTGAGGTGGAAGGATCGCCAGAGCCCAGCAGGTCGAGGCTGCGGTGGCCGGGAGCGGCCACTGCACTCCAGTCTGGGCAACAGAGTGAGACTCCAACTCAAAAAAAAAAAAAAAAAGCCCTTTACCATCCTAAGATACTTATTTTTGTTCTCATATTTTATGAAATTTTTGTTCTACATTAAAGTCTTAATCCACATAGAATTTATTCTGATGTAAGCAGTAAGGAAATACTTTGGCATTCTTTTTCCTAAGTAATTAGAAAATTATACAATTCATTTTTGAATAATCCATCAGTCACTGCCTAATGGATTCTGTTTCTCTTTACTAAATTGGAAGTGAGTCTGTTTCTCGACCTTCTAGTCTGATTCATCATCTGCTGCCTAATTCCTGGCCAAGCACTGTTTTAATATTTGTGACCTTACAATATGTTTTAAAATCTGCTGGACTACAACTCCACTTTTTATCTTATGTGTTGAAAATATATATATATATTTTGAGCCTTAGTCTCTGTTGCCGAGGCTGGAGTGCAGTGGCACAGTCACAGCTATCACAGCCTCGACCTGCTGGGCTCAGGTGATCCTTCTGCCTCAGACATACGCCACCACGCCCAGTTAATTTTTTGATTTTTATTGTAGAGACAACATCTCACCAAGTTGCCCAGGCTTGTCATGAACCCCTTGGCTCAGGCAATCCTCTCTCCTCCACCTCCTTCTAAAGTGCTGGGATGACAGGCGTGAGCCACTACACCCAACCTGAAATTTTGTTTTTTACCTTATTGCCTTGATTATTTTAGAGGAGAAGGCAGCAGACAGAGAGAAAGACACAGAGACATAGACAGAGACAGAAACTATCAGTTCGTCAAACTGATAGTTTCTCCTCAGCCTCATTTTCTCCTCCTGGGGAATTTCAGGTTCCATCAACATTTACTGAATGCACATTCACACAAACTATGTCGATTTCTTCTCCTTTAGTATCAATATCCAACTTTTAAACAATTACACATTTTTCACACCTTAAGGTCCAAAGAATATAGACAAAGCTTTTATGTTTTCAGAACTATGAAATAAATGTAATAGAGCACTTCTAATAAATTAGGACCAATATTCCTAGATTTCTATATTTTTTGAAAAGGAAAAAGACCATATCAAATGTATCTTATAATCAGGAACTTACATCCAGGGACACACTTTGCTATTTATGTTATTTTGTGGATATAAAAGTTCTTAAGTTTGACTACGTCATTTAAAAAATATCTATTAGGGCGGGGCACAGTGGCTCATGCCTATAATCCCAGAAAGTTGGGAGGCAGAGGCAAGAGAACTGCCTGAGCCTGGGAGTTCGAGACCAGCCTGGGCAACTTGGCAAGACCTTGTCTCTACAATAAATTAAAAATTAGCCAGGCATGGTAGTGTGTGCCTGTAGTTCTGGCTACTTGAAAGGGTGAGGTGGATGGATCGCTGGAACTCAGTATGTGACACTGGGGTGGCTCTGAGCATGTCACTGCACCCCAGCCTGGGCGATGGAACGAGACTCCAACTCAAAAAAAAAAAAAAAATTAGCCAGATGTGGTGGCGTATGCCTGTGGTTCCAACTACTTGAAAGACTGATTGGAAGGATCACCTAAGCTCAGCAGGTTGAGGCTGAGGTAGCCTGTGCCACTGAACTCCAGCCTGGACGACAGACTGAGACTCCGACTCAAAAAAAAAAAAAAAAATCTATTAGGTAAAAAAATCCATCCCCAAAAGAATATAAAAATGCTGACAAACTGGGCTCGGTGGCGCACCTTGGGAGGCTGAGGTGAGTGGATTGCCTGAGCCCGCGGGTTCGAGACCCGCCTGGGCAACTTGGTGAGACCTCATTTCTACAATAAATCAAAAAATCAGCTGGGCATGGTAGCGGGCGCCCGTAATTCCGGCTACTCGGAAGGATCGCCAGGGCCCAGCAGTTCGAGGCTATGGTGGCCAGGAGCGGCCACTGCGCTCCAGTCTGGGTGACAGAGTGAGACTCCAACTCAAAAAAAAAAAAAAAAATTCTGACAAGTTCCATTATCCAGAGCTTTAGGAACAGTTTCTGTGTTGTCACTAAATGGCAGAGGATGTGCCATTTCTCTTTGCCACCTCGGTCTAGGCTCCCACCTGGATCATGCCAGATAAACTACCTTTCCCATCCTGGGAGACAGCCCCCCACACCAGCCAAAGAGTAGGCCTTGAAGGCAAAGGATGCAACTTCCCAGTCCAGTTCTACCATTTTGCTTTATGACACTGAGTAAACTGCTTTACTCTCTATTCTTCAGTTTCTTTATCCACGAAATGCATAAAACAATGCCAAGTTTTTGGGTTGTTGTGGGGATTAAAAAGGGTAAATGCATGCAAAACGTTCAACACAGAGCCAGGTTCCTATAAATAATCACATACTTTTACCAAAGTGTTGCATTTTAAAGGAATAATTATTTTAAAATAAATCATAATTTTAAATATTCCTTAAAAAGAATTTCAAATATATCATATTGAAAACAAAAGAACTAGCATGTTATTGTTGCTCAATAAATGTCAGGCAACAACTTAAGATGGCAATGCCACTCCAGGATAAAGAATTTTAAAATTTACGAGAACTACTGACAATATAAATTCTTAAAAACACAAAAAATAGAGTTTTTTTCCCCATTCACAAATGTCATACAAAGGAAAAGAAGCAAAAACGACCAGTTTCTTTAAAAATGGTAAATTAGGCATCCCTCTAATCTCAGCACTTTGGGAAGCCGAGGAAGGAAGATCACTTGAGCTCAGGATTCAGGACCAGCCAGGTAGCATGGTAAGACCTCATCTCTACAAAAAAAAAAAAGAGCCGGACTCGGTGGCTCAGCCTATAATCCCGCACCTTTGGGAGGCTGAGGTGAGTGGATTGCCTGAACCTGCGGGTTCGAGACCCGCCTGGGCAGCGAGACCTCATCTCTATAATAAATTTTTAAAAATCAGCCGGGCGTGGTAGCGCATGCCTGTAATTCCAGCTACTTGGAAGGCTGAGGCGGAAGGATCGCTGGAGCCCAGCAGGTCGAGGCTGTGGTGGCCGGGAGCGGCCACTGCACTCCAGTCTGGGCGACAGAGTGAGACTCCAACTCAAAAAAAAAAAAAGAAAAGAAAAGAAAAGAAATTGCCACGACCGGGTGTGGTAGCCACTGCACCCAACTTATCTCCAATTTTAAAATAAGTTCTACTGTGGATAAAATGTCATCATACAGCATCTCATGCTACAGATAAATCTTTCATGAAAGGAAAAGTCAATTGGGTGCAGCAAACTTCATCATTGTCTTAAGAAACTGCCACAGGCCGGACTTGGTGGCTCAGCCTGTAATCCAAGTACTTTGGGAGGCCAAGGCAAGTGGATTGTCTTAGCCCGTGGGTTTGAGACCAGCCCAGGCAACTTGACGAGACCTATCTCTACAATAAATCAAAAATTAGCTGGGCGTGGTAGCGTGTGCCTGTAGTTCCAGCTACTTGGAAGGCCGAGGCAGAAGGATTGCCGGAGCCCAGCAGGTTGACGCTGGAGTGGCCGTGAATGTGCCATGGCACTCCAGTCTGGGTGACAGAGTGAGACTCTAACTCAAAAAAAAAAAAAAAGAAAAGAAAAGAAACTGCCACAGCCGGGTGAGGTAGGTAGCTCACGCCTGTAATCCCAGCACTTGGGGGGGGCAAATGAGAGAGGATTGCCTGAGCCCAGGGGTTCGAGACCAGCCCGGGGAACTTGGCGAGACCTCGTCTCTATAATAAATCAAAAAATTAGTTGGGTATGGTGGCTTGCATCTGCAGTTCCACTACTTGGAAGGCTGAGACAGAAGGATTGCCTGAGCCCAGCAGGTCGAGGCTGTGGTGGCTGTGAGCATGCCACTGCACTCCAGCCTGGGCAGTCAGACAGCAGCCATCAACATTGAGGCAAGACTCTCACCAGCAAAAAGATGATAATTCACTGAAGGCTCAGATTATTGTTAGGATTTTTTAGTAATAAAGTAATTTTTGGAGGATAGGGTCTTGCTATGTTGCCTCCTGAGTAGTTATGACTACAGGCATGTGCCATTGTGCCTAGCAGTATTTTTTAAATTAAGGTGTAAACACAGTTGTCTTTTTTTCTTAGTTGAAGTCTCACTCCATCGCCTAGGCTGGAGTGCAGTGGCATGCTCACGGCCACCCCAGCATCGACCTGCCGGGCTCAGGCGATCTTTCCACCTCAGCCTTCCAAGTAGCTGGAACTACAGGTGTGCACTACCACACTTAGCTAATATTTTGATTTATTGTAGAGATAAGGTCTCGCCAAGTTGCCTAGGCTGTTCTTGAACCCGTGGGCTCAGGCAATCCTCTCACCTCGGCCTCCCAATGTGCTGGGATTACAGGCTTGAGCCACCACACCCGGTCATATACATAGTTTAAAAATATATATATAATGCTATTTAACCTCTTTAATAGACTACAGTATACTATAAACATAAGTTTTATATGCACTGAGAAACAAAAACATTTATGTGATTGCTTTATTGCAATATTTGCTCTACTGCAGTGATCTGGAAGTGAACCCACATTTATCTTTGAGGTATGCTTTAACTATTCCAGAGACAATATGGGAAAACTGTCAAAACTCATATAAGGTTGGACACAGTGGCTCATGCCTGTAATCCCAGCACTTTAAGAGGCCAAGGCAGGGAACTGCTTGAGCCCAGGAGTTTGAGACCAACCTGGGCAACACAGCAAGACCTTGTCTCTATACTAAATCAAAAAATTAGCCAGACGTGGTGGCACGTGTCTGTAGTCCCAGCTACTTGGGAATCTGAGGCAGAAGGATTGCCTGAGCCCAAGAGGCTGAAACTGTGGTGATTCCAACCCAAAAGAAAGAGAGACCCCGAGAGAGGGAGCTAGCCCCTTTCACCATATGAGGCATCATCTATGAACCAAATGTGGGTTCTCATCAGACACTGACTCAGTCACCGCCTTGCCTTGATGTTGATTTCTCAGTCTCCAGAACTGTGGGAAATAAATGTTGCTCATAAGCTACCCAGTTTATGGTATCTTGTTATAGCAGCCAGAACGGACTACAACATGTCAGTTCCTGGAAACAGTTTATACCACATTCGGGGAATTGTGCTTATCACCAAGCTTCCTTGCCAGGCCTGATATACAGAGTCTCTGTCCTGAAATTCTTGCTGCACGATTCTTTTTTTTTTTGAGTTGGAGTCTCACTCTGTCGCCCAGACTGGAGTGCAGTGGCCGCTCCCAGCCACCGCAGCCTCGACCTGCTGGGCTCCGGCAATCCTTCCGCCTCAGCCTTCCAAGTAGCCGGAATTACAGGCATGCACTACCACGGCCGGCTGATTTTTTGATTTATTGTAGAGATGAGGTCTCACTGCCCAGGCGGGTCTCGAACCCGCGGGCTCAGGCGATCCACTCACCTCAGCCTCCCAAAGGCACGGGATTACAGGCTGAGACACCGAGCCCGGCTTGCTGTACTATTCTTATGCAATATTTTTTTCCTTCACCTACACTTCAGGGTCCAGGGATTTCCCTTATCTGTGCACACTTAGGGGCTTCCAATGGGCTGATCAAGCCTACCAAAGCACGAAGGGGAGGACCACTTTGAAAACACACAGAGACTGGGCACAGTGGCTCAAGCCTGTAATCCCAGCACTTAGGGAGGCTGAGCAAGAGAACTGCCTGACCAGTCTGGGCAACATGGTGAGACCTTGTCTCTACAATAAATCAAAAAATTAGCTGGGCCTGGTAGCACACGCCGGTAGTTCTGGCAACTTGCAAGGCTGAGGCAGAAGGATCGCCAGAGCCCAGGAGGTCATTGCTGGGGTGGCCGTTAGCATGCCGCTGTACTCCAGCCTGAGCAACGGTGTGAGACTCCAACTCAAAAAAAGAAAAAGAAAACACACACAGAGACCACAAAATTCCACAGCTTAAGATTAGATTGCACTATAAGAAAATGACTGATGGTACTGGGAAATTATGGGGGGGGATGGGATTAACAGTAGCTAATATCTATCTGGGACTGGGAAAACACCTCTTATCAATAGGGTGCCTGAATGAAACGTAATTGTACACCTAACCCTTAACTGTACCCCACAAAACGATAATAAAAAATACTGATTAATTATAAAAAAAGATTAGATTGCAGAAATGGTTACAAAAACAAACAAAAATTAGACACATACACAAATGGCTCAGCCAAGGAGTCCTGGCATTCACCTTAATAACCACTTTATAAATATGATATGATATGATATAGATTTTACCAGGGATGGGTTATTTTGGACATCACAACAACTCATATTTAAATTTAAGTTAACATACTGGAGTTTGCCATTTTGGTTTGGCATATGTATAGAATCTTTTATCTCTCTCTTTTTTTTTTTTTTTTTTTTGAGTTGGAATCTCACTCCGTCACCCAGGCTGGAGTGCAGTGAAACACTCACGGCCACCCCAGCATCAACGTGCTGGGCTCCGCGATTCTTCCACCTCAGCCTTCCAAGTACCCAGAACTACAGGCGTGCGTTACCACAACCAGCTAATTTTTTTTTTTTAATTTATTGTAGAGATGAAGTCTCCCCAAGTTGCCCCTCAGGCTGTTCTTGAACCCGTGGGCTCAGGCAATCCCCTAACCTTGGCCTCCCAAAGTGCTGGGATTACAGGCTAAGCCACTGAGCCCGACCAGAACCTTTGATCTTTTCTTTTTTTTTTTTGAGTTGGAGTCACTCTGTCACCCAGACTGGAGTGCAGTGGCCGCTTCCAGCCACTGGAAGCGATCCTTCCACCTCAGCCTTCCAAGTAGCTGGAACTACAGGCGCGCGCTACCACGCCCAGCTGATTTCGATTTTGTAGAGATGAGGTCTCGCCAAGTTGCCCAGGCGGGTCTCGAACTCGTGGGCTCAGGCAATACACTCACCTCAGCCTCCCAAAGGCGCGGGATTACAGGCTGAGCCACCGAGCCCGGCTAGAACCTTTGATCTTAAGAGACTGAGTTGTTTCCTCCGCCTGGAACATTCTTCTCTTTACTCTCAGATACCTCAGATTTTGTAGAGATGAGGTCTCACCAAGTTGCCCAGGCGGGTCTCGAACTCGTGGGCTCAGGCAATCCACTCACCTCAGCCTTCCAAAGGCGCGGGATTACAGGCTGAGCCACCGAGCCTGGCTAGAACCTTTGATCTTAAGAGACTGAGTTGTTTCCTCCGCCTGGAACATTCTCTTTACTCTCAGATACCTCCCACTCAACCTGCAGGTCTCAGCTTCTCTGTCCTCAGGGAAGCTATCTCTGATTTTTCTCCCTCACCCAGGAGGCTGTCTTACTCCCTATAGTCTCAGAAAGATTGGACTTTTTTTTTTTTTTGAGTTGGAGTCTCACTCTGTCACCCAGACTGGAGTGCGGTGGCCGGGCCTCGACTTGCTGGGCTCCGGCGATCCTTCTGCCTCAGCCTTCCGAGTAGCCGGAATTACAGGCATGTACTACCACGCCCAGCTGATTTTTTGATTAATTGTAGAGATGAGGTCTCGCTGCCCAGGTGGGTCTCGAACCCATGGGCTCAGGCAATCCACTCACCTCAGCCTCCCAGAGGCACGGAAGACTGGACTTTTACCTACAGAATGATGTGCATTTACCTACTGAACATCTGTCTCTCCTACTACTCTGTGGTTGGGCACCAGGTGAGCAGGAGCCAAGTCTGCACCACTCACTGTGACGTCCCCAGCATCCAGCGTGAAGGAAATGCTCAGTTGATCTGGTGAATAAAGGAATGAATAAGCAGAAGGCAACCTGAACTGTGTTGGCACTACCATGGAGACTTGTGAGACACCAGCTTTGCTAGGTTAACAGTTTCTCCTAAACAAGCAAAAAGCAAGATATGGATCATTTTCTCAAGGCTCCATTCCCAAATTCCCCTCACAGGATCATTCAAATCCTTGCAGTGCCTACAAGGTCAGAAAGCCTGAGGAAGTCTGGGCACGGTGGCTCAAGCTTGTAATCCCAGCACTTTGAGAGGCCGAGGCGAGAGGATTCCCTGAGCCAACGGGTTTGAGATCAGCCTGGGCAACATGGTGAGACCTCATCTCTACAAAAAATCAAAAAATTAGCTGGGTGTGGAACCATGCACCTGTAGTTCCAGCTACTTGGAAGGCTAGGGTGGAAGGATCACCGGAGTCCAACAGGTCGACACTAGGGTGGCTGTGAGCATGCCACTGCACTCCACCCTGGGCCACGGAGTGAGACTCCAACTCAAGAAAAAAAAGAAAGAGGAAGGAAGGAAGGAAGGAAAGAAAATTAATTTAAGTAGTTCTTTTCAATGCCCAGAAAACCGAATGTGGCAATATCCTTGGCACTGGGACATCCCTCCACCTCTCAGAGAGTATCTGAAGAACCTGCAGACTTGGGAGCATCAGGAAGTGACACCCTTGGCATATAAACTACGACATGTCTCCAGTGGACAGCACTGCCACTGTTGATGACAAGAGCCTCCAGGTGGTGTTTTTGTCATCAAATACCAACTCAAAAGAGCCAAAGCCGTAATAAAAGAACATGGTGGCCACTATGTGGTGGCTAGAGCTGACACCAAGAAGTGAGGCTCACCTTCGAGGACTCCAAGATATATTTGTTAGGGAAGCTGTTCCCAAGGTAAGATAACGTGCAGGCAAGAGAGGGCAACGAGGGCCAGACCAGGAAATCTCCATTTCCAATGCTGTGACGTTAGTCATGTCTGCAATGTGGTGTGCTCGGTAACCTTTAAATAATAGCGTTGCCGGATGTGGTGGCTCAAGCCTATAATCCCAGCACTTTGGGAGGCCAAGGCAAGAGGATTGCCTGAACCCGTGGATTTGAGACCAGCATGGGCAATGGCAACATGGTGAGACCTCGTCTCTACAATAAATAAAAAAATTAGCTGGGCATGGTAGCATGGTGCCTGTATTTGTGGCTACTTGGAAGACTGAGGCAGAAGGACCGCCTGAGCCCAGCAAGTCGACACTGGAATGGCCCTGAGTGTGTCACTGCACTCTAGCCTGGGTGACAGAGTGAGACTCTGACTCAAAAAATAATAATAATTAATAATAATAGCTTTACACATGGCACACAGAGAAGGAAAAGAGAGGAAGATTCAGAACATTATGAGTGAAGAATAAGGGGATCCTGGCATTGAAAAATATATAATCCCAATGCTTTGGAAGGTTGTGATGGGAAGATCATTTGAGATCAGGAGTTCGAGACCAGCCTGGGCAGCATAGTGAGACCCCCCGTTTCTACAAAAAAAATGTTAAAAAATTTTTTTTTTTAGTTAGAGTCTCACTCTATAGCCCAGGCTGGAGAGCAGTGCGCACACTCACGACCACTCCAGCGTCGACCTGCTGGACTCCAGTGATCATTCCACCTCAGCCTTCCAAGTAGCCAGAACTATAGACACGTGCTACCAAGCCTGGCTAATTTTTAATTTACTGTAGAGACGAGGTCTCGCCAAGTTGCCCGGGCTGGTCTCAAACCCATGGGCTCAGGCAATCCACTCATCTCGGCCTTCCAAAGTGTTGGGATTCCAGGCTAAGCCACTGAGCTCAGCCTAAAATTTTAAAAATTATTCGGGCATGGTGGCACGTGACTGTAATCCCAGCTATTTGGGAGGCTGAAATGGAAGGACTGCTTGAGCCCAGAAGTTCAAGGATGCAGTAAGCTATGATGATGCCACCGCACTCCAGCCTGGGCAACAGAGTTAGACCCTATCTCAAAAAAAAAGAATACCCTTCTTGGAGCCAGAGCTAGCATTAGACTCGCTCCCATGAGCGGCAAGTGTGATGCAGAAGCAAGAGCTGATGGATGATGCCAAGACAACAAGTGAACAGCATGACAATGACGCCCTGAATGTCACAGGCTTGGAAGCTTTCCTAATCCTTGTTTAAGCTCCTGGGAGTTTTGTTTTTTTGTTTTCTAATAGAAATGCATCTTTAATTCCATAATGAAAATCAAGAGATACATAGATTTTATTTTCTGGCCAACTTACAACAAGTCATCTATTCCATTACTGAGTGGGCGTCTGAATTTACAGAGACTGGGGGGTCTAGATGGTCATTTAGCCTCTGAGGAAATTACCTCCGATATATCCACATGACAAATATGTATGGAGCCAGGTGCTGTTTTGGGTGCTAGGGATACTGCAGGGTGAAAAAAAGTCTCTGCCTCCACAGAGTCTGCATTCCCAGTGAGAGGAAGACCGTGAACACGGGAAACCCGCAGAAAGGATGCTGGAAAGTAATGAAGGCATGGAGCGGAGGCAGGAGCAGGGCAGCGGTGAGAGAGAGAGGGGTGAGAGGAGAGAGAGAGGTGGCATGGGGTAAGGCAGGACAGTCCCACTGAGAGGGTGACATGTGGGGCTCCCACTCAGGGCACGCTTGCTCACCCGGAGAATCTGACTGAAGACTTAAAGGGGCTCAACGAGCAGGATTGTGGATCTGCAGGAAACAGCGGTCCAGGCAGACAGAACAGCAAGTGCAGTGACCCTGATGTGGGGCTGTCCCTGAGGGCCCCAGAACAGACAGACTGGTGTGGATGGAGTGGGTGAGTTCAGGAGGATGACATCAGCGAGGCAGGCACACAAGGGCAGATAACAAAGGCCTCTGCAAGGACTGTGTGGGCTTTGGTCTGAGGGAGAGAGAGAACAACTGGCAGATTCAAGCAGGATGTGAAGTGGGCCGACGCACTTTTTTTTTTTTTTTTTTGAGTCAGAGTCTTACTCCGTCGCCCAGGCTGGAGTGCAGTGGCACACTCACAGCTACCCCAGCCTCCACCTGCTGGGTTCTGGCGATCCTTCTGCCTCAGCCTTCCAAGTAGCCAGATCTACAGGTATGCACTACCACGCCCAGCTAGTTTTTTCATTTATTGTAGAGACAAGGTCTCACCATGTTGCCCAGGCTGGTCTCAAACCCGCAGACTCAGGCAATCATCTTGCCTCAGCCCCTCAAAGTGCTGGGATTACAGGCTTGAGTTGGAGCTGGCCACCGTGCCCAGCCTTGACTCACCTTTAAAAAGATCGCTCTGAATTGGGCTCAGTAGCTCAGCCTGTAATCCCAGCGCTTTGGGAAGCTGAGGTGAGTGGATTGCCTGAGCCCACAGGTTCGAGACCTGTCTGGGCAACTTGGCAAGACCTCATCTCTACAGTAAATCAAAAAATTAGCCGGGCGTGGTAGCACGTGCCTGTAGTTCCAGCTACTTGGAAGGCTGAGGCGGAAGGATCGCCAGAGTCCAGTAGGTCGAGGCTGCGGTGGCCAGGAGCGTGCCACTGCACTCCGGTCTGGGCAACAGAGTGAGACTCCAACTCAAAAAAAATGATCACTCTGAGAATGGGCGCAGTGGCTCACGCCTATAATCCCAGCACTTTGGGAGGCCGAGGTGAGAGAATTGCTTGAGCCCATGGGTTCAAGACCAGCCTGGGCAACTTGGTGAGACCTCATTTCTACAATAAATCAAAAAATTAGTGGGGTGTGGTGGCATGTGCCTATAGTTCCAGCTACTTGGAAAACTGAGGCTGAAGAATCACCTGAGCCCAGCAGGTCAAGGCTGTGGTGGCTGTAAGTGTACCACTGCACACCAGCCTGGGCGACAGAGTGAGATTCCAACCCAGAAAAAAAAAAGATCACTCTGGGCTGGGTGTGACGGCTCATGCCTATAACCCCAGCACTTTGGGAGGTGGAGGCAAGAGGACTGCCTGAGTCCAGGGGTTCAAGACTAGCCTGGACAATTTGGTGAGAGCCTGTCACTACAATAAATTTTTAAAAATTAGCTAGGAGTAGCAACACGCACTTGTAGTCCCAGCTACTCAAGAGGCTGAGGCGGAAGGATCACCTGAGCCCAGGAGGTCGATGATGCGGCAGCTAAGATGGTGCCACTGCACTCCAGCCTGGGTGACAGAGTGAGTCCCCAACTCAAAAAAATAGTAATAAGAAGAAATAAGATAAAAAGATCACTTTGGTGGCAGGACTACAGGTGCTGGATATGGCTTGACCTGAAACCACAAAAAAGATTAAGACTTAAACTTCCAAAGAGGTCCTACCCATTCACCAACTCACCTTCAATATTCCCACTGGGATGGTCAAAACTGGCTGAAGGGTCACTTTACAAAAACGCATAGAACAGAATTTCCGGCACTTTAAATGTACTGCAGAGATGCACAGGGGCGTGGGAATAGAATAATGGGCTGCCACTCCACAATAAGTTGGGTTATTCATAGTGTCCGAGTTCACAGCTTCTGGACCATACTTGGATCTCAGATTTGGTCCCATCAGAAGTTTGTGGGTACAGTGGCCAAGGGGAATATGGGGCAGAAGGAAGGAAGAAACAAAAGGAATTACCTGACCCAAATCCTGAAGCTCAGTCTTCATGGAAGAACCTGTGATCATGTCATCATGAAGACATGAAATCTTTTCTTTTTTTTAAAAGAGACAAGGTCTCACTCTTTCATCCAGGTTGGAGTGCAGTGATGCGATCATAGCTCACTGCAGTCTCAAACTCCTGGACTCAAGCAAACCTCCTGCCTCAGCCTCTTGAGTAGCTAAAACTACAGTTATGTACAACCACACTCAGCTAATTTTTAAAATTTTTGTGGAGTTGGGGGTCTTGTTGTGTTGCCCAGAGTGGTCCTGAACGCCTGGCTTCAAGCTATCCTCCCATCTCGGCCTCCCAAAGTGCTGGGATTACCAACAGGAGCCACCACACCTGGTCAAGACATGAAATCTTGTCTTTGTGAAAGAACCTGGAATCACTGACCCCAGGCTCAGGTGTGCCCTGTCTGCCAGGTTTGCAAGATGACCTTTGGCCCTGAGCTCCCAGGACAGTCATGATTTCATATGTTGTCTCCCATTGGCCCCAAGAGCCATTCAAATGTCCATGAAGACTTTCCTACAAAGCTGGAATAGAAAACTTCAGGAGTCTCCATCACAGAAAAAAGCAAGAGAAGGGAAGGATGGAAAAAGAGAATTTTTTTTTTAAGTTGGAGTCTCACTCCTTTGCCCATGCTGGAGTGCAGTGGCACGGCACGCTCACAGCCACCCCAGCATTGACCTGCTGGGTTCCGGCAATCCTTTCGCCTCAGCCTTCCAGTAGCTGGAACTACAGATGCGCACTACCATGCCCAGCTATTTTTATTTTATTGTAGAGATGAGGCATTGCCAAGTTGCCCGGGCTGGTCTCGAACCCACAAGCACAGGCAATCCACTCACCTTGGCCTCCCAAAGTACTGGGATTACAGGCTGAGCCACTGAGCCCAGCTAAGGAGAGCATTTCTACCAAAAGGAACCAACCTCAGGAGTGATGAGGAGAGGACTTGGGGAAGTCCCAGCAGTGCAAGGGCACTGAGTCCCAGGCTGGGACCACTGTCTCTGTGTTCCCAGGTGGGTCATCCTGATTTTATTTTATTTATTTGTTTGTTTATTTTGAATCAGAGCCTCATTCTGTCACCCAGTCTGGAGTGCAGTGGCATGATCACAGCTCAAGTAGCCTCAACCTGCTGGGCTCAGATGATCCTCCTGCCTCAGCCTTCCAAGTAGCTAGAACTACTTCCAAGTAGCTAGAACTACTTCCAAGTAGCTGTGCCACTACGCCCAGCTAATTTTTTTTTTTATTGTAGAGACGAGGTCTTGCCATGTCACCCAGGCTGGTTTTGAACTCCGGGGCTCAGGCAATCCTCTGGACTCTACCTCCCAAAGTGCTGGGATTACAGCATGAACCACCACGTCCAGTGGTAATCTCGATTTTTTTTTTTCTTTTTTGAGTTGGAGTCTCACTCTGTCGCCCAAACTGGAGTGCAGTGGCCGCTCCCAGCCACCGCAGCCTTGACCTGCTGGGCTCCGGTGATTCTTCCGCCTCAGCCTTCCGAGTAGGCGGAATTATAGGCATGCGCTACCACGCCCAGCTGATTTTTTGATTTATTGTAGAGATGAGGTCTCCCTGCTCAGGTGGGTCTCGAACCCACGAGCTCAGGCAATCCACTCACCTCAGCCTCCCAAAGGCGCGGGATTACAGGCTGAGCCACTGAGCCCGGCTTAATCTCGATTTTTAAAAGACAATGCACGCATAATGTACCATGGTGCTCAGGCACACAAAGAGTGTCCTGATCCCAGGAGCCATCCATGATCTACTTTTAGGAAAGTAAAAGGAGAAAAGCTAGCTCTAGAAAAGGTGCATAATATAATTCCATTTTTGGAATACACACAATAAAAATACACACAAACACACCTGTACACACTAAAGAAAAACATCAACAAGAATGAAAATCAAAGTGTTGGCTGGGTGTGGTGGCTCATGTCTATGATTCCAGTGCTTTGGAAGGCCGAGACGGGAGGATCACTTGAGGCCAGTTCAAGGCCAGTCAGGGCAACCTAAGAAGACCCTCATCTCTACAAAAATAGACAAGAAAAAACAATTAGCTGTGTGTGGTAGCATGGGCCTATAGTCCCTATTTGGGAGGCTGAGGCAGGAGGATCATCTGAGCCCAGGAGTTAGAGGTTACTATGAGCTGTGATCTTGGCACTGTATTCCCTAGATGACAGGTGACAAAGCAAGACCCTTAAAAAAAAAGTAAGTCAGTCGGGCTCAGTGGCTCAGCCTATAATCCCGCGCCTTTGGGAGGCTGAGGTGAGTGGGTTGCCTGAGCACGCGGGTTCAAGACCCTCCTGGGCAGTGAGACCTCATCTCTACAATAAATCAAAAAATCAGCCGGGTGTGGTAGAGCATGCCTGTAATTCCGGCTACTTGGAAGGCTGAGGTGGAAGGATCGCTGGAGCCCAGCAGGTCGAGGCTGCGGTGGCCAGGAGTGGCTACTGCACTCCAGTCTGGGCGGCAGAGTGAGACTCCAACTCAAAAAAAAAAAAAGTAAGTCAAAGTGTCACTATCTCTGGATAGTGATATATGAGCAACATTTCTGTAGTTGTCCATCTATGTTTCTCCTGTTCTATGGTGCACAAGAATTACTCATATTTCTTTAAAGGCAGGGAAGTATATATTATACTGTAGAAAGGTTTCCAATACAAATGGTTCACATGAGAAAGAAAGTCCCTGAAAAGCTCATGCTTTGTCATTCAAATTGTATACTCCTTCACATGCCCCGAAGTCATTCCTGGTACGATTCAAAGCACCGTTTGGTTTTGGAATATGTGGCCCGCGCATTATCCAGCTCCTAGACAGACTAGCTCGAGCATGGCAGGGGGGTCAGGGATAGGAGCATGTCTTCCCTGTCTCCTTAAGAAAATGCGCTCCACCCCCCATGTTGTTTCACTATAAGATTGCCAGGAAAACCACTTAGAATTAAGGGCCTGGATTTTTGGAGAGATTTCGCTGCCAGGAAAAGGGTGTCTTGCTACCTCTGTCTGGCAGGATGTTGGGATGGTGACTGCTGCATTTTGCTCTCCATCTTCCTCTTTTCCTAACTGGGGGTTTTCTTGCTTTTTTTCCTTTTTTACCTCCATTATATACCAGATGTATTTTGGAGATGATTAGTCATAGGTTGGTAGACCGTAAGTAGCCACATTTGAACCTGACCAAGAGGAAAAGACATTGCTCCCAAATCCTGCCACTGGAGACAGATAGAGTGATGGGATGTGGTATTCAGTTGTTTCTCTCATAGGAAGTATGTGTGTGTGAGTGAGTGGTGTGTGTGTGTGTGTGTGTGTGTGTGTGTGTGTGTGTGTGTGTGTGTTGGTAGAATGTGGGACAGCACATTCTAGGATAAATGCAGGCACTCTTGTGATATATGCACTTGTGTGTCAGGCAGTCAAGGGATGGACTGTCCAGGGCGCCAGTGACAACTACCACATCCTTCTCCTTCTGGGAATACTCTTTCTGCCTTTGGGTGTGGTGGCATGCATTGGACTCAAGTCAGTCAATCAGTATCCATCCTTTGGCAACAGAGATGTACTGATCCAAGGAGTGGTCATATGTCCCAATGTAGAGCAAATCAGTGTCCCTCTCTGGGACTTATGTGCAAGCCCTGGATTAAAGCATTCTCTTCTGGTAGGGGACTAAGCTGAGGTTGTGGTTCCTGATTTGTGAACAGAGTCAATCTGTAGTTGGCAGTGAGGTTGATTCTCAAAGAGAAACTGATCCAGGCAGGGATGAGGAGTGGATGGGGAGAAAAGCAGTCTTACCAGCACCAGGTCCTTGGTTCCACTTGCTACAGCCTTGACAGCTGTTGTGATTCTGTTACCCGTGTATCTTTTCCAAATATGTTAGTCAATATGTTCCTTTTCTCCTTAAGCCAGTCTGTGTTGGCATGATGGTTAATTACATATGTCAACTTGGCTGGGCCACAGGGTGCCCAGATATTCAGTGAAACATTATTCTGGGTGTGTCTGTGAGGATGTTTCTGGATGAGATTAGCATTTGAATCAAGAGACTAAATAGAGCAAACTGCCCTCCTCAGGGTGGGTGGGCCTTGTTCAATCCACTGGAGGCTTGACTAGAACAAAAAAGGAGGAGCAAAGAAAAATTATCTCTGACTGTTGGTCTGCTTCTGCACTTGAACTTACACCATTAGTGCTCTCCTGGTTCTCCAGTTTGGGATTCAAATTGTAACTACAACACCTTCGTTTCCAGCTTGCAGATGGCAGATCATCAGACATCTCAATTTCATTATCATGTGAGCCAATTCTTAGAATAAATCTGTCTATCCTTGTTCTGTTTTTCTGGAGAACCCTAACCAATACTGTTCCATTGATATAAACAGAAAATAAAATCCTAAGCCTCCCAAATGACTAACGGACCCCCTCTGGGCCAAGAGAAATCTGAAAAGCTAAATCCCAGGCTATGATGGAAGAGGAGGTCTAACATGCCTCATTATCCCCCCTGCTTTGTAGAGTTTGGGCATCACTGACCCGCATTAATATTAACACAGACATTGCGAGACTCACAAGACAGACTCTGTGGCAATAAGACACCAAATTCCAACCTGACTCTGGCATAGACTCACATGACAGACAGCAGAACCTGAAGGAAATAAACATATTTCATCCTAAATTATACTTTGAAATATTTTTGAATGGCCTTACAAAGCTGTCTCTTGAGAAAATTTGCATCTATGGAGGAGCCACTTCCCTAGGGAGAGATTGACATCTTTTAAGATACTACTTATTTGCTCTGAGTCTACACAACAGCAATCTTGGCTTTCAGAGCTCCCTTATCTTGACTCAAGCATGACTTTTTTTTTTTGAGTTAGAGTCTCACTCTGTCGCCCAGGCTGGAGTGCAGTGTCATGCTCACGGCCACCCCAGTGTTGACTAGCTGGGCTCAGGTGATCCTTCTGCCTCAGCCTTCCAAGTAGCCGGAACTACAGGTGTGCACTACCATGCCCGGCTAATTTTTTGATTTATTTTAGAAATGAGGCCTTACCAAGTTGCCCAGGCTGTTCTTAAACCTGTAGGCTCAGGCAATCCCTCACCTCAGCCTCCCAAAGTGCTGGGATTACAGGCTTGAGCCACTGCACTCAGCCAACTCAAGCATTTCTTTCTACAGATTTCAAATTCTTTAGACAGAGCTGAACTTTTCCAACCAATTGCCAATCAGAAAACCTTTTTTTTTTTTTTTTTTTTGAGTCAAGGTCTCACTTTGTTGTCCAGACTGGAGTGCAGTGGCACAATCACGGCTCACCATAGCCTCAAACTCTTGAACTCAAGTAATCCTCCTGCATCAGCCTCCCGAGTAGCTAGGACTACAGGCACACATTGCCACATTAATTTTGCTGTTTTTGCTAATTTTGTTGTTGTTGTTATTGTTGTTGAGATGTAGTCTTGCTATGTTGCCCAAGTTGGTCTTGAACTCCTGGATTCAAGTAATCCTCTCATCTCAGCCTCCCAAAGTGCTGGGATTACAGGTGTGAGCCACTGTGCTCAGGTGCCAAACAGAAAATATTTGAATCTACCTGTGACCCACAAGCCCCTGCTTTGAGACGCCCTGACTTTATTTCTGAGCTGAAGCAATGTAAACCTCACATGTATTGATTTATATCCTTGCCTGCAAATTTCTGTTTCCCTGAAATGCATAAAACCAAGCTGTAATCCAACTACCACGGGTGTGGGTTCTTAGGACCTCCTGGGACTGTGCCTCAGGCCTTGGTCACTCATATTTGGTTCAGACGAAACCTCTTTAAATATTTACAGAGTTTGGTTTCTTCATCAATGTTGATGACACTTGTAGCCAAGGATTCAGCTACAATAACCATTATCCAAGAGGCAGTGGATCCAAACCCATATTTCTTTCTCATAAAAGAAGCAAAACTAGTTTTTTTCATTCAACTCCATGTTGACCTTCCACAGTTGCCTGTTCTTAACCTTTGATTGGTGCTGAAAGGTCTCAGAATTATAATGAGGCATCAAGTGAAGAATGTAAACATTTTGTCACTAGGTTCCCCCACTTGAACAACATTTCTCACAGCAACAATTGTTAAGATAGACTCATGTTTCCCCTGTGGAATTCCTGTAAACTGAGTATAGTAAAGAAATCAGCCAGAGGAAGGGGGCATCCGGGGGTGACTGAGGCAGGGAGGAATGGGGCTCAGGACTCAGATGAGAACAGCCTTTCCTGCGCTACCTCAAAGAGCCTAGCACCTGACAGAAGTGCAACCATGACAAATATGCAGAGTGTAGTCTCTCACCATAGGAATTACCAAAGAAGCTAAAAACAGAAACATGCGCTGCATAATCTCTAACCTCAGGGGACAAGAAAAACAGAGAATTGCTGTGTCAATCTCATTTCCTTGTTAGGTGCATTATTGTAAGTGGGGGCCTTTCGTTCTGATGCCACACTTCACTCACATTTGCCCAGCTCCAGCTTCTGAAATATCGAATTCCAGAGTAATTTTATTTTTTGCTTTTGATCTTTACTATTTTGCTCATTTATACATAAACATGAGCTATTGAACTGACTTTAAATTAAATTGCAAAGGTTAAAATCTAAGGCCATTTAGACAGGACAAAACCAGTAGTCCAAGGAGGACCTCACTGTTGGCGTGTGTACTAATTCTAAATTTAAAATGTCAGGCAGGCACAGTGGCTCATGCCTGTAATTCCAGTACTTTGAGAGGCTGAGGTGGGAGGATCACTTGAGCCCAGGAGTTCGAGACCTGCCTGGGCAACATAGTGAGATCTTGTCTCTACAAAAAATTTTAAAATTAGCCAGATGTGGTGGCACACGTGTGTAGTCCCATCTGCTTGGGAGGCTGAGATGGGAGGATCAATTGAGTCCAGGAGTTCAAGGCTGCAGTGAGCTGTGATTGTGCCACTGCACTCCAGCCTGGACAACAGAGTGAGGCCCAATTAAAAAAAAAATTTTAAATGTCTGTCTTTGGATACCTCCATGGACAATTATTTGATAATGGATCAGGTCTTGATTTATTTTGCTGCTCTGGGTTAGGAAGAGAGATGTATACAGCATAGAAATTTTTCTGGGTGCGGTTGGTAAAAGGAGTTCTCAAAATGTGAACTTGATAAATCCTTTTCTGTTGTCAAAACATTCTTTTCTAGGATGGTTCTGTGATAGAGAATTGCTAGAACCACTCTGCAAAGCAGTACATTGTCTCACTCAATGAATTTTAAAAGTAGCTCATTCAACAAATTTTGGCAACTGAACTATTTTTGAAATCCAGAATAGCAAAAACATGAAAGCCAGACAGGGACAAAACAGGAGACTTAAAAACAAGTCATAGTGCAGAATAAGGTGTCTTCCATTTACTGAAACACTGACAGTGGGGAGAAGGAGAGACAGGGGTGCGTCTGAGTCGGTCCATGGGGAGTCCACGTTCCCTGTCCTTGTCCACAGGTGCCAAGCCTCAGGCCCTCGGCAGTGGGCAAACGCAGCCTGCCGGTCCTGCCCACCCAACAATGAATGAGTTCAGTGTGAATCCCGTTTCGCAGCTGAGGAAATCGGGACTCAGAGGCATTCTAACCTGCCTGAGGTCACACAACTTGCCCAGATTGCACACATGATGACAGAAATTAATATCTGGGTCCAAGAAAACCAGTTCCAAGACCTGTGCTCTTCACATGGCTTGGGGAGAGGCTGGCAGGGGAATCTAAGCTTCAGAGACCCCTGTTGTGGGTAGCTGTTTGTTGTGGATTCAGATATACACAGAGGACTTAATATGATTCTATCGGATGATGATGATAAAATCCAATCTTGACCAAGTGTTTCCTGGGTACCAGGCACTGTTTGCATACACATATTAATTCCTTTAACCCTCAGAACAATTCGACAAACCGGGCACTGTCATTATCCCCATTTTATACACGGGGAAATCAGCCGGGCACAATGACTCATGCCTATAATCTCAGCACTTTGGGAGGCCGAGGAGGGAGGAATGCTTGAGCCCAGAAGTTCCAGATCAGTCTGGGCAACAAAGTGAGACCTCATCTCTACAAAAAAAAAAAAATTATTTTTAATTAGCTGGGCCGGGCTCAGTGGCTTAGCCTGTAATTCCAGCACTTTAGGAGATCAAGGCGAATGGATTGCCTGAGCCTGTGGGTTCGAGACCAGCTCGGGCAACTTGGTGAGCGTTCGTCTCTACAATAAATCAAAAATTAGCTGGGCATTGCAGCGTGCACCTGTAGCTCCGGATACTTGATGGGCTGAGGCAGAAGGATCACCGGGGCCCAGCAGGTCGACAATGGGGTGGCTGTGAATGTGTCACTGCACTCCAGTCTGGGTAACAGAGTGAGACTCCAACTGAAAAATAAATAAATAAAAATTAAATTAAAGCAAAAATTAGCCGGGTATGCTGGTGCATGCCTGTAGTCCCAGCTACTCAGGAGGCTGAGGTGGAAGGATCACCTTGAGCCCAGGAGGCGAGGCTGTGGCAAGCTGTGATCCTGCCGATGCACTCCAGCCTGGGCAAGGGAGTGAGACCCCAACTCAATCAAACAAGCAAACAAACCAATGGGGGAACCAACTTACTGACACAAGGACACATGATCAGTAGGGCAAACTGCCAACATGGACCCAAGTGATGGGCTCCAGAGTCCATGGCCCATACCTCTAAGATGTCCATGGCCCATACCCTGCTTCTTAGACAGCCTCGTAATTCGACACTGCGCCACTTGAGCTTCCTTTCAGCACAACACTCATGTAGCCCTCCAACCGGCAATAGCAAGACACTCAGGACATGGGCAGCTTACACGTTTCTAAGAAAGAAAAAAAAATAGGATCTCTCCCAACTTGACTCCATAGAAAAACAAATCTATATTTAAACCAGATCTGTGCTCTTGGGAATCCGGAATTCCTAGTATAGTTTCAACAGGCTAAAAACGCATGTCCCCTCGAGTTCAAGGGGGTGGACTCCCCAAGGCAGGGGTCATACCCATTGGCCTGTCCTTATCTTCTGAATTCATGGAAAACTGTCCTTGGAAAGCCTAGAGTTCACGTGGAAATAAAGTAAAAATTAGGCTCTTTCGTTAAAAGGAAAAGCCTAGCACACATGTTACAGAAAATACACAACTTGCTTTACAGAGCACAATGTGTTGAGAGCTAGTCAGTCACTGTGCAAGTGTATCCATCCAGAGCAATTCTTCTAAGTTCCACCAACCAGAAAAAAGAACAAAACATAAAAATCATCTGATAATCACTGTGACATTTAAGACCGTCTGCTTTTGTCCTTTAATTTTCCCCTTATATTTCCAAAGAAGGTTTTATAGCTGACTTAGGGAACTTATTCTTGGTTCGGAGTCTCTGTCACCCATGCTGGAATGCAGTAACAGAATCACGGCTCACCACAGCCGTGATCCTCCCACCTCAACCTCCTGAGTAGCTGAGACTACAGGTGCACGCCACCATGTCTGGCTAATTTTTAAATTTTTTTTACTAGAGACAAGGTCTCTCTAAGTGGTCCACACTGGTCTCAAACTCCTGGCCTCAAGCAATCTTCCCACCTTGGTCTCCCAAATTGCTGGGATTACAGGCATCCAGCCTTGGGGAACATCTGATTTTTTTTTTCTTTTTTGAGTTGGAGTCTCACTCTGTCACCCAGGCTGGAGTGCAATGGCATGCCCACGGCCACCCCAGTATCAACCTGCTGGGCTCTGAGGATCCTTCCACCTCAGGCTTCCAAGTAACCGGAACTACAGGCACGCGCTACCACACCCGGCTAATTGTTGATTTATTGTAGAGACAAGGTCTCGCCAAGTTGCCTGGGCTGGTCTCAAACATGTGGGCTCAGGCAATCCACTCACCTTGGCCTCCCAAAGTACTGGTTTTACAGGCTGAGCCACCGAGCCTGGCTGAATATCTGATTCTTAAAAATGCAATGGAGGACAGCTGTCCTTGTCGCCTCAGCATCCCTTCCCTAGGAAACCCCCTCCTCTCATGTGCAGTTCTGGAAGTGCCTGTGGCTCTGGCCTTGCCTATAGCAGAACTTGCCTTCCTGCTAATAATGACTAGTCTAAGGAGGGCATGTGACCGTTGTCTTTCTGTTAGGAGTTTTAAGCTGGGAAGAGGACACTGTGCTTCTTCAAGAGGTGCCATCTTTCCTGCAACATGTACAGATGAGAGAGACGGAAAAAATTGTGGAATCAGTGAGCCTATTTCTCACCCCAAAGACTCTCATCTCTGCAGTCCTTTCTTCCTGTGAGATACTTTAGCATCTTTCCAAGTTGAATGAACCAATAAATTTCCCTTTGTGTGTAATCTGGTTTGAATTGGATTTCTGTCTCTTGCAACCATAAAAGTCATAACGTAAAAGATCAAAAGTTTAGGGCTTGCTCAGGCGCGGTGGCTCACACCTATAATCCCAGCACTTTGGGAGACTGAGGTGAGACGATTGCCTAAGACTACAGGTTCAAGACCAACCTGGACAATTTGGCGAGACCGCATCTCCACAATACATCAAAAAATTAGCCAGGCATGGTGGCATGCGTCTGCAGTTCCAGCTACTTGGAAGGCTGAGGCAGAAGGATCACCTGAGCCCTGCAGGTCCAGGCTGCAGTGGCTGTGAGCGTGCCACTGTACTCCAGCCTGGGCGATAGAGTGAGACTTGAACTAAAAAAAAGAAAAAAGTTCAGAGTTTATTCAAAGTTTAGGCACCACAGACATGGTGGCTGTCACCTGTAATTCCAGCACTTTGGGAGGCTGAGGCGGGATAGAGACCCACCTGGGCAACATAGAAAGACCTCATCTCTACCAAAAAAAAAAAAGTGCGTTTTAAATTAGTCTGACACATGCCTGTAGTCCCAGCTACTTGGGTGGCTGAAGCAGGAGGATTTCTTGACCCCAGGAGTTCAACGCTGCAATGTGCTATGATCACACCACTGCACTCCAGCTTGAGCAACAGAGTGAGACCCTGTCTCTAACAAAAATAATAATAAATAAATAATAATAATATTTACATTGCTCCCTTGCTGTATCACAGAAGGTGCCTGTCTGAGTTGAGGTACCTCCCTCTCTTAGGAAGGACTGAGTTTCTTTTATACCCAATAAGCCTGCTGTCTTGCTACCCTCTGTCCCCCACATTAAATTCATTTCTTTCTTTTTCACTTCCCTCTTAACTCAGACTTCAGGCAGCTCTGACTGCTCCCTAAGTGCAGGGACTTAGCCTTTGGGGAGTTGGGGAGATATGCTGTTTGCTCATCAACAGCCAAATGCTCGAACACCCCAATGTGGACTGGTTTTCCAAGAGGCAACCTTAAAAATCATGATGTGTTTGTCTGGTGATGCTGCTGTTGCTTCATGCAGTGGTTCTCAAGATAGAACATTTGGTAGAACATTAAAATCACCAGAAGACATTTTAAAAACACCAATACCAAGGTCTCATCCCAGAAATTGTTTTCATTGCTCAAGACAGGGACCCAAGTATCAGTAATTTTTCAAAATTCTCCCAGCCAAGGTTAAGACTGACTAAAAGTATGTTCCTCATGTCTTTAATAATTTTAGGAGTGATTCAACTAGAATAACTTATTCTCTGTCCACGCTTTGGGTGGTGGAGTTGAAAAATGCATGGAGGCATCAGCCCTATGTAATTGCCCTCTAGCCCTTCCTGGGATGTGCTTGAATTCATTGATGCCTGTTGGACATTTCCAGAGCTGTGAGCAAAGGATCCTGTTCTTAAGTTCTTAGAACGCACTGGCTCTGTGTTCTGTGGCCCCGAGAACCCACTTCTTTGTGTGCCTCTGTTGTGAGCATTTAAAGTCTTCTGTCAATATGCATTACATCGTACAAATTCTGGAAGATGTACACAAAAATCAAATATTTGACCTTTATGACTTCACTCTTTCTGGTTCATAGAGATGATCATAAAACCTATATATATGGTAGTATAATGATCATATAACCCACACCGATGGGATACAAATTAGTTGGCTAAGGATGCTACAAGAAAGTACCACCGAGTGGCTTAAACAACAGAAATTTGGACACAGAGACAGGCACACAGGACGAATGCCACGAGAAGATGAAGACAGAGATTGAGGTGATACCAGAGATTTCCAGCAAACCCAACACCAGAAGGTAGGGGAGAGTCATGAACCACATTCTTCCTCATGGCCCTCAGAAGGAACCAGACCTGTCAACACTCCTTGGTTGGGTCTTGGACTTCGAGCCTTCAGAACACTGAGACAACACATTTCTGTTTACTCAGTTTGTGGTACTCTGTTATGCCAGCTGTAGAAGACAGCTACATAATAATGTAGTCCCTTGCAGAAAAGAAAAATCTCTTGACTCTTGGCCAGATGTGGCAACTCATGCTTGTAATCTCAGCACTTTGGGAGGCTGAGGCAGGAGGATCACTTGAGCCCAGGAATTTGAGACCAGCCTGAACAACATAGTGAGACCTTATCTCTACAAAAAATTTAAAAAATTAGGCCAGGCGCGGTGGCTCATGCCTGTCATCCCAGCACTTTGGGAGGCAGAGACGAGAGGACTACCTGAACCTAGGAGTTCGAGACCAGCCTAGACAACTTGGTGAGAACTCATTTCTACAATAAATCAAAAAATTAGCCAGGTGTGGTGACATGCACCTGTAGTTTCAGCTACTTGGGAGGCTGAGGTGGAAGAATCTCCTGAGGCCAGCAGGTTGAGGCCTCAGGAGTGACAGAGTGAGACTCCAGCCTGAGTGACAGAGTGAGACTCCAACTAGAAAAGAAAATTAGCTGGGTGTAGTGCGTGTGCCTGTAGTCCCAGCTACTTGGGACACTGAGGCTGAAGAATTGCTTGAGACTAGGCTGCAGTTCAAGCTGCAGTATGTTGTGATTGTGCCAAAGCACTCCAGCCTGGGCAACAGAGTGAGCCTTTGACTCAAAAAAAAGAAAGAAAGAAAGAAAAAAAATTGATTCTTAATCATTCACCTTTGATGCTGTAATGGTGGGAAGAAAGACCCAGAAATCTGAATGACCTGGAGACAATAAATTAAAGGGTTATCGTTGGCCTTCACACAATGCATAAAGTTAATTATCATGCCAGGCTCGGTGACTCAGCCTGTAATCCTGTGCCTTGGGAGGCTGAGGTGAGTGGATTGCCTGAGCCTGTGGGTTCGAGACCCGCCTGGGCAACTTGGTGAGACCTCATCTCTACAATAAATAAAAAATTAGCTGGACATGGTAGCACGTGCCTGTAATTCCGGCCACTTGGAAGGCTGAGGTGGAAGGATCGCCGGAGCCCAGCAGGTCGAGGCTGCGGTGGCCGGGAGCGGCCAGTGCACTCCAGTCTGGGCGACAGAGTGAGACTCCAACTCAAAAAATAAATAAATAAATAAATAAATAAATAATAAAGTTAATTATCAGCCACTTTGAAGAGACAAAGGAAGAGGTTTAAAAAAAAGGCTGGTCTCAGTGGCTCAGCCTGTAATCCCAACACTTTGGGAGGCCAAGGCAAGTGGACTGCCTGAGACTGCGGGTTTGAAACCAGCCAGGGCAACTTGGCAAGATCTCGTCTCTACCACAAATCAAAAATTAGCTGGGCGTGGTAGCACACACCTGTAGTTCCAGCTACTTGGAAGGCTGATGCGGAAGGATCGCTGGAGCCCAGCAGGTCAACGCTGGGGTAACCATGAGTATGCCACTGCACTTCAACCTGGTTGACAGAGTGAGACTCCAACTCAAACAACAACAAAAAAAAGCCTAGTTCTTTCCTAGTCCAGAAGTCAGATCCAAAAAGCCCAGCTGCCTGGACATTACAGAAGTCAGTTAGAAACATCACAGCTTTGGAAGCAAAATCATATTTCCATTGTTTTTCAAAAATGAATGCTTTACAGAGGTTTTGTTAGCACACCGTGAGCTACCCCAGGTAACCAGAACACCAGACAAATCCAGTTGCTTTCTTGGCTGGGAGCAAAGCGCAGGGATTATTTTGTAAAAATTCCAATAACACCTTTAATGTGTTGTAACAAAACTCGCGTTCTGGTGCTCACTGCCGGACAGCTAAACTCAAGAGACAAGGATTGGTGAAAGGAAATCATGTTTATTCAAGAGTCAGCAACCCAAGGAGACGGTAGACTCATGGCTCGAAAACCATCTCAAGTCAGCGCAAATTTCAGGCTCTTTTTCTGTTAAGGGCAGAAGGAAGAGCTTGGGGTTAGAAAGCTTCTTTGACCTTGATCAGGTCACGGTGTTCCTTTGAATCTTTAACAAACTATCCTTAGTGCACACACTCCCCTTTTCTCCAGACTTAGTCTGGACAGCTGCATACTTATTGTTCCTATATTATCTTTTCAGTGTTTCAAAATTATTTCAGCCTGCAGTGCAAAAGGCAGCAAACGCCCCTAAAAACAAAGATGGAGTTGTTTTGTTCGTTCTCTGACTGTTTAATTGTTACAGTGTGATGTTACAAAACCTCAAGTTGCCAGCACTGGCTCATTTTAGAAGCTTCTCCTTGGAAGTTGGTCCTCCTGTGGTAGGAACAAAACCTTGGTTTAAACACTAATTACTGGCCAGGCGTGGTGGGTCATGCCTGTAATTCTAGTGCTTTGGGAGGCTGAGGCGGGAGGATTGCTTGAGCCCAGGAGTTTGAAACCAGCCTGGACAACATAGTGAGTCTCTATTAAAAACAAAATGCTAATTACCATTATGAACTGTCCATTTTCTCTTGCAACACGGAACTCTGAGACAAAGTTAAGAGAGGGCAGAATGGAAGCTGATCTAGATGGCAAAACTGCAAACTCTTCTTAGGAACAAAACCCCTGGATGGGCTCAGTGGCTCAGTATGTAATCTCAGCACTTTGGAAGGCTGAGGTGAGTGGACTCCTGAGCCCGCAGGTTTGAGACCAGCCCGGGCAACTTGGTGAGACCTCGTCTCTACAATAAAAATTAAAAATTAGCCTGGCGTGGTAGCATGTGCCTATAGTTCCAGCTACTTGGGAGGCTGAGGCGGAAGGACTGTCAGTCCAGCAGGTCGACGCTGGGGTGGCCATGAGTGTGACACTGCCCTCCAGGCTGGGCAGTAGAATGAGACTCCAACTCAAAAAAAGAAAAAGAAATAAATAAACCCCCTAACAGTTTGACATACTGTTACCATATCTCCTCAACTTTCTCCTAAGGAATCTTCTATCCTTTTTCCTTCCTAACTATAATATCTAACTCCATTCTCTTAAATAGCTCGAGTCCTTAGTGCTTCCATGTTATGTGTACAAAACCTGGTAAGGTATATTTGTTATACTGATTTTTTTTTTTTGAGTTGGAGTCTCACTCTGTCACCCAGACTGGAGTGCAGTGGCCGCTCCCGGCCACCGCAGCCTCGCCTGCTGGGCTCCGGCGATCCTTCTGCCTCAGCCTTCCCAGTAGCCGGAATTACAGGCATGCGCTACCACGCCCGGCTGATTTTTTGATTTATTGTAGAGATGAGGTCTAGCTGCCCAGGCAGGTCTCGAACCCGCAGGTTCAGGCATTCCACTCATCTCAGCCTCCCAAAGGCGCGGGATTACAGGCTGAGCCACTGAGCCCAGCTTGTTACACTGATTTCTTTTTTCTGAGTTGGAGTCCCACTCTCTCACCCAGGCTAGAGTGTAGTAGCATGCTCACAGCTACTGCAGCCTGGACCTGCTGGTCTCAGGCCATCCTTCCACTTCGGCCTTCCAAGTAGCTGGGACTACAGGCACGTGCTATCACATCCAGCTAATTTTTTTATTTATTGTAGAGATAGGTCTTTCCATGTTGCCCAGGCTGGTCTCGAACCCCTGGCCTCAGACAATCCTCCTGCCCCAGCCTCCCAAAGTACTAGGATTACAGGTATGAGCCACCATGCCCAGCCCGCTACACAGATTAAATAGAAGAATCTTGAGCTAAAAATCGCCAATTTACTTTGTGACTTTGGAGGAATTTCTTCAGTTCTTTGTTCTTCAGTTTTCTTTACTTTTAGGAATATCATACCATAAGAAGGGTCAGTAGATAGATAAGGTAATCCATTATCAAGACCCAACTAGGCAAGGACAGTCAATTCTGGTACTTTTACTGGAGCCAGTGAGAGAGAGACATTTTCTGTCCATACAATTGCCAACTGCTGATGGCTACATGGACAGCACAAAGATAGAGCCCATCAGAGGTGGAATCAGCACAAAGAGAACCACAGGCAAGAGCGAACAGATTACTAATAATATCATATTCTCTCTAGTCTTCAGACTTGCAGAGATTGTTCTAGTCTTGAGGGTTATGTGAGTCATACGCATCTTCTGCATAAGTCCATTTGAGTGGATTCCTGACACTTGTCACCAAAAGAGTCCTAATGACACTAGGATTCTATTTGTGAAAACTAGTAATTAGATCAAAGAGGCCTGGCCTTTCCATTCCATTCCAAAAAGGTCCTAGAGACCATCATAGAAAGGAAAGAGAAAACTGTTGTAGATTTCATTACAAGGAGAGCTTGGGAGGGAATTTAGCTTCCTCTGAATACCCCAAAGGCCAACAGCTGGAAGAAGCAAAGAAGTAGTAAATCTGTGTTCAACACAAGGAGAAATGTTCCTGTGCTCAGAGCTACATAGGATGGAACGGGTTCCCTCCTGAATACTTTCCCTGATATGTCCACTTCCTAATAGTGTCACTACGGCCACAATGGTCCAGGCTGTCTTAGCTCTCATCTGGACTGAGTCCTCAGCCTCCTAAAGTCACTCATTCATTCCACATGTTCACTGAGCCTCCACTATGTGCTAGGCACGATTTAAGACACTCTAAATTCAGTAGAGAAAAAAAACAGACAAAAATTCCTGCCCTCAAGTGGTCTGCAGTCTAGTCAGTCAAACAATAAACAGGTAAACATCCAGCATGACTGATGGTGATGGTTGCTATATATGAGAGCAGACAGAAAGTATGGCAGGGAGGGGCAGGGCTACAGTTGTCACTAGGCCTCATGGAGGAAGGGATAGGGGAGGAAAGATCAGGAGGAGACAGCGATGTAGGTATCTGGGGAGAGAGCATTTCAGGCAGAGGAAATATTGCCAGCAAGAGTCTTGAGGCTGGGCATGTGTAGCTGTTCAAGGAGACCAGTGAAGCTGGAAAGGAGGGAAGGTAGGAGGAATGAGGTTCTGGAGGCAAGAGGTGTTGCACATCAAGAGAAGCCTAAAGGTGGCCAGGCTCAGTGGCTCAGCCTATAATCCCAGCACTTTGGGAGTCCGAGGCAAGTGGATTGCCTGAGCCCACGGGTTCGAGACCAGCCTGAGCAGGTTGGTGAGACCTCAACTCCACAATAAATAAAATTAGTTGAACGTGGTAGCTAGTGTCTGTACTTCCGACTACTTGGAAGGCTGAGGCGGAAGGATCGCTGGAGCCCAGCAGGTTGACACTGGGGTGGCCATGAGTGTGCCACTGCACTCCAGCCTGAGCAACAGAGTGAGACTCCAACTGAAAAAAAAAAAAAAAGCCTAAAGCTGGCAATTGTAAGGATTCTGCATTTTACTTTAAGGAGAGAGAAGGCAAAATGGAGACATGATTTTATATATATTTATGATGATATCATATATACATGTAATCATATGTGCATACGTACATGATTATTATATGTAAATATACATATATATATATTTTTTTTTTTTTTGAATTGGGGTCTCGCTCTGCTGCCTAGGCTGGAGTGCAGTAGCACAATCATGACTCACTGCAGACTTGGCTTCTTAGCCTCCTGAGTGGTTAGGACTACAAGCACATGCCACCATGTCTAGCTAATTGTGTGTGTGTGTGTGTGTGTGTGTGTGTGTGTGTGTGTGTGTGTGTGTAGATGAGGTCTTGCTATGTTGCCTAGGCTGGTCTTGAACTCCTGGGCTCAAACAATCCTTCCATCTTGGCCTCCCAAAGTGCTGGGATTATAGGTATGAGCCACGACACCAGGCTGACATGATTATATTTTAAAAGGATAGCTCAGCTGCTGTTTTGAAAATAAATTGTCTCCCTGCTGCCAATGTGATCCTCTAAAGCCCACTGTCCACAAAGCAGAATTAATCTTTTAAAACACTGTGGAATCCACCCCTAGATACTTATTCCCAGAAAAATAAAGCTCACGTCTACACAAAAATCTGTATGCAGGTGTGCCTGTATTAGTCTGGAAACAACCAACATGTCCTAAAATAGGTGAATGGTTGAATAACCTGTGGGAGATCTATGCCATGGAATACTACTCAGTAACAAAAAGGAACAAACTATTGAAACACACAGTAATGCGGATGGATCTTGAAGGCACTCCACTGAGTGAAAAACTTCCAAAGACCCAGTAGTACGGGATTCCATTTCCAGAACTACAGTCACATGCAATGTAGCCAAGGGAACAAATGAATGGAGGGAATGCAGGGCCGCTCTTCACTCTCTGCAACTTCCTGTGAATCTGTCAGTAGCCCAGAATAAAAAGTTCCAAATAAACAAACAAACAAACAAACAAAAACAGCACTGTAGAAAAAAATTGGGTTTCAGTGGTAAACTATGCTACGCCCAGAAACACACCGCCTCAGTTATTTGATCATGCTCTTTTTTTTCCCTGACCTTCATTGTGAAGTTTATCTTTCACTGTTTTGAGCTGCAAATTCTAACCACTCCAAGTTTAGATAACTGCTAAACATGCAAACTGTCCTGTTGGGTAGAAGCTCCCTTTGCTCCACCCGGATCCTCCCACGGAAAAACCCTTTACACATTCAACCCAACATTTCTTTATTCCACACCAATCTGTGCTTTTCTTTGAATACCAGAAGGGCCCTGAAGAAGTTCAACACGATCTTTAACACATGCTCAATTTTATCTCTATATGAGAGTCACAATACTACATTTTCTGAAAATATCTTTTTTTTTTTGAGTCGCCCAGGCTGGAGTGCAGTGGCACCTTCACGGCCACCCCAGCATTGACCTGCTGGGCTCCGGCGATCCTTCCACCCCAACCTTCCAAGTAGCTGGAACTACAATGCACACTACCACACCCGGCTAATTTTTTTTTTTTTTTTTTTGAGTTGGAGTCTCACTCTGTCGCCCAGACTGGAGTGCAGTGGCCACTCCTCGCCACCGCAGCCTCGACCTGCTGGGCTCCAGCGATCCTTCCGCCTCAACCTTCCAAGTAGCCGGAATTACAGGCGCGCGCTACCACGCCCGGCTAATTTTTTGATTTTATTGTAGAGATGAGGTCTCGCCTGCCCAGGTGGGTCTCGAACCCGCGGGCTCAGGCAATCCACTCACCTCAGCCTCCCAAAGGCGCGGGATTACAGGTTGAGCCACCGAGCCCGGCTTAATTTTTAATTTATTGTAGAGATGAGGTCTCTCCAAGTTGCCCAGGGTTGGTCTCAAACCCGCAGCTCAGGCAATCCACTTGCCTCAGCCTCCCACAGTGCTGGGATTATAGGCTGAGCCACTGAGTCCAGCCAATATCTTTTAAGAACACAAACCTGGTCACGTCACTCCCAGGCTTAACCATCTCCAGGGCTTCTCAAGACATTTAGAATAAATTCCTAGCCAGGTGTGGTGGCACACGCCTGTAGTCCCAGCTACTCGAGAGGCTAAGGCAAGAGGATCGATTGAAACCAGGATTTCAAGACCAGCATGAGCAATAGTGAGACCCCTGTCTCTAAAACAGTAACAACAAAGTACGAAAAATTAGTTGGGCATGCTGGCGTGCACCTACAGTCTTAGCTTACTTGGAAAGCTGACATAGGAGGATCACGAGGCTGAGGGTTCGAGGCTGTAGTGAGTCGTGAGTGCGCCTCTGCACTTCAGCCTGGGCAACAGAGTGGGATCCTGTCTCTAATTTAAAAACAAAATAAAAATAAACCCCAAACATTTCCCTGATGACCAAGGCCCTGCCCAGCCTGGTCCCAGCCTGCCTCTCAGATCTTACCTCCTCACTCTGCCTCTTTCCAGGGCACTTATGACTATATGCCCCATTCAGCTCCCTGAGAGCATCAAGGTTGTTCCCGACCTGTCACCCTTGCCCCTGTGATCTTGTCTCACAGGAGGCTTTTCCCCACAATTTTGTTCTATGCTTACTAGCCACACCCGAGAGGTTTTCTGGACTGTTCTACCAAAAGTCATATGCCCACCTTACTTTTTTTTTTTTGAGTTGGAGTCTCACTCTGTCACCCAGACTGGAGTGCAGTAGCCGCTCCCGGCCACCGCAGCCTCGACCTGCTGGGCTCCCGCGATAATTCCGCCTCAGCCTTCCGAGTAGCCAGAATTACAGGCGCGCGCTACCACGCCCGGCTGATTTTTTTATTTATTGTAGAGATGAGGTCTCGCTGCCCAGGCGGGTCTCGAACCCGCGGGCTCAGGCAATCCACTTACCTCAGCCTCCCAAAGGCGAGGGATTACAGGCTGAGCCACCGAGCCCGGCTCCACCTTACTTTTTAATTATAGTTTGTTCTGAATGAAACACCGGGCACACTAGGGCACAAGGAGGGGAAAAGAAGAGAAATAATGTTTCTGAGTTCATTACTAGTTTGTTTATCTACCCCCTCACCCCCCAATTCCACACCAGTAGGTTCTTATAATCTGGTTCACCATTAAAGCCTCCAGGGCTTAGCATGCTATCTAGCACAGAGTAATCATTCAATAAATATTTGTTGAATAAATACTTGGGGCCTGGTGTGGTGGCTCATGCCTGTAATCCCAGGACTTTGAGAGCCTGAGGTTGGAGAATTGCTTGAGCCCAGAAGTTGGGAGACCAGACTCGGCAACACAGCAAGACCTCGTCCCTCCAAAAAAAAAAGAAAGAAAGAAAGAAAAATGAGCTGGGTGTGGTGTGGCTCAGTCCTGTTGTCCTGTCCCGGCTATTCAGGAGGCTCAGGCTGAAGGAATGCCTAAACCTAGATGGTCCAGGCTGAGGTGAGCCATGATGGTGCCACTGCACTCCAGCCTGGGTGATAGAGTGAGATCCCGATTCAAAAAATAAAAACTAAATAAATATCTCGGTGAATGAAGTGTCTAGAGGTAACAATATCTCCATCACTGGAGAGATTTATTTATTTATTTTTATTTTTATTTTTTTTGAGTTGAAGTCTCACTCTGTCGCACAGACTGGAGTACAGTGGCCGCTCCCGGCCACAGCAGCCTCGACCTACTGGGCTCCGGCGATCCTTCCGCCTCAGCCTTCCAAGTAGCCGGAATTACAGGCATGCGCTACCATGCTCAGCTGATTTTTTGATTTATTGATTTGTTTTTTATTTATTTGATTTATTTATGAGGTCTCGCTGCCCAGGCGGGTCTCGAACCCGCGGACTCAGGCAATCCACTCACTTCAGCCTCCCAAAGGCGCGGGATTACAGGCTGAGCCACCGAGCCCGGCTATTTATTTATTTTTGAGTCAGGGTCTCACTGTCACAAAGGCTGATTGCAGTGGCACCATCATGGCTCACCACAGCCTCGACCTCCTGGGCTCAGGAGATCCTTCTGCCTCAGCCTCCCAAGTAGATAGGACTACAGGGACATGCTACTATGCCTGGCTTTTTTTTTTTTTTTTTCCTTTTTTTTGAGTTGGAGTCGCTCTGTCGCCCAGGCTGGATGGAGTGCAAAGACACGTTCACAGTCACCTCAGAGTTGACCTGCTGGGCTCAGGCAATTCTTCCGCCTCAGCCTTCCAAGTAGCTGGAACTACAGGCGCGCGCTACCAAGCCTGGCTAATTTTTTTATTTATTGTAGAGATGAGGTCTCATCAAGTTGCCCGGCTGTTCTCAAACCTGTGAGCTCAGGCAATCCCCTCACCCCGGCCTCCCAAAGTGCTAGGACTACAGGCTTGAGCCACTGTGCCTGGCCCTTGCTAATGAAAAAAAAAATTTTTTTTGAAGAGATGAGGTCTCACTATGTTGCCCAGGCTGGTCTTGAAGTCCTGAACTCGAGCAATCCTCCTGCCTCGGCCTCCCTAAGTGCTGGGGTTATAGGTGTGAACCACTGTGCCTGGCCTCACTGGAGGTATTTAAGCAGGGTTTGTACAACTACTTGACAGGGTTGTCTAAAAGCCACGGGCATAGGCTCAGCCACAAGAGTCAAAGGACCGCTAATGGCCCTTCTGGCCCTCGGTGTCTGTGATTCCACGGCACCACACCTTTCTTGCTACGTGTGAGAAAAGCAAAGGAGGCTATTCAGTCATTTTCCAGCGAACAAGAGCAGACAAACTCCTGCTCCTGCCGCAATATCATCCCAGCATTAAAATGTTGAAGCTAATCAGACATTTAATTTCAAAGTGGAAGGTCATTATCTTGTCACAAAATTTTATTCCAATTATTTTTTTTTCTATTATACGAAATGAATTAAAAGTAGCACAAAACATTGGGAGATCAAACAGTCAATCAGAAGCTCATTAAATATCACTGAAATTGGTGCAATAAAAAGCATTTCCCATGGCTGAGTTATTATTTAAAAGCTGTATTCTAGATGGCTCAAGGAATTGACATGCTGCCAATCAAAAATTCACTCTGTTCATAAATAGCCACTTGGCTTTTAAAGTTCACTTTTTTTTTTGAGATAAGAGTAAATATCTAAAAAGATTTAAAGCATGGATGTAATTACCATCCTATTAGCCCCTGTGAGACCCGCCCAAGAGAAGATGTCAGTAAAGTCACCATCTGATAATTTAGACTACAATTTAGAGAAAGATGCTCACACAGAGAGCTACCAGTGATTTTATAAACACTTAAATACATTACGTTTATGTACAATACTCAGTTAAATACAATCCTAGGCAGGGATTAGTGGTCAGTTACAATTTTAAAATTGAGTTCTTGGAGTAAATGCCCATTTTATTTTCCAAAGGGTGATTATTCAGTACTATGTTTTTCTATGGGCGCACACACAGGTGACTGCCCATGTGAGGATCTGAAAGCTGAGCATTTTAAAATTTCTAATGCTTTTCTTCTGGGAACCCTCCCTCCCAGCTTTATAAAGCTAAATCTCTAAATTAAGTATTCAGTTTTGTAGAAATGATTGCTTTTGAATGTAAAGAATGGTAAGTTCTTTTAGTTGGTATAATATAACGGCAAAAGTATTAGGCTAGGCAAGGTGGCTCAAGCCTGTAATCCCAGCACTTTGGGAGGCCAAGACAGAAGGATTGCTTGAGCCCAGGAGTTCGAGACCAGCCTGGGTAACATAGGGAGACCTTGTCTCTACAAAAAATAAAAAAATTAGCATGGTGGCGCATGCCTGTAGTCTCAGCTACTTGGAAGCTGATGTGAAAGGATGGCCTGAATCCAGGAGGTTGAGGCTGCAGTGAGCCATGATGGTACTACTGCACTCCAGCCTGGGTAACTGATTCACAAAAAGAAGTAATGTACCCAGTCTCTTACGGTTTTAAAGTGATGAGGAAGATATAAATTAAAAGTACAAGCAGAAGAGAAAGCCCCTGGGTTGTTTACAACTTTGGAAGACAGGCTAAAGGATTTCTCCCCTCCAAGCTCCCCATACCACCACCACCCCAATATCTTTTCAAAAGTCAGGACTTGTTGGCAAATTATCTGGGAGTCAAATGGGAGGAAACCATTTCATTGCAAAATCGGAGCTGCTTTATAGAAATGAGAGTGTGGGGTTTGTTACCATTTATTTTCTTCAGTATATCATTCCATTTCAGCTGTCTCACGTCTCAGAAGTAGCTGCCCCATTTCTCACTTATGTGCCTAAGAAGCATCTCCCTGGCATCTCATTCTCTCTCTCTGTCTTTCACCAGCATTTCATTATTTCTTAACTCTCCCTCTCATGCCTGTCTCCCTTTTTCCTAGTGATCCACGTGTCCTCATTTAGCAGTTTTCAGAAGCCAGGGAGAAACGTTGCAAATAATGTTAAATATGATTAATATCTTGAATTCCTTGAAATATGACATGCATGAGTTACAATGAAACCTCTTTTATTTCCCCATGAAATGCTTTTGCATAATGAGAAAGAAAATGTCCTCTATGCCCTAATCAGCCCTGACAGTTCCTGGACTCCCAAATACTTTTATTTATGGCATTATTTATTTCATCTCTAATAAATGGATGGGGAAATACAGCACCATCCGAGGAGGCTGCAGGAGAGAGGGAGACAGTCTAGGGTGGAGGATCACAGAGGCTGAACCAGCAACTGAGAGAGAATGCGTCCAAAGGGAGGCAGATCTGGGAAAGGAGAGGCCAAAGACCAGAACCCCCAGAAGGAAATGGGTCATTTTCCCAAAGCAAAAAGGAAACAAGCTTTAGAGTGCAGAGAAGAGGGTCGTACATCAAGGAGCACCCAGAACTCTGATCTGGAGAACGAAGGCTGGAAAGCAAGCCTGGGAGCGAGAATGCTGGAATTGGAGTTGGCCTAGAGAATGGGAGACTTGAGATTGGGAGGAACAGACCCTCTGCTCCAAAGAGTGACTGGAAGAGGCCAGAACACTCAGGACACCTACATCCCATAAGAGCTCCTCCTCCAAACCACTGAGATGTCCCCTTCAAGCAACTATTGAAATTGTGTGCTTTTCAGAGGCCCTTGCCCGGGGGCGCCAGTGGCAGGAGCAGCCTACTGGGCAACGCGAGAGTGAGAGTTCTCAGGTTATCTCGGTCTTGCAAGTGCATATATGAGATGCCACTGTGGAGAAAAATCACCATCCCAAAGGGAGGTGTCAGGTCATTTTTTCCCCTCAATTGCACAGAGCCTATTTGCTATGAGAAGTGCGTGTTTGAATTTAAATGACCCGGATGCGTCCGTGCCGCTCGGCCACACACGCTCCCGGGTGTCTGACTTCGGCGATCCCCTCGCTAAGCCTCAGTTTTCTCATCTGCAGAATGGGGGGGAAATGATGGTGTCATGAACTTCCTCAGGGCCCCCTCTGGGGGACTAATGAAAATGTGAAAGTTCGACGTTCTGTGTGCTTTCATTTTTGTTCGGCGTGAGCCAGCTCGGTGAGAGCAAGAACCCCCTCCCCCCTCCCCGCCCCCCGGGCCGTGCAAACCTCGCGAGGTGACCCGGGCCAAAATCTTCACGGGGGGTTGGAGGAGCAATCCCCGATTGGGAGAACTTCCTGTAAGAGACACACGCGCTCCAGCGACCCCGCCCCCGCGACTACCGCCCCCTTCTGTGCAACCCGGAGAGTTTGGGGTCAAGCGCAACGCGCCGGGAGCTCGCTCCGGAGGCCGGACTCCACCCGCGGCAGCAGCAGCCTCCGCTCCACATCTGGGGCTCCAAAGTCTCGCCGGCACCCAGGTTCCCCACCTTTTTCACCTGTTTCCCAGGCGCCCCGCGGGTCCCCGCGCTCCCCGCCCCCCCACCCCGTCGGAGGCGCCCACCCGGCGGGCCGACCCCGCGGGCAGCGGCGGCGCCAGGCCCCGCCCCCGCGCCCATTATCATTAGCAGATATTACCCTAAACACTTGCTCTTTACCTCTTTCTCCCTCCAGGCATTGGCGAGGCGGCCTGTCAATCAGCGCTCGGGCGGCAGCCCCCCGCGCGGGGGCTCGGCGATGCCAGCTCGGCGACAGGCGGCGGCGGCGGCGGCGGCCACGGCGCAGACACACACCCTGCCACGCGCGCGCGCGGGGGCACAGCCGGCGGGCGGGCGGCGGCGGCGGCGGCACCCTCGGAGCCCGGCGCGGGGCGGGGAGGGCACGCGCGGCGGGGGCCCGGCCCGGAGGCTCCGCATGGAGGAGGAGATGCAGCCGGCGGAGGAGGGGCCCAGCGCCCCCAGAATCTACAAGCAGCGCGGCCCCTACAGCGTCCTCAAGACGTTCCCCAGCCGGAGGCCGGCGCTGGCCAAGCGCTACGAGCGACCCACCCTGGTGGAGCTGCCGCCTGCGCGGCCGCCCCCGCCGCCCTTCGCGCCGCTCGCCGCGGGCCCCATCAGCAGCAGCGAGCCGCCGCCGCCGCCGTTCCCGACGCAGAGCCCTTCCCCCCCCGGGGCCCCGGGCCGCGCCGCCGCCGCCTGCGCCTCGTCGTCGTCGCCGTCCTGCACGCCCGCCGCGCCCCAGGGCCACCTGAGGACTCCGGCGCCGCCGCCCGCGTCCCCTGCCGCCTCCTCGTCTTCGTCCTTCGCCGCCGTCGTCAGGTACGGCCCAGGCCCGGCGGCGGCCGCGGGCGGCAGCAGCGCGGGTAGCGACGGCGCCGGCCTGGAGCTCAGCGCAGGTACCAACTCTCGGCGCAACTTTCCTTCCCGCCGCCGCCGTCGGCGCGCGCGGGGGACACGCCATCGGGGCGGGGGCCGGGAGCCGGGGAGGAGCGGCCGGGGCCGGCGGGGCGCGCCCGGAAACTTCGGGGCGGCCCCCCGCCCGGCCGCCGCGCCCGGGCGTCCGACGGCGCGCGCCTAACAGGTGGCTCCGCGGCTCGGGTCCCGCGCCCGGGATGCGCGGCGGGGGCGCGTGGGCGGCCGGCGGGGTGGGGACCGCACGCCCCGGGGTGACCGCCGCGGCCGCGCGGGGAGCGGCAGGAGCCGCCCTGGGGGTCCGCGGGGACGTGCTCATTCGCCCGCTTTACTTTTTCCTTCCACTTCGCTCCTCTCTCCTTCCCGCTGCCGTGTGCTCTTCCTGTCCCCCGCTCCTCTTTGGCGTTTGGTGCTCTGTCTCTCCTGGTCTGTGTTTCCCCGCCGCTGCGACGCACTCAGGCTGTCGTGGTCCCCGCCGGCCGGCTCTCGGCTGCTTCCCTCTGCCGGTTCTGTGCGCGCGTGTCCCCTTTGCGCGCCTCGCGCGACACCTTCTGCCCTTTGCTCCTTCGCTCGCTGATCCCAGCCCAGGGTCAGACGCCGGGCTTCCCTCAACCTCCCCACGCGGTGGACCTCGGGCGGCGAGAGGGACATCCCGCCCGGAGTGCCCGGTCCCCGCCGCCCAGGTCGTCGCTCCCCCCACCCCATGGGACAGTGACGGCTACGTCTCGGCCCGAGCCCTGCAGAAATGCCTCGTGGGGCGCACCCGCCTCAGGGGTCCAGACGCCTCCCCTTTATCCTCCATCGGCAGGCTGTCGCCCTGGAAAACGGAGTCAGCCCACCCACCGGGAGGGAGACGGGTTGAGGGAGAGGCCGCAGCCTGGGGCCTGTGCCCAAGGGCGCAGCCACATTCATCGACTCTTCGGAGCTCGAAGTTCCTGTTCAGACCTTTTGGGGCACTTTGGAGGCCCCCGATTCTCCATATCATCGGATCTGAGACTCTGATTTTCCCTAAGGAAGACAGAAGAGGGTTGTCTCTGAATGAGTTATAGATGCCTCCGCTGATATTCTGTTGTTTGTCAATATTTTGACACATGAAGGATTGGTTTTGAGAAAGAAAATCTAATTACAGGTTGGCGTGAAGATTTGGTCTGTCACAGTTCTCCCTGATTTGGAGATGTTTGAGGTGTTCGGTGGGGTTCTCATGGGGCCTTCCCTACTGATTGTGGGGTGTATTTTTTTTTTTCAGTTGTTCTTGGTCCAGTATTCCATTGTGTTTTTTATTTGAGGCCATCGGCTCACTTCATTTTCCTCAAATTTCTTTTGTTTTCTCCCCTGCTTAATGTTATTCATGTTTGAGGTCTTATTTTCTCCTAAACTAGTTTTTGTTCATGCCCATTTACAGGCTCGGCTTTTTCTTTATGTTTATGTTGTTTTCCAGAAACTTGGGTGCTTCTCCCATTTTCTGTGTTTTGCTTTCTCCTTTGCATAGCCTCGGGCCCACCACATTCACTGGGGTGTTTCTCCTCTTTATCTGCCCAGTTCAGTCTTTGATCTCCTCTTGCTTCCTCCTTCCTGTCTTTGCTGACTGTCCTTCAATTTTTGATTTCCTTTAAAACACTATAATAAATTTAAAACACTGTAATAAATTTGCTCCCTCTTATTTCCATTTTCATCCATACTTTTAACGTGCTATATGTTCTGTATAATTATTATTATTTTTGCACCAGTCATTTGCTGTCCTTTCTTTGGTCTCCTACCTTGGCAGGGTCTCTGCTGTCCTTCATTCATTTGGGTTTTTTTTTTTCCCCTCCCTTTTTCTCACCTTGTTCTAAAGTTTCTCTTTCAGTATGTTTTTTCATGTCCTGTTTAGTTTATTCTATTTCTGCCCCCAGGTGAAAATCATAACATCACTGAGTCTAAAGGAGTTAAAAGAGGCTTTTTAAATGCCTGTCCAACTTCTCTGTGTTTCATTTTATTCTCAAGGCTGCTTTTTTTTTTTTTAAATGAGGTCTAGGGAATGGGAAAGCTTGATAGCACCGAAGGCTGGACCTGTTGGAAAATGGGACTTGGATGGTGGATTGCTTCCATGCAGTGAGGAAAAAGTCTGGGAGGAAAAAAAAGGCCTTAGAACTAGACTTGTGGTCATAACATTAATCACTGATGGACAAAGCCATCCCTTTACAGGCACAGAGATGTGAGTGGCTATCTGAGGGCCAGCCACCTGAACAGCTGATTGGTTCTTGGAGAAAGTGGTGGTTCCACTTTGAACCAATGAGCGAGCGTGTATGCACAGACCCGTGCCCATTCAAGCATACTGGGGGTGGTGTGGTGGGGGCCGCTTTGCCTGTTGCACCCTCACCAAAGTGTAGTTGCAGTGTCTTGGGCCACCTAGGAAACTAAAGACAGCCAAAACATCCATGTGATGAGCTGTGCCAAAGATGGAAGAAGAGAGATGTCACTTGAGTGCCCAGAGTAAACGCGGTGAAAAGATGAAAGGGTTGGAGTGAAGCTTATTTGCCATTAAGGGCCATGAACCACTGAGGAGAGAAATATGTGATTAAAAATAGATTTTTTTCAACATTCTTATAAAATCTCATGAAGAGTATAATTTTCCTTAAAAGGGGTAATACACCATGGTTTTAAAAGCGTCTTTTTCCTCTGTGGGAGGCTTAGAGTTAAAACCCACGTAGATCTTGATATGCAGCCTAAATTTGGCATCAGGAAATGGGAAATTGCATCTTTAAGCAGAGTACAATCAAAAATGAATTACAATAAATCCTATATAATTGCATAGGTCATTCTCTTTAATGAGATTTTATTAACCTGACTGTCAAGCTTTTGAGTCAGGCAGATATTTTATCTTCTTCAACTGATAAAAGTGTCAGCTATAAACCACCATATAAATATTCATAAATCTACACATCTGTGGCAGCCTATCAGCATCATTCTTTTGGACATTAAAAGCATTCTAATTACTTTCTGTCTAGCAGAGCTGAAATGCTGCCTGTTATAGTATGTGCTTGGCAGGCATGATTGCTTTTGTTTGCCATCACAAATAGCAGCATCCTATTTTATATACCGATGGTCCAGAAAATATTCAGGGATTGACTGAGCAGGATGAATATTAGGAAGCACCATCTGGTTTTGATAGCACTGAGTATATTAACTCATCTGTTAATTTTTGACACATCATTGATTTATTTATTTAGAAAAATTGCATCCTGTTTTGCTGTGTTGATGTTTGCCATTATGAAAAAAAATTGGATGGCATTTTTTTAAAAAAGACATAGTCCATTGATTTAAGACAAGGGTGATGCTTCCAAAGATGCTTTCATTTTCTAACTTCTGTTTTCTATGCTGTGAAGTCCTCTCTTAAAAAGAAGTTGAATTCGTGTCTTCAGGAAATTGTCTATTTTGAAATAGTTAAATCCTTTGGTTAGATATAATATGTGGATACATGATAGTAGATCACTAAAAAAAATTCTGCTTCTGCATTTTTAATATTAATATATTTCACTCTTCACTGGGCTAAAATCAAAAGGTTACCACTAATCTTGACTACTGTGATCTCCTTCATAGAAACAATTCCCTTGGGGATCTGCTGTGATGGGCAAATTCCATTCAAAGCTTTACTTACAAAGAAGGGCGGTAAAGTGGGGGGGTCTGTGTGTGATTGCCTGCTTCCCGTCCCCCTCTTATTCACTTACCAGATTTAGCATGGATTAAACCACTTACATTCAGCAGAATTTCGAGAAATGAATTTTTTAATTAAAAAAATAATCATGGGTTCTGATTTTGGAATTGGACTAGGCACAGTTTGCAGTATGATATCATCTCCCGGTAGACCGTACAATAAGGCAAAAATAAATTAGAGAAGTGGTCATTTTAGTGTGCTTTGTACAAAGATTGTGATTTACGAACATTGAATGGTGTTTAATTCTAGAGCAGTCAGGGATAGTCTGTTGTAAAGCTTCTCTGTAAACTGTTGACTTTGTTTTTCCTTGCCCTCCCTTGAGCGCAGTATTCTGTGACTTTAAAAAAAAAAAGTTAAAAAAAATCAAAATACATGTTCACATTTTGCTCAATTAAGAATCATGGATCAGTAGCCATTCATTTGTGTTCCTATGAAAACAGAACTTTTCTCCATTTCTTAGCGATAATGGGCATCGCACAGTACTTGAATTTCTAATTATATTCTATCTAGAAGCTAAACTCTTGCTGGCTGCCATATGTATTAAGTGGAAAGATGTGCTGTTTTCCACCAAGTGTAATGGTAATATTTTTCATCACACTTTTCCATATACCAGTGTTAAAATACTATTCAAATATTTCAAGGCATTGAAAAGAAAAAGAATTCGACTTTTAAGGTTACCGTTGCTATTTTTGTAGGTATCACTTCTCAGAACAGATTCAGAATGTAGCATTTAGAAAACGGCAGGCAAGGACTGTTTTATGGTTGTAGCTATTCTCTCTTATTCTGAGTGCACTTTAATAGATTATCTTCATAATGTAGTATATTACATAATGATTTTTTCTCAGCATGTTACGAGTTTATCCTTCAATTAAGAAAACAAATCACGCTTGTCCCTAAGTCGGATTTTTTTTTCTCTTAAAATCTATGCTGTAATGTGATTTATCAATATGATTAAAACTACTGAGTGTTTTGTAGGACATTGAGCAGATATATTCAAGCAGTTCCTTCTAGGTAATTCCATCTTAGACTTTCATATTTTGTCCCTTTCACCAAGGTTATGTTAAAGGTGTGTAGGGTGTAAATCAGTGGAGATTCTGCTGATTAAAATGCAAACAGTAAATGCAACTTCAAGTCTAGAATGAGATTATAGGATTAAAATGAATGGAAACTGCTGTTGTGGTGGAATTGAAACTTTCCAATCAATATCATCCTTTGATTTTTACTAATAAAAGAACAAAAATCAGGAAGTAAGAAAATGAGAGTGCAATATCTTAAACCTCCCTTATGGTTCAGCTGTTGACATTCTTGTTTATTTGGTTTTGTTCGTTGTAAAGAAATGGCACCCGAATATTTGTGAGACAAGACGAGGTCCAATGAAGGCCTACATACCATATGTCCAATAACTAAAAAATTTGTCGGGCTAGCAAACTGTTACGTATGTTCTATCTGCCTACCTTGACAAATAGACCTTCATAATCCTAAAATAGTCTTTGCCTGCAGTTTTTTAAATGCTTCATTCTGAATTTGTTCTTAGAATTGATATATACAAAAAGGATAAAGGTAATCCTTGAAGTTTAATTTTTTTCTTTCCAGTGCCTTGAAATATTTGAATAATATTTTAACACTGATACACGGAAGAGTGTGATGAACCAGGTTTGCCTTTGGGATTTGACCCATGACCTTCTCGTCCCACTCCTGCCATCCCACCCCCATCTGTTACCAGGAGGAACCTCACTACACACATAATGGGGACCCCCGTCCAAACTTGTCAGCTTGGCTCCATGGTCTGGGTTGGTGGCTCAGTAAAGATACAGGCACAGGTCCTCAAAGCAGTTTGGGTGGGGGGATTCCTGGATCTTGGGCTCCTCCCTGTGGTGAGAGGATCGACTGAGGGGGTGGAGGAGTGGTCAGGCAGGGTCTTCTTGCCTGGGTCTGAGGGTCATCCTACTCCTAAGAGCAAAAATGTGCTATCCCAAGAAGAAAATTGTACTGTGGACTCTGAGCCTGCCTAGAAATTCAATTAGAAATTGAATTGGTTTTGTAACCCTCCCCTCGATCAAGTAAATCTGAAGATGATACAAATGTATGTGCGCAGGTCCTCTGTACACATACAAGAGTCCCTGCCATGTGTATAGTCACTATTCCCGGGGGCTCTGTGCCAACCTCACACTCTGGTACAGTTCACGATCCTCTCTGGAACAGAAGCGTTCTGGCCTCTATTCTGGCTTGCAATTTTTAAAGACAGATTCTGGAATGGTAGCATCTTTTAGATCTGGGAGACATTTCCTATGTACCCAGCACTGTGCTGCAGGCTTTACATATGTATTCTTTTTAAAAAGTGGGAAAAGAGGACGGGGCACGGTGGCTCAAGCCTGTAATCCCAGCACTTTGGGAGGCTGAGGCAGGAGGATGTGAGACAGGGATTCTAGACCAGCTTGAGCAACAATGGTGGGACCTCGTCTCTACAATAAATCAAAAAATTAGCCGGGCATGGTGGCTCATGCCTGTAGTTCCAGCTACTTGGGAGGCTAAGGCGGAAGGATCGCCTGAGCCCAGCAGGTCAAGGCTGCGGTGGCTGTGAGCATGCCACTGCACTCCAGCCCGGGCAACAGGATGAGACTTCAGCTCGAAAAAAAAAAGTAGGAAAAGAGACCGGGCTTGGTGACTCACACTTGTAATGCAGCCCTTTGGGAGACTGAGGCAGGAGGATTGCTTGAGCACAGGAGGTCGAGGCTGCAGCAGTGAACCATGATCATGCCACTCCAGCCTGGGTGACAGTAAGACCCCGACTCAAAGAAAAGGGGAAAAGAGCACTTAGACTCTTCTCCGCTCGATACCTTAGTTATTTCATGAAAGAGTAGTAAGAAGGAAGAACACAGTAGGGCATTGAATGTCGCATGGAGAGCTCTTAAAGTTGTGGTTGCCCTGGTCATACATCCTGGGCATTCTAATGGATTTCTTATGCACCTGTTCAGGCTCATTGGCCCCATAGAAGCCCTTGAAACACCTCACCACTTTTTATTTTATTTAGAAAGTAGGAGGGGATTTTTTTTTTAATTTTATTCTGTTTTGTTTGAGTTGGAGTCTCTGTTGCCCAGCCTAGAGTGCAATGGCATGCTCATGGCCACCCCAGCACCAACCTGCTGGGCTCAGGTGATCCTTCCACATTAGCCTTCTGAGTAGCCGAAACTACAGGTGCACGCTACCATGTCTGGCTAATTTTTGGGTTTATTGCAGAGATGAGGTCTCGCCAAGTTGCCCAGGCTGTTCTCAAACCTGTGGACTCAGGCAATCCCCTCACCTCAGCCTCCCAAAGTGCTGGGACTACAGGCTTGAGCCACTGCGCCCGGCCAAGAGTAGGAATTTATTAAGACAGAAAAGCTCCCACAGCAGGAGGGAACCCGAAAGACGGCTGCCCCACTTTTATTTTAAAAGTCACCCTTCACCCTAGAAAAAGATGCAGCTAATTTACATGTTCCGAGGGAGCAAGTATTTCGTTACCTTTCTGTCATAAACAATAGTTAATTGGCTAAGTGAACTCTATCACAGAAACAAAAAACTGAACACCGCATGTTCTCTCTCATAAGCAAGCCCTAAACATTGGGCACGAAAGGACAAAGATGGGCACAACAGACACTGGGGTGAGGGAAGCAGGAGGGACAAGAGGGGGGACAAGAGGCACAACCACTCACTGGGTACCGTGTTCACTACCAGGGGAGAGAGGGCTCGGCTCGCTAGAAGCTCAAACCTCTCCTAACACAGTTTACTTATGTAGCAAATCCTCACATGTACCCCCCGATTCTAAAATAAACAAAAACTACACAGAATACCAGTGGTCTTTGGCATCTGAAATCTCCAGTGTTTTGCTTGTTGCCATTGTTTTGGGTAAGGGAGAGAGAGGATACCTCATGCCACTGTGTGAGCTCTGAGAAGGGCCCCCTGTCTGTTTTTGTTTTGAGTTGGAGTCTCACTCCATCGCTGTCTTTGTTTTTATAGCAGCGCATGCTAGGGAAGAAGAGGTTGGCCTCGTGGAGTTACATTTAGGGTGAATCTTCAAGACCCTGAGACTGACAACACGAACACACATTTTCTTTTTTTCTTTTTTTTTTTTTGAGTTGGAGTCTCACTCTGTCGCCCAGACTGGAGTGCAGTGGCTGCTCCCGGCCACTGCAGCCACGACTTGCTGGGCTCCGGCGATCCTTCTGCCTCAGCCTTCCAAGTAGCTGGAACTACAGGCGCACGCTACCATGCCCGGCTAGTTTTTTGATTTATTGTAGAGATGAGGTCTCACCAAGTTGCCCAGGCGAGTCTCGAACCCACGGGCTCAGGCAGTCCACTCACCTCAGCCTCCCAAAGGCGTGGGATTACAGGCTGAGCCACCGAGCCTGACTACATTTTCACAATGTCCACAATTTACAAACATTAAGGGGTTTGCACCCCCCAGTTATTTTCACAGTGAGTTGATTGATTGCTTTTTGCTGCGTGGCAGTCATATGCTTTAGAGTTCATGTATGTGGGCTGAGAGGCACCCATGGCACGTGCCATTTTAGGGTTTGGCAGTATGACAGAAGGGTCTCTGAGAGGTGGCATGACTGATGATACTGGCATAGGTCAGCCTTAACGTTGGCCTGGACAAAGAATCCAAGTTAGCCAATACATAACGAGAAAGCCAGGGAACTCAGATGTTGGTGACATGTCGGTTTCACCTCATGCTGGTCCTTTGCCCATAGGCCCGTCTGTTTTACCTTAGATTTCTAGCGAGGTCTTCAGAAAGACTTGTCTTCCTCCTCCAGTTTGCATCTGGGAGCTGTGTACTCGGCAGGGATTGTATCAGCTGATTAATAGCAAGGGCATGAGGGCACTCCAGAAATAGAAGTAATGATTGCTGTAAGCCCTTCTATCAGTGAGGAATTGAGTCTGCAGTGGCTGGCTCGATTCATTAGAGAGGGGATATTAATGAAACAAAGGTGTGAGTTGAGACCCATGCAGGCCTGTTAATGCCACAGGCAGGGTACTCTCTTGGGCACCCCAAGTCACCATCCAGCCATTTCCTGGGGTAAGGAACTGGGGTGACTCATCAGGCACCCCCCATCACAGAACAGCAGGAAGTTACTCATTCTGTTAACAGTGGACTCACTGTGTCATCTTGAATTGTGACCGAGAGGACAAATACATATTTTTAACATGTTTGAAGGGGGGCCAACATTGAGGATCTTACTGGTCACTTGCCACTGGCTATGGGTCACTGATGTGTCCTCTCATCTATTTCAGAGAGCCGGATGATCTTGGATGCCTTCGCCCAGCAGTGCAGCCGTGTTCTCAGTCTCCTGAACTGTGGAGGGAAACTTCTGGACTCCAACCACTCTCAATCCATGATTTCTTGCGTAAAGCAGGAAGGCTCAACTTACAATGAAAGACAGGAACAGTGTCACATTGGGAAAGGGGTCCACAGTCAGACCTCAGACAGTGTTGACATAGAGATGCAATATATGCAAAGGAAGCAACAGACTTCTGCCTTCTTGAGAGTTTTCACGGACTCTCTACAAAATTACCTGCTCTCGGGGAGCTTCCCGACGGCGAACGCCTCGTCGGTCAGTGAGTACGGCCACTTGGCCGACATGGATCCTCTGTCCACCTCCCCTGTGCATACACTAGGTGGCTGGACCTCCCCGGCAACATCCGAATCCCACGGGCACCCATCCTCATCCACACTGCCGGAGGAGGAAGAGGAGGAGGAAGAGGAAGGCTACTGTCCTAGATGCCAGGAGCTGGAACAGGAGGTTATTTCACTGCAACAAGAGAATGAGGAGCTCAGAAGGAAGTTAGAAAGCATCCCAGGTATCCTGCCATGTTCATTGCAAGGCAGCTGTGGCTCTTAGTCCTGTCTGTTGTCTGTCTCTAATGATACATGCATTATATGAATGTGTGTAATTTTTGGGGGGGCCAACAATTTAGAGAAGTTGGAAAAACAGGCATATACAAGTGTCCTTAGCTTGTTTAGTGCCAGATTTCAGGATGAGCCACTCACCTGTCCTTTTTCAGCTGTGGTGTTCTTGGGCATCGGCCTAAAGACTATAGTCCCTATTAAAATATGTGTATGTCAGTATAAAAGGTTCTTTTTTTTTTTTTTTTGAGTTGGAGTCTCGCTGTGTCACCCAGACTGGAGTGCAGTGGCCGCTCCCAGCCACCGCAGCCTCGACCTGCTGGGCTCCGGCGATCCTTCCGCCTCAGCCTTCCGAGTAGCCGGAATTACAGGCATGCGCTACCACGCCCGGCTGATTTTTTTTTTTTTTGATTTATTGTAGAGATGAGGTCTCGCTGCCCAGGTGGGTCTCGAACCCACGGGCTCAGGCAATCCACTCACCTCAGCCTCCCAAAGGCGCGGGATTACAGGCTGAGCCACCGAGCCTGGCTTAAAAGGTTGTTTCTAAGTGTGGTGCATTGACATTGAAATAGGTCAAGTTCTATGAACCTAAGTTTTTTTCCTAGTCCGGTACGATCTGTGTCTGTAATCCCAGCGATTTGGGAGGGACCAGGCAGGCGCATCACTTGAGACCAGGAGTTTGAGACTAGCCTGGGCAACATAGTGAGACCTTGTCTCTACAAAAAAAAAAAATTAGCCCAGTGTGGGGACACACACCTGTAGTCCTAGCTACTTAGGAGACAGTGGCCCTGGAGGATTGCTTGAGCCCAGGAGTTCGAGGCTGTAGTAAGCTATGATCATGCCATCGCACTCCAGTCTGGGCAACAGAGAGACTTTGTCTTCAAACAAACTAAAAGTGGTTCTGTTCCTTTTTTAAAAACTTTGATTTCTGCATTTTGTTAGTCAGAAATTGAAATGAAATAACACTTTCAGAGGCAGGACTCACATTGCAGTGAACAAATGGAGTGGTCTTTTCTGTTCCCCTCACTTCCCTGGCCTTTCTGGTTCAATTTTCTCGTGTGTAGCAAGCTTCTCTTTAAACTTAATAAGAAACTGTGAACTTAAATCTAATAGGTTGAAGATAGACAGTAGTTAAGCTGGCCCTACTCTTCACATCCCTGGCTAAAACATGAGGCATCTCCTGCTTTGGAGGCACTAGGTCTTCAGGAAAGTCGCCTTTAGGACAGAATGGCTTCTCCGGGTTGCAAAGTCGCTTGTGTTTTTTTATTGTTTGTTTGTTTACTATTTGGAAAAGTACTTACTGATTTCACTTTTACCTTTGAATTCATTCCTGTGTGTTTGTAGTTTACAAGAGACATTAAAATCATCGGCTAGAAGAGTATCTTCAGACTTTTTAAATTATATAGCCCTGTTGATAAAAAAAAATGTTGAACTTGTACCCATTGAGCTATATATTTTTTGGATAGTTGCACATGTATGCTACTATATTAATACATTATGTTCAAAATAAAGTATGCATAATACATTTAAAATTTTTAGGGCTGACACATACATATAAGTAAAAGTTCATTTTTTTTCCTAGCTAGGTATATTTGTACCACCCAACTTGGCAGCCAATCTAGAAAGAAAGAAATGTTGAAGAAAGTTACCCACTTATTTATGGGTACTGAATAAGTAAATAATTCAGGTCTTGTTATATTGCTGCATAGGAAGTGTTAAGAATTGCCAAATCAGAAGTTAATCATCTTTCCTTCCTTTCATTTTATTTTCATGTTTTTCTCAAACTTCTGGTCTCAAGCGATCCTGCGGCCTTTGCTTCCCAGAGTGCTGGGATTATAAGTGTGAGCCACCATGCCCAGGCTTGCTTTCATTTCAAAGAAATTGCCAAATAAAGCTGAGGTTAGGTTCAAGACATTTTGGAAACAGATCAAGTCATCTCGTGGAGGAGAAGCAGAAAGTGTTGGAAACCCATTTTCTCTAGCACTGGCCTCCTGGGGTGAGATGTGAAGACATGGTTTTCTCAAGCCGTGCAGGTACTGACGGTGGGAAAGATGCCAGGTGGAACCCAGAATAGTGGAATACCTGAGCACCACCGGCTTTCCCAAGGTGGAGAGATGTGGTTGCCGCTCACACTCTGTGGGATTTTACAGCTCTTATGACTCTGTAAATCATGACCAGTTCACTGAGGCTTGACAGAGGACAGTTTTCTGTTCTGCCTTCCACTCCTCTTTCACTGAGGCAGAAGAATATTTTCCTAAAGATCACCTAGCTACAGAGACTTGGATCAGGCATTCGAACCCACAATCAGAGGAGCCCAGCTTCTGATGTGCTTAACAGAGCTCCTTGATCTCATCTGGGAAAGAGTTTTAGAGTGTAAGGACAGGTGACACAAATGTCTGGAGTATTATTGTCTAATTCCTCCATTTACATATTCATATATGTTTTTTCTTTTTTTTCTTTTTTTCTTCTTTTTTTTTTGAGTTGTGATCTCACTATCGCCCAGGCTGGTCATAACCCACTGCACCCTTGACCTCCTGGGCTCAGGCGATCCTTCTGCCTCAGCCTTCTGAGTACTGGAGCAGCAGGTGCCTGCCACCATGTCTAGGTAATCTTAAAAATTTTTTTGTAGAGAAAAGGTCTTGATAGGTTTCCCAGACTGCTCTTGAACTCCTAGGCTCAAGTGATTCTCCTGCCTCGGCTTCTCACAGTGCTAGGACTACAGGCATGAACTACCTACGGCTCCCAACCCAATCTTACATACTTGGCACGCAGATTTGGGGTTCAGACCCCCTCCCACTTCCTGAAACTGTGCCAGGTCAGATGCCTGTGTGGGAGAAAAAGTGTTGGCCTGCTACTAATGTTGTCTTTCTGTACCTCCCAGGAAGACAGAAATGCTGCAATTTCTTGGACCCTCTTGATGTCAACCATTGAATGACACTGGGTGAAATTAAGCTAATGGTTACAGTAAACATTCCAGCCCTGTTGACAGTCCCTTTGGTGAGCTTGAGCCAACAGCCATTTCACATGGAGAACTGTGATTGCATAAAATAATGCACATATAAACCCAGCCATGTGGGTAAAGAGCCAGTTAATCACTTACGCATAGAAAAAAATAGTATACGGTGAAGAAAATAGGAACGTACTTGTGATTACTCATCACATGTGCGCATGACCTAGGGACATCTCAATACTGGGAAGCTTTTTTTCTTCTTTTTGAATTGGGTCCTCACTGTCACCCAGCCTGGAGTGCAGTGGAACAATCATGGCTCATTACAGCCTCATCCTCTTGGGCTCAGTCTCCCAAGTAGCTGGGACTACAGGCATGTGCCACCATGGCTAAGTGTTTATTTTTGTGTTCAGTGGTCTTGTTATGTTGCACAGGTTGGTCTCGAACTCCTGGCCCCAAGCCATCCTTTGGCCTTGGCCTCCCAAAGTGCTGGGATTACAGGCATGAGCCACCATGTCCAGCCTGGAGATGAAACTTCATTCAGGAGAGACAAGTGACCCTCTTGGCCTCACCTCTTAACCCCCATTTTTGGCTAAATAACACACTGGACTCTGGGTTGTCACCCAAGAATCCACTTTCCACTTTATTAGCTGTGCATTGTTTTAGAGGGGTAACCTGTTATTCTTAGACACTTACTTGAAGAAAAGTGCGTGAAGTAAGTAGTATGCTGGTCTTGTGTGTAATAAGTATTTTGTCATGTGGTAACCTGCCTCGGTAATTGGGTGGGTGTTCACCAATCATGTCACTGCTTTCCAGTGGTCGTAGTGGGCCCTGTTGTCCTAGAGGTCAGTACATTTCCATGAAGGTAGCTCTCTCCTGTAATCCCAGCAGTTTGGGAGACCAATGCTAGAGAATTGCTTGAGTCCAAGAGTTCAAGACCGGCCTGGGCAACATAGCAAGACCTCCGTCTCCACAAACACATTTTCACGAAGGACCTAGCACTTTCTTCCAGTAGATTCTACTCTCTTTTATTCTACCTCAGTCACTTCCCCGCCTCTCCCAGGTAGTGCTGGTGATGACTCAGATTCCTGTTTCATTTTTTTCCCTGAAATAAGCCTTTCTACCTTGGAGCAGTTCTTGAAGCAGGAGATAAAAAGAAATAATCCCATCAGTCTACAAGAAAAAATTATTTCACTTGGGCAGCTATAAACAGGGAAAAGGAAGTTTTTAGACATTACACAGGGTCATCATTTCTGGCACCACCTGAGAGAGCCATTGTTACCATATTATCTGTGAGATAATTCAACAGTCTTTTTGATAATCAACTACAGGCAAGCTAGGAACTTCTGGAAAGTACTCTGACTTTTCAGAGTTAGTTGTAGATGTTGGTAGTTCAATATTTTATCCCAAGGAAATGGCATTACACAACTTTTTATTTCTTTTTTTTTTTTGAGTTGGAGTCTCTCTGTCGCCCAGACTGGAGTGCAGTGGCCGCTCCCGGCTACCACAGCCTCGACCTGCTGGGCTCCAGCGATCCTTCCGTCTCAGCCTTCCGAGTAGCCGGAATTACAGGCATGCGCTACCGTGCCCGGCTGATTTTTTGATTTATTGTAGAGATGAGGTCTCGCTGCCCAGGCGGGTCACAAACCCGCAGGCTCAGGCCGTCCACTCACCTCAGCCTCCCGAAGGCACGGGATTATAGGCTGAGCCACCGAGCCCAGCTAACTTTTTATTTCTTTGCATTAGATATTACACTAGAAAATTAGAATGTCTCTTAAAAAGTTAAATTTTTTGAAAACAAAGTGAGAATAGTTTAAAATAAAGCCACGCAAGGAAAAGACGTGAAGGAATATGAAGGTAGGGCTGAGAGTTTATTAAAAGAATGAACAGGCTGATCTCAGTGACTCAGCCTGTAATCCCAGCACTTTGGGAGGCCGAGGCAAGTGGATTGCCTGAGCCTGTGGGTTCGAGACCAGCCCAGGCACCTGACGAGACCTCGTCTCTACAATAAAATCAAGAAATTAGCCGGGTGTGGTAGCGTGTGCACTTGTAGTTCCGGCTACTTGGAAGGCTTAGGCGGAAGAATCATTGGAGCCCAGCTGGTCAACACTGGGGTGACCATGAGTGTGCCACTGCACTCCACTCTGGGTGACAGAGTGAGACTCCAAATCACACACACACACAAAAGAACACAATTGGTTTCCTTTTATTTACAAAACTTATCGTTGACACTGAGAGTACTGTAGAGTAGGTATAAAATACCATATTTTATCTACTCCAAGAGGCCAGTGAATTAAGACATACCAGTCTTTATGTTCTGCTAAGAAAGAAGACTTCATAATTACACATTATAATTATCTTTGAACACAAAGCCCATAGATATTAAAATGCGATAATTAAAAAACTTAGGCATAAAATAATTATAACACATCAAAAATAACTTGAAACTTTCTAAGTGCCAGATATAGAAAGAACATGTTTATTGTTAATATTTTATTTTTTAAAATTTAATGTTTTTTATGTAGCGATGGGATTTTGCCATGTTTTCCGGATTGCTCTTGAATTTCTGGGCTCAAGCAGTCCTTCTTGCCTTGGCCTCCCAAAGTGCTGGGATTACAGGCATGAGCCACCACACTCAGCCTTTTTTTTTTAACTTAAAAATTTTTTTATATTGTTAAGAAAAAATATTTTTTTTATTGAGTCGGAGTCTCACTCTGTGGCCCAGGCTGGAGTGCAAGTGGCATACTCATGGCCACCGCAGCCTCGACCTGCTTGGCTCAGGTGATGCTTCCACCTCAGCCTTCCAAGTAGCTGAAACCACAGGTGCACGCCACCATGCCCGGCTAATTTTTCTTGATTTATTGTGGAGACAAGGTCTCACCAAGTTGCCCAGGCTGGTCTCGAACCCCTGGCTCAGGCAATTCTCTTGCCTCAGCCTCCCAAATATTTTTAAACAAATGTTGTTTTGTAAACTTAAACAATATACCACGATGCTATGGGATGTATATAGATAGTAAAAAGATTACTGTAGTGAAGCTAATTAACATACCTACCATCTTACAGTTACCAATTTTTTTTAATATAGTAAAAGTAGCCAAAACTTACTCATTGAATCTTAGGTGTATCTTACGGTTTTAATTTACATTTCCCTGATGACAAATGATGTTGAGCAGAATCTTTTCATATAACTGATGGCAATTTTTATGGATGGGTTTTGTTTTGTTTTGTTTTGTTTTTTTGAGTTGGATTCTCACTCTGTGGCCGAGGCTGGAGTGCAGCGGCATGCTCACGACCACCCCAGCATTGAGTCGCTGGGCTCTGGTGGTCCTTTCGCCTCAGCCTTCCAAGTTGCCAGAAATACAGGTACGCGCTACCATGCCCGGCTAATTTTTTAATTTATTGTAGAGATGAGGTCTCACCAAGTTGTCCAGGCTGATCTTGAACCCATAGGCTCAGGCAGTCCTCTTGCCTCGGCCTCCCAAAGTGCTGGGATTACGGGCTTGAGTCACTGCACCCAGCTAGGTTTTTTTGTTTTGTTTTGGGGGGTTTTTTTGAGAAATATCTTTTCAGGTCTTTTGTCTGTTTTATAATTTGGATTTTATTCTTCTGTTGAGGCGTTACGAGTTGTTGTTTTGGGTATGTTAACCTCATGTCAGACATATGATTTGCAAGAATTTTTTCCAACCCATAGGTTGCTGTTTTCATTTTGTTGATTGTGAAGCTTTTTAGTTTGATGTAGCTCCGTTTTTGAAGTTTTTGCTCTTGTGGCCATAGCTTTTGGTGGGATATCCAGAAAACTATTGTCAAGGCCAATGTCAGGAACTTACCCCATATTCTTTCTCTTCCAGGAGTTGAATAATTTCTGGTCTTAACATTTAGGTCTTTTGCCGGGCTTGGTGGCTCAGCCTGTAATCTCGCGCCTTTGGGAGGCTGAGATGAGTAGATTGCCTGAGCTCACCGGTTCGAGACCCGCTTGGGCAACTTGGGGAGACCTCTTCTTCACAATAAATCAAAAAATCAGCCGGGCGTGGTAGTGCGTGCCTGTAGTTCCAGCTACTTGGAAGGCTGAGGCGGAAGGATCGCCGGAGCCCAGCAGGTCGAGGCTGTGGTGGCCGGGAGCATGCCACTGCCCTCCAGCCTGAGCGACAGAGTGAGACTCCAACTAAAAAAAAAAAAAAAAAAATTTAGGTGTTTTATCCATTTTGAGTTGATTCTTGTGTATCTTGTAAGATAAGGGTCAAATTTCATTCTATTGCATGTGGAAATTCAGTTTTTCCACACCACTAATTGAAGAGTGGTGTTGATATTTTTATAGGATCTTCTGCTTTCTCAAAAAATACATGTTGGGACCTGGTGTGGTGGCTCATGCCTGTAATCCCAGAACTTTGGGAGGCCAAGGTAGGGGGATTGCTTGAGCCCAGGAGTTTAAGACCATGAGGGCAACATAGCAAGACCTCAGCTCTGCAGAAAAATGTAAAAATTACAGGGCATGGTGGTGTGTGCCTGTAGTCCCCGCTACTTGGGAGGTTGAGGCAGAAGGATTGCCTGAGCCCAGGAGGTTGAGGCTGCACTGCAGCCTGAGTAATAGACTGAGACCTCGACTCAAAAAAGTTCACTTTTGATCATCTCAGTATGTCCTCATAACTCCTTGGGGCCATCGCAGATATTTAATATTTCCATTGGATAGACAAAGAGGTTGAGACCTGGATAGGTAAGGGGTAAGGCCAGCTGAAGATTGATAATTAGCATCCAAACCTTCTGACTCCATATCTGATGTGTTACCCCCCTTCACCCTCTAACTTCAGCCGATTATTATTCACGGTAGTTATGCTCTATAAAGTCACTGTGAACACTGAATTAGCAAAATACAGAGCTGGATTCCTGAGGGCCTCTGCTCATAGCGTTTCCATCCACAAATCAACACCTTGTTTTACATGTGTGCTTCCTTAAGGAGACTTTAATGCTTAACTGCTGGTTGATGAACACTGAACTCCTAGTCACTTCTTACTCAGGCTGGACATAAGTGTGTGTGGCGTGCCCATCTTCTCCGTAAGCCACCTCAGTCTTCCTGGGTTTAGGAACACTAGATAGCACTGCAGCACAACAGAAGGGGGCCATTTCAAACAATGATGTCACCCATGAAAAGCACGACAATATAAAGACATAGCGCTAAGCAGGCCACAGTGAGCATGCTTGCCCACAGTCTGAGAACTGAAACCAGAAGGCAGGGCATCACAGTGTTCAACCGCAGCTGGGACCGTGTGTGTGTCATGTGACTCAATCATTCTGATGCCTCATGTATGTCTGCAGATGACTGGAAAAAGGTTATAAATACCTTTTAGAAAGTAATCAAATCTGCAGATATAAAATCCATGAGTAATGAAAATTGTACTAATTTGAGGCTACCAACTAGAGAACTAACCTTGCATTATCAATTCTTAACTCGCGTAATCCACTGTTTTCTTTTTTGTTTGTTTGTTTTTTGAGACAGGGTCTCAACTGGTACCCAGACTGGAGGGTACAGTAGCACCATCCTGGCTCACTAGCCTCGACTTCCTGGATTCAGGCGATCCTCCTGCCTCAGCCTCCCGAGTGGCTGGGACTAAAGGCACATGCCACCACATCTAGCTAGGCTTTTTTTTAAGTTTTTTGTAGAGATGAGATCTCACTATGTAGGCTGGTCTCAAACTCCTGGGCTCAAGCAGTCCTGCTTAGCCCCCAAAATTCTGGGATTACAGGTGTAAGCCACCACACCCAGCTTGTTGTCATTTTGTAAGCAAGATTAAAAAACAATACTGTAATGTCAGATTTTGAGTAAGGGGAATTGTGGAAGAACAAAAAGTACTTAACAGTAGATGTGGCATAGACATGTATGACCACTTTCCAGGGCCCTCAGCACGCTCCAAACTCGAATAGACCCACAGGGGCCTGTAGGAATGGCTAAGGGAGCCTTCTGATCCTGAGAAACTCATTGATTGTACTTAAAGATGGAGGTTCTAAGGTGAACGAAGAGAAGTGAATACGTTCTGAGTGAAAACTAGAGCAAATGGGAGGGGCAGAGAGGAATAAAGAATTGAATTGTTTCGCTTGGAATTTGGCCAGAGTCACTAGAGCCCTTGTCCGTACCTCTCAGTGACATGAGGGAGATGGAGAAGCATAAGAAAGAGAGTGGATCTGGAGTTGAAACCCAAGTTTGAATTTCTTCTCCAGCTACTTGGTAGTTGGGATTTTAGGTAGATCGCTTCTCTTTTTTTTGAGTTGGAGTCTCACTCTGTCACCCAGACTGGAGTACAGTGGCCGCTCTCGACCACCGCAGCCTCGACCTGCTGGGCTCGGGCAATCCTTCTGCCTCAGCCTTCCACGTAATTGGAACTACAGGTGTGCGCTACCATGCCCGGCTAATTTTTGATTTATTGTAGAGATGAGGTCTCGCCAAGTTGCCCAGGCGGGTCTCGAACCCGCAGGCTCAGGCAATCCACTCACCTCAGAATCCCAAAGTGCTGGGATTACAGGCTGAGCCACCAAGCCCAGCTGTAAACGCTTCTTTAAATCATTCTGAGCCTCAGTTTCCCTCTCTATAAAGTGAGGTTAATACATAATACTGTAGGAATGTTGAAAGTATTAAATGCATGAAGTCGCAATTTGGTGCTTGCTAGGTCTTCCAGTAAGCAGTCCACTTAATAAATGACAACTTCAAAAAAGAATAAGCCAGTTGTGGTGGCTCACACCTGTCATCCCAACACTTTAGGAGGCATGGGTGAGAGAATTGCCTGAGCTCAGGGGTTTGAGACCAGGCTGGGCAACTTGGTGAGACCCCATCTCTATGATAAATCAGAAAATTAGCCGGGCATGGTAGCATGCACCTGTAGTCCCAGCTACTTGAAAGGTTGAGGCGGAAGGATCGCCTGAGCACGGCAGGTCAAGGCTACAGTGGTATGATCATGGCCTGGCAGTAGAGAAATCTGAAGTGGTTTTCCTTACAATAAGGGGTGTTCTTCCTTTTAAGGAACTCACCTCTCAGTTCATTAGGAACCTCGGGTCCATCCATAGCTCGTCTCTCTCACCCTTCCCGTCAGCCTCCTTTTCTGGGTCCCACCTCTCACCCAGAAGTGGACTCCTCCCCTCTCCCCACTGCCTCCATCGGGGCCCATCTTGGAACCGTGAACTATTACAAGAGCTGCTGAAGGTCCCCTCCCAGACGCCCCAGGCCGCCCACTGCTGAAGAGCCTCTGAGGGCTCACCTCGTCTGTGAGTAGATTCCAGCACCCTCAGTGTGCACACAAGGTTCTTCAATACCTGGATGTGTTCCTGTCCAATTTTGGAGGCTCGACCCTCAGTGCTCACCAGACACCAGGGGTTCCAGCCCTATCAGACAAGTTGTGATTCTCTGGACAGCCAGACACATCTGTACCTCGGGTCTTCCTTTCAACCTGAGACAGAACTCCTTTTCTTTACTTGAGAAACTCCTTCTCGTCCTTCAGTACTCAGTTCCCAAACAGAATAAACCACTTGGCGTAGCATTTCGTGCCTACTCTTTCAGTCGTTAGAGTGGGAAGCTTTTACTCCGTGTGTGTGTCTATGCCTCCTCATGTGAAGAGAGACAGGCCATGGAAGGTTCTTGAGGGCCAGAGACCAAGTCAGGGTCATCTTTGTATCCCCAATTCCCAGCCCACCATCAGGCACATAGTGACATCTATACATGTTAATTGAGTTGAACAGAAACAGGACATTGTCGTGATCTGAAGTATAACCATGCATCTGTAGGCTAAGTGATAACCTACAGATAGGTACAATTAAGGAGCTTGTACTTTACGGAGCTAATGTGAATAGGACACTTAGGGATGGTTGATTAAGCACACAGAAGGCTGTGGTTGTCAGAGGTCAGTCAGTGATTTCAGTTTCCCCATAAAATTGTATGTGGCGTATGGTGTGATATTTTAAGTCTTTGAAAATAGCTAGATAGCAAACCAATTAAATAATGCTAGAGGAATGAGAAGGGTAACTGATCAACAGGTTTTTTGTTTGTTTTGAATCGGATTCTCTTTCTGTCACCTAGGCTAGAGTGCAGTGGCATGATCATGGCTGCCACAGCCTCAACCTGCTGGGCTCAGGTGATCCTTCTGCCTCATCCTCTTGAGTAACCGGAATTACAGGTGTGTGCCGCCATGCCTGGCTAATTATTTTATTGTAATGATGAGGTCTTACCAAGTTGCCCAGGCTGGTTTCATACTTCTGGGCTCAGATGATCCTCCTGTCTTGGCCACCCCAAGGGCTGGGATTATAGGCCTGAGCTCCTGTGCCTGGCCTCATCAATAGTTGAGTGCAATGATCTGCATTGAAAATTAGGAACTGATGCCTGTAATCCCAGCACTTCGGGAGGCAGAGGCAGGAAGAGTACCTGAGCCCAGAGTTTGAGACCAGCCTGGGCAACTTGGCGAGACCTCATGTCTACAATAAATCAAAAACTTAGCCAGGTGTAGTGGTGCATGCCTGTAGTTCCAGCTTCTTGGAGGGCTGAGGCAGAAGGCTCGCCTGAACCCAGAAGGTAGAGGCTGTGGTGGCCATGAGTGTGCCACTGTACTCCAGCTTGGGCGTCAGAGTGAGACTTCTACTAAAAAAAAAGAGAAAGAATTAGGAACTGAAGACTCAAGTAACCTTAATATGGGCAGAACCAGAGTTGGAACAGCTTTCCTCGGAAGAGCTTTGTTTACAGCCGTTCAAGCCCTATAGCAGCCCAGATGGCACAGTCAGTGACCTCTCTGAAGAAGTCACTAGAGTCCTAGTCTTAAAATCACAGCTTACAGCCGGACTCGGTGGCTTAGCCTGTAATCCCGTGCCTTGGGAGGCTGAGGTGAGTGGATTGCCTGAGGCCGTAGGTTCGAGACCCACCTGGGCAACTCGTTGAGACCTCATCTCTACAATAAATCAAAAATTAGCCAGGTGTGGTAGGGCGCTCCTGTAGTCCCAGCTACTCAGAAGGCTGAGGCAGAAGGATCGCCGGAGACCAGCAGGGAGCGGCCACTGCCCTCCAGTCTGGGCGACAGAGTGAGACTCCAACTCAAAAAAAAAAAAAAAAAAAGATCACAGCTTACATTAGGCAATATTTATTGGGTGACTTCTTTATTGTGTATGTATTCCTTATGTATTATTTTAACTAATCTCCACAATAACTGTATGCAGTAGTTGATTATCCCGGTTTTACAGATGCAATAACAGAAGCTCAGAGAGGTGAAGTAACTTGGCCAGAATCACCTGGTTAGTAAGTGTGAGAGTCAGTACATTCAAAAGAAAAAGAAGCCAAGCACTAACTTTAGGACTAATTCTCAAACCTTTTTGTCAGTAAACTCGTACATGCTGGTGTCATCTTAGAATGTCTGAAGGACCCTGTCTGTTTGGATTTAACTTAGTTAGCTTCCCTGATCACGATGCGACAGCTGTGCAGGAAGTGGGGGCAGTTGGTCTTGGTCTATTTGTGTTGCTATCAAGGAACACCTGAGACTGGGCGACTGATCAAGGAGAGAGGCGTGATTGGCTCACGGTCCTGCAGGCTGGACCAGAGCAGCGCATCTGCTCCTGGCGAGTGCCTTGGGATGTCTTCATGTGTGATGTTAGGTGAAGAGGAATGGGTCACACCATAGCGAGGCAGGGAGGAGGTGCCAGACCCTTAGATGACCAGTTTTCAAGGAAGCGAACAGAAGAAGATTGCTTCCTTCCTCTGCGTCAGGCCCCCATCCCCTCAGTCCCTACACCTCCCACTAGGCCTCTCTGAAGAAAATAACATTAGGGACCACATGTCAGCAGGATACCTGGTGGAACCGAACTCACTTACCCAACTATAACAGGAGGGCTTCCCTCCTCTGAGCAGGTGTGAGCTACTGCTCTTGGCTGATTTTTTTTCCACAGCAAACATTTCACTTGGCTGGGCATGGTACCCCACGCCTGTAATCCCAGCACTTTGGGAGACTGAGGCGAGAGGATTGCTTGAGCCAGGAGTTGGACAGCAGCCTGGGCAACATATCAAGACCTCGTCTCTACAAAAAAGTTAAAAATAAGCCAGGTGTGGTGGCGCATGCCTTTAGTCCTGGCCACGTGGGAGGTTGAGGCAAAAGGATCACCTGAGCCCAGGAGGTTGAGGCTGTGGTGAGCCATGAGCGTGCCACTGTACTACTCCATCCTGGGTAACAGAGACCCTAACTCAGAAAAAAGAAAGAAATGAAAAGATTTCACTGGATTCTGTAACTTCCCTGAATGTAGGCAACTCTCCAAGAGCCCCTGGTCAAGAATGATGTTCCAAGTGCCTAGCAGTAAACCTTGGCTGAGGCGGCCCTAGAGAGGGCAGTAGCGACCTCAGTCTTTTTCAGTGATTGGCCAAATAAGGACTTTGCCACAGTCTTCCTGGCCCTGGACCTTGTACCCGGAAGTCAACATATGGGGTCACATAAATAAGTAGAGCCCCTGTGGCTGGTAAATAAAACTTGCTTTTCTTCCAACATTGGATGAATCGCTTTGATCACATGAGGGGGACCCCAGAAAAATCCAGAATTCCCTTTTGGAGGGCTGGCCTTTATAGCCACAGGCTTCCCCCACTAGGTCAGCGTATTAGGAACTCATCAGCATCCGTGTACCAGCTAGCATTGTTGGGAGAGGCTGCATTTGGCTTGAGTGAATTTTTTTTTTTGAGTGGAAGTGTCTCTCCGTCGCCCAGGTGGGAGTGCAGTGGCACGCTCACTGCCACCCCAGTGTCGACCCGCTGGGCTCTGCGATCCTTCCGCAGCAGCATTCCAAATAGCTGGAAATACAGGCACACGCTACCACGCCTGACCATTTTTTAATTTATTGTAGAGATGAGGTCTCACCAAGTTGCCTGGGCTGGTCTCGAACCTGCGGGATCAGGCAGTCCACTTGCTTTGGCTTCCTAAAGTGCTAGAATTACAGGCCGAGCCACCAAACCTGGCCTAATTTTTTGATTTATTATAGAAACAAGATCTCACCATGTTGCCCAGGCTGGTCTTGAACCCATGGGCTCAGGCAGTCCTCTCACCTTGGCCTCCCAAAGTACTGGGATTACAGGCTGAGCCACCATACCTGGCTTAATTTTTTGATTTATTGTAGAAACAAGGTCTCATCAAGTTGCCCAGACTGATCTTGAGCCTGTGGGCTCAGGCAATCCTCTCCCTGGCCTCCCAAAGCGCTGGGATTAAAGCTTGGGCCACCACGTCCAGCCTTCCGTGAGTTTTTTTGGGAGATCTTTTAAGGCCTTTGGCCACTTCATGGTGGATGATTTACGAGCACACCTGCCACAGTGTGCTGAACACTTAGCAGTTTTTGACCAGCATGCCTCCTGTGCCCCACCCTTCACCCGATCTCACCCCGAGTGACTTTTTGTGTGTGTGTCCCAGATGAAAATAAAGGGAAATGTTTGCCCACGAGAAGTGGTAAAACAAAAGGCAGCAGCACTAAAAAGCATCAACATGGAGTTCAAAAACTGTCTTGAGCAGTGGAAAAAGCATCCTGATCCGTGTGTTGCATCACATGGAGAGTACTTTGAAGGTGACAAGTTTAGACATGTGAGGATAAATACCCGATTTTTAATAAATCCCTGGTTTTGGGGGGTCCCCTGTAGTTCAGCATTGCTACCTAAGTGTGGAAAAAACAGGACCTCTGAGGCCTTCCCAGGCTGTCCCATCCACGCTGAAGGCAACACCTGGCCAGGAAGGGGGATAGCCTTTATGTCTCTCAAACAATTTCTAAATTATTATAAAATGATTGTTACACTCACCATAGACGGTTTTTACAATCCTGGTTTTTGTAAGGATGACAAAGGATCAAGGTCATAATAACTACCCTAATCCCGTGACTCTAACATAACCGTTGTTACTAGTATTAACACTGGCTTACTTTTTTTTTTTTAACTTTTTTAATTTTAAAGATGTGGGGTATAAATTCAGGATTAGGTATACAAATAAATGGTCATCGTACAGGTAAAGTTTGGGCCTTCCTTTGGGGAGTTGGAGTCTCACTCTATTGCCTAAGCTGGAGGGCAATGGCACACTCACAGCCACCACAGCTTTGACCTGCTGGACGATCCTTCCACCTCAGCCTTCCAAGTAACTGGAACTACAGGCATGTGCCACCACACTCGGCTAGTGTTTTGATTTATTGTAGAGATGAGATCTCGTCAAGTTGCCCAGCCTGGTTTCAAACCCATGAGCGCAGGCAATCCTCTCACCTTGGCCTTTCAAGTGCTGGGATTATAGGCATGAGCCATCGTGCCCAGCCTGCCAATCCCTTTCTTACAGTATTGTGGTCAATGTTGGGGGTCCACTTATGAGTGAGAACATACGGTATCCTGTTCTTTGTTTCTGTGATAGATCACTAGTATAATAGACTCTAAATCCATCCAAGTGGCTGCAAAGTCCATATGTGTGTCCTTTATGGCTGCATAATGTTCCATAACACTGGCTTATTTCTTCACTGTCTCTTTTCTGTGCACATAATTTTTTTTTTTTTTTGAGATGGAGTCTCACTCTGTTGCCCAGACTGGAGTGCAGTGGCCGCTCCCGGCCACCGCAGCCTCGACCTGCTGGGCTCCGGCGATCCTTCCACCTCAGCCTTCGGAGTAACTGGAATCACAGGCGCGCGCTACCACGCCCGGCTATTTTTTTGATTTATTGTAGAGATGAGATCTCGCCTGCCCAGGCGTGTCTCGAACATGCGGGCTCAGGCAATCCACTCACCTCAGCCTCCCAAAGGCACGGGATTACAGGGTGAGCCACCAAGCCCGGCTGTGCACATAATTTCTAATGCGATTGAGGTCATACTGAATATTTGTTTTTTTATGCTGCCTTGTTAAGCATTTATGTGCTTCACTTAAGATTTTTTTCATAAGCTTCTTAATGACTGTAAAATGTGGGTGAAGGGTCAAAAGAAGTTCAACTCCTAATCAGTCGGTGAGTGTTTGCAGATTTCACTGAGGCTGGGCACAGAGGCTCGCTCTTTATAATACCAGCACTTTGGGAGGCTGAGGTGGGAGGATCACTTGAGTCCAGGAGTTCAAGACCAGCCTGGGTAATGTAGCAATATTGCATCTCTATCAACCAATATTTTATAAGTTAAAAAAAAAAAGCAGCTGGGCTCAGCCTACAATCCCACACTTTGGGAGACCAAGGCGAGTGGATTGCCTGAGCCCACGGGTTTGAGACCAGCCCAGGCAACTTGGTGAGACCTTGTCTCTACAATAAATAAAAAACAGATGGAAAGATCGGCAGAGCCCAGGAAGTTGACGCTGGAGTGGCCGTGAGTATGCCACTGCACTCCAGCCTGGGTGATGGAGTGAGATTCCAACAACAACAAAAAAAAGCACAGTTCAATGAAACGTCAAGGGAATACGTTGCACGTGCCATTTGGCAGAGCAGTGACCTATGTCCCATTGCATTTTTTCCATCCATGAACGGTGAAGAACAGAGTCTTGCTGTTTTGGCTGGTCATTCCAAGCCCTATTATAGAAGAGATTCACAGAAGGTAAATGAAGTCACGTGTGAGGAGAAACCCAGAACTGAAACGCAGACCTGTCTCCACTCCTTTCTCAAGTCTTCAAGGTTTTTCCCATGAAAGATGAAAGCAGCAGTAATTCCCATGAAAGATGCTTTCCTCCTCACGGGAGCATCAGCTCAGTGAGTTGGGCTTGGAATGAGTTGGTGGAATGGTCAGCACTTGACAGGTTTTATGAAGCTTGAGTTTCCTAGCAGACATCCTCCCAGCCAGTACACGGGTGACTTCTTTGGGTTGACTTCTGATTCTTCAGCAAATGCTTCCCCCATTTGAAGGATCTACTCAAATGACTGTTCAAGAGTGGCCATACCGCAGATGGGGGGGGGAGGGTGGCTATTTAAGCAAATACTTTTTTGTCAGGAAGAAAAATTTTCTCACCTACTCCTACCTTCTGTCATTCAAATTCTTCAAAAGAATGTTTTTGTCATTTTTGATTTGTTACATTACATTGTGATGTCGCCTGAAAAACCCAAGTTATTAGCACTGCATAAATATGATAATTTTCGTTGCTGTCTATTAAAATAGTGGTGAGAATAACAAACTGAAGAAAGCTCAGTGGTGATACTTCAAAACTTGGGCTTAGGTTAAATATTTATTATTTTCTTTAATGTGACAAAGCCAGCTTAAGAAAACACACAGCTAAGAAATACAGTGGCAGCAATTCCTATGAATTAGGTTATTACCTGAGCTACCAAGTCCGTTAAGAGCAATTAGTTAATACTCCTGAAAGGCCTCGAATCTAAATCTTAGGATGTAGGCGTTATCTCTGCGGTGGTACAGAAGATGTCAGGCTCCATGTTGGGTTAATATCTATTCAGCTTTCTTGTAATTATTCAATAACTCTATAAGACTGAACCCCCCACATTAGTGCAGTAGTTAGTGAAATCTATAATTAGGGGGCACTAAATCGAGCTGCTGAAGAAGCCAGAGAATGGGACATAGACAAGAACTGGGTGGCCAGGCAGATTTGCATTGAAAAGCAAGTCTAAGTTGGATGGAATTTCTGCTTACTGAATCAACTAGGAATGAGCATATCACTAAAACTGAGAATTATATTATTTATTTAAAAATGAGTGAAACATTAATTTTCAATACTTGGATTTTGAAAAGCTTTGTTGGATGCTAATGCCCCAACCTGAGCCAAAGAGGACAAGATACGTCTCTTCCTACAAGTTTTTTGTGATCAGTGTTGACCCAAATTCATCCTTGAGTGAGTTGGACGTGAAAGTTCTCAGTGAATTGTGCTGAGCCTAAAAATTCTTTCCAAACCATAGCATCTGTTCCGTATTTACAAACTGAAATAACTACGGATGTCAAGTGAAAGAAGATTCTACTTCCTTTAGAAAACCTTTTTTTTAGAAGTTTACATCAAAAATCTTTTTAGAGGCCAGGGTGTGGTGGCTCACGCCTGTAATTCCAGAGCTTTGGTGGGCTGAGGTGGCAGGATCACTTGAGGCTAGAAGATTGAGATTATAGTGAGCTCTGATAACACCACTGCACTCCAGCCTGGGCAGTAAAGCAAGACCTTGTCTCAAAAGGAAAATATTAAATGAACCAGATGTGGTGGCCCATGCCTGTAATCCCAGCTACTAAAGAGGCTGAGGTGGGAATATCGCTTGAGCCCAGAAGTTTGAGGCTTCAGTGAGACATGATTGTGTCACTGTGCACTCTAGCCCGGGTGACAGAGTGGGACTCTATCTCTATTGTTAAAAAATGAATTTTTAGCTTGTTTGTTTCAGTCAGGGTCTCAGTGTTGTCCACGCTGGAGTGTGGTGGCATGATCCAATGATCACGGCTCATGACAGTCCCAACCTCCTGGGCTCAGGTGATCCTTCCACCTCAGCATCCTGAGTAGCTGGGACTACAAGCGTGCACCACCACACACAGCTAATTTTTAGATAATTTTGTAGAGATGAGGTCTCGCTGTGTTGCCCAGGTTGGTCTCGAGCACCTGGACTCAAGCAGTCCTCCCGCCTCAGCTTCCCAAAGTTTTGGGGTTACAGGTGTGAGCCACCACGCCTGGTCCCCCCAAAATCTTTAAAGTTTTGTATTTTTGTGTTGTGGTATAGCTCATGGGTAATCGCTGCCATCTCTTCCATCCAGTACCCTGCCAGACAGTTCTAGATTACTTGAAGACGGTCCTGCAGCACCACAACCAACTCTTGATACCACAGCCAACTGATCAGCCAACGGAGGTAGGTCTCTAGTAAAAAGGTGAAGGGTTTTCCATTTGGAATTTCCTTATGATGAAGCCTCTTGGTAACTTGCCAATACTTGCCAGACCCTCTCGGCTGGCAAAATAGGTTCTTGACGGTCTGAGGTGTCGGGGTCTATTCGCTGGGGAAATGTAATCTGTGAAGATCATGCAGATGTTTAACTACCAGAGACTACTCTGAGTAGGGGAAGAGGAGACAGATGACCATTTAAACAGCTTGTGCAGTTCCTCACCATTCTTTTGACATGGGCATGAAATAGGAGACACCAGATGGTCATTCCTTCAGCAGAGTCCATGTTCCAGAACACCCCTCACTCTGGGCATCTCCTGCACTGGGTGAGATCCACCAGGGTTTAGGTAGGCATTTTCCAGACCTCAAGGCCCCTATTGTGAGCCGTTTTCTTTCTCCACACCTCAAAGGAAGAGCCTGTGGTCTCTGAGTGTGTGGGAGCAATGATGCATTTTGATGGCAATGGCATAACTGTTCATTGTGTTGCATGTTTACATGATGTTCAAGGTTCACTCTTGATTTTTTTATTGAGTTGGAGTCTCGCTCTGTCACCCAGGCTGTAGTGCAGTGGCACACTCATGGTCACCGCAACCTCGACCTGATGGGCTCAGGTGATCCTTCCACCTCAGCCTTCCAAGTAGCTGGAACTTCAGGCACTCTCCACCACGCTCAGCCAATATTTTTTTTATTGTGAAGGTGAAGTATCATCAAATTGTCCAGGCTGGTCTCCAAACCCTGAGTTCAGGCAATCCTCTCATCACTGCCTCCCAAAGTGCTGGGATTCCAGGCGTGAGCCACCATGCCTGGCCTGTTTTTTTCTTTGTTTTTAAGTCAGTCTCACTCTGTCACCCAGGCTGGAGCACAGTGGCACACTCATGGCCACCACAGCCTCAACCTACTGGGCCCAGGGGCTCCTTCCTCCTTAGCCTTCCAAATAGCTAGAACTACAGACGTGTGCCACCACCACGCCCAGCTAATTTTTTGATTTATTGTAGAGACAAGGTCTTACCAAGTTGCCCAGGCGGGTTTCAAACCCATGGGCTCAGGCAATTTTCCTGCCTTCACCTCACAAAGTGCTGGGATGACAGGTGTGAGCCACTGTGCCCTGGCTTTGCTTCTGGATTTATGTTGTTCTCATTGTACAGACTTGGGAGCGTGGACCCCTCCCATGAGCAGATACCCTCAAGTCTTCCCCACCCTCATAACAAGCCTTCCTTGGGTTCTCCCTTCCTTGGTGATTGCCCCTCCCTTCATCATGGTGTGTTTCCAAAGCTCTGTCAGCATGTTCCTGCTGCACCACGATGCATCTTGCTCCTTGAAGGCTGGGCCCAGGTCTCATCCCTGTTGATGTCCCCAGGGCCTGTCATAGAAGGCACTCGATTCATGCTTGCTGCCCGGTGGCCTCATTTTTATTTTTTTGAGCATTCTCACTCTTGTTACCTAGGCTGGAATGTGGTGGCATGATCATGGCTCACCGCAGCCTCCACTTCCTGGCCTTAAGAGATCCTCCCGCCTCAGCCTCCTGTGTAGCTGGGACTTCAGGCACCACCATCACACCTGGCTCTAATTTTCTGATTTTTTTTTTTTGTAGAGAGAGGTCTCACTATGTTGCCCAGGCTTGTCCCTAACTCCTAGACTGAAGTAATCCTCCTGTTCTGGCCTCCCAAAGTGCTGGGATGACAGGTGTGAGCCACTGCACCCGCCTGACCATTGTTTTAAACCATGACACTCTTGAAGGACTGCTCTGCGCTCTCTTAAGCTCTGTGCGCTCTTCTGCCCTGTGATCTGGCTCCATCTCCACCATTTACCAGAAGGGGTCTGCAAGAGGCCCCTGGTGACCTTCCCGCTGTCTGGTCCCCCAGGCGCTCATGTCTCCTGCTTTGCACTGGCCCTCACCCTTGGCCCTGGAGGACTCTCTTCGGGCCCCCTGTCCTCACGGTGCCTTCACGCATCCTCTATCTGCTGTTTCCAGAGCTCAGCTTCCCCTTCCTCTCCTGCTCTCTGTTCCTCCGTCCATTAAGTTTACACTCCTTCTCAGGACGTTCACCATGGGGGGCGAGCGAGTCCCCACTGCACCCCTAGAGCACCGTCCCTGCAGCTCAGCTCTGCACACTGTCCCCTGCCTGGGCAGCCGTAGGGCGCCTACATGGCCTTCGAGGTCACCACCCCTGCCCTGAGTGCCATCTCAAGTCCCGTTTTCTCTTCAATAAGGCCTGCTGACCCCAGGGAGAGGTTTCTGCCTCATCACCCACTCCCTTCTTTTCCTCATTTTTCTTTTTTTTTTTCTCTTTTTTTTTTTTTTTGGAGTTGGGGTCTCACTCTGTTGTCTAGGCTGGAGTGCAGTGGCAGTAGCATGCTCACGGCCACCGCAGCCTAGACCTGCTGGGCCCAGGTGATCCTTCTGCTTTAGCCTTTCAAATAGCTGGAACTTCAGGCACTCTCTACCATACCTGGCTAATTTTTTGGTATATTGTAGAGACGAGGTCTCACCAAGCTGCCTAGGCTGGTCTCAAACCCCTGGACTCAGGCAGTTCTCTCACCTTGGCCTCCCAAAGTGCTGGGATTATAGGCATGAGCAACCGCGCCCGGCCTTTCTTCCTCATTTTCTACGTCTTCTCTCTGGTTTTCTCACTTTCTGCCTGAACTGTTGCTCTTTTCTTTTCCATTCTCCACACTGGAAAGTTTTTGTTTTTTCCCCTAAATCACAGGTGCAAGCCAAGTGTCATATGCTTAAAATCCTCCGATTCCTAGCTTTAATTCCAGATTTCATAACTTGGCATTTCAGTCATTCGTCTATCACAGCTGAAGTGCCCACCTCCTCCAGGAAGCTCTCCTTGACTGCCGCCCCTTTCTTTGTGTTCATGTAGGCCCTAAGTCTAATTTAGAACTGGCTGCCATATTTCATACTCAATCTAAGTCTACCACTTGAGTCTGAACACATTACTTGAAGGGTATTCTCCAAGTTTTTTCAGAGCGACCCAACAGTAGGTCAGTGTTGAACAACCTCAGATATGACTAATTGGAGAAAACGTACAATCAGAATTGCCAAAAATATAAAGGTGGGAAATTCTACGTTTCCTCCGATGAATTACTTAAACTTTTATTATTAATCATCGTCATCATTACTACACTGTTTTATTCTTTTTTGAGTCAGGGTCTTACTCTGTCACCCAGGCTGGCATGCAGTGATGTGATTACAGGTCACCACAGCCTCAACCGCCTGGGCTCAGGCTATCCTTCTGCCTCAGCTCCTGATTAGCTGGGCCTACAGGCGCACACCACCACAACTGGCTAATCTTTTTTTTTTTTTCTTGTAGAGACGAGGTCTCACTGTGTTGCCTAGGCTGGTCTCGAACTCCTGGGTTCATGTAATCCTCTCATCTCGGCCTCCCAGAGTGCTAGGATTACAGGCGTGAGCCACCACATCCAGCCTACTTTACTATTTTTATTGTCAAATTAGGCACATGTGTGTATTATTCATCACATTTTATTTCTACTGACTCTGCCTAAACAGGATTGTTAGTCTCGTCCATAACCCAGACAGCATTCTGAGTTGTTTTGGGGCTGAGTTACTTTTTCTCTTTTTCTTTCTTTTTTTTTTTTTTTTTTTTGAGTCAGCTTCTCCCTCTGTCGACCAGGCTGTCCAGTGTAGTGGCATGCTCATGCCCCCCCGCACCTCAACCGGCTAGGCTCAGGTGATCCTCCCGCCTTAGCCTTCCAAATAGCTGGAACTACAGGCGTGTGCCACCGTGCCCGGCTAGTTTTTTGATTTACTGTAGAGACGAGGTCTCGAACCCCTGGGCTCTGGCCTCTGAAAGTGCTGGGATGACAGGCATGAGTCACCACTCCCAGCTTGCCTCCCTTTGAAAAAGGAAGCCAATTTACAACATTGCTGGTTACCAAGGTATGAATGCCGTCAGGGTGCGACTCCATGTGCAGGCACCAGTGCCAGCTCCCAGGCAGACCAGGCCACCTTGTTCCTGCTGGCACCAGCGCTGTTCACCCTTCCCAGTGCCAAGTATACCAAGCACTGTGAGGTAAAGCCCTACCAGACCCCAGCAGTGCCAAATTTATAGCCTGTATTCCATGCACAGAGTTGTTAAGTGAATGGGTATTATTCCCTGCTTTGTTTTGTACACCTTAATTACTGGGGAAGGAGTACGTTAAAACTGAGATCATGGGTTAATTAATTTGTCCTGGACTGTAGAATTTTATGGACAACCAGAACTAAAGTAATGGTTGTGTAGGTGCAATTGATTAAACATGGCTTATAAATGTTACAGAAATTCCAGTAATGAGTCCCTCTGCAGCGATCTAACCTGGGAATTTTATAGTAGACATAAATTATGAAGGTGAAAGCTAAGAGACATTTTGAGTTGACATAGTGCCATTTGCAGAAGCTGTAATTTGAAGAAACCTGTTTTGCATGATCATTAATAATTTTTTTTTCAGTTTCCACCATTCTCCTGTTAAAATTTTTGCTTTTTAACGTTGTTAAATGCACTATCAGGTGTCCTGATATCAGGTGTCCGTGCGTTAAACACAAGTGATACCTTATTCTATTAGGCCACCGGTGTCACTTCTGAAAGTACTTAAAAGTAACCAAAGGATGAAGCGACCTGTTTGATCACACCTTCAAAGTCGCTTTTGCATAGTTGAATAGATTGAAGGGGAAAGTTACAGGTTCTATTTAAATAGTGTTCACCGCCATTGGATCTTGACACGCTTTAACCTGCCTGTTAAAATGCAAGTTATAAATAGCTTCTCTTCCAGAGATGTTCATTATCCCTCATTGGCTCTTGTATAGAAAATGCAAATGTAATTTGAAAAGTGCCTGTTCTGAGAGCAATTACCCGCGCTCCTCAGTCCTGGGTTCCATTGTCAAACGTGGCCACTTGGTTAAGAAGCACGTTAGCCTTTGAAATGGAGATCTCCTCGGCTCCTGGCGGGCTCTGTGGGTAATGAGCAAATATCTGGCTTTTCCAGGGGAGCAAGCAGCTGTTGAACAACTATCCAGTCTACATCACAAGCAAACAGTGGGACGAGGCCGTAAATTCTTCCAAGAAAGACGGGCGACGGCTCCTCCGCTACCTCATCAGATTTGTTTTCACGACCGATGAGCTTAAGTACTCATGCGGCCTTGGGAAAAGGAAAAGGTCAGTGCAGTCAGGAGAGACAGGTCCCGAAAGACGCCCTCTGGATCCAGTTAAAGTAACATGCCTCCGAGGTACTGCATCCTTGCGCTCAGTGTCCGCCATCTGTGATCTCATTTCACCGCATGGACTGTGGCCCCTGCACAAGTGTTCAGCTTCACTGTATTTTGATTTCTTTCCACGGGGGACATGTAGGATTCATGTGGCCCATCCCGTGGGCACCGAGAAGCTCTTTGACAAGTCTTCCTTTGCTTGGCCTTGTTCACACTTAACGGCACACATAAGCATCGCATAGTGCCTCGTGTTTCACACTTCAGATTCCGATTTTCTTTGCTGCCAGAGAAGGCCGCCTCTGGCAAAGCAGGGGCACGGGGAGGGGACTGCAGAGAGAAAGGGAAGATGTGGATTTTTTTTTTTTTTGTAGAGATGAGGTCTTGTTATTTTTTTTTTCTTTTTTTTTTTTGAGTTGGAGTCTCACTCCATTGCCCAGACTGGAGTGCAGTGGCCGCTCCCGGCCACCACAGCCTCGCCTGCTGGGCTCCAGCAATCCTTCTGCCTCAGCCTTCCAAGTAGCCAGAATTACAGGCATGCGCTACCACGCCTGGCTGATTTTTTAAATTTATTGTAGAGATGAGGACTCACTGCCCAGGCAGGTCTCGAACCCGCGGGCTCAGGCAATCCACTCACCTCAGCCTCCCAAAGGCACGGGATTACAGGTTGAGCCACCGAGCCCGGCATATATATATATTTTTTAAGGGTAAAAATTTGTAGCCTTCCCCCCCACCCCATCCAGTTACCTTCTCAAGAATACTTGAGCTGAGCCCTTAAATTTGTTTGGAATTCATTTTCCTTAGTGCCTAAAATATACCTTGCCCCATAAAACTTTCTTCTTTGGGTTAAAAAAAAAAGCTTTGGTATTGAAAGTGCAGCTTGGGTAATGCCGTTGCATGGGTGTTCACAGCTGAGTGCTTGGCAGCTCATCTCCACGAATGTCGGCCTGTTGGGAAGGGGGAGGGGAGGGGAGAGGAGGGGGAGAGGGAGGAGTCAGGAAGTCTGTAGGTGATGCAGCTGGTGGGAATGAGCCCATGGCCAGACAAGCAGAAGCCTGGTAGTGCCAGCAGAAGCTTTGCTCAGCTCTGAAAAAGCCACGACCAGAAAGTTCCATGTTAACGTGTTCAGTTCAATTGGTTGGAAAGACTTCCTATTGATTTACTCTGGACAGGAATCCAAATTTCTCCTGGGGAGAAAGTCACAGTAAACTACAATGTGACCATAATAAGGCCTTGCTTAGGAGAAAGAACACTCGACTTGTTTTTTTGTTGTTTTTTTTTGTAGAGAGGAGGCTTCGCTGTATTTCCCAGACTGGTCTTGAACTTCTGGGCTCAAGCGATCTTCCCGCCTCAGCCTCCCAAAGTGCATGTGATTCCGTGCCTGAGATGTCTATGGACTGTTAGCTGTTGAGATTCCCTAGCCCCTCATGGATTCCAATTCAGCAGGGTGGGGCAGGCATGGGTCCTCAAGACCCCCTAGGGACTTCCAAGGCTCACCCAACTTGAGGAAACCACCTAAAGGGAAGGCACCCATATTCACTAAGCACGAGTGCTCCACGGCACCTCCTAGTAGCCGTCTGAAGATTCTACTTCCTTGGAGTGACTCCATGGTTGAAATTTCCTAGGTGTGTATTAGCAAACTAGCATAGGTTCTTCACACCCCAGCATCATCAGAGATGGTGGAGTTGCTTACCAGGGTCCAGTGTTGAGCTCAGGGGCTCCAAGGAGGACACCGTCTCTGCAAACTCTAGGAAGTTGCCCTTAGTCTTCTAAAGGAACCAAAAGAAGTGGTCCCCTCACATCTCTACCTTTTTCCAGAAATTCTTTTTTGTGTGTGTTTTTTGAGTTGGAGTCTCACTTCATCGCCCAGGCTGGAGTGCAGTGGCACATTCACGTCCACCACAGCATCAACCTGCTGGTCTCTGGTGATCCTTTGACCTCAGCCTTCCAAGTGGCCGGAACTATAGGCGTGTGCTACCTATATTTTGGATTTATGGTAGAGATGAGGTCTCGCCAAGTTGCCCGGGCTGGTCTCGAACCTTCGGTCTCAGGCAATCCACTTGACTCGGCCTCCCAAAGGGCTGGGTTTGTAGGCTAAACCACCAAGCCCGACCCTTTTTTTTTTTTTTTTTTTTTTTTTTTTTTTGAGGCAAGGTTTTATTCCGTTTCCCAGGCTGGAGTGCAGTGACAGGATTACAGCTCACCACAGCCTCCAACTCCTGGGGCTCACATGATCCTTTGGCGTCAGCCTCCCAAAGAGTTGGGACTACAGGCAGGTACCACCACACCCTGTTAATGTTTTGTTTTGGTTTTTTTTGAGTTGGAGTCTCACTCTGTCGCCCAGACTGGAGTGCAGTGGCTGCTCCCGGCCACCGCAGCCTCGACCTGCTGGGCTCTGGAGATCCTTCCGCCTCAGCCTTCCGAGTAGCTGGAATTACAGGCATTGCTGCCACACCCGGCTGATATTTTGATTTATTGTAGAGATGAGGTCTCGCTGCCCAGGCAGGTCTCAAACCCGCGGGCTCAGGCAGTCCACTCACCTCAGCCTCCCAAAGGCGCGGGATTACAGGCTGAGCCACTGAGCCCGGCTATTGTTTTTATTTTTTGTAGAGACAACGTCTCACTATGTTGCTTGAGCCCAGTCTGATCTTGAACTCCTGGGCTCAAGCAGTCCTTCCGGCTTGGCCTCCCAAAGTTCTGGGATTACAGGTGTGAACCATTATACCTGGCTTTTTATAGAAATTTTTACTCAGCATCTTACATTTTAAGAGCAAGTCAATGAAACTGAGGGATTGAAATACATCCTAGAGAACCAGCGCCACTGCTTTGGGGGACACGCAGGAGCCACTGTCACCCCAACGCAGGCTAGGTCACCTAACTGGAGTCCCCAGCCTCTAGGGCAGTTCTCACCCAGGGTCTCAACCCCTGGCTTCCATTCAGCCCTCGGGTGGCCAGCATGTGGTCAGGAAATGGTGTTTGTCTGTGCCGGAAGCAGTTGAAACTGTATGTTCTTCCGGGCATGAGAATTGCTTTTTGGCCAAATTAAATATTTTGTTTATTTATTTTTTATTTTATTATATTTTTGAGTTGGAGACTCACTCTGTTGCCCAGGCCGGAGTGCAATGGCACATTCACAGCCACCCCAGCATCAATTTGCTGGGCTCTGGTAGCCGGAACTACAGGCACGTGCTACCATGCCCAGCTAATTTTTGATTTATTGTGGAGACCAGGTCTCACCAAGTTGCACGGGCCAGTCTTGATGCCGCAGGCTCAGGCAGTCCATTCACCTCGGCCTCCCAAAGTGCTGGGATTACAAGCTGAGTCACCGAACCCAGCACAAATTAAATACTTGATCACATTTTAAAAACATTTACCAGCATGTGTATAAAAATGACGGTTCAAGAAATAAATATAGCTGGGCTCGGTGTCTCAGCCTGTAATCTCACGTCTTTGGGAGGCTGAGGTGAGTGGATTGCCTGAGCCCACGGGTTCGAGACCCACCTGGGCAGCGAGACCTCATCTCTACAATAAATCAAAAAATCAGCCGGGTGTGGTAGCGCATGCCTGTATTTCCAGCTACCTGGAAGGCTGAGGCGGAAGGATCGCTGGAGCCCAGCAGGTCGAGGCTGCGGTGGCCAGGAGTGGCCACTGCACTCCAGTCTGGGCAACAGAGTGAGACTCCAACTCAAAAAAAAAGAAGTAAGTAAGTATAGTCTGTGGACACTTTTCCAGACTAACACCTAGACCTTCTCACACATCGAGGCTGTGTTCTTTATTAAAGAACACCATGCTCACGATATCTGCCATGTTTCTGGAGGGAGTTCACATCCTCAAGTGTGGGCAGACAGCCACACAGGTCTTGAAAGCTCCCCCGTCATTTTCACCAGGACACGGGACATTCCAGGTGGTGGTTTCATGTGGCTTTAGGGGGTTTCATGTCAACAGTAAATGTTTCTGTCAGGGGTGACCCTCTCACTCAGGCCATTTTTACTTGTGCACGTGACAAGAAGCTTGGTATAGCCAAGTTGGGTCTGTCGCGTGACGTCATCGTGGCATTGCATCGGGTTTCCCATCAAGCTGTTCTCACGGAGCTTGTCAGCATTTCAACAGCCTGACCTGCCATCTTCGGCAAACACCAGCTGTCTCTCTCTCCCCCCCCATTGTGTGTATTCCTGCAGAATTCATTAGGATGCACTGCACTTCCAACCCTGACTGGTGGATGCCCTCGGAGGAGCAGATCAACAAAGTGTTCAGCGACGCCGTGGGCCATGCCCGGCAGGGGCGGGCCGTGGGGACATTTCTGCACAACGGCGGCTCGTTCTACGAAGGCATTGACCACCAGGCTTCCCAGGATGAAGTCTTCAATAAAAGTTCCCAGGATGGGTCTGGGGATTAGTGGACAGAACCTTTTTGTGGTAGCAGCCGGTCCTCCCAAAAGTTCCATCTGTGAATGTTCTGTCACCTGAGAGTCCAAAGCATGCCATTCTGTCATATATCACACGGGGCCAACTGCCACACGTCCCAAATGGAAATCCATTTTAGGGTTGTTTGGGATGTCTGTGGCACCTACAGCTGACTTGGAATATCCTATAATACAAAGAAAAAACTACTTTTGATTTTAAGAGAGAACTAGGCAGATGGTGAGAGAGGTCAGTGAGTGAGCTCCTTGTCATCTGTTTGAAATCTTCAAGCTCTGCTTCCTGGTTGGTCCCCAGGGAAGGTTGGAGTCGTGTGTCTGCCCAGGGGAGGAGGTAGAGACATGGATGTATCTTAGGGGACAAGGAACTAGCTTTCTCTTGTTTTCATTCAACTGAGTTGTCTTTGTTTTCCAAAGACTTGAATTTCTAGTTCTCAGCCAAGACGTAGGCCAGATGACACCATCTGCTCTCTACATCATCGATTCTATCACTAAAGACCTCTGCAAACAGCGAATCACCAGAGGTCAGCTGTTTTTCTGTTATTTGTACAAGAAAACAACCACCATATTGGTCAGGAGGGCACCATTTGATCTCTGGAGTTACAGCCAGCAGTACTTTCTCGTTACGTTAGTCGAGGAACACCCAAAGATCCAAACCATGTTCAGATGCTGAGTTTTGTAGGTTCATAGGTCCACAGTTGCCACAGCCTTAAACTAGATTTTGTTGTCACAGTTACCAAAGGGACAGACTGGGGAGTTTGACTCGGTTCGTTGTTGAGTACAGTGAAGCTCCAGCGTGTGGTGTGGCCGATGGCACCAGCCAGTTGGCTGGGGGTTCTGGCATTGGATACGCACAGCCCTGAAGCCGTTCCGGCAGCGCTGCGGTGGGCTTTTCATTTCTCTGAAGTTTGAGGGGCTTTCTCTGCCAAGTTGATTTTTAGAATTTGTGTGGAACTTCTGTTTCCTGTTGTTGTTGATGAAGGTATTTTCCTCCCCATGCTGTGTGCCTCCTCCTCCCCCGTGTCCCCCGAGCTGTGTGAACACGGGCCACCCCCGTCACATCCCTCTGTTGCATCTGTGGATTTCCAGACGTGAGATTATTGGTGTCTTGTGCCTTTTCTTACCAGCGCTGACCATGGAGGTGCTAGAATCATCATTTCTGGGGGCTTCTGGTTGGTATGTCAGGACAGGCTTTCTCTACCAAACTGGTCCAGATGACTTCATCCTTTGTAGAGCAGAGGGCTAGACGGACAGCGTTTATTGGAGGTGACTCATGTCATCGCAGGTGTGACTAGGGGCTTTGAAAATGGGTTAGAGACTCATTTCAAGTTTTTGAGCATCCATTTCTAGAGGGGCTTATTTTGCCACTTTTTGTCGACATAAGTTCTAAATTATCCTTTATGTTTCACATTTAATCATCACTTCGTAGATGCAAAGTCCTAGAAATGGCTTCTTCTGCCACTTTTGTTAGGAGTATTCGCTTTCATCCATTGAAAAGTTTAATGTTTATGGAGATGGTCATTTGTCAGATCTGCTCAGTGGTGGAGGGAGAACTAATAATTCTAATTTGGACTAGTTAGCTAAGATTTGAAAGTGAAAATGATAGAGGCCAGTGGAATGTTCTTGTGGCCACCATGAGACAATCTTTCTACCCGAGGAGGAAGGAGACTCCTTGAAGCGTTTCTAGAGGTCTGGGCAGTCAGTGTCTTACGAGGTCTTGGACAGCAGGAAGTCTTTGCCAGAAGCCAGCCCCCACTGCCGATAACCTCATCTGCTTTTCCATCTTCCCTTTTCTTAATTTTGCGTTGGCCTTAAATTAACCCTTACTGCTGACTGCATTGTCCTGGTTTTCTACAGCAACAAGATTTGATCACTGCTTTTAAGAACAAGCTTCCAGCCCTTACGTTGTTTTGGAAGTTGGAGGGTCCTATGTGTTTCTTTGTATCTGAGTGTCACCTTTGAGCTGGGTGTCACGCTGATTTCCCTGAGGGTGATGAGAGCACTTTCTGATGAGAGCATCCTCCCTCTCATCAGAATGGGCTGGCCATTTCTCCCGCACATGGGGAAACCAAGGCCCACAGACACGCCATCCTCAGCATCCCACAGCTTTCTGACCTCTCTCCTAGGCCCTAAACCTGTGGTCCCCTCACCCAAGTCAGATCACTCTTTGTGTCATTGCCGGGTTCCTTTGGCCAAGGCGACCCCCAGACCCAGGCACTCAAAGCCACTTAGACGATGAGACCACACCAGCTCAGTCCTCTGGCTCTGCTCCTTGCTGCCGTTTGAGCCTCACCTTTAAGGCTGGTGTGTCTCTGGGCTCACAGTGGTTGCCTGCATGACCCCTGATTTTTAAATCAAGATCTTCAAAGGATGTCCGTGTATTTTTTGGTAAGGCTCATACAGCCTACACATAGCAAGGTTCAAGACTTGCCACGGAGTAAGGTGGATGCCACCATTGCTCTGTAAACCTTTCAGTTGATGTCTTGGGTGACCTGAAGGTGGTGCTTGTCTACTTGATTTGATTTTCTACATCCTTACCTGGCAAATGAACACATTGCTCTCCCGAGAAACTTCGTCTCAGTTCAGCCTTGACAGCCCTCCTGGAGTCTCGTTAACATTGGTGTAAAATAGAGATAAAACAGTGTGGGATACAGCTGTGTCCCATCCACTTTATTGGCAGGAGAAGGATCCCAGGACTGGTCTGGTGGCAAAGCTAAACGGGCGTTGCTGTCGGTGCCTGGATCACGTCTGTAGTCCCAGCTATCAGAGAGCCCATCCCTACAACAGTGGTGGTGTGTCCTGTGCTTTCCAGATTGACATCACAGAGATCACGATGCCCACCTTTCACAATGCACTGAAGCTCCCAGCTCAGGGCCAGTCGGGCTCAGCATCACCCTGGGGTGATCTGTACCAGAGCACTTAGGCCAGGAGCCGGTGGAGGGGACCAGTATTCTGCGAATACTGATGTCACATTTCTTTCTCACTGTCTCAACAGTGTACTGTTCAAAATCTTGTAGGTTAGTGTTAAATTCTTCCAAGTAAAAACTAACATTTCAGTTTGCATCCTCCTTTTTTACTTAAAGACGTTAGCTCCAGCCCTTGAACCTGGGCATCGTTTCCTTAGTGGTCCTTATTTCACCATAGCTTTTAGGTGACTGTCACCGTTTACATCTCACAAAAGCTTCACCGGGATGGAGAGGATGATATTCGAGTATTTGTAGGAAATGACTGTCCTCTCTTTGGGTAGGGGAATTGAGACAGACGTCCGTGTTGCTGCTTCACAGCTGTAGAATTACTGGGTGATTGTATGTTGCGGGTCATTCCTCATTCCTTCTGTGACAAACGCGTTGACAGATAAGATTGCTGCATCAGGTTGATAAGGAGATAGAAGTTATTAGAAGAGAAGTCAGTGAATGGTAACATGCATCGACAGAATGGTTTCTTAAAGCCAGTGGCTGTTCTGGCAAAGTCAGATGTTCACCCCAAATCTAGACGGTAAGTCCTTCACATCTATGTGGGCCATGGTTTCTATACTTGCCTGCCACTTCCCTGCTGTTGCTCTCAAGAGAATGGATGGATCATTATGTAAAGATGAAACGTGTCCTCTGTTGAGAAAAGCAAACACACCCTGCCCTCATTTGGGGTCTGTCCTTCAGGGTAGGCCCTGGAAGCTAGCCGTAATACCCACTGACTACCTCCTTCGTTTCTTTGTAGACACCAGTTGTTTTTAAGGTCTCATTCTTGGATAACTTTATTTTTAGGAAAGGTTTAAAATACACCTGCTCTCACTCGGTGCTCTGTCGTTTCCCAGTGCAGATCTGTGTTAGCTTTTGACAGCTCTTGTCTTCCAGCTTTTAGAGATGTGAGAGAGCCCGATTCTGCACATATGGTGCCAGTCTTGCCGGTGTGTGCTCATGTGGCGACACTTGCCAAAGCTGTTTGGCAAAACATGTCAGACGGCGCGCTTGAGTCAGAACTCTCATGTAAATGTGTCTAAACAGCAGTGTGGATCATTACGATGTATTTTTGTAAACATCATGATGGCTGCTTTCAGTCCCATAAGTACTGGATCAAAATAACCACTTCACTTGGAATAATGTAGGGAAACGTCACCCTCCCAACTGATAGTCCTCTACCAAAGGTGCTGTCAGCCGAGGATGTTAGTTCTTCAGTGTCTGTTGTTTTTTGAGGGAAAGTTAAGAACTGATGTCAGACGACACATAGTGCAAACATAATAACCCGTCAGTTCTTGCCAGCTGGATCCAAAATGTAAGACTTCCTCTGATCTGTGTACACATCAGAGACGACCCTGACCCTCCACAGTGTGTTCAAGTGTGGGTAACATGAGAGGACGAGACTTGAGTCATCTAATGACCAGCCTGGTTTGCTTGACTTGAAGGCAGAGAATTAGCAAGTCTTTGTAGTCATGGTGACCAGGTTCGTTTTCCTCATGACTACCTATAGCTGGCTGATGCGAGGACTGTGTGTTCATCGGATCACAGTTCCCCAAATCGCAATGAAAACTTACCTGGTAGCAAGTCTAATTCGAAAACCTGTTCATTCTCAAGAATTGCACCAGGACAAGTGGCCACGTGTGCCTTGGCCACGTGGGAAACTATTTGGCCCCGTTCAGGACCACCCATTGCAACAATAGCAGTAACCATAGCTAGTTTTGGTTGCGTTCTTGTGTGCAGGTGACTTCAGTAAGCACTTTAAGGCATCCTCTCACTTTAATTCTCACAACCTCTCTCTCTGAGGCCATTACTGTTATTATCCCCATTGTGTTGCTAAGGAAACTATCTGAGGTGATCAGCTGATAAGAGAATCCCTTTGGTCATGCTAAACAGAATGACCAGCTTGTCTTTCCCCAGTAGCGAAGCACAGTTAAAGCCCATCAACACCTTGGGATGGACTTGTTTTATTTATGCCATTGAAGGAAAGTTGATATTTGTGTTATTAAAAATGACTTCTAAAGTATATCAATACTTAAGTAGGAATGTACAAATTACATATTCTCTGGAACTACCCAGGTGTCTGTATAAGCCTTGGCCTGTGTAGAATCCTATGAGGAAGACCAGAAAACCAAAATCACTTTGTCTGTTCATGTTTATTTCATGGGTTTCCAGTACAAAAGCGCAAGGCTATAAAAACACTCAGTGAAGCGAGTCTTTGGAAACTCCTAAGTGTTGGAGGTGGACTGGGTGTCCGTCAGCCTGTGTGCCATTCACGATTCTCATTCGCCATCTTTGTTGCCTCTACTTAAGAGTCTCTGGGTCCGGTTTGGAAGAGAGAGGGTTCGATGCCTGATGTCACTGTGAGAACCATTGTGGGCATTCTGTAAGAAAATGCAGTCATCTGTTAATACTTTGCTGTAGTCTTGGCTTTAACATCCCTTTGGCTGTGTTTAGGTTCAAGAGCATGCCAAGGCCTTGAGGGGCCTGGCTTGTGCTTTTGGGAACCGGGCATGCCGGCTTGTGCTTTTGGGAACCGGGCATGCCAGGGGTGGGTCACAGAGCTTTCAAGGTCCCTGGTCCAACCCGACCCTGCCTGGCTGAAGCATTGCCTTTCTGTCTCTCCCCTCTGGAACTTGACATAGCAGCCTAACTCTGGGGCCGACTTGCCTTCTGTCTATTTTCTATGATGAATACTTGTGGAGAAACTGTGATAAATCCATTGAGCCCAATATTTTTATTGTTAGAGTCTTGTTGATTCTCTATGAATAATTTCTATTTGATTGTACTGTGTAGAGTTAATACCCACTGGGGACATGTTAATAAAGCTACAAAGGCATAGTGTAATATAGAATAGCAGGATTTTTTTGTGAACAATTTATAGAGAAGGATAAGTTGTTTTTTAAGTGTTAGGCTCATTTCTTTTAGGGACTTAAGATGTTATACGGATTTTGTAAACATTCAATATTTTTAATTATAAGAGACCTTTGTTACTAGAGCCAATTATTTCAAGTGTTCTAATTGGAGTATTGATTTTATTACCTCATATACCTCTAGAATGCCACGTGTTCTGTTGGGGATAAAAATTGCACAATAAATGTTACGTCTCTGTTAAGCTAAGTTTTACTGTTGGTTTTTTTTTTTTTTTTTTTTTTTTTTTGCATCTTTCCAATTAGGCTTTTCTGTTTATTTACATAGATAACTTTTCTCCCCCTGAAGCTAAGGCTTTTCTGCTTGTCATAATCACCTAGGAACTATTGTATGCTTAATACCCAAATAAAAGAGGCTCAGTTATGTCAGGTAAGTGACCCCAAATGATCCAAAAATCTGATCTCATGAAAGGGACAGCCAAGGACGGTCTTGGAGTGACATGGAGTTCAAGAGAATTCCTGGCTGATGTTTTCTGTGTTCACTCACGAAACACACCACGTGCCTTCCTCCTCCTGGTACCATCCCACCAGGAAGAAAAAGGCCCCATCCACCTGTCGCTCTCGGCCCTTGAAGACAAGCAGCTATTGATTTTCGTGGTTTCTGAGTACAAAGGCAAACTGGCTGGCCAAATAAGATGACATGGGTGTGGCTTCTTACTTCTAGGTACCTCATAAAAGAGAATTCTGAACCATGAAGTAAATGACAAAATCGAATGTGTCAGACTACATCAAAAGGAACATGACGCCCTATTCCACTTTAGGGAAAACATAAAAGGTGTTCTAGAAGATATGATATTCCACTTTAGGGAAAACATAAAAGATGTTCTAGAAGATACGAAGTTTTAGCCTCTGGTGTTGAACGGAAAAGCTCAAAGAGCACCTGGCCACACCAGAGTCTAGTAAGGCAATGGTGGCTGGATGTGCGTGGTGGAGTCCTTTTAATCCTTGCCTTTGGTGGGGGAAGGCCATTCAGATGACTGGGTGGCCGTCTGGGCGAAGGGGCAGGCGAGCGCGGGTACTGACGCCAGGTGATGGACAGCAGGCAGATGGGTGGGTTAGCCACATGATTTCTGCCACGGTGGTGGGCTAGATGGGAGGAGACAAGGGGAGGGATTTTTCCTGCAAGAGACCTGTTGGGCGTTTCAAATCCACAAGCTCCTTAGCAAGAAGGTAGTCTTATTATTTCTATGACTTCTGCCAGCTAAGGGGTGATCTTTGACTGTTTTGGACAAGAAACCTGAAAAGTTTCTTAGAGATTATTATGCTAACCCATGAATTGAATGGTTGGGCTGTCCTTGTCTTGCATCTGATGGAGATTTGCCTAGAGGGTGGGGTAGGCTGCCAGCTTGGCCTGTAGGAAAATGTCTGAACGCTTCCTAAAACCTGCATATTGGAAATGTATCTATGTCTAACCTGTGCTAGATTCAAAGCGTGTCAGTCTAAGCAAAAATGACTATGCTGCCAAGCTTGGTGACTCAGCCTGTTATCCCGCACTTTGGGAGGCTGAGATGAGTGGATTGCCTGAGTCTGTGGGTTCGAGACCCGCCTGGGCAGCTTGGCGGGACCCCATCTCTAAAATTAAAAAAAAAGAAATTAGCCAGGCATAGTAGTGCACACCTGTAGTTTCAGCTACTTGGAAGGCTGAGGTGGAAGGATCGCCAGAGCCCAGCAGATTGAGGCTGCAGTGGCCGGGAGCGCGCCACCGCACTCCAGTCTGGGCAACAGAGTGAGACTCCAACTCAAAAAAAAAAAATGACTATGCTGAGGCAAAATGTGAACCACATTTATTTTAAGTTTCTCAGGGTCCCTCCTTTCAAATATGTTAGTCCAAATAATTTTGGTTAGAATTAGAATATAAGTTAAAATGAAACTAGTTATTTTTATTATTCCAAAGCATTAGAAGAGAATTATTAACTGAAGCTGGATATTTTATAGCAAGGCACACCCAGGGTCAAGCTATCAATAGAAGTATTAGAAGCAGGTACAGCTGGGTTGCAGGATACAGATCAGTATACAAACGCCAATTGTATTTTTATATATTGGCAACAAACAATCTGAAAATTAAAATAATTTTACTGTAACAGAAAAAAATACTTAGGGTTAAATTTAACAAAATAAGTGCCAAACTTATGTCCTGAAAACTTTAAGATATTGTTGGAAAAAAATTAAAAACCAAAGTAATGGAAAGATAGTCCATGATAACAGAGTGGGAGACTTAATGTTGTAGTACTCCCCAGCTTAATCTACAGATGCAATGCAATTTTTATTTGAGTCGTCTCTGTCACCCAAGCTGGAGTGCAGTGGAATGCTTGCAGCCACCGTAGACTTGACCCGCTGATCTCAGGCAATCCTTCTGTCTCAGCCTTCCAAGTAGCTGGAACCACAGGCATACACCACCATGCCCAGTGAATTTTTTTATTTATTGCAGAGATGAGGGCTCGCCAAGTTGCCCAGGCTGGTCTCAAATCCCTGGGCTTAGGCAGTCCTCTCTCCTTAGTCTCCCAAGGTGTTGGGATTACAGGCATGAGCTGTTACGCCTGACCTTCAATACAATTTTTATCAAAATCTCAGCTGCTTTCTTTCAGCAGTTGACAAGCTGATCCTAAAATGAACATGGAAAGGCAAGGAACAAATAAACCCTTGCAATTAGGACCAATTGATTTTGAATAAGGATGCCAAGATAAATTCAATGAGGTAATAATAGTCTTTTCAACAAATGGTGCTGGGATGACAGGATATCACATCCTAGAGAGTGAAGTTGGATTCCTACCTCAATACCATGTGTGCAAAATAAAATGGATCACAGACCTAAATGAAGTCTAAAACCAGAACATTTTTAAAGGGAAATGAAACAGTAAATCTTCATGATCTTGGATTAGGCAATGATTTCTTCAATATAACACCAAAAGGTTAAGTGACAAAAATAAATACATTTGACTTCAACAAAATAAAAAACTTGTGCTTCAAAGGACACCCTGAAAAATGAAAAGGCAAACCACAGGATCGTAGAAAATATTTGCAAATCATATACTTGACAAGAGACTGATAGCCTAAATATATAGAACTCATTACTCAACGATAAATACAAATAGCCCAATTAAAAATGGGCAAAGGGCCAGATGCGGTGGCTCACGCCTGTAATCCCAGCAACTTTGGGAGGCGGAGGCAAGAGGATTGCCTGAACTCAGGGGTTCGAGACCAGCCTGAGCAACATGGTGAGACCTCGTCTCCACAATCAATCAAAAAATCAGCTGGGTGTGGTGGCACATACCTGTGGTTCCAGCTACTTGGATGACTGAGGTGGAAGGATCACCCGAACCCAGCAGGTCGAGGCGGTGGTGGCTGTGAGCATGCCACTGCGCTCCATCCTGGGTGACGGAGTGAGACTCCAACCCCCCCAGAAAATGGGCAAAGGATCTTAGTGCACATGGCGAGTTCCCAGGAAGATATGCCAGTGACCAGTAAGCACATGAAAATCTGCTTGACGTCATGAGTCATTAGGGAAATGTCAATCAAACACCAGTGAGACACCACTTCACTAGAATGTCTTCCCTAAAATGAAAAAGACAATAACAAATGCTGGTGAGGATGTGGAGAGACTGAAACCCTCAGGCAGTGCTGGTGGGAAGTTGTAGTGTGCACTCACTTTGGAAATTCATCAGAGCAATGAGCCAGCTCATCTTGTAGGTATACACCCAAGATAATTGAAAACATGTCTCCACAAAACCTTTTACGCTAAGGTGTATGGGAGCGTTATTTATGGTAGCCAAAAAGTGGAAGCAACCCAAATGTCCATCAGATGAGTGGATAAATGAAATGCATATCCACACGCAATGGAACAGTATTCAGCCATGAAAAAAGGAATCAAGTATTGATATGTGCCACAACATCAGTGAACCCTAAAAACATCATGGTAAGTGGAAGAAGCCACACACTAAAGGTCACACCTTGCATGATTTCATTTATGTGAAAAGTCAAAAGATTAGGGCTGGGCGCAGTGGCTCATGCTTGTAATCCCAGCACTTTGGGAGGCTGAGGGCAGGAGGATTGCTTGACCAAGCCCAGAAGTTGAAGACCAGTCGGCAACAATTGCAAGACTCTTCTTTGTGGGGGGGGGGATTAGCTGGGCATGGTCTGTCATCCCAGCTACTCGGGATTCTGAGGCAGAAGAAATGCCTGAGACCAGGAGGTTCAGGTTGCTATGAGCTGGGATTGGAACCTGCACTCCAGCCTGGGCAACAGAGTACTCAACCCCGACTCAAAAAAATTAAAAATGCTGAATCAGGCATAAAACAAAAGGGAAATCAGTGCCACTGAGTCTATGTCTCTGCCACACCAAGATGGTTAAATGTGGCCATCTCTTGGTTCTCAGTCCTGGCGTCCCATGGAGACAGCCTCAATGCCTGGTTTCGAACTCCTGGACTCAAGCAATTCTCTGCTTCAGCCTCCCAAAGTGCTGGGATCACAGGCATGAGCCACTGTGCCAGGCCTGAAAATGTCACTTTAAATATAGACTTTTAAAAAACACAGAATGCACTTTCTAACAGTAAATGAGGGATAAAACAAGGACTTTGCACAGTCTACCACATTCCGAAAAACAACTCTGGCCCTGCCGATTTATGAGAAACTGGTACAAAAATGTCTTCTAGCCTTTTTTTTTTTTTTTTTTTTTTTGACAATGACAATGATTTTTTTCTCCTTCCTGGCAACATAAAAGCATTTTCAATTCAGTTGAAAAACATGATAATTGTATTTGATTGTCACTTGTGTAGTGTCTTCTATTAACATTTTGTGCTAAATAATTAGCTATTCAACTTCTGGTATATTTTTGGATAGACTGAGGTGTTTTGGGGTTGTTTTTTGGGTTTTTTTGGTTTTTTTTTTTTTGCAGAAGAATGTCAAGGCCAAAACTAGGCACTTGCTGTATATTAAATATATGATAGCTTTAAAACTGGCAAAGAGTGGGGTTTTTCCAAATTCACATTTCTTGTTAAGGATACATAATAAGGAGAGTCGTCATGAATTTAGGGGAACTATAAACATTTGTTTAATGAGGAAGTTTATAATCCTGGTGAAGAGTATAAAGGAAGCTATTTTTAAAAAAAGTATCAGTAACTGACTGAGAAGTTATGGATAGAGGAGATTTAAAGATCTAACTCAGCAGATAACTGCTATCACCTATGAGAAACTAAGGCCCAGAAAATTCTAGTAACCTGCTCAAGTTTATATTACTATTAGTGGTGCCTGATTAAATATCAAAATACTGCAGTCACTCAGAACCATAAAGTTTCTTTACAATCCCTTGCCCAAATTTCTTATTGGTGTCCCCCTTTTCACCTTGACTGCCAGGAAGCTCATGTTAAGATCCATAATTGATTTCTCAACAGCGCCATCCCTTGGCTCAGCTATTCTGAAAGGCTTCCTCTCTACCACCGTCAGTCACCTTCTGCCTTTCTGCCTTTCCATATATTTTTAAAAGCTTGTTGCCACACTGCTTACTTGGTCGAAACTGCCTGTTTCCACTTGGAAATTGGTGAAGACAGATGGTAAGTATATATGGAAGCTTCTGAAATGAGCTAAATCAGTTAATAAAATCAAATTGCTAGCAAAATAATAGTATCAACCAGCTTACTCCATTTTGTTTAAAGCTTCCATCTTAGTTGCCTGCCTGACCAGAGAATCACCCCTCAATACCCCTCATTGATTACTGCAATGTTCCCATGACCACAGACCCCAGCCTTGTCCCCTTTGGACAGGTCGTGCTGACCGTTTCCTGCTGATTGTTACAAAACTCGCTAGCCATAAGTTCCATGTAATTGTATGTTTTGTTAACTGAAATCAAATATTGTTTTGCAAAACCCCATTGTTACACTTTCTTTTTTTTGTTGGAGTCGCACTCTGTCACCCAGACTGGAGTGCAGTGGCCGCTCCCAGCCACCTCAGCCTCCACCTGCTGGGCTCCGGCGATCCTTCCGCCTCAGACTTCCAAGTAGCTGGAACTACAGGCGCGCGCAACCACGCAAGGCTAACTTTTTTTATTTATTGTAGAGATGAGGTCTCGCCAAGTTGCCCAGGCGGGTCTCGAACCCTCAGGCTCAGGCAATCCACTCACCTCAGCCTCCCAAAGCGCGGGATTACAGGCTGAGCCACCAAGCCCGGCTCATTGTTACATTTTAATATTTTGTTCTTATATTTTGCTATGATCTAACCAAGGTAACCCCATTGTGCAATGATTCTTCTACCTTGTCTCTGTGTAACTGCCTTAAACTATATCTTGTTGGCAGAACTCCAGGGACTTTCTGGGCAGCGGCTATACCTGGGACATAAAATTAATCAAAACTCCCTGACAAGCAAAAGTTCCCATTTTGGTTGCCAAGTTGTTAGTTAATGGTTGCTTTGGTCACCAAGTTGCTATGTAGCCAACACTGCAAATTTTACCTATGCAAGCTTGTCACAAACTGCACTAGTTTGTCAAGAGGTTTTCGGCATTAGCCTGCTCTTGACTCGTGCGTTAATAGAGGACTCATAATTAATTAGACTTGGCTTGCTGGCATGTCTCCTTCTTGCAATTCAGTCATAACACTTCCTGGAACATGAACTGTCACAGTCAAATTCCTAAACTCACCTCAGATATAAGACGTCTCCCCCACTCCACCCTGCTACCTGCCTCCTTCCACACACACACGTGGACAAAAACATTTCAAATGAGTTGTTTCAACTTGTCGGGAATTTCTCTTCTCAACCACGCTGCCCCTTTCCTTCGGGCTCTGTCCATTCGTTGTCAGGAGAATGAGAGTGTCTTGAATGAGGTGGAAGGAAGAATTTGCATAGAGGTGAGGACCGATGCCGTCCAGTGTTCGGATCCTTGGGAATCACCTGGCCTACAGGAATCTCTAGCCATTTGGGTCAAAACCAAAACTAGGGACCTTCTCCCCAGAGCACAGACACTCAGGCTTCTGCAGGAAATTCCTGTGGGTTCTGGAACCCCCCAGTTCTTCTCTGCTCAGAATCACTTTTCCCCTGACAGTTTATCTTACAGTTTTAAAATTTCTTCTTATAATACTTGTTGGCTCCAGTGAAAGGCAATGAAGCAAAATAGTGTTCTAGAATGTTCAAATGAAATGTCCAAATTAGTAGTCTAGAAAAAGGATATCAGACAGACAAATGGAGGCACCTATCCCAACGATGGAAATTCCACTATTTTTTTTTTTTTTGAGTTGGAATCTCACTCCATTGCCCAGACTGGAGTGCAGTGGCCGCTCCTGGCCACCACAGCCTTGACCTGCTGGTCTCTGGCGATCCTTCCGCCTCAGCCTTCCAAGCAGCTGGAACTACAGGCGCGCGCTACCACGCCTGGCTAATTGTTTATTGTAGAGATGAGGTCTCGCCAAGTTGCCCAGGCAGGTCTCGAACCCACGGGCTCAGGCAATCCACTCACCTCGGCCTCCCAAAGGCATGGGATTACAGGCTGAGCCACCAAGCCCGGCGAAAATTCCACTATTAAAAAAGCATCGTGGCCAGGCATGGTGGCTCAAGCCTGTAATCCCAGCACTTTGGGAGGCCAGGGTGAGAGGATTGCCTGAGCCCACGGGTTCGAAAACAGTCTGGGCAACTTGGTGAGACTTCATCTCCACAATAAATCAAAAAATTAGCCAGGTGTGGTAGCGCGTGCCTGTAGTTTCATCTTCTTGTAAAGCTGAGGTGGAAAGATCGCCTGAGCCCAGCAGGTTGACGCTGGGGTGGCCGTGAGTGTGCCACTGCACCCCAGCCTGGGTGAGGGAGTGAGATTCCAACTCAAAAACAACAGCAACAACAAAAAGCCAATCATAGCTGGGTGTGGTGGCTTATGCCTATAATCCCAGCATTTTGGGAGGTCCAGGTGGGAGTATTACATGAGCCCAAGAGTTTGAAACCAGTCTTGGCAACACAGCAAGACGCTATCTCTACAGAAAAAAGTGATCTGGGAGTGGTGGCATATCCTTGTAGTCCCAGCTACCTGGGAGGCTGAGGTAGGATTGAGGCGGAAGGATCACCTGAGCCCAGGAGTTGGAGTCTGTGATGAGCCATGGTGGTGCCACTGCACTCCAGCCTGAGAGACAGAGATCCCGACTCAAAAAAATATTTTTAAAAGTCAGTGATGACTTTATTGAGGAAAACGTTAATTCCAGAATTAAGGTTTTCAGAATGTACATCATCTAGAGGAGGGTAGCTAAGTTTAGCTGCATCGGACATGGACATCAAGAAATTACGTAAAGAAAATCGAACCCCAGCCTGAAACATTGCCACACCTGGAGGCGGGTCCTGTTGCCACACTGGTCCTGTGGCCCAGTTCCTGGGCCTCAGGGGACTGAAGGGAGCTGGAACCCTTGGGAGGGACCTTGCAGGGCTGGGGCCATCGGGGAGTCCCATGGAACACATCGGTGAAGACAGCTGCGACACTGATTTCATCTGGAAGTCCAAGCTTTTCCTACTTTATTTTTTAGATTGGAAAATATAGTTGATTTAAAAGTAAATGAGAGAGAGATTAATTCACTTCTTCGAGGTAGGAAAGGGGGCCAAGACTAGGAAACATGGTGGCCGTAGCCTCCACTTTAGAATAAGCAGATAAATTCGACATCAAATATAACCACCTGTAAAATTCTGAATTGCTTCAATCTGAGCTTAACAGTCACCTTTCCGTTCATCTCTTACCAGTTCATCTTAAAGCTATATCCAAAATTCAATAAGAAAAATGACAATAAAAATAGGTTTTAAAGTTTCCTCAAAATTATTTAATATTTCTACTGAAAATGGCTAAATTAGCCGGGCTCAGTGGCTCAGCCTGTAATCCCACACCTTGAGAGGCTGAGGTGAGTGGATTGCCTGAGCCAGGCGGGTTCGCCTGGGCAACTTGGTGAGACCTCATCTCTACAATAAATCAAAAATTAACTGCGCGTGGTAGCGCGCGCCTGTAATTCCGGCTACTTGGAAGGCTGAGGCGGAAGGATCGCCGGAGCCCAGCGGGTCGAGGCTGCGGTGGCCGGGAGCGGCCACTGCACTCCAGTCTGGGCGACAGAGTGAGACTCCAACTCAAAAAAAAAAAAAAAAGAAAAAGAAAATGACTAAATTGCAATTCAGAACTCTGGCAAGAAGCAATATCTGGAAGCCACGCTCACGGGGAAATAAGTTAAATACGCAGAACTGCCAGACACCCTGTATATATCATTTCAAAATAGCCATGGAACTCATCCAATGTGATTCTTAAGATCCAGCCACAGTGTGGCCAGGTGGAATTTATTTTGTATTGAAGATTTGAGACAATTTGTTTTACTGCCAGGGAAAAGGGTTCTCAGGCAAAATGCACTCCAGGCCAGGCGTGGTGGCTCATGCCTGTCATCCCAGCACTTTGGGAGGCCAAGGTGGGAGGATCGCTTGGGCGTTGGAGACCAGCCTGAGCCACATAGCAAGACCTCATCTCTACAAAGCATTAAAAAAAAATTAACCAGGTATGGTGGCACGCACCTGTAATCCCGGTTACTCGGGTGGCTGACAGAAGGATCGTCTGAGCCCAGGAGTTCAAGGTTGCAGTGAGCCATGGTCAGGCCACTGGACTCCAGCCTGGGCAACAGAGTGAGATTCCAACTCAAAAGAAAAAAAGATGTACTCTGGTAGTCACTTCTGTTGGAATAAGATAGTATCAGCAAAATTGGACCCTGCTATCTGTTGACAAGCCACAGCCATCTGTTTTGTTTCTGTTTCTGTTTGTGTTTTGAGTTGGAGTCTCACTGTCGCCCAGACTGGAGTGCAGTGGCTGCTCCCGGCCACCTCAGCCTCGACCTGCTGGGCTCCGGTGATCCTTCCGCCTCAGCCTTCCAAGGAGCTGAACTATAGGCGCGCGCTACCACGCCCGGCTAATATTTTTTTATTTATTGTAGAGATGAGGTCTCTCTGCCCAGGCGGGTCTCGAACCCACGGGCTCAGGCAATCCACTCACCTCAGCCTCCCAAAGGCGAGGGATTACAGGCTGAGCCACCGAGCCCGGCAACCATCTGTTTTATACATCCTGTCTTAATTGTCCAGGACACCCCTCATCCCTCTTCTCTGTGCCTGGCCTTTCAAAGGACGCTTCCTCTAGGAAGCTCTTCTGCCCCACTGCCTAGATAGCTGTGAGGCCACACAGGTACTTAAAAGATAACCGACATCAAATATAACCGCCTGTAAAATTCTGAATTCAGTAATTGAGTGAATTCAGTAATTGAAGACTGTTTTGTTTTTGTTTCTGAGTCAGGGTCTCACTCTGTCACCCAGGCTGGAAGGCAGTGGTCCAATTATGATTCACTGTAGTCTCAAACTCCTGGGCTCAGTTGACCTCCCATCTCAGCCTCCCAAGTAGCTTGAACTACAGGCATGTGGCACTATGCCTGGCTAATCTGTTGGTTTATTGTAGAGACAAGGTCTCGCCAAGTTGTCCAGGCTGGTCTCGAACCCCTGGGCTCAGGCAGTCCTCTCACTTCGGCCTTCCAAAGTGCTGGGATTATAGGCGTTACACAAAGATAGTCTGCAATGATCTTGGATTTCACCAGGGATCGTTGTAAAAGCAATATATGTTCGTCTTGCTATGTGGCCCAGGCTGGTCTTGAACTCCCAAGCAGTCCTCCCACCTTCGCCTCCCAAAGTGCTGGGATAAGAGGCATGAGCCACCATGTCCGCCTTAAGGCTGTTTTTAAATTTTCTTTTTCAGTTTTCCAATTTAATAAGACAATTTTCCTAGTCTTCTCTGAGAACATATTGCTTTTACAACAATCCACAGTGAAATCCAAGATCATTTCAGACTGTCTTTGTTTAATGAAGAGTTAAGCAACGACCGTGTTGAGTTCCAACACAACCTCATTGCTGGAGTGCAAAATCTCTGTGGGAGAGCAAGAAACCCAAGTTAAAAAAATTTTTTTTTTTTTGAGTCGGAGTCTCACTCCGTCGCCCAGACTGGAGTGCAGTGGCCGCTCCCGGCCACCGCAGCCTCGACCTGCTGGGCTCCGGCGATCCTTCCGCCTCAGCCTTCCGAGTAGCTGGAACTACAGGCGCGCACTACCACGTCCAGCTAATTTTTGACTTATTGTAGAGATGAGGTCTCGCCAAGTTGCCCAGGCGGGTCTCAAACCCGCGGGTTCAGGCAATCCTCTCACCTCAGCCTCCCAAAGTGCTGGGATTATAGGTGTGAGCCACTGCACGCAGCTTAAAATAATTTTTTAGAATGTATTCATCCTCAGTCTTTTCCCTTTGCAACTTTTAGTTCTCACCCCTTCCTCCTCTTGAAAGGAGGTCTTCAGATTAAGATTCTAAGTCAAGGATTCTCACACCTTAGTTTGATGACACTCCAATGTCTTCAGTTATTATTTCACAATTGAATAATCGTTTTTTTGTTTGTTTTTTGTTTGTTTTTTTAGTCAGAGTCTTACTCTGTTGCCCAGACTGGAGTGCGGTGGCACACACATGGCCACCGCAGCCTTGGCCTGCTGGGCTTGGGAGATCCTAAGCCTCAGCCCTCCGAGTCGTTGGAACTATGGCGTGTGCCACCACGCTGGGCTAATTCTTTAATAATTTATTGTAGAGACAAGGTCTTGCCATGTTGCCCAGCCTCATCTCAAACTCCTGAGCTCAGGAAATCCTCTAGTCTCGGCCTCTCAAAGTGCTGAGATTACAGGCATGAGCTACTATGCAGGGCTTAACTATTTGTCTTTTTTTAATGAACTTTTTATTATAAAAGACAAGCTCCTTGTAGGAAATCTGTAAAGAAAAAAAGAAAAATTACCCATGTACGAACATTAATATTAGTGTTTTATTTCAACCCTTTTTCTATGTACATAAAATTGGGATTATTCTGAATATATTCATATATCCTGTTGTCTCCACTAAAAAATGAGTCTTAAGCACCTTTTAAAATTAAAAATTTTGATACCTGTTCATTAAAATATTTTTTGAATATCCCACCCCAATCCCAAACCTTAGCAGTTATAGTTTGAACTGGTGGGTGTTTATTCTTTTTTTTTTTTGAGTCGGAGTCTCACTCCATCGCCCAGGCTGGTGTGCAGTGGCACGCTCCCGGCCACCCCAGCGTCAACCTACTGGGCTCTGGTGATCCTTCCGCCTCAACCTTTCAAGTAGCAGGAACTACAGGTGCACGCTACCACACCCGGCTAATTGTTTTTGATGTATTGCAGAGATGAGGTCTCACCAAGTTGCCCGGGCTGGTCTTGAACCCGTGGGCTCAGGTAATCCACTCGCCTCGGCCTCCCAAAGTGCTGGGATTACGGGCTGAGCCACAGAGCCCGGCCAGGGTGTTTATTCTTACATTTTTCTCTATCATAAGTATTTTGCCATATTCAATATTCTGCACAAGAATGCTTCCAAAGACATGTCATGTCCGGCCTTACAAATATGGCATAATTTATTTACCAATTCTCCTAAATGTTTTCTAACTTTTTCATACTAAAGCAACTCTATCATACTGAAGCTTACTCCTAGAGGACTAACTAGGTCAGAGGATATGGCTGTTTTCCAGACTCTTGATATCTCCTGCAAAAATATCTTCCAGATAGATGGCCCTCATTCATGCACCCACCAGCAGCACATCAGAGTACTTAACTCACAAGCCCGAGTTTGCCATGTGAAAATTAATATATATATATTTTTTGAGTTGGAGTCTCACTCAGTCGCCCAGACTGGAGTGCAGTGGCCGCTACCGGCCACCGCAGCCTCAACCTGCTGGGCTCCGGCGATCCTTCCGCCTCAGCCTTCCGAGTAGCCGGACTTACAGGCGTGCGCTACCACGCCCGGCTGATTTTTTGATTTATTGTAGAGATGAGGTCTCGCTGCCCAGGCGGGTCTCGAACCCGCGGGCTCAGGCAATCTACTCACCTCAGCCTCCCAAGGCATGGGATTACAGGCTGAGCCACCGAGCCCAGCAGTGAAAATTAATATTAATCCACCCAAATGCTAATTTGGTAATTACATTATGAGAGTTTATTGTGGTCAGGCATGGTGGCTCACACCTGTAATCCCCAGCACTTTGGGAAGCTGAGGCAGGAGAATTGCTTGAGGCCAGGAGTTCAAGACCAGCCCAAGCAACTTAGTGAGACCTTGTTGCTACAAAAAAATGTTCATCAAAAAATTAGCTGGACATGGTGGCGCACACCTGTGATCCTAGCTACTTGGAAGGCTGGGGTGGAAGGATTGCTTGAGCCTAGGAGGTTGAGGCTGCTGTGTGCTACGATTGAACCACTGCACTCCAGCTTGGGCAACAAGTGAGACAGGGTCTCTTCAAAACAAAACACTGTATTGTAATCATTTATATGGGCCCCTTCCTTTCAACTACCTACATGAAGTCTGCATCTGTTTTTGTCTTTAAAACCTCTTGATCATCATACATCATCATACATGGAACATCCATTCACTTGTGCTGCGGGTGTTTACTGAGGACCTGTTATGTGCCACGTGCCCTTCTAGTTTCTGGAGAGCCAGCTCTTAGGAAGCTTACGTTCTGAAAGCAAAGAAGAGTAAGACTGTAGCATACCAGGTAGCGAGCATGATGGCCGGAAATGAAGCAGGGACAGAGGGTTGGGGTGGAGGGGTGGGAGGGTTTGCTGTTTCATACAAGGCGATGAGGAAAGACCCCACAGATGAAGGTACATTGGAGCAGATATTTGGAGACGGGTGCAGTGCAGGTTGCTAAGGGAAGAGTATTTCTGGCAGTGCAAAGGCCCTGGGTTGAGAGTGTGTGCTGGGCGGATAAAAAGCAGAAAGAAGGCCAGTCTGCCTGAACAGTGAGGACGGAAACAATAGAAAGTAGAATCAGGGAGACACCAAGGAGACCCAACAGCGTGGTGGACCTTGAAAGGCTTGCCGGGGCTGGGAGCGGTGGCTCAAGCCTATAATCCCGGCACTTTGGGAGGCCGAGGTGAGAGGATTGCCCAAGCCCATGGGTTCAAGACCTGCCTGGGCAACATGGTGAGACCTTGTCTCTACAGTAAATCAAAAAATTAGCTGGGCGTGGTAGCGCACGCATGTGGTTTCAGCTACTCGGAAGGCTGAGGCGGAAGGATCGCCGGAGCCCAGCAGGTCGAGGCTGCGGTCTGTCTGGGCGACAGAGTGAGACTCCAACTCAAAAAAAAAAAAAAGAAAAGAAAAGAAAGAAAGACAGAGTCACCAGTACTTTGTGTGTTATTCTGTGTGAGATAAGAAGTCATAGATCTTTGAGAAGGGAAATGACATGATTGGACATATGAGGGAGACCCAAATAACCCTGGATTTGTCTTTTGGAGGGCAGGCCCCTTATAGTACAGCCTTCCCCTGCTAGGTAAGTGTTCTAGGAACCTGTCAGCATCAGTGGATCACCTATTGCTGTTGTGAGAAGCTGTGTTTGACTTCAGTTAATTTTTGTTTTTTGAGATTCTTTGAATGCCTTTGCCATTTCATGATGGGTGATTTATGAGCACACCTGTTCACACTGCATTGATTATTCAGCAGTTTTGGACCCAAAACGTCATGACCCCCGTGCCCCACCCTCCCTGTTCACTTGATCTCGCCCTGAGCAACTTTTGTTTCTCCGGTGAGGAAAACGTGTTGCCGATGTGGAAGAGGTGAAACAAAAAAATGGCAGAAGCACTAAAAGGCATCAAAATGGATGAGTTCAAAAACGGAGCATCTTGATAGGTACATTGTGTCAAGCGAAGAGTACTTTGAAGATGACTGAAGTTTAAACATGGAAGAATAAGTACACAATTGTTTATTAATAAATTCAATTTTGGGGGGTCCCCCTCACTTTCAAAAGGTCACAAGCTGTGGTGCTGAAAATCCAGTTTGTGGGCTAGGACTGGGGGGGGACCAGTTAAGAGGCAATTTCAATATTCCAGGCAAGAAATGATGACGGCTGACATTAACAGAGACCATGAGAAACAGATTCTGAACCTATTTTGGAGGTGAAGTCTGTGGATGTTGCCAAGGTGTTGAACGCCCTTAGCATGAGAAACAGAAGCCAAGCATGAGCCCGGAAGGTTTGGGGCGACTGGAAGGATTGGGAGGCTGTTTGCCGGGGAGGCCACGGGGAGAGGTTTCAGGAAGGGCAATTAGGAGGCCGGGAGTTCTGGCTATGTTGACTCTCAGTCGCCTCCAGAGCTCGCGACGCCCAGGTTGCCCTGGCCACGGGCTGGTGGTCTGTCTCGTGGGTCTTTTTCTTTCAGGGACCAAGGCTGAAAGCACAGCCCATCTGGACCGTGCCCTTCTTACAAAAGAGGGAAGACAGCGTGGCAAAACCATGTGGTGCTCTCAACCCTCCGTGGACCGTGTTCACAGTCAGCCATGACAGTGACAGTGGGCACGTAGAATGTGCTTGAGGACAGTGACGAGCAGGAACAGACTCGTCACCTCCCACCACTCGAGGAGTCAAGGGAGCAACTGGACAGGCGTCTGGGACTCAAGGTAGAGAGTGGGGGTTTCGGTGAAGGATGGTTTTCAAGTCACGAATCACTCAGTGAGTGAGTATCGACCCCTGGGACGCTGCAGTGTTTGGAGGTGATGGAAATGAGGAGGCACCTGCAAGAGACTTACAGGGAGTGGCCAGGGAGGTAAGCGAAGAACCCAGAAAGAACCCAGGTGCAGGGCCTCACACCTGTAATCCCAGCACTTTGGGAGGCTGAGACAGGAGGATAGCTTGAGCCCAGGAGTTTGAGACCAAGGGATTTTGGCTTTAGGCTTGTTTTTTTCTGAGTCAGCGGGTCTCACTCTGTCACCCAGGCTGGCGTGCAGTGGCACACTCATGGCTACCACTGCCTAAACCTGGTGGGCTCGGGCAATTCTTCCGCCTCAGCCTCAGGCATGTGCCACCACGCCCAGCTAATTTTTTGGTTTCTTTTAGAGACGAGGTCTTGCCAAGTTGCCCAGGCTGGTCTGAAACCCCGGGGCTCAGGAAATCCTCTTGCCTCGCCTCCCAAAATGCTGGGATTACAGGTGTGAGACACTGCGCCCAGTGGCTTTTTTTTTGGGGGGGGGTCATTGTTTTAGTCTGTTTTACTGAGAAAAATAACAGCCTATTTATAAACATCCAAGAATTCTGTAAAGATTTTTAAGTACTATCAAACTTAGTGAGGAAGCTTAGGCGAGCCTGGAAAAGCAAGCTCTAGGCATTGCTCGGGACACCTGTCACTAAGTGGACTCAGATGAGGACCTAATGTCTCCCGCGCTTGTAGCTGCCTGCCCACCACTGGCTCATCATGGGTTAACAATTGCTTGGCTCTAATCCAGGCCTTGGCGACCTCAAGGCCAAGAGGCTCCGCCTTAGGTAACTCTTCCATCCTGGTTTTTGGATGGGGGAATGATAGGATGGGACATCCATCACCTTGACCATCATGATGACTCAGCCTACTTGGCCGACAAAACTACCATCGCCTTCCTTCTTCCGGGAGGGTCTCACTGGCATCCAGTACATCATAGCTGGCATCCAGTAGGTACTCAGGACAGCTTCACAGGGGTTGTCAAGCCACACAGAAGGTATTGCAAGGAAACAATCCATTTGAGTCATTCTTTGGAACTTTGAACAGTATTGATGTGTTAGATCATCTATCACCCAATTCCTTAAACCTGTGGGGGTCTTTTTGAGTTAGAGTTTCACTCTGTTGCCCAGGCTGGAGTGCAGTGGCACAATCATGGCTACTGCAGCCTCAACCTGTCAACCTGCTGGGCTCAGGTGATCCTTCCGCCTCAGACTTCCAAGTAGCTGGAGCCACTGGCGTACGCCATCATGCCTGGCTAATTTTTAAATTTATTGTAGAGACTAGGTCTCACCAAGTTGCCCAGGCTTCGAAGCCCTGGGCTCAGGCAACCCTCTTGCCTCTGCCTCTCAAAGTGCCAGGATTAGGCATGAGCCACCATGCCCAGTTAGGATTACCTTAACCCACATCAGGGCTGCCCAAAACTTCTGTGATAATGAGAATGTTCTAGATCTGCATTGTTCTGCATGATAGATACTGCCACAAGTGGCCACTGAGCACTTGCAAGAGTGGCTAATGCAACTGAGGAACTGAATTTTTTATTTTATTTAATGTAATAGAACGTAAATAGCCCCATGCCGCTAGTGGTCACCACACAGAAAAGCACAACACGATCATGTGTTATAACCCTTTTGACATGGCAATTTTCAGGAAACTTTCAGGAAGCTCTGGAAATTGGCTGTGTACTTTTTAAATTACAGGAAGGTTCATTAATGTATACAGTATTTTACCACCTTTGTAGACCAGAAAGTATATAAAATAAACTTGTGCGTGTGTGTAAATACACACATCGGATGTCATAATGACACATCACAACTGTAATAGCTGCCTCTGGGAAAAGATGGGAGCTGGGATAAGGATTGAGAGAATGTTCTCTATGAATCTGTTTGACCATTCTTCTTTTTTTTTTTGAGTTGGAGTTTCACTCTGTCACCCAGACTGGAGTCCAGTGGCCGTACCCGGCCACCGCAGCCTCGACCTGCTGGGCTCCAGCGATCCTTCCACCTCAGCCTTCCAAGTAGCTGGAACTACAGACGTGTGCTACCCCGCCCAGCTGATTTTTTTTATTTATTGTAGAGACAAGGTCTTGCCAACTTGCCCGGGTGGGTCTTGAACCCGCGGGCTCAGGCAATCCACTAGCCTCGGCCTCTCAAAGTGCTGGGATTACAGGTTGAGCCACCGAGCCTGGCCTGTTTGACCATTCTTAATGTTGAATCACGTGGATGTCTGAATAAATACAATTTTAAAATACAGTCGGCTTTCCATATCTGTGGAATCAGCCAAACTCGGGCCAAAAATACTCAATAAAAAATTATGTCAGGACCGGGCTTGGTGACAGCCTGTAATCACACTATTTTGGGAGGCCAAGGCAAGTGAATTGCCTGAGCTCACAGGTTCGAGACCAGCCTGGGCAACTTTGAAAGACCTCATCTCTACAATAAATACAAAATTAGCTGGGCATGGTAGCGCGCACATGTAGTTCCAGCGACTTGGAAGGTGGAGGCGGAAGGATCGCCAGAGTCTAGCAGGTCGACGCTGGGGTGACCGTGAGTATGCCACAGTGCTCCAGCATGGGCGAGAGTGAAACTCCAACTAAAAAAAAGTGTCAGGTCAAGTGCGGTGGCTTAAACCGGTAATCTCGGCACTTTGGGAGTCTGAGATGAGGGGATTGCCTGAGCCCACGGGTTCAAAAGCAGCCTGGGCAATTTGGCAAGACCTCCTCTCTACAATAAATCAAAAATTTAGCCAGGGGTGCACCTGTAATTCCAGCTACTTGGAGGGCTGAGGTAGAAGGATCGCCTGAACTTAGCAGGTCGCCGCTGGAATGGCCATGAGCTTGCCACTGCCTTCCAGCCTGGGCGACAGAGTGAGACTCCAACTCAAAAACAAAAAAAAAATTGTGTCTGTATCAAACATGTACAGACTTTTTTCCTTGTCATAATTCCCTAACAATACATATAACAATACATACATAGCATTTAGATTGGGTTAGGTATTGTAAGTAATGTAGAAATGATTTAAAGCAAGTAATATAGAGATGATTTAAAGCAATATACCATTTTACATAGGAGACTTCAGTGTCCTTGGATTTTGTTATCTGAGGGGAATTCCAGAACCAATTCCCCACAGATACCAAAGGACCCCTACATTTTTTAAACTGTTGATGAATGCTAACTTCCACGCTTTGCCCTAAGTTTCTTTCCTACATGGTTCAAATCAATGACTGACAGTTGAACTCAATATTCTCTTCTGGGTATGGCTCTAAGGTGGTCTGTAAGTAAGGCTTAAAAACAAATCTCATTAAAAAAAAAAAAAATTAGCCTAAGCGACAATGCCTCGGCTGCCAGAAAACCCCAACGTTCTACTCCCCCCCACCCCCAGCCATCTGATATCCACCCCTCAGCCGCCCCAAGCAGTCTGAGCCAGATCCAGCTGTCTGACCACTGAATATTAATTTGCCTACTTTATAATAACATAAACATTTCATCTCGACTGTCCTTACATTAGTTCTCTTGGGCTCTTCTGCTTAGCAGAAGGCCTTGTGAGTTCAAGTCTTGCCTCTGTCCCTCAGCAACTGAGTGGCCTCAGATACATTACACTACTGTATCTCAGTTTCCTCATCTGGAAAAGTGTGAGTAAAATACTGTAAATCGTGGGCTCTTTTTGAGGATTGTGTTAATACATGTAAAACAGTACCTGGCATAAAAAGCTCAAATTATTCTGTTGATAGCTATTATAATATAAACAGGTATATTTTTAACCCCAAAGGTGTTTATTTTAACCCCTTAGAAACACACAATTCTGTCTTTTTCTGTGCAAATTAAAAATGTAGTGCTTTTATTTTCAATAGGCCTTGAATTTGGGGAGGGAACTATACCCTCTCAAGATGCCAAATTACATTGCTGTAGCTTCTCATGAAAAAGAAAAGAAAATTGGAATTCCTACAGGATTTTTAAATTTATTTTTATTTTTTTGAGTTGGAGTCTCACTCTGTCTCCCAGACTGGAGTGCAGTGGCATGCTCCCAGCCACCGCAACCTCGACCTGCTGAGCTCCGGTAATCCTTCTGCCTCAGCCTTCCAAGTAGCTGGAAATACAGGCACGTGCTACCACGCCCAGCTAATTTTTTTTTTTTTTATTTATTGTAGAGATGAGGTCTCACCAAGTTTCCTAGGTGGGTCTCGAATCCAAGGGCTCAGGCAGTTCACTCACCTCGGTCTCCCAAAGCACGGGATTACAGGCTGAGCCACCAAGCCTGGCCTCCTACAGGATTTGTATAGAGTTCAACTTGGGTCACAATGCAGGCTGGTCTTGGGGTGTCGGTTTTGGTGTTTCAATGTTTTGTATTTTTTCTCTAAATAAGCTCCATAGACATGTTTCAAAATGTTTAAGTAATCTAGTTTGGTCAAAATGAACGGATAATATATGACACCGAGAGATGTAACTTTTTGGATTTGTGTTTTATACGATATCCTAACAGTATATTAATAATAGTTCCCTTTATACTGAAAACTGATTATAAAATGAATAAGAATTATTATCGTTTGGTTTTGTAAAACCAAAAATAAACTTTACAAGCTAATCAGCACACTGAATGAATAACAAATTCTGTTTAAAAAAAAAAATAGGCATAATTTTTAGGGCAAAATGTACCAGATGATATAGTTCAGTTCTTAGCACTTGAGGTAAAAAAGAATTTAAGTTCAACAAAGATTGATTGATCAGGGGAAAACAACCCAAACTAATAAGCAAGTTGCTCTTATTTACATATAACATTTATTAAGGGAAAAAGCAGCCTGAGGGACCAGGCCCATCTTAACCTGCCAGCAAAACCAGACATAGGAAATACAATGTCATAGAAATAAAATTCTCTTCTTCCGTAAAATGAAGTCTAGGGGTGCAAGTAAACTTAAATGCAAATACGAAGACCGTCAGACCAATCTTCTACATAAACACCTTCCAAAGTTCCATTTCAGAGACGAGTATGAGGGATTTAGGGGAGACAATCTTTGAATCAACACTTTACCATCAATTCCTTGCCTCACTGACTTCTGACAGTTTGGCAAATTGGAGGTCATCACGTTTAAAAGAAATGCTGCCAGCACTACAAATGCAATCTAGGAAGATAATATAAATTCCAAATGCCTGTGCAGTTTTCTGTAGTTTCCAGAATTCTTCCTCAAAAAGTTATCGGATTTAAAAACCTAAGTCATTCTTTCAATGGTGTAATTTTAGCAAAAAGCATTATCTAAATTATGAGATAATTAAGGTAACACTAAAAGTCATATACCAAAAACTTGAGTCCTATGATATTTTGTTATCTTGGGTGATTCCCTAATTTTAAAATTCAAATTTGATTCCCTGATTTTAAAATTCAAATTTGATTCTTAAAAGAGAAAAAAAGAAAATGATGCATTTCCTGATTCAACAGAAATACTCAAATTCTAGATATGCTGCAATCTTTTATGTCAAACTTTATGTTAACAAACTTTAAAATATCAGTGCAGAACAGAACTAGAAAGACAGCAACATAAGCCTTCAAATATTATTAAAGAATGGTATGGATGCAACCAAATCAGATTAGAAAACTCAAATATCAGAAATTGACCTTTGTAGGGAAACCTAAAAAAATTTTCCAGCCGGGCTCGGTGGCTAAGCCTGTAATCCCGCGCCTTTGGGAGGCTGAGGTGAGTGGATTGCCTGAGGCCGCGGGTTCGAGACCCGCCTGGGCAGCGAGACCTCATCTCTACAATAAATCAAAAAAATCAGCTGGGCATGGTAGCGCGTGCCTGTAATTCCGGCTACTCGGAAGGCTGAGGCGGAAGGATCGCCGGAGCCCAGCAGGTCGAGGCTGCGGTGGCCAGGAGCGGCCACTGCACTCCAGTCTGGACGACAGAGTGAGACTGCAACTCAAAAAAAAAAAAAAAATTTTCCATGTGGAATAACTTGTGCACATCAATTTCAAGGGTCTTTTTAAAAAGTGAATTAAGGTCAGGCGCGGTGCCTCAAGCCTGTAATCCCAGCACTGTGGGAGGCCTAGGTGAAAGGATTAAGCCCACGGGTTCAAGACCAGCCTGGGCAACATGGTGAGACCTTGTCTCTATAATAAATCAGAAAATTAGCCAGGTGTGGCAGCACATGACAATAGTTCCAGATACTTGGAAGGCTGAGATGGAAGGGTCGCCTGAACCCAGGAGGTCAACATTGAGGTGGATGTGAGCATGTCACTGCACTCCAACCTGGGATATGGAGTGAGACTCCAACTCAAAAAAAAAAAGGTGAGCTAAAAAAGGTGAGCTAATTATTCTTGTCTAGTTATGTGAGATTTTTCGGTATAATTTTACTAGGAGAAAACAATATTTGGTACTTTTCCACATGGCAACAACATGAACTAACAAATGGCAGGTAGGACAAGGGAGGGAGGAGGAAGATAGAAAATACAGAGTGAATCATAACGGGTAAAAAACAACGTTTTTTTTGTTTTAAGTAGGAGTAAGGAATTTGAAAATGTAGTAACAGAATCAAATTATAGATACATAAAACAATTTTCTAACTTAAAAAATAAAAATGGAATGTTATTTTACTTGAAATGCACAGCATGCAAAATGTTCTGTAGTGGTAAAAAAAGGTGCACCAACGTAAATTCTCAAAATTTTCCAATAAATGACATTTCTAGATCAAAAATGACCATTACAAACCCTTTAATCACAGATTTATTTTTTGTTTTCAGCATGACACTTTGCTCTAATCCATAAGCTTCCGTTTCATAAGTTTTAAGAGACTGACCCCACACAGGGTGACACTGAACCTGCACTCACCCAGCAGAGACTTTGGCACCACTCACACAGGTGATGCCCGAAAGTCTTAAAATGCAGATGAGTTGCTGTGACGGAAACAGTTGTAGTTTTTCACTCAATTTTCAACTACTGATTTTCGCCTTGATCTGACTTAGGATTGTTAGAAAGCTTTTTACTTACACAATATGTTATGCTAAATGCCCATTTGTAACTGCAAGAAACTCACAGACACACTACAGACTATATTATACAGAATTGTGACCACAAGTTTCAGTGTAAGAGATTCACTTTCTCTCAAAGCAAGAAATATACCAGATTTACATAAGTAGTGCCTCCTTTTAAATAAATTAAAATAAAATGCTGTAAAATTATAAATATTTCTAGTCCATTTTACAGAATGTTAAAATGCTTATAAATGTATTATCACCCAGTAAATAAACAGTATGGCATTGAAACTAGTTTAAAAAAAAAAGTATCACACTGACCCATGGAAAACTCTAGTATTATATCTCCTAACATTAGAAACATTAAACCAAAGGAAAAAAAAGGAGAAAAAAGAAATTTTAGAAAATGGTGACTACTATGACCTAAAAAAGTGTACTGAAATGTCTTGATTCAATTTAGGAACTAAGTATTTCTGGAATGAACGTTTGTGGATAACTACACTAGGAGAGTGCTCCCCTTAGCACACAGGTCAGAATCAAAAGGTATACAGAATTTCCACATTCTATAAGGAAAGACAGACCCTGAAATGGAGTGACTGCTTAAAAACCACGTACCAAGATTTAACCAGAATATTCAAGATTGGCAGATTTTGATGGAGTGAAGTCTTCAGTGGCAACAAAATTAAAAATCATAATCTTATGAATGCCACTTGTTTTTACCAATGTGAAGCAGGGAAACATGATTGCAAGGTACAATACATACTGACAGGCTGAAAATGAGAAATCACGAACAATTTAGATCACCAGACTGTTCCCCATGGAAGCATAAAAACGTGATTTTCAGATGGATCCAACTTGTAATGTGTCTCTTAGACGTAAGAAGCATTCTGAGTTGTTGACCTGCTGAACTGCTCTTTAAGTAAAGTATTTCCTCCATCTTAAAAAAAATAGCTTCTGAATGGCACGGATTCCTTCATTGAGGGAGAGGAGGACACAGGCTTTGCAGAGTGGCTCAGTGAACTTGTTTCTGAGGTCCCACCACAGCAATTCATTCCATCAAACTTACAGTATCTCCAAATCTACATGGCGAACTTCAGGATTGCGTTTCTGGAAAGAAAAACCATCACCACATTATTTATAGCAAAATAAAATCTTCTGTCTCTTTTTATCCCTTTTGATCAGTAGAGCCACTGAAAACATTTGGTAAACTAGTTCACTACAGCCTATTAGCAAGAGAAATGCTTGCCTAAGGAAAAAAAAAAGGTCAACAGGTAAAGAGGCCCACTGTAGACTACTGTAGCAAGTAGTCTCGTGTCCCTAAGCGTGTTCATGTGTTCCTTAAAACAAAAATGCACCAAGTGTCTGGCACATGCCAAGCACTGCAAAGCACTGGAGATATGCTTTTTTTTTTTTTTGGTGGTGGTGAAAAGAAAATCACTCCCAATAATGATAATCTGTTTTTTTTGTTTTTTGGGTTTTTTTGTGAGTTGGAGTCTCACTCTGTTGCCCAGACTGGAGTGAAGTGGCCGCTCCCGGCCACTGCAGCCTCGACCTACTGGGCTCCGGAGATCCTTCCTCCTCAGCCTTCTGAGTAGTCGGAATTACAGGTGCGCGCTACCACGCCCGGCTAATTTTTGATTTATGTAGAGATGAGGTCTCGCCAAGTTGCCCAGGCGGGTCTCGAACCCACGAGCTTGGGCAATCCACTCACCTCAGCCTCCCAAAGGCGCGGGATTACAGGCTGAGCCACCGAGTCCGGCTAATAATGATAATCTGAAAGAGTAAACTGGTACCCATTTGTTCTATATACTTAGCAACAATCCATGTAGTCTCAGGTCAGGCACTGTGCTAGAGAGCAGAGCTGGGGTTGCTTAAAAAGACTCCGACCCAGAGGGACTCAGTTTTTATCAAAGATAAGGACAGCAATAACCATCTACAAGTGAAAAGTACAAGAGCTAACAGTAAGAACAGTTAGCATTCATGGAGTTCTAACTAATGTGTCAAGTACTGAACTAGGGGCTTAACGTACAGGTATGCGAGTATGTATTTGAAAATTCTCATAATAGGCCAGACTCAGTGGGCTCAGCCTGTAATCTCAGTACTTTGGGAGGCTGAGGTAAGTGGATTGCTTAAGCCCGCAGGTTCAAGACCAGCCTGAGCAACTTGACAAGACCACATCTCTACAATAAATAAAAGCATTAGCTGGGCATGGTAGTGTGTGCCTGTAGTTCCGGCTACTTGGAAGGCTGAGGCGGAAGGATTGCTGGAGCCTGGGCAAGAGTGAGACTCCAACTCAAAAAAATTAAATAAATAAAATAAAATCCTCATGATAACCTAATTAGTATATCCAATTTACATATGGGAAAATTGAAGTATGGAAAGATTGACTAGCCTGTCTAAAGTCACTGACAGATTGCAGGCCTGACTCCAGATTCCAGGCCCCTAACAAACATTTAACACTGGGAAAAAACATGGGAGAGCCAGAAAGACCTCATGGGTGACATATCTAAGCTAGGATGGAGTATGATGAGTCTTCCAGATAGATAATGAAGAGTGTCTAGACAGAAGAAACAGCATGCGTGAGGGCAGAGTCTGGAGCGTGTGCACTGGCACTATGGCAGTGAGCAGACGTTGGGACAAGGGCAGGGTTAGAAATGAAGCCGGAAAGACAGGCAGAAACCAGGCTGCCAGCTTAAAGGACTTCAATTCAAGACAACAAACACTGTCTGGGCTTACATATCTGTTCTTTGCCAGGCACCGAAGTCTCCGACAATGAGAGGGAAGCAAACATATCTGCCTCCCGTGTACTCATGGCTGGTGGCAGGGTGACTCAGTCACGCGGGGCCATCGCAGCTCTCTGTTCTAGAGGTCCTGGGTGCTCGCTCTTATGAGTACCCAAAATAAAGACACTGCAGTCAGCTGGAGGGGAATTAAAAGGTAATATAATAAAAGGTAATATAATATTGGGAGAATAGAAGACAGAAAGGTGTGTATCAAAAAACTAACTCTACACTTAACAAAGAGGAAATAAATAATGTGGAATCAAGGGGAAGAGTGTAAGACTTCAATGTTGAAATACGATGTAAATATGAGATATTAAAAATGGTTCTGAGAAGTAACCTTAAGCAATGAGGAGGGTGAGGCAGGTGATACTGATTTCTATTATCTTTTCAGTTGTTTGATTGCATAAACTTTGTGTATTATTTGAAAAAAAATGAAAAAATAAATCAACAAGGGAGAAATGCTCCTGTGAGTGACTCTGGCAGCCAGGCAGGGCTAATCATTCTGCTGAAAAGGTAACATCCCAGGACCAGGCACTGCTGGTACCACAGCTCTGCTCCAGCCAGTGTCTGTCTGGGTACACAGAACTTTTCTTGGGGCCAGTGCTGCCCAAATGTGCAGAGGGTGCTCTCCTCTTGGACACTGATGTAACAATGGCCAGGACCCCAGCCACGGAGGGCACACTTTTGTTCTCAACTTTTTCTTTATTTGAAACGATTCTCTGACTCTAGAACTCCCTAAAATCAGTGTGGAATAAAAAAAAAAAATTCTCCAGACAGAAGTGAAACCATTTTATTTTCCTACTCCAGTCAATCCTTATCTATCCTGATGTGACTTGAAAAATCCAGCCGTTCATGAAAAGTTTCACATTTTTCTATCTAAAGAGCTATATATATACATATATATAGATATAGATATATACATACATATATATATATATATTATATATATATATATATATAAAACTATGTAGCACATGTGACTAATACAAACCTTATCTCAAAAAAGTGAATTTATTTGCTTTCTTAAAACAATTTTTCAGCTGGGCTCGGTGGCTCAGCCTGTAATCCCGCGCCTTTGGGAGGCTGAGGTGAGTGGATTACCTGAGCCCGTGGGTTCGAGACCCACCTGGGCAACTTGGCGAGACCTCATCTCTACAATAAATCAAAAATTAGCCGGGCATGGTAGTGCGTGCCTGTAGTTCCAGCTACTTGGAAGGCTGAGGCAAAAGGATCGCCGGAGCCCAGCAGATCGAGGCTGCGGTGGCCGGGAGCGGCCACTGCACTCCAGTCTGGGTGACAGAGTGAGACTCCAACTCAAAAAAAAAAACAAGTTTTCAGAGAAAACTGAACAAATTTGTAAAACATATGTACATAATACACAGAAGACACACATATATATTTGCTGAATGAATAAATAAATGAATAAATAGGATGAATGTCCTTAAAAGTCAATGTTTACTGTCTGAAAAAATACCATGTGCAAAGTAGAAACTATGTGCTAAACAAAACCAAAAGTCAATAACTGATGTCCAACTTATAATCTTCATTCATGTATTCAACACATACTTTAAAATCTACTATTTCCCATGAACTGCTCAATGCCAGTTAGACTGCTTACATACCACAGACAGATTTTATTCCAGCACTCATACGGAGAGAAAAACCAAATGATGTAATTGACTTTGCAAGGGAGCACGGCTACACGGAAATGCAACTACACAGAAGCTGCGCCTGTGCTAACAGTTTCTCAGTGAATTAATTCCACTAAAAGTATTTCATTCCAAACATAAAAAAACATGGAGGGACAGGAGGAGGGCTTATTCACATTGTGAAATATAGAGATAGGACAAAAAAATTAACAGCTCAAAGAACTTAAAAATAACAAGATTTATTTTATAATTTTGGAATTCCCATTTTATAGTATCAAAATTTATGAATTAATCTTTACTATTTTTGACAACTGAAGCTCTGCATCTGGAACTATGTAAGCTCTAAATTTTAAGCCAAAAATATCACCTTTTCTTTATTTTTGAGATGGAGTCTCACTCTGTCACCCAGGCTGGAGAGCCATGGCATGCTCATGGCCACCCCAGCATCTACCTGCTGGGCACCAGTGATCCTTCCACCTCAGCCTTCCAAGTAGCCAGAACTGCAGGTGCGCTATCACACCCAGCTAATTTTTTGATTTTATTGTAGAGATGAGGCTGGCCTTGAACCTGCAGGCTCAGGCAATCCACTCACCTCGGCCTCTCAGAGTGCTGGGATTATAAGCTTGAACCACTGCAACTGGCCAATATCACCTTTTCTAATACTCAGTGGCATTACTCAGCAGAGATGGCTAGGCTCTACTTGGTACAGAATTACACTAAGGAATATGACCTTCTACCAAAGCAATTCATTAATAATTAAAATTTAAGCTTGGAAGGCAACCATGAGATAGTAAAACTGAGGGAATATGCCAGTGTACAAAGTTGTCACTTTCCAAAGAAAATCAGCTTACTTTCATGACGAAGAAATATAAATTACTCATGCTTTCCCTGCTGGCTTAGCACCTCAGCTGTGATGAATTCTCTTTTGACTTGGATTAATCATGGTCTATTACCTAAGCCTGAATTGTGGATTACATTTAGCTTCACAGTAGCTGCTCTACCTCTTGGAGGCTAGAGACAAAAGGTCAGTCACTAAGGCAGTAAACCATGGAGCCCAATCCAATCTCTGGACATCAAGTCTCAGATGAGCCTCCCTGGCTGGCAACACTCAGTGCTACTGCCACACTTCACTTCCAGGAAAGTAACACCGTCCACTGCTCTGCAGGGAGAAGAAAACTGAAGCTCCACGTCTGGAAATTTCCTCAACTCTGCCCTAGGTACTTCTCCCCTTGTCTGATTTTAAGCTGTATCCTCTCCCTGTAATAAACCATACTATGAGCATAGCATCATTCAGTGAGTCTTCAGAGTCCTAGTGAACTATCAAATTGGAGGGCAGCCTTGGGAACCCTCTGAATGCACAATTGGTATTAGAAGCAAGGGCAGTCTTGCAGACTGTGCCTACTAACTTTACAAATAGCATGTGATATGCTCATTGCTATGGTTCCAGATTCCACACTGCAAGGAAGCTTCAAAAGGCTTCCAGCTGTCAGGTTATGGCATAGCACAGCAAAGGAGACCATCATAGTTATCTTGAAAGGCTGTAAGAATATTCCACCCTTTTCTTTGTTTTCTTCTACCAAAATCAAATCACTACAGATTAAATGCAGAAGCAGATATGGGATTCTAGCTGCCTTTTATTAGCTAGACTTAAGAGACTTCGGCAAAAATGTGAAACAATACCACTCCTCTTACTACATTTTTCATTTTTAAAAATATGATTATTTTCATAAAAATTAATTTATATTAATATAGTCTTATGAGCAGAATATCTGAGAAATGCTCATCTAGAAACTTTAAAAATTATGTCAGATAAAGCTCATGAGCTATTACTGTAAACATTAGCAAAATATTATTTAAAATATTTCTATTAATCTAATCAGAAATCTGAATTTTCAAAGAAAAATTTGTAAAGGGGAGACAAAAATGTTTTCCTTCAATTTTTTTTTTTTTTTAGTTAGAGTCTCATTCTGTCACCCAGAATGGAGGGCAGTGGCATGCTCAAAACCACCGCAGCCTTGACCTGCACCTCAGCCTTCCAAATAGCTGGAACTACAGGCATGCACCATCACGCTCGGCTAATTTTTCTTGATTTATTATAGAGACGAGGTCTCACCAAGTTGCCCAGGCTGGTCTCAAACCAGTGGCCTCAGGCAATCCTCTCACCTTGGTCTCCCAAAGTGCCAGAATTATAGGCATGAGCCACCGCGCCTGGTCTCCTTCAATTTTTACAAAATGAAAGAATGGTCAACATCAACTGAAGAAAGTGCAATGCCCTCAACAAACTACATATGTTAAACATCAATTTACAAGTTTTTACTCATTACAAACAGAACTCAAACGCCAGTAAGTGGCAACTGGAGAACACTGAAGCTTTTTTTTTTTTTTTGAGTTGAAGTCTCACTCTGTCACCCAGACTGGAGTGCAGTGGCACACTCATGGCTACCCCAGCGTCAACCTGCTGGGCTCCGGAGATCCTTCTGCCTCGGTTCCCAAGTCTGGAACTACAGGAGCGTGACACCACGCCTGGCTAATTTTTTCTATCTGTTGTAGAGATGGGGTCTCGCCAAGTTGCTGAGGCTGGTCTCAAACTCGCAGGCTCAAACAATCTACTCGTCTTGGCCTCCCAAAGTGCTGGGATTAAAGGCTGAGCCCACTGAAGCATTTTTAAAAGTAGTCTGATCACATAAAATTTCAGCAACATAACCAATAAGTTACCACAATCTCCGATTGAATAGAAACATACAAAAACACAAGATAATGTCAAGTGAACTAAAAGCAAGATATACATTGAGTTTTTCTAACTTTTGACCAGAGTCTAATGTTTCTCTTTTATCTTTCTATAGGAGCTTTCAAGATGCTTCTTTTATTTTTTTTTTTTGAGTTGGAGTCTCACTCTGTCGCCTAGACTGGAGTGCAGTGGCCGCTTCTGGCCACCGCAACCTCAACCTGCTGGGCTCCGGCGATCCTTCCGCCTCAGCCTTCCAAGTAGCTGGAATTACAGGCATGCACTACCACGCCCGGCTGATTTTTTGATTTATTGTAGAGATGAGGTCTCGCTGCCCAGGCGAGTCTCGAACCCGCGGGCTCAGGTAATCCACTCACCTCAGCCTCCCAAAGGTGCGGGATTACAGGCTGAGCCACCGAGCCCGGCTAAATAATAAATTTTTAATATATAGAGACAGGGTCTCACTCCGTTGCCCAGGCCGGTCCCAAATTTCTGGTTTCAAGCGATCTTCCTGCCTTGGCCTCCCTAAGTGTTGGGATTACAGGCATGAGCCACCATGCCCGGCTCAAGATGCTTCTTATTTAAAAACAACAAACAAACAACTTTTGACTATTTTAGAATCTTAGCAGGCAGTACACAAAATAGAGGTTGAAAGTAAAGAATTTGGAATTGAACAACATGGGTTCAAATCTCAATTTCCCTATTTGGGTAGGTAAATTATCCAATTTCTCTAACCCAATCATTTTCTTATAAACACCTACACAATTACGGGGTTACTGAGTGGGTAAGAGTATGCATGTGAGGCACTTAGTGTCTGATGTAGAGTAAATGCTCAAAAAAATAGCTGCCATCATCACGGTCTTATTTTTCTGAACACATCTCACTTTCAGTTCCTTCTCAAGTCTGTCTACTTCCGCTCCTAATGTGTCAATAATGTTTTCTCCGTGTTTAAGCATGAAGGTCTCAAGTTCTTCAGGGGTTTTTACTTCTTGAATTTCCTATAAAGAAAATGAAAGTAGAAAGTAAATTTGTAAAAAAATCACAGTGGTACCCTGATGAGGATTTCTTTAAAAAATATTATAACACCAATAAGTTAAATAAAACATTTCTAAAACTTTAAGCCAATGGCAATGGATTACCTACTTCCAAAATAATTCAGATCAAGACCACCGAGTACAATGCTACCCAGGGGTAGCACTACAGAATTCCTGGGAAAGAGTGGACTACTCGACAAATAGTGCAGGGCAATTATTTTCCTGCCAAGAGGAAATATTGCATCCCTGCCTCAGACCATTAAACAAAAAATTCTAAATGGATTAAAGACATGAGGGTAAAACACAGATCATAAAACTTTTAGAAGGAAAAAAAAAATCTCCATAATGGTATATGGAAGGGTTTTTCATGCAAGAGAATACAAAGCATGGAAGAAAAGAAAATGCAACATTATAATTAAAAACCATATTAGATCTTCTGTATAACAACAAAGTGAAAGGGTAGAAGATACTTGCATATATACTACTAAGAATTAGTATCTAGCATATTAAAAATAAAACACAAATCTGTCAGAATAATACAAATTCATTCAAAACATATGAAAAAGCCAGGAACAATGCAGAGGAAACCCCAATGGTCAATGAACTTCAATGTTTGTAAACCTCCCTATTCCAAGAAATAACATTAAAACATATTATTTCTCACCTATCACAGTGGCAAAAATCTGAAAGCTCTTACCAATACACTCTAGTTAGAATGTGAAGTAATAGAAACTTTGATACACAATGGTGGAAGTTAAATCGATACACTTTGGAGAACAATCTGGCAATATCTAGGCAAGTTGAAGATTACATTCAACAGCTCACCTATTTTAAATGTGACTATCTATATACTACCTTAAAGAAACTTTCACATACATGAACAAGGAAGCATGTATAAGAATGCCATTATGGCACTCTTAACAGCTTACCACTGGAAATGATATACATGTCCATCAATTGGTGACAAGATAAATTACAGCATATTAATAAAATGGAATGTAATATAACAATGAAAGTTAATGACTAGAAATATATAAATTAACATGGAAGTATCTCAAACACATGCTGCTAAGCAAACTGTAGAGACAAGGATACAGCAGGATGGCATTTATGCCAGTTTTTAAACATCAAAATGTTATACATTATGCTAAAAGCTGCTGAGAAGTATAAAAATCTGAATGGAAATAACAGGTACCAGATTCAGCATAATGTTTAATTCTAGGGATGGAAGTAGAAAAAGAATGGGATCTAGAAGATAAATGGGGGCTTGAGCAGTTTTTGTAATGATTTCTTTTTTTAAGACCTTAAGTAAACACAGTATAGCAAAATGTTAAGATTTGACAGAGGTAAGCGGTAACCTCTGTGCTGTTCCTTATATTCTGCAAATTCTCTTCTAAACTCTTCTTAAAAAAAAAAGAAAATTATGGATTCTGGACTCATATCTGACCCCAGATAGATGGCTCTGCGACTCCAAGCAAGTCACTTAATCCATGTCTCAATCTGCCTGTATGCTAAAATGGAAGTGTGATTTTGTTACCTCACCAGTATGCTGGGAGTAAACTAGGTAAGACAGCAAAAATGCCTAGCTCATAACTGACACTTAATAAGTTTGTTCTTTTGCTGTCCCCTCTGAACCACTCTATAGTCACTGTCAAATTTTGAAACCTAAGTAGTTGAGAGCTGAAGTGACTTTAAGACCTGTAAAAAATATATTATTTTGTTTACTTTAAAAGTAATTTTTCTAGCCCTCAGCTATATAAGAAAATGACAAATACACAAACTTACTTGTAGCATTTGGTCAAAATCTTGTTTTTCCAAATATGATCTTGTAACAACTCGTCCATCGAAATCAACTTCTGCCTTAAATCTTACTTTACCCAATCCCAGATCTGTGGCTTTAACATCATGAATTGCCCTGCAACCATCAACAACGCATACAAATTTATATACACAAACATATACACATACATGTATACACTTTCATGGTGTAAAGCCTAGAATTCTTATTTTTTCCCACCAGTGATGACTGTGGACTAAGAGCTTCAAGTGTTCAGGTCATCTCCCAAGGCTCACTGTCCATTTAGCTTTTCTGCATAATGGCACACAAAGGCACAAACTTAATAAATATTATTTTACGGTAATTGGTATACATCTGAACTATAAAGCTTGTGTATTAAAAATTCAGGTCGGATCATCGCAGGATGCAGGGTTGGTTCAACATTCGCAAGACCATAAATGTCATTAAATACATCAACAGATGTAAAAGCAAGAACCACATGATTATCTCAATAGATGCAGAAAAAGCTTTTGATAAAATCCAGCATCACTTCTTGATAAAAATCCTCAAACACCTAGGTATAGAAAGAACATACCTCAAAACAATAAGTGCCATCTACGATAAACCCACATCTAACATATTGCTAAATGGTCAGAAGCTGGAAACATTTCCCCTGAAAACTGGAACAAGACAAGGCTGCCCACTCTCACCCCTCTTGTTCAATACTGTGTTCGAAGTCCTGCTCAGGCAATTAGACAAGAGAAGGAAATCAGGGGTATCCAAATAGGAAAAGAGGAAGTCAAGTTATCCCTCTTTGCTGATGATATGAACCTATACCTTGAAAATTCAAGAGAATCTGTCAAAAACCTGCTTGCACTGATAAAGGACTTTGGGAAGGTCTCAGGCTACAAAATAAATGTGCAAAAGACAGTTGCATTTTTATACACCAACAACAAGCAGGCAGAGAACCAAATAAAAAGCACAATCCCATTCACAATAGCCACCAAAAAAAATGAAATGCCTCGGCATCTTCCTAGCCTGAGAAGTGAAAGACCTAGGCTACCAACATAATTATTCTCAGACCTAGAAATGACAATACAGAAATTCATATGGAAACATAAACGACCACAAATAGCAAAAACAATCTTTAGCAAAAGAAACAAAGCGGGAGGTATCACATTTCCAGACTTCAAACTTTACTATAAGGCTACAGTAATCAAAACAGCCTGGTATTGGTACAAGAACAGGCATACAGACCAATGGAACAGGATAGAGATTCCGGAAATAAAGCCTCAATTCCTCAACCAACTCATCTTTGACAAAGCCTCCAACAACCACCGGGCAGAGGAGAACGTATTCAGTAAATGGTGCTGGGAAAACTGGCTGACCACATGCAGAAGATTGACACAGGACCCCTACCTATCACCATACACAAAAATTAACTCTAAATTGATCAAAGACTTGAATGTAAAACCTCAAACAAAAAGAATCTTAGAAAGCACAGGAGACACCCTTATGAAATTTGGAACTGGGAACCAATTCCTATTCAGAACCCTAAAGGCCAATACCTTAAGAAATAAAATAGACAAGTTGGACTTCATTAAATTAACGAGCTTCTGCAAAGCAAAAGAAACTATCAAGAGAGCAGGGAGACAGCCCACAGAATGGGAAAATTTGTCAACTGTTTATCCAACAAAGGCCTCACATCTAGGATCTACAAGGAACTCAAATGCGCTGAAAGGAAAAAAACAAGCAGCCCCTTTAAAAAGTGGGCAAAAGACATGACTAGACACTTCTCAAAAGAAGATATATGGGCAGCCAACAGACACATGAAAAAGTGCTTGGCCTTACTCATCATCAGAGAAATGCAAATCAAAACCACAATGAGATACCACCTAACCTCTGTAAGAATGGCCATCATTAATAAAACAAACAACAACAGATGCTGGTGAGAATGTGGAGAAAAAGGAACGCTTCTACACTGCTGGTGGGAATGCAGCTACCACAGCCTCTTTGGAAGACAGTGTGGAGATTTCTGAAAGAACTAGAGATTGACCTTCCATATGACCCAGCAATTCCCCTACTGGTAATATACTCGGAGGAACTCAAATTATTCTACAAAAAAAGATACCTGCACACATATGTTTGTTCCAGCTCTATTCACAATAGCAAAAACATGGAACCAACTGTGTTGCCCACCAAAGGTGGACTGGATAAAAAAAATGTGGTACATATACACAATGGAATATTATGCAGCCATAAAGAAGGACAAATACATGGACTTTGCAGCAACTTGGATGGATTTGGAGTCAATCATACTCAGTGATTTGTCACAGAAACAAAGAACTGAGTTTCATATGTTCTCACTCATAAGGTGACCTTGAACAATTATAATGCTATAAGAAAGTGATTGGCAGTAGTGGAAAACTGTCAGGGGAGGGGGATAGGACTGGCAGTTGAGGGAAACTGCTAGGGGAGGTAGGGGCATACCTCATCAACAAGGGTACCTGCATGATCAATGTTTATATACCTAACCCTGAATTGTATCCCACATCTTTATAACAAATAAATACATTAATAATAAATAAATAAAATAAATAAATAAATAAATAAAAATTCAGGTCGGGCTTGGTGGCTCAGCCTGTAATCCCAGCACTTTGGTAAGCCAAGGCAAGTGGATTGCCTGAACCTATGGGTTCAAGACCAGTCCAGGCAACTTGGCAAGACCTCGTCTCTACAATAAATCAAAAATTAGCTGGGAATAGTAACCTGTAATTACAGCTACTTGGATGGCTGAGGCAAAAGGATCGCCAGAGCCCAGCAGGTCGACACTGGGGTGGCCGAGTGTGCCACTGCACTCCAGCCTGGGCGACGGAGTGAGACTCCAACTCAAAAAAAAAAAATTCATTAATTCTGGCTGGGCACAGTGGCTTACACCTATAATCCCAGCACTTTGGGAGGCAGAGGCAAGAGGACTACCTGAACTCAGGGATTCAAGACCAGCCTGGGCAACATGGAGAGACCTCATCTCTATAATAAATTAAAAACCCTTAGCTGGGCGTGGTGGCACATGCTTGTGGTTCTAGCTACTTGGAAGGCAGAGGCAGAAGGATCACCTGAGTCCAGCAGGGAAGCTGTGGTGGCCGTGAGCATGCCACTGCACTTCAGCCTGGGTAATAGAGTGAGACTCTGACTCAAAAAAAAAAAAAATTTCATTAGTTCTGAATCACTTTTTCTAAAGTGCTGTCATATTATCTCCTAAGGCCTTCTTCCCATATATCCATGTAAACATTTCCTAAATGCCATATGTAAAAAGTTTTTTTTTAAAAAAATAGTGTTTTACAGTATACAAATCACTTTTATTTCACTAGTTTCTATTAAAGTCTTCATACAGTGCTGGGACGTTCTCTATCAGAAAGAGGTTAACACAACTACCACATGGGCCTGACACGGGAAATAATAAGCTAACTTATATGAAATGTTTCGTGCAGTACCAACCCAAGGCAGGCATTTAATGAGTGACATTCATAAAGCACACAGACTGGCATCTTTATTTTACAGTGACAATACAGTCTGAGATGTGCATATGGGACTTGCTCAAGGTAACTCAACCCCGCAGTCTTCTCATTTCCATGTTCTGCCTCCCCTTCAGGAAAGCAGGTGCTCGAGCACAACTAACTGCTTTTCTTTCTTTCTTTTTTTTTTTTTTTTTTTTTGAGTTGGAGTCTCACTCTGTCGCCCAGACTGGAGTGCAGTGGCCGCTCCTGGCCACCGCAGCCTTGAACTGCTGGGCTCGGGCGATCCTTCCGCCTCAGCCTTCCGAGTAGCCAGAATTACAGGCATGCACTACCACGCCCGGCTGATTTTTTGATTTATTGTAGAGGTGAGGTCTCGCTGCCCAGGTGGGTCTCGAACCCGCGGGCTCAGGCAATCCACTCACCTCAGCCACCCAAAGGCGCGGGATTACAGGCTGAGCCACCGAGTCCGGCTAACTAACTGCTTTCATCCCTCCGGTCCTCACCCTCAGGAATCAGTCTTCCCTAGAACACTGCTGAGAAATTCTTGCCTTTCAATGGTGATCACTATAACATCTTTTCTTTACAGGGCATATTAGAAATAAGAAAACAACCTTAATCCTGAGGACGTAGCGATCTCCTGGAAAGACAAGCCTAAGTGAGACTTCAAGTGCTCTTAAAATAGTTGGCTCTCAGCCAGGCTCGGTGGCTCAGCCTGCAATCCCATGTCTTTGGGAGGCTGAGGTGAGTGGATTGCCTGAGCCTGTGGGTTCGAGACCCGCCTGGGCAGCGAGACCTCATCTCTACAATAAATCAAAAATCAGCCGGGCGTGGTAGTGCATGCCTGTAGTTCCAGCTACTTGGAAGGCTGAGGTGGAAGGATCGCCGGAGCCCAGCAGGTTGAGGCTGTGGTGGCCGGGAGCGGCCACTGCACTCCAGTCTGGGCGACAGAGTGAGACTCCAACTCAAAAAAAAAAAAAAAAATAGTTGGCTCTCATTTCTGAGTAATTTTAACAAGTCACTAAACAGAGAATCTGAGACTCTTCATCCATATAAATAAAGAAGCTATGTTTATCAACTAGGATGAAATAAGAATTAATGATTTAATATTTATAAAGTTACATATGTGCAAGTTAAAATAAAACTTGTTCAGACTGGCAAGAGGAAATATATCTATTCATTTTTTTAAAAAGCATTATCTACTCCGTTCTCACACAGTATTGATACAGTTCATTATTTGGTTAATCCTAAAGTAGCAGCGAATAAACACGAGTATAGGCTCATGTGCTTTTTCATGTCCTTATACATAACAACTACAGGCAGGTAACTGCTTGGGACAGGCAGCTTCCGAAACAGTTCCCTGATTGTCCCTGACTGCTATATCCAAACCCTCAGTGATCCCCATTCCCTGAACATGGGCTAGACCTTGTGACTTGCTTCTAACAACCAGATAAGGCAAAGTGATGAGATGGCCTTTCCATGGTCAGGTGACTATTCTGCGACTTCTGTTTTCCTCACACTCACTCTCTAGCCCTGTCAGCTACATCCTTTGACTGAGTGGGCTGCCATGTAGCAAGGAGCTACATCCTCCAAATATTATGAGAGTAAGCTTAGAAGCAGCTCCTTCCCCCGGAAATGACTATGATACCAGCAAACACCTTGATTACAGCCTGTGAGAAATCCCAAAGCAGATAACTCAGATAAGCTGTTCCCAAATTCCTGGCTCACAGAAGCTGCAAGATGTTTCAATAAATGTTTAAACCACTAAGTGTTGGGCTAATTTGGCACACAGCAATAGGAAACTAATACACTATTTTAAAAGTTGTATGAACTTTCTGTATTACTAACATTGACTTTTTCCAATCATTTAATCCAGTTTTACACTCTTCCAGAAAATTTCAGTTTTGCCAGTCTTTCAGTTTATAGCTCTTTTTTAGATTTTACTTATTAAACAATCTATGCAAAGTTATAAACACATATGTACCAAAACAGAGCTCCAAAATATATGAAGCAAAAACTGACAGAAATGAAAGGAGAAATAGACAATTCAGCAATAATAACTGGAGATTTCAATATTCTACTTTCAAGAATGGATAGAATAACATGGCAAGAAGATCTTCAGGGAAACTGAAGTCCTGAACACCATAAAACTAAGCCTAACAAACATCTGTAGAACATGCCACATAACAAAAGCAGAATATATATTCTTCTCAAGTACACATGACATATTGTTCAAGACAGACCATATGGTAGGCTGTAAAACAAATCTCAGTAAAACTAAAAAGGACAGAAAAAATACAAAATGCAAAGGAAAATCTATAGCTATGATTGTCTATGTTTAAAAAAAAGGAAGTATATAAAATTAAAAACTTAACTTTAAGACACTGGAAAAAGAACTAAACCTAATGCAAGCAGAATAAAAAATAGTTAAGATTAAAACAGAAGTTAATGAAAAAGAAAATAGAAAAGCAACAGAGAAAGTCAATTAAACCAAAAACTGCTTCTAAAAAAAGATAAACAAAGTTGACAAACCTTTATATAAATTGATCACGAAAAGAGAAAGAAGTCTCAAATTACTATAATAAGAAATTCATGATGAGACATTACTATAACACTAAATAAATAAAAAGGATTACAAAGGAATATAATAAATAGTTATATACCAACAAATTAGATAATTCAGAATTTAAAAATTCCTAGAAAAATACACACTACTGAATGGATTCAAGAAATAGACAATCTGAACAGATTCATACAAGAGATGAAACTAATAATCAAAAAACTACCCACACAGAAAAGCCCTCACCCAGATGGCTTCACTCCTGAATTCTACCAAGAAGAAGAAATAAATATCAATTCCTCACAAACTCTTCCAAAAACCAGAAGAGGGAACGCTTCCCAACTCATTCTGTGAGTCCAGTGTTATCTTTTTTTTTTTTTTTTTTTTTGAGTTGGAGTCTCACTCTGTCGCCCAGACTGGAGTGCAGTGGCCGCTTCCGGCCACCGCAGCCTCGACCTGCTGGGCTCTGGCGATCCTTCCGCCTCAGCCTTCCAAGTAGCCGGAATTACAGGCATGCACTACCATGCCCGGCTGATTTTTTGATTTATTGTAGAGATGAGGTCTCGCTGCCCAGGCGGGTCTCGAACCCGCGGGCTCAGGCAATCCACTCACCTCAGCCTCCCAAAGGCGAGGGATTACAGGCCCAGTGTTATCTTGATACCAAAGTCAGACAAAGATATTCCAAGGAAAGGATATTAATATGGACTATCTCACATTAAGTTACTAAGTCTCATACTGGTGTGAAGACTACTCAGTTTCTAATCTTTTTGTAAGAGGCAATGCCCTGCTACGTTGTTCAGTTGGAGTGCAGTGGCTATTCACAGGCACGATCCTAGTGCCCCTATAGGCTCGACATCCTGGCCTCAAGTGATCGTCCCACCCCAAGCAGCTCAGACTACAGGCATGCATCACCGTGCTCGGCTCTCAGCTTTTAATCTTGATCCAATGAAGTAATTACTTTTCAAGGGCTCGGTGGCTCAGCCTGTAATCCCACGCCTTTGGGAGCCTGAGGTGAGTGGATTGCCTTAGCCCGCGGGTTCAAGACCCACCTGGGCAGCGAGACCTCATCTCTACAATAAATCAAAAAAATCAGCCGGGTGTGGTAGCGCATGCCTGTAATTCCGGCTACTTGGAAGGCTGAGGCGGAAGGACTGCCGGAGCCCAGCAGGCGAGGCTGCAGTGGCCGGAAGCGGCCACTGCACTCCAGTCTGGGCAACCGAGTGAGACTCCAACTCAAAAAAAAAAAAGATTAAACATATAGGGCAAAAGATATGAACAGACACTTCTCAAAAGAAGACATATGAGCAGCCAACAGATATAAGAAAAACTGCTTAGCCTCTCTAATCATCAAAGAAATACAAATTAAAACCACACTGAGATACCACCTAACTCCAGTCAGGATGGTCATCATTAATAACTCAAAACAATCCCCTCCTGGGAATATACCCGGAGGAACTCAAATCACTTTATGAAAAAGATATCTGCACACGTATGTTTACTGCAGCATTATTCATAATAGCAAAAACATGGAGCCAACAGTGCTGCCCATTGAAAGAAGTTTTTACAGTATAAAAAAATGTGCTACATTAGCTGGGCTCGGTGGCTCAGCCTGTAATCCCGCGCCTTTGGGAGGCTGAGGTGAGTGGATTGCCTGAGCCCTGCCTGGGCAGGCGAGACCTCATCTCTACAATAAATCAAAAAAATTAGCCGGGCGTGGTAGCGTGCGCCTGTAGTTCCAGCTATTTGGAAGGCTGAAGCGGAAGGATCGCCGGAGCCCAGCAGGTCGAGGCTGCAGTGGCCGGGAGCGGCCACTGTACTCCAGTCTGGGCGACAGTGAGACTACAACACACACACACAAAAAAAGTGCTACATATACATGATGGAATATTACAGACATAAAGAAGGACAAAATTACGAACTTCACAGCAACTTGAATGGACTTAGAGGCTCTAATACTGAGTTATCCATCACAGAAACAAATAACTGAGTATCACATGTTCTCACTCATAAGCGGACCTTGAACAATTATCATAATATTATAAGAAAGGGATTGACAGTAGTGGGAAAATGCTGGGGAGGGTGCACACCTCATCAACAAGAGTACCTGCATAATGACCACTTGTATACCTGACTCTTAATTGTACCCCACATTTTTAAAATAAGCAATGAAATAAAGAAAATTAGGATTTTAAAGTTTGGTTATTTCACTTCATTGTGAAACCACAATGCTGCTGAATTTCACTGAAAAGCACTACTAGAATTCTTTCTCTCTTCTGTTAATTATCTCCTAAGTCATCTTTTCTTGAGTCTTACACAATTCAAAAGATAAAGATATAAGGAAACAATTTTTTAATAAACTGAAACAGAGTCTATTTTCAAAATAAATATAAATTATATTTAACATGTAATCATGTCCCCATGAATAAAAATCTTTTAACATTTAATATATTCAATTTATAACTGCAATGCAAATATTAGGCAAATAAATATAAAGGTTCCACATTAAGTGTTTCCAACATTAAGCAGCCAACGACTTTGCAAACTCCTGTTCCTATTTTAAATATACAAAATTCAAAAGGAAACTTCTAAGAAGTTTCCCAAATGTATCCTTGCTTCCTTCCAAGATTATAATTCTGAAAAGTAACAGATTAACAAATTTTCAAGGCTAGGAATCTAAAACCTCCTCTGGAAACATCTTTTTTAATGTTTTTGTAAGCCTCAACTGCATCACTACAATAAGGCTGACCTTACTGATGGGTCGTTCTCCAGGAGTTCAGTCAGTCGCTGTACTTGCTCTGGCTGGATGGACCGCCCTAAGAGTGCTTCTGTATTAGTGTAGATGAGGAACGCTGAGACCACACCCAATAAGGTGCCCACACCCAAAGAACCTAGGCTGTCATACAATGGATTGCCTAAATAAAGCACATAAGAAATCAGTAAATCAACATTTTCTATTATCTCAGTGAGCTTTAAAGAGCAAAGAACCAGAACTAGCAAATCAAGTCACTTGAAATTCAGTCCCGATTTCTTTAATTACCTCCTTTAGTAACTCCTAATAGTTTTGTCATACTACAAAATGATGATGCTACAACTTGCTTCATATTACATAAGGGTATCATGAGACTTGAACATGAGTGGGTTCAGAGCACTTTCCGATTAAAGACACCATAATGCATAATGATGACATCACAAAGAGACAATTTCTTATAGATATATCAACAGCACTTTTCGTATATCAAATAGACAAAATGACCGAAATCCAAAACTGAAACAACCACTTTCTGTGTCTTATACCCACCAATGTTCTGTGAGAAAATAAAGTCCTACAGAAAATGATGGGGGTGACTGTCTTCTCATTCAAACAAGGATGCTGCATAGCTAGTACCAGTCTGGATACAAAGAAGAGAAATTAACACATGACATGTTATGGGTGCCCGAAGGTGGCAGTTCTTACAGTTCCTGGACCAGCAGCATTAGCAGCACTTCAGAACTTTGTAGAAATGCAGATTCTCAGGCCTCATGCCAGACCTCTGATTCAGACATTTTGGATGGGGGAGTTCAGTATTTTGTGTTTCCCCGAGCCCTCTATGTGATTCGGATTCTAACGTGTGCCTTGGGTTGTTAAGGCTTAATTCTCTCCCAAAACCATTCATGAAAAAGGCTGATTTACTATCTATAACATATAGGTAATACTTATATAACAGATACCAATACATATTTATAAAAATTTTACACTGTACACAGTTTTTATAATTGGAAGTCTTTTTATTCCAATGGTGAAATGTCATCAGCATTATATTTCATTATTTTAATGCTCAATAAAACATGTTTTGCTAAAAATCTCAATTTATATGCTAGTTTAATTAACACTTAGTCAAAATATAAAACTGAAAAGTAAACTCATTTATCTGTACTAAGTGTTAAAAATGATCCACATGAAAAACGTAATCCACTATGAGGTTTGTAATTATAAAGCTCAAAATCAAATATTACGCTTTAGAAATCCAAATTTGAAGTTATTTATTTTTATTTTTTAATTTTTTTGAGTTGGAGTCTCACTCTGTCACCCAGACTGAAGGGCAGTGGCCGCTCCTGGCCACCACAGCCTCGACCTGCTGGGCTCCGGCGATCCTTCTGCCTCAGTCTTTCGAGTAGCCGGAATTACAGGCATGTGCTACCACGCCCAGCTAATTTTTTGATTTATTGTAGAGATGAGGTCTCGTCTGCCCAGGCGGGTCTCAAACCCATGGGCTCAGGCAATCCACTCACCTCAGCTACCCAAAGGTGCGGGATTACAGGCTGAGCCACCGAGCCCGGCTTGAAGTTATTTTTATCTAAAAGTATACATTCGTGTAAATTATCCTATAGAAATCACAGGAATATTAGCTAGAAGAAGAAATTTTATAAAATGTGTATTTCTAGGTATGTTATTTAGTCTCATTTAAATTGCTTTAATGCAACCAACCATGCTGCCCATCGAAAGAGGACTGGATAAAAAAAGTGGTACATATACACGATGGAATATTATGAAGCCATAAAGAAGGACAAAATTTTGAACTTTGCAGCAACCTGGATGGACTTCGAGTATATAATACTGAGTGATCTATCACAGAAACAAAGAACTGAGTACCACATGTTCTCACTCATAAGCGGACCTTGAACAATTATCATAATACTGTAAGTAAGGGATTGGCAGTAGTTGGAAACTGCCAGGGGAGATGGGGGTGGAATTGGCAGTAGAGGAAAACTGCTGGGGGGGGGCATACCTCATCAACAAGGGTACCTGCATAATGAACATCTGTATACCTGACCCTGAATTGTACCCCACATCTTCAAAATTAAAAAATAAATAAATAGGTTTAGCTAATTAAAAGTTAATTCATATAAACCATATAATGTACATATTTTTTAAAGGGTAATTTGATTGGTTCCTATTATTAAGTAAAAGAAAACAAATTACTAAAAGTTAACTTACACATCAAGTCATACTTTTCTTAAGCCTACAATTTTGCTAATAATTTATGTTCAAAAAAACATCTAAAACTGTAATGTAAGGTCAACCACAAAAACAATCAATACTTTTGCACTTATTTCAGATCACACTAAACATTGGAGAATGGTTTAGTCTTAAAATATGCACTGAAATGAGAAAGAGCTAGTCATATTTCAGACTATTTGAAGAAATACTGCAGAACTATGGAAGCTTGTCACCTAATATTATTTTAAACATTCGAAGACAAATGGGGAAGAATATAAGTTCAATTTCAAGAGAATCCCAACTTCATAAATCGAGTCTTTTCATACTAAGTGGTTCTTTTGTTTTAGAAGATAAAAATAAAATGGATTTGTCCTTTCATTTACCAGTACTGTACTGGCCCTCAAAACACTTAACTAAGCTACCAAAATGAAGACAGAACCCACCTGAAACAGGAAGGCAGCAGCAGTTATAACTGGCACCAAGGGTGGAAAAAGACAAATGAACAAGAGCCATGATATACAGGAAGCCCTTATTTAATGCTGTCCACAAGTTCTTGGGAACTGCGACTTTAAGTGAAACCAATTTTACCATAGACTGATGTAAACAAGAGTTAAGTTCCTATGGCATATTTCTGGTCACAAAAATATCACTAAACTTCTATATAAAGATACAAAAAACTTATAATATTAAGCACTACAACAAATGTAAGCTACACATACATCTAAGAATATGTATAGAATAATAAAAACTAAGTAAGTTAATTATACAAGTTTTGGTGAATCAGTGAGCGCAGCAGTAGTAGTGGGTTAAATCAAGGATGAAATGCTTGCAAAGTGAAAATTATAGGGAACACCTCTTACCAACCACCATGTAGGTAAAAAATAAGCAATCACAAATGTGATGGGCTCACTGAGTGCTTTTATACCGCATCGGTTATTGTCTGCATTTATACGACTGTCTAATTTATGAATATTTACTTGACAATAATCTGTATTCATATATTCATTCATTCATTCATTCTCTTCGCAATTTGCTTATTCCAGTTCAGAGTCTTAGACAGCCAAGGCCAATCATATACAGCTCTGAGATATGGGAGGAAACAGGAGGGCATGGAGAAAACCCACATTGGCATGGGGAGAACATGCCAACTCCAGACAGATGGTAGCCACAGTTGGTAACAGATGTTTTTCTTATCAACATTATAACAAAACCACGTTGAACAAAATGAAGTTATTTGGGGACTTGCTGTGTATTTATTTAGGACTTTAGAGTTTATTCAAGTTCTCATATTATCTTAATAAACCTATGGGCTTACCAAGGCAAATATTATCCATACTTTTATAGGTGAAGAACTTAAAGAAACCCTCTACTAACAACAGCCTTTCTTACTTTTAATTCAGAGAAATTTACGATTCAAATAAACCTGGATACTTTTGATCAAATGTCTTACATAAATCAATAAATATGCAATTAACATTAAATAATGTATTGGTTTCATATTATTCAATGATATGAGAGAAAATTCCCACAAATCAGAGTATTATTTAGGTAGTACAAATAAATCACCTGAATTTAAGGAACATTTACCTGTTATAGAAGTAAGGCCCATGCAAGTGGCTGCTATTATCACTCCCAAGACTGCTGCTGTATCTTCCAATAATATAACATTTGTACTAGGATCACGACTTTCCATCACTTATCATTGGGGGAGAGACAAGAAAAGAACATTTCTGAAATCTTGACACTATCAGGTAACATTTTAGTAAGTATTCATGCAAAATCAACATATGAATTAAGATTAAAATGTATATGAGATCATGACTTTAAAAACCCTGTTCAATGCAAACACAATCTCTACTTGGCTTAAATGTCAACAATAACAGATACATAAAGTCAAATGACTTTCTCAAATGACAGTAAGCATGTATAGCAATAGGGTAGCTCGCTTAAGTCAAATACAAAGTATCCGTGTTCAAATTGTACTACATTTCTCTTTTTAAAAGAGTTGAAGTATATGTAAGAGCCATATAGGGACAACACTGAGATATATTTTGTTCACATCCATTAGGAACAAAACAACAGTCCTGGGTAATTTTAAGCAAATAAAGGAGGCAAAAGAAACACATGGTTTCTAAAATACATACCATACTTGTAAAACGATATTCCTTTGGCCCGAGCACTCCTACGAAGTTCATTTACAGCAACAAGAAGTGTTGCTAAAAGAAAAACATTCATATCAGCAAGGAAGAAACTTTATGCCTCCAAACTTTAAAGATGGCATCTCAAAAAATAAATAACATTTTGACACTGGGGTAGGTAATAAGGAAAAGTTCTATATTAACAAGTCATTATCAAGATCCCAATTAATCATTATAATAAGATAAACCCAGTAATTCTAAACCACAACAATTAAATATAATTACTGTAACAACAGCCTTAATTGAACAGCTTCTATTTGGCAGGTACCATACTAAGCACCATCACTTCTGATCCCCTCCAACTTTTGAGGCAGGTGGTGCTATCGTCATTTCACAAACTTTTAAAGATAAGGGACCCAATAAATACATACAATTATGATCTGTCCATTAAAAACAATATTAATTTAAAAAGCTGATGAAGGGAACACAGTAGATAAAAAGTGACAGAGTTTCAGAAGTAAACATACTAAGAGCACAAGCAGTGAATTAGGCAGCTTCATACTGATACTAGCAGTTTTTTGTCACAATACTGCTATGGCTGTATATTTCAAAATCTTTGAAATATTCATATCACAAAAAGAGACAGCTTTCTTCTGATTAACGCCACTAATGACTGATTTTTAAAATTCTGTAGAGTTACATGTTTTACATGCCATTTCAAATGTTGTGAGCATTATGATATGATACTCAAAAGCAAAATATACTTGCCCCTCACTCCCATTAATGACAGGAATAACCACAATACATTGTACAAAGACTTTACTCCCTAAAAGTAAATAAAGCTGAGATTCCCATTCCTACACTTTTGTTTAATCAACAGAACTTAGCCAACTACCCTAATGGACTGCTGAATATATATTACTAAATGAAGAATAAAGAATTACTTTCTGACAGTACATACCTCCTTCAGACACTAATGATCCTGCTAAAATACAATATGCCTAGAAAAATAAATATTAAAATGAAGCATAAATTATTCCAATACAATTGTTCACACATGAAGTTTGTAATATCTGATACAGAAACATAAATTTATATCTAAGGATATTAATAAGAAACAACTTAAATGAGGACAAGATATGAGCAAAATATTTGAATTCTGAGTTGTAGACACCAGAGGCAGTAAGACCACTCATACTCAAGTAAGTTTCTGGATTTGTTTGGATGCCTAGTACCAATTATATCCTGAGTCAGAAAGATTAGTTATATATAAACAGTATCAATTCCTTTTTTTGGTAGCACCACACGTTCCTTGCAGTCCCTGGACACTCTTCAATTACATAAAGATGTCAAGAAGCTTTGGCCCAAAGTATACAAAGAATTAAACCTAGCAACACAATTTTTTTCAACATTTTAATAAAATTCAAACTAAATCTTCAGAATTTTCAACAATTTTTGAAACCCTAGGCTTTCCTGAACAGAGGTTTGAAAATTTCGAACCTAGTTCAACACTTATAATTCTGTGAAGGAATTTGAGATCTTCCAAGGATAAGTGGATTTGCCTTGAGTACACAGAAATGACAGCACAGTAAGAACTAAAATGCAAGCTTTCCAGTCTCAATCCTAGACTCTTTCCACTGAATCTAACTGCCAACCTGAAGCACAAATAGTAGCTGAGCTTTCCAGTAACACTTTTCAATCCTTCCATCTCCTTCCTGAAAGGATTTAAGCCACACATCACCCAATAAAAGCAGACACATCCATCAGCCAAGGATTCCAAAACAATACCTGAGAAACAAAAACTGGTTTACGGTGTGTTGAATCTATTATTTATTTACCAAAGGGCTATAGTGTAATGGAATCATTTAGTTACTAAAAGACACAAGAGCTTCTACAAGCTTTAAAATTTATACACAACTGAAAATTTAACTAATGACTTAATCTCTAACTCAAGACTGCTTTGACTTTATAAAGTGATGGTGTACAAATTTGATACATGCTAGGACAATGAGGTATCTATAAAGTAGCCAAAACTTTCCAGAATGGAGGAAATACATTTGTTTATTTTAATTATATGAAATGTATTAGGGTAAGAAACTCGTCGATAAAAACTGCAGAAAGCTTGTACATAACAAATGTAAATAAGCCTAATTTAACAGACTTGCTATGCTGATTTGTATGGTGTATCAAGATGACACTGATTCTGACTATGGCCCAACACAGAGAAGAAAATAAGTTATAAGTACCTCCACCTTCCAAAATGAGGCTGTGCTATCTATTCAGGCCTTGCACAGAAGGCGGCCCAAGCCTGGGGTACCCACCAATCAGACCACATGCAAGCTCCACACCCACTAGACCACGTGAAGAGAGCTGAAGGTGAGGAGGCCAAAGTGAAGCGTTTGTTGGTAAAAGCTGTGAAGCTGTTGAGATTGCTCAGGAGCTTGGCGTGTATCCCCTGGGGTGTGGACATCCATCAACTGTCTGACACACCTGAGCAGTAAGTCCACATGCATGTCTACTAACGGACATGGGTTGTGGCAGCAGAGTAGATACTGCTGTTTGGGAAAGAATCTGCACTCCCACAGAAAGGGTCTTTAGGATGCCTGTGTTAACACATGGACCCCGGCATAAAGAAGACACTGAGTAGGCGTCTTTTCTAAAGAGATCAACTGCCTGAAAGGCACTCTTGCCAAATGCAAAGGCAACTTGAGCCACATATGGAACTACCCTGAGAAGCAGAAGCTGAGAGGATGTGCTCTGTCCCAATTCGGAGAGCTACAATCAGAGCAGCCAAGAAGGGACACCTCCAAGGAGTGCCCATGGAAGAGAAAGACATCTTTAAACATCTACACAGATCACAGGAAACAAGTACAAAATGACACTAGTTAGTAAAGTCTTTCTTATTCTCTCTCCCAACCTTCAACATTGCCTCGGGGGTAGGAAAGAAGGGTAGAAGCCCTGGGAGAAAATACAGGTGACCATTCCCCCCAGTCCCCAGGGCAGGCTTCCTACCTGAAGGAACCCAGAACGAGGGAAAGGAGAAGCTTCAACCTTCAGTGCAGCTCCAACTTAATGGCCATTCCATGGGCCTGGATATTTTAATTACTGATACGAGACTATTCTTGGGACTAAAAGTGAATAAATGTTTTTTTCTTCTGCAATAGTAACTAGAGAAATTAATGGAACTGCCCAAGGTTTTAATCAAGGAGGCAGTACTTAATCACTGTATCTACAGAGATCCTCTCGTTCAGCATCACAGAATCACACGGATTTAGAGGTTAAGTCCAGTCATGTTCTAAAAACACAACTATAGACAGATAACCCCATATTACACAGTCAAGAATGTACATGTTATTCCCCCCTTAAACACCAATATGACAAAGGCATTGTACGGCACTCAACCACTATGTCACGTTACTTCAAAACTGCGGAGAAAAAAAAGGATTACCCATAGAAGAGATTCCATTGGCTGAGGATGAAGCAATCCCATGACTCCATGGTACCAAGATAGTCCTGCACCCATCATGAAAATACCAACACCACTAATTAGAGAAGAAATATAGCGCATATTTGAAAATCCATACCTGAAAAATAAAAAAGAATGTAATATAGCCTGTAAGAAATACAAATGGCTTCCTTTAAAAATATATGCTTAATAGGTCAATGAAAAAGGAAAAAAAACTTCTTAGAATATCAAGATGTTACAGTTTTATATTTTAGTAAAATGTAATTGTTAAACTCAAATATAATCAGAAAAGTAATATACATGAAAAGAGAAAACACCCCATAAGATCTTTGAAAATATATAAAAATAAAGTCAATCCCATTTAATTCAGGTACTTTCTAACCCCTTTTCCAAATGGCCTATTTTTTTGATTTAGTAGAGCTACTTTATTATAATGTACAACAGACCCTGTTAAAATTAATCTTTTAAAAAATGCATTCAGATGTTTAATGAATGGGATAACATTTAAATTTCTTTGTAATGCAGCTTCTAATTGAATATTTTGGTCTTTTTGTACAGTCACTGCATGATTTATATTACCTATAATTTGATGCTGGATACTGGACAGTTTTCAACATATAATTTATTGTTGGTTCTGAATAGCTTGGCATATAGTAACTGCCAACTGTTACTAGAACTAAGAGCTTCAATTTTCTGAGTATTTTCATGGTGTTAAGATCTCAATTATTTTTCAAGGATCTTTGGTCAGTATGCACATTACATTTTAAGTACCAATACAATGCTGAGTATTAAAGGAATTCAAAAATATGCCATAGGAGAAAAACAATCACTCATTCATAAAAATATTTCCTGGAAAATTTACTCCCAAATCCAAACCCACTGGTGCCCTTCTGGGAGATGCAGATTTAAACAAAAATTACTTTTTATTTTTTTCAAAGACAGGTTTTATTTTTTGTTACCTAAGCTGCTCTCAAACTCCTGGTGTCAAGAGATCTTCCCACCTCAGTCTCCCAAAGTTCTGAGATTACATGCATGAGCCACTGTGCCTGACCCAAACAAAAATTCCTACTCAAACTGCGCTTTGAATTCTTTTTTGCAAAGATGTAATCTTGCCATAGGGAATTCCCAGTTTATAAGTGTGACAATGTGACAATCAGCCCATTTAGGAAAATTTACTTTCTTCTAAAGTTTCCCCTCAAAGTAACAGATATATATTTATTTAAGTTAAAGTAAACTAAGATATAAATAAATGGCATTAGTTGCATTTTAGGTGTTTTTAAAAAAATTATCGATTCGTACTGACGTTTAATTACCTAGATCTACACTGCCCAATGATAAGCCACTAGTGATACATGCCAGTTTAAATGTGATTAATGAAGACTAAATGTAGTTTAAAATTCAGTTCTTCAGTTGCACTAGCAACATTTCAAGTGCTCAACAGTCACATGCAGTTAGTGACTACCATATGGAACAGGCATAAAATATTTCCATCACTGCCGAAAATTTTGCTGGGCAGCACTAAAGTAGATGTAAAAATACCTTGACAAGAAGTCTTTGCAGCCTAAAATTACAATTTTTACCCTCTGTTTTTAAATATTTTGTATATAAAACTGGCCAAGAAATGTTCTTTCCTTGTGATGGTAGAACAATGTAATGATGTGTAATTAGCAGACTAGAGGACTAGTTATTCTCCATACTAACTTCCTGGCAGTTATAGAATATTCAAAAGCTATAATTGATAAGAAAACAGTAGTGCCTTTCTTTCCTTTTTTTTTTTTTTGTTTAGTCAGGGTCTCACTGTCGCCCAGGATGGAGTGCAGTGGCATACTCACAGCCACCGCAGCCTTGACCTGCTGGGCTCAGACAATCCTACCTCAGCCTTCCAAGAAGCTGGAACCACAGGCATGTGCCCCATGCCCGGCTAACTTTTTTATTAACTGTAGAGATGGGGTCTCACCGTGTTGCTCAGTCTGGTCTCCAACCCCTAAATTCAGGTAATTCTCTCGCCTCCACCCCACAAAGTGCTAGGATTATAGGTGTGAGTCACTGCACCCAGCTAGTGACTTGCTTTCAAACAGGCATTTGCAAAAAAAAGAGAGACTCCTTTACAGAATAAAAGTGAATTTTTTTGCCTTAAGATTGATAAAATTCTATTACTGAAGCTAGTTTTAAAATGCAAAATTCAAAAGTTTAAGATGACTATGTAGCCGGGCTCGGTGGCTCAGCCTGTAATCCCGCACCTTTGGGAGGCTGAGGTGAGTGGATTGCCTGAACCCGCAGGTTCAAGACCCACCTGGGCAGCGAGACCTCATCTCTACAATAAATCAAAAAATTAGCCGGGCGTGGTAGCGCATGCCTGTAATTCCGGCTATTCAGAAGGCTGAGGCTGAAGGATCGCCGGAGCCCAGCAGGCGAGGCTGCGGTGGCCGGGAGCGGCGACTGCACTCCAGTCTGGGCGACCAAGTGAGACTCCAACTCAAAAAAAAAAAAAAAAAAAAAAAGCCGGGCTCGGTGGCTCAGCCTGTAATCCCGCGCTTTGGGAGGCTGAGGTGAGTGGACTGCCTGAGCCCGCGGGTTTGAGATCCGCCTGGGCAGGGAAGACCTCATCTCTACAATAAATCAAAAAATTAGCTGGACGTGGAAGCGCGCGCCTGTAATTCTGGCTACTTGGAAGGCTGAGGCGGAAGGATCGCTGGAGCCCAGCAGGTCGAGGCTGCGGTGGCCGGGAGCGGCCACTGCACTCCAATCGGGGCAACAGAGTGAGACTCCAACTCAAAAAAAAAAAAAAAAAAAAAAAGACTATGTTAGAAGCAACAGAAAAAAAAATCTCTGTATCAAATAATGGGTATGACTTAATATATTCCGAAAAGTATGCTCATTTTATAAATCAATAATTCTAAAATATCCATAAAATATTATTTTCTAATCACAACAGGAGGATTAAAATTAGTGTATACTGAATAGAAGTTACCACCAAAATTTTAGATTGAGTAGCCTAGGAGTCTAAAGATTTTCCTTGGATTAAAAAAACAACACAGACCTCTAAGATCAAAATATGTGCCTTGTTATTATCAAGTATAAGAAAACAAGATCTCCTTGCTAGATATAAAGCATAAAAATAATTTACACTCCATCTTTAAATTATACCTTGAATTTACTCTGGCACACTGGTGAGTCCTGCATTTTAGATACTACAGTAGAAGAAATTACCAAATCTTTAACAAACTGCAGGTATCTAAATTGCAGACTTCTGAAATTTAGTTGTTTTTATTTCAATGGCATGTCACCGAAACAAACAAAAACAAAATAAAGGCAATGTCCTTACGGATGAGAAGGATCTGGTGTTTGAACAGACTTACTGATGCCCAAAGCTAGTAAACCCTAAGGAGAAGAAGAAAAACAGATAAATAATTATTAGCAAGACGGAGGGTATAATATGGTAAAACCAATCTCAAGGGTGCAAGCTGACAAGGACAAACACTGGACATGTGCATATCCATGGCCCAACAATTCTGGTTTCCAGTACATACCTTAGAAAAATAAACATGAATCAAAAGGGATTCAAAACATTATGTTTATAAACATGGAAAACATGAAGGCAACCTAAAAATCCATCAATCCCTAATAGCAAAATATATGATCAACCATAAACGACTTCCACAACAGCTTAAAAGAACAGGATTGGGGTAAAGCTTTCTGTACTGACATGCATGAAGCTTCTAGACAAATCATTAAGTTGAAGGGGAGAAAAAAGCCAGTTAGAAACAGTATGCACAGTACAGAAAAACTAATGTTTTGGAGTTTTTTTATTTTTTGAGTTGGGGTCTCTGTCACCCAGGGTGGAATGCAGTGGCACCATCATGGCTCACTTCAGCCCTGACCTCCTGGGCTCAGGTGATCCTTCTGCCACAGCCTTCCAAGTAGCTGAGTAGCTGGGACTACAGGTACATCTGGCTAATTAGCCACACATGGCTAATGTTTTAATTTTTTGTTGAGATGGAGTCTCGCTATGTTGCCTAGGCTGGTCTCAAACTCCCAGGCTCAAGCAATCCCCTTGCCTTGGGCCTCCTAACATGCTGGGATAACAGGTGTATGCCAGCATGCCCTGCTCAGTTTGTAGTTTTGTAAATGACATAGAACGTAAAGCACAGGAAAAGGTCAGAAAATACACACATTTCTCTATGTTTATACTTCTGAGGAGAGTAGCAGGGTTAGGGTGGTTAGTAACGTAACTATGTACAGGAACTATACGTGATATTCCTTTCTTTCCTTCTTTTCTTCCTTTCCTCCATCTTTTTTTTTTAATTTTAGATTTGGGGGTATGCATATGTATTCATTACATGGACATACTGTGTAGTGGTGGGGGTTGGATCTCAGGTGGCCCATTCCCCAGGTAGTGAACACTGTGCGTAGTAGGTAGTGTCTGAAGTCTAGCACCCCCTCCCCGCCTTATTGGTGTCCCCAGTGTCTCTTATTTCCATCTTTGTGACTGTTTAGCTCCCACAATGAGTGTTTGGTTTTCTGTTTCTGAGTCAGTTCACTGAGGATGATGATCTCCAGCTCCATCCATGTTGCTGCACAGGACACAACGTCATTCTTTTTTATGGCTGCTGCCTTCATCTTCTCTTCCTTTCTATGTTTCATTTCTACTTATTTAGTTTTTAAAGTTTTACCCTTTGTAAAAGAGCTATCCACTGGAGTCTCTCAATATTAGTACACGTGTTCCTAATAGGTCCTTTCCATTCCAATCTGATGTGAACTTAGAAATCATGTCCTAAGACTACATTAATAGAACTACTGAATAAAAATACAAAACCTCAGTGAATTCCCTATGGGGCTTTTCCTTTTTATTTTTATTTTATTTTATTTTTTTAGCATGGTATCAAATAATCAGGTAAGTGAGGTTTCTAGATAATCTAATTCTTCATAGATGAGGCTTCCTGTAGGTGACATTTAATAGAAACTTTTTTCCCCTAATAAATTATAGAAATTAAGCCACCTTTAAAATAGCTAACACAAATATATGCTTGGTTTTTAGGTTTTATTTATTTTTATTTTTTGAGTTGGAGTCTCACTCTGTCACTCAGAATGGAATGCAGTGGCACGCCCCCCAGCCACCACAGCCTCCATCTGCTGGGCTCTGGCGATCCTTCCTCCTCAGCCTTCCAAGTATCCAGAATTACAGGCACACGCTACCACGCCTGGCTAATTTTTGATTTATTGTAGAAATGAGGTCTGGCCAAATTCCCCGGGTGAGTCTTGAACCCATGGGCTCAGGCAATCCACTCACCTCAGCCTCCCAAAGTGCTGGGATTATAGGCTGAGCCATGAAGCCTGGGTGGTTTTTAGATTTTAATAGCTGAAACCCTACCCTGAATTAGCAGAATATTACAAGTTTTTTCTACTGGATTTCAAGGGGAATGGGGGCAAACTACCTAAAACATAGATGATGCCTTATCAGTGAATTAAACTGAGGATGAGAGTAAATTAAAAGGAACAGAATTCTCTTAAACCTCAACATTAAAAGTGAAATAGGCTGGGCACGGTGGTTCAAGCCTGTAATCCCAGCACTTTGGGCAGCTGAGGCGAGAGGATTGCCTGAGCCCAGGGGTTCAAGACCAGCCTGGGCAACTTGGCGAAACCTCATCACTATAATAAATTTTAAAAGTACGCAGGCATGGTGGCATGCACCTGTAGTTCCAGTTACTTGGAAGGCTGAGGTGGAAGGATCGTCTGAGTCCAGCAGGTTGAGACTTCAGTGGCAGTGGCCGTGAGTGTGTCCTGAACTACAGCATGGATGACAGAGTGAGACTCTGACTCAAAAAAAGTCAAATGGCCATTATTTAATCACATTATGTTTAGATATATACATATGTATATGTTTATATTCTTTAAATATATTCAATAAACACTTAATTATTTTTAAAATCTTTAAATATTCAGGATGGCTATACAGTGAAGTATAGGATATCACCAGCTATCTTATAAATCGAATACAGACCACATTTATTAGTTCTTATAAAACTCACACATCACAGATATCCGTAACCCTGCTCTTCCTCAGAGGTGGGTAGAATCACCGCAGTGTTTGCTGTATGTCCTTCCAGACCTTTTCCTGCACATTTACAGCACACTGTATACCACGTATCCGTCAGTAATGCATATATATACTGCAGAGTACCCGTCTGGTTTGCAGTATAGTGTTAGCATATATGGCTGAGATGCGGCATCACTGCCTTCACTCCTCCCTTTTCTAGTGTTCCTTCAGACCACCCTTCCCTTTTCTAGTGTTCCTTCGGTACCACACTATCAAGTACCTGCATAAATGGCACTTTGGAAGATCTTTCTAGCTGTTTTATGTGCATATAACCTGCTTACAAAAGACAGAGGAAGAACAGCGTCTTCTTCTAAACACTTGCAAACTCAGGTCCTCAATAAATTCATGTGACCTAATACTAAATGCTGTGCTTAGCAGAAAAGTTTTCCAAAATGAATTGTAACAGAAATTGTCAAACTAATTATCACTAGACCTCTAATTAAAGGCTTCATCTCAAGAAGTAAAGAAAAAAGTATTATGTCATAAAAACATTATAATGAATTAAAATTTTTAAATAGTATAGGTGTCAAAAGAAACAGTTTTCAAAAGACATGAGAAATACAATTTCTACCTATTCAGTAAGGTCCGGTTGAAATCTTTTTTTATTAAAGCGTTTTTGAAAACTCTAATTAAGGCATACTCTTTATTCAAGAGTTCTAACTTGATATCACATGGACTCAAGTTTTTATTTACATCTTGTTTTGTTGTTCAATCTTTTACAAAAATTCATTTGTTTCTCCAGTTCCAAGATGAATACATGCTCATTATAAAAAGATTCAAACAGTATAGGAGAGGGGATACTGTCTTTTTTTTTTTTTTTTTTTTTTTTTCAGTTGGAGTCTCACTCCGTTGCCCAGACTGGAGTGCAGTGACTGCTCCCGGCCACTGCAGCCTCGACCTGCTGGGCTCCAGTGATCCTTCCGCCTCAGCCTTCCAAATAGCTGGAACTACAGGCGCGCACTACCACGCCCGGCTAATAATTTTTTGATTTACTGTAGAGATGAGGTCTCGCCAAGTTGCCCAGGCAGGTCTCGAACCCGCGGACTCAGGCAATTCACTCACCTCAGCCTCCCAAAGGCACGGAATTACAGGTTGAACCACCGAGCCCGGCTGATACTGTCTTTTATATATGTATCTCTATACAGTTTTTAATGTTGCTTTTGTGAATATATTTGTGTTGGATTTCAGGGAGAGCGTATGTGCTTAACTATATAACAATCGACATAATGTCTTTTTGCACTTTATTTTATGAAAATTTTCTAACATGCAGATAGATGAATAACCCAAAAAACTTGACAGAGCATTTTAATAAACTCAAATCGTCTATCACTAAACTTTAGCAATTATAAATATATGATCAAATCTGTTTTATTTAAACCATATCTACTCCCTCATGAATACTCTGAAGTAAATTCCAACCATCACACCATTTCATCTTCAAATATTTTGGACAAATGTCTAAAAAAGACTAGAGTTTTTTTTTTTTTAGAAAATACAGCCATAAGACTACCATCAGATTTTTAAAAATTAATATGAATTCCTTAATATTATCAAATACCTACTCAGTAGTCACATTTCCACATATGATAAATTTTATTTTTGAGGTAAAATGCACAAATCCTAAACGTACAGTTCTGAGTGTTAACAAATACACATGCCTTTGTAACATATATTCCTATCAAGATACAGAATATTTCCATCACCCCAAAAAGTTCCACCTAGCCCCTTTTCAGCCAATCCTCCCCCATATAAGAAGCAACCATTTTTCTAATTGTTTTAAACCAAAGATTAAAAGTTATCATAAGATAGTTTTATGTCCACCTTTTTTTCAGTATTTTGGTGGAGATGCACATATGTTACCAGCCAGTAAAGTAGTTCATTCCTTTTTACTGACAGATATATCCCATTGTATGAGTGCACCACATTTGATTATCGACTCTACTGTTGATGGATTTTTGGATATTCCAGGGGTTTTTTTGGTCATTATGAGTGAAGCTGCTATAAACATTCTTTTTTTTTTTTTTTTTTTGAGTTGGAGCCTCACTCTGTCGCCCAGGCTGGAGGGCAGTAGCACACTCCCAGCCACTGCAGCCTCGATCTGCTGGGCTCTGGCAATCCTTCCGCCTCAGCCTTCCGAGTAGCTGGAACTACAGGCGCACGCTATCATGCCCGGCTAATTTTTTGATTTATTGTAGAGATGAGGTCTCACCAAATTGCCCAGACGGGTCTCGAACCCGCAGGCTCAGGCAATCCACTCACCTCAGCCTCCCAAAGGTGCGGGACTACAGGCTGAGCCACCAAGCCCGGCTATAAACATTCTTATAAAATATTTTGGAGACACTCAGTTCCATTTCTCTTGGATAAATACTTAGGGGTAGAGCTGCTGGGTCACAGGATAGGCATATGTTTACAGGAGACTGCCAAATATTTTCAAGAGTGGTTACACTTGCTTCACATCTTCATCAACATTTGACTGCAAACTTTTAAATTTTAGCCTATATTATAGAGGATATGCAGAAGAGTCTTGCTGTGCTTTTCATAAACTTTTCCTGATGACTAATGGTGTAAGCATTTTTACATGTATCCACTGGCATGTGTACAGGTTTAAGAGAATTCTGTTCCTTTTAATTTACTTTCATTCATGCATCTTTGTGAAGTACCTGTTCAAATTTTTAGGCTTGGGAGAAAAAATTAGGCTGTCTTTTTATTATTGTGTTGCAGAAGTTCTTTATCTTGAACACTAGTCCCTGGTCAGATATATGCTTTGTATTTTCTCCCAATCTGTGGGCTGCTTATTTATTTCATTAAGGGTGGTTTCTATTATGCAAAAGTTTTAAATTTTTATAAAATTTAATTTGTAAATCTTTTTCCTTTATGATATGGTTTCTATGTCATGTTTATGAAATCTTTGCCTACCCACAGGTCTAAAAGACATTCTCCTAGGTTTCCATCTAGAATCTTATTTTAGCCTTCACATTTGGGTTATGATACATCTCAAATTTGTGTATGGTATAAAGAATCAATGTCCTTTTTTTCCCCATATAGATCTGATTTTTCCAGTACTATTTGTTTGAAAAAGAATTTCCTCTCTTCACTGAATTGCTTTGGCACCTTTGTCAAAAGTCATCTGGTCATGTAAATGTGGCTGTTGAATCCTCTAGCCTATCCACCGACATGTCAATCCTTACACCAATACTTCACTTCACTGTCCTAATTACTGTAGCATTATAAGAAGTCTTGAAGTCCTCCAATTTTCTTTTTTTTCCCAAGATTGCTTCGAATATTCTAGGTTTTTCACATTTCTATAATAAATTTTAGAATTTATTCAGTTTTTCAATTTGTACAGAAAAGTCTGCTGGTATTAAGATTGGGATTGCATTAAATCTATAGATCAATTTAGGATATTTGACAGATTAACACTATGGCATCCAATCCATGAATATGGTATATCTCTTCATTTCTTGAGGACTTCTTTAATTTCTCCCAGCAACATTTTGTTTTCAGTGTAAAGGTCGTGCACATCTTTTGTCAGATTTATTCCTAAGTATTTAATATTCTGTGACATTAGAGTAAATGGTGGAGTTCATTAAAATTTAATTCTCCATTTATTTGCTGATAATAGAAATGCAACTGATTTCTAGGCACTGACTTTCTATATTTACTGATTTTCAATCATTAAACCAACCTTACATTGCTGAAATAATACTCATTTAATTATGGTGTAATATCATTTTTATATATTGCTAGATTCGATTTATATTTTAAGAATTTTTACATCTGTGTTCATGGGAAATACTAGTCTATATTCTTTTTTTCTCTTGTAATGACTTTGTAAAATTTTGGTATCAGGGTTATGCTGGCCTCATTAGAGCAGGTGAAAAGCATTTCTTCTATATTTCTGAAAGTCTATGTACTATTAGCATTACTTCTTTCCTAAATGTTTAGTGGAATTTTCTTGATACTGTCCCATAGGCTCCCTTCATTTTTTTTCAGTCTTGTTTCTCTCTTTATGTTAGTGTTTCCTACTGTTACATACTCAGGTCCACTGACTGTTTTTTCTACAGTGTCTAATCTGCTGTTAGGTGGGTTTTTCATATCAGATATCTTTTTTCAGCTCTAAAAGCTCCATTTAGTTTCTTTTTCATATTTTTTATTTCTCTTCTCATACACTCATGCTTTCCTTTCAATACACAAACATAGCTGAAACAGCTGTTTAATACCCTTGTTTGCTAATTCTATTATCTGTCAATTGGGTCTGCTACTAACTGATTTTTCTCCTGGTTATAACATAAATATTCCTGCTTCGTAGACTATTAGTCTTTTTATTGCTAAACACTTACATCAACATCAAGTGTTTGGACTGTGTTTTCTTCCTCAAAGCATGAGAAGCTTTGTTCTAGCAAGTAACTAAACTACTTGCAGAACAGCTTGATCCTTTAGAGTTTTTAGAGAGGTTTGTTAGGGAGGGATCTGGAACAGTCTTTACACTAAGAATAATTAGCCCCACTACTAAGGTGAGCCTTCTGTTGGCCTCAGTAATCAATGAGGACTCTCCTAGCTCAGCTTGTCAGAACTTGAATGTATCTCAGCCCTGTGTGAGCGCTAAGAATTACTCAGCTTACAGCTCCAAACTCATACTCATATCCTTTTTTTTTTTTGAGTCAGAGGTCTCACTCTGTCTCCCAGGCTGGAGTACAATGGCATGAATATGACAATCATGGCTCATGAAGCCTCAATCTCCTGGGCTCAGGTGATCCTTCCACCGCAGCATCCCGAGTAGGTGGGACTTCTGGTGCGTGCCACCATGCCGAGTTAATTTTATTTTTTGTAGAGATACAGTCTTGTTATTTTGCTCAGGCTGGTCTCAAACTCCTGGGCTCAAGCAATCTGCCTGCTTTGGCCTCTCAAAGTGCTGAGATTATAGGCATGAGCCACTGCACCCAGTCCTTTTATTACTTTTATAGAGGGTTTTAATCCATTTGACAATGAATTACACAAGTTCTCGGGTTTAATTAATTAATATTGTTCTCCTTGCTCTTTATCATTTTATTATTATTGTTAACCTTGTCTTAAATACTCTTATTGTACCTGTGTCTTTCTTTGACTGTAAGCTTGCCCAACCTTGCTGTTACATAATGGGAATAAAAATAATACAGGCATCCTCTTAATACACCACACTCTCTAAAATGTAAAATGATACAAAAGTATAAGTTTGTATTGTTTTCTTTAAAAAGGCTTGGATTTCTAATATTCATAATCTGGGCCAAAAGGGATTTAAAATGTATTTTAATTTTATAAAAATGTTTCTTTATTTGCAGACTCCAGGAAAATAACCCAAAATACTAGCCCAATGGGAAAGAGTTTTAATCAAATATATGTGACTATTTTATATCCTTATTTAAAAAACTTAAATTCATTGGCTCTTATAGTCATTACGAACTCATATTCAGAGATCAAATTTCTACTCATATAAGAATCTCTTCTGTAAAAGCCTCTATCCAAACACTTAGTAACTGATACTCTTATTCTTCACATTCCATTGTTGGAGGTTCTTAAAAATACTGTGACTATATTTCTATGCAATTCATTGCTGAAAAGTAAAAAAAACCTTTCAATTTCTTCCACAAGCCAACTACAAGAATCATTCAGTTTTTAAACAGATCAACTTTTAAACTAAAGCTTAAAAAGACTGCTTTAAAATTAATTTTAGATAAAGCTTTATCTCACCTGATTACAAGTATCAGATAATGAGTGTATAGCTTCTGAGAACATACTTGCCGAACCCGTATAAATCCAGGCAAGAAATTTAAAGAAGCAATTTAATCCATTGCTAGGAAAGAAGGAGAAAACAACTTAGCATAGGTTTGAATAAAAATTTCCACCAAAAGCCTCTTTAATCAACTGTATATATCTCTAGCCTAGATTCTGTTAAAAGTAAAATCAAAAGACTCCCTAGCCTTAAAAAGCTTATTACTGTTTAGGTAACAATAGTACACATTTGAAAAATATAGATGATGGTACCATTAAGAGGCATGCTGTATGTCAGCAAATTATTTAGATGCATTTTGAAAACTGATGAGAAAAGAGAGTGTTCTATATTTGGACAAGATGAAGTTAAAAAGATAATTCTGTATGGTAGGTAGGTAAAAGTAGATCTGCTCTTGATATTGTCCAGTCGGCCAGTGTCCAAGGCAAAACTTGGGGAGGGTCTGTCTACTTGAGCAAGCAGATGCCAGAGGTGAGGACAAAAATAGAACAAGCAGTCTCTGGGTCACACAAGAAGACCATGGATGCTAAAATAAACACGGCCAGCTCTGAGGAAGGCAGCTGCTCAGGTTCCAGCAGTGATGACTAACATGATTTAGTGCAGATGCTATACTAGTGACGTGCTGTGCTATATTACAATTGTTATGCAGATAGTAAAGTCCCCATTTCATAAATGAGAAAATAGGACACCCCCTTCTAGCCACACTTTCCCTTCTCCTCCACCTCAGATAATTTCTTGAAAAAAGTCATCATCTATTCTGTTATCTCAGTTTTCACTTTGTACTGTCTTCAGTTCATTAAACAATGGCTTCTGTTTCCAATACCTTGTAAGATTATTCTTATTAATTCCACCTATCCATTTCTTACTACTAAATTCCTGGAAACATGTTAACATTTCTCTTAGCCTCCTGGAAGCATTTGCCACTCTTTCTTAAAATATCATCTTGGGTTCAGCGTAGTGGCTCAAGCCTAGAATCCCATCACTTTGGGAGGCTGAGGCAGTCCTCTCACCTCAGGGGCTTGAAACTAGCTTAGTCAACCTGGTGAGACCATGTCTCCACAATAAATAAGAAAATAAGCCAGGCATGGTAGCACACACCTGTAGTTCCAACTACTTGGAAGACTAAGGTGGAAGGATCGCCTGAGCCCAGCAGGCTGAGGTGACAGTGGCCGTGAGCATGCCACTGCACTCCAGCCGGGCAATACAGTGACACTCCAACTCAAAAAAACCCCCAAACAAAAAACATCGTCTTGCTCTCTTGACTCCTTATCATTTTATTATTTTTCACCTTATCTTAAATACTCCCGGCTTTCTTCTTGCTTTGCTCCTTCCTCTCCCTCAGCCTCCTCTACAGCCTCTTGTTCCTGCACACATTTCTTCATGTCAGCATTCTTCAGGGACTTCTCCTGAGGTTTCTTCCTCACACCATAAACACATTCCCCAAGTGATATGAGTGACTTCTGTGGCTTCTGGGATGATCATCTACTACTAACAAAGCTTACCTCTAAGTCTCTAAGCCCAGATCTCCCTCCTAAGCTTCCGATCAACATATACTAACACTAATACTTATCAAGTACATATCTTATACCAGGTACTATGCTGGTAGTTTATATACATTACATGCATTCCTCCAATGAGAAAAGCTACAACTGCTATCCCTGCTTTATGGGTGAAAAGAACGAATCTTGTTGGCCCTCTCTACCTGGGTGCCCTATACTCACTTTCAGCTCAAAAATGAACTCATCATTTTCTCTGCTCCCACCCTGCCCCTCCTCCCAAAGCTCCTCTCAATGAATCGCAGTGTCTATCCAACTGTCCATGCTAGAAACCTGGGCATTACCTCTGACCGTACCTTCCAGGAATTTCTTGAACTCTTCAATGTCTACCTGTACCACTGCTATTCTAATGATCACATCATCACCCTTGTCTGTATTATTATAAATGCCTTTAGTTTGGTGTCTCCTCCAATCCTTAGAGAATTATGTACTGTATCTTCATACTTCCAGACCCTGTCACCATATCTGACACATATTACATATATTTATTTCAAGAAATAAAAGAACTAATGAATTATAGAATTAATGCTTTCATACATCCTAAACTAGATTAATCAGCAAAATGGATAAAAGATAAGCAAAACAATAGGAATTAAGAAGACAAAGGAAAAAAGAAAGAGGCAAAAACAATTATGTTCTTTCAAGGTAAATGGGAGAACACTAACAAGCATAAAGACAGTCTTCAGCTGCTGTAGCCAGTTTGGTTTAGTTACTCTAAAAATAATCTTGGCCAATCTAGCTTTTTAAGAAGAGAATTCTATCAACTCCAATAAAAATGAGAGGATTTCTAGGTAGATTCTTAGATCTTAACTACATCAAAAACATACAGACATAGGTATGAGCGTCTACATGAACTCAAGTTCTTCTCCCACCACTTACTGACAATAATAAAGACTTATTCAACTTCCTCTAAGACAACATAAGCCTCAAACCTCAAACTGGTGTAAAGCTAGCCACCAAGTAATACATTTATATATTCAAGGATATACACATTTAAAACAACATACTTCTATTTTAAAAGGTTTCTTTTTCAGTACTTACATGCAAATGGCAACCATCACCACTTTTCCTGGTCCCTTAAAGAACACTGAAGCTGGTCTGGAGCGTGGCTGTAAAAACATAAAAACTTTTTTTAAAACCTCCAAAATTTTCCAGAGAAGCACTATCACTGATGGCTTCGACACACAGAAAAATTTCTCCTCTATCAAAACTTCCAAACAACTTATTTTTACTTATTTAATTATTTTTCTCCAGAATTTCTTCTTTAGAAAGTGGAAGATTTTAGAAATTGTAAGCATATCTGGGCCCTTTTCCAGAGCCTTGTGTATTCTGACTCCTTGTAATTCAAGTCCTACCTACTTCCAGATAGGATCTGATTTGGCTATGTAAAAACTAAAATTAAAGTGATAATGTATTGAACTGAAATTCATATACTTTAAAATTTTTCCATTTCTGCTGGGTGCGGTGGCGCACACCTGTAATTCCAGCACTTTGGGAAACAGAGGAGAGAGGTTTTCCTGAGTCCAGGAGTTTGAGACCAGCCTGGGCAACTTGATAAGACCTCGTATGTATAAATAATCAAAAAATTAGCCGTGTATGGCGGCATGCACTTGTAGTTCCAGCTATTTGGAAGGCTGAGGCGGAAGGATCGCCTGAGCTCAATGGGCCAAGGCTACAGTGGCTGCGAGCCTGCCACTGTACACCAGCCTGGGCAACAGAGTGAGACTCCTACTCAAAAAAAAAAAAATTCCATTTCTTGAGCAACTTCTTAATGCTTGACAAGTTTGCTGCCTTATTTTAACTCCTGACTGCTCTTTTAGGATCACAGACCTTAAATGAAAATAATGTTTATGTCCAAAACAGACCAAAAAAAAAGAGAACAAAACAAGTAGAGAAATATTATCCAAGAAATTATTTTTCTTGAGCTAAATTGTCTTTGGCTGTTCCTTGAATAGACACTATGTTTTTCACAACCATTCCTTTCCTGGGAATGCTGTGGTGCATCACTGCAATCTGTCCCAGTGATATCCATCCTCTTCCATGACTGGTCAAGTGTCATCTCTCTATATGATGCCTTCCTTAAATCACCCACACAGGTATAAATGCTCACTCTGCAACAAATGTGTTACTCTCTTTACACTTCTAGTGGAGTGCTTTATGTACTCTAGCTCAAATCATTCATTCGGGAAACACTTATGAGGCAACTGCTGTATGACCGGCAAAGCTCCAGACACTGGGGCATGACAGTTGACAAGATAGAGTCCCTGCCTTCACAGAGCTCACAGCCTGCTATAGGAAGGCAGAGACTGAGTCCGTTAACAAATGTATAACATCAGGCAATAATGAATATAATAAAGAAAATAAAAGAGAGCACCAAGAGATAGTGCAAGGTGGCGGTGGGGGGTGCATTAGGTAGGAAGGGTTGTTTTAGCCAGAGTAGTCAGGGAGTCAAACAATGAAAAGGAGACAATCATGGAAAGACCTGGAAGAAAAATGTTTCAAGCAGAATACGCAGGAAGTTCAAAGACTCTGGGACAGAAATAAGCTTGGGAAATACAAAAGACAAAAGTAAGTCCTATGTGGCTGAAGCACAGAGAGCAAGGAAAATGGAAGGAACTGGGGCCAAAGACAGGAGACCCATGCCACAGGAGTTTGTGGACTACAGAGCTGTATTTTAAAGGCAAAAAGAAGATACTGGATGATTTCAAGCAAAGACTTGACATAGTCTGGTTTATATTTTGAAAAGATAAAGTTTAAAGGTTGGGTATGGTGACTCAAATCTATAATCCCAGCTCTTTTGGAAGGCCAAGGTGGGAGGATTGCTTAAACCCAGAAGTTCAAAACCAGCCTGGGCAACATAGTGACACCCCATCTCTACAAAAGATCTAAAAAATACATACATATAAAAGATACAGTTTATAATGTAGAGAAAAAAGCAAAAACAAAAGGTGAGAGATGAATTAGTAGGGCATTCCAGATAAGAATCAATAATAGTTTAGACTAAGACTTCAACAAAGAACATAGTGAGAAGTAGTCACACTAGGAATCTATTTTAGAGAAAACGCCAATGGAGTTTGCTAACAAATTTAAGGTTAAAAAGGGCCCATAATGAATATCTAACACTTGGAGATTCTATTTTTAAAAAAAGCCGAGTCCTTTGCAAAGGAGACAGAGGAAGAAGAAAAATTAAAGCAGTAAGGAAAAAAAACCCACAAAAAAACAGAAAATAGGCCATCCTGGACTGCCAGAGAACAAGGTGTCCCAAAGAAAGACAATACTTGCTACTGGCAGCAGACACTTGCATACTTCTTCCATAGTTCTCTCATCTCCAGGAAGAGGGACTCCCACACCTCCCCCTCGGCATCCCTACAGTTGGCCTAGTGCACAAAGCCCTCCCCTCCTCCTACTGGCCCCCTGGAGGCTGACTCAATCTAGTGAGGTAGGTAAACTGGCATGTCTGGGAAAATGCTGGGCATACTCAGTTCCCTCCTTTGTTTTAGCATTTGGCACTTGCTCTGTTCTCTTCTTCCATGGCCCTCTACCTAGGCAAAGGGTAAGAATTGGCTGTAATTTACTAAGTACAATAAGGTGGTTTTTGGTGGGGTCATCTATGTAAGCCTTTGTCCCTGGTAACTTACCATAGCTTATGTCAACTGTGTCCCCTGGTAGGCAGGCCACCGTGGTCTTAAGTAATAGACCTCCGTAAGGCCTAAGTGCTATAGACCAAGCCACTATGATTTAAACTTGAATTCTAGGCTGGGTGGAGTGGCTCACGTCTATAATCTCAGCATTTTGGGAGGCTGAGGTGAGAGGACTGCCTGAGCCTGCAGGTTCAAGACCAGCCTGAGCAACTTGATGAGACCTCATGTCTACAATAAATAATAAAAAAAATTAGCTGGGTATGATGGCACGTGCCTGTAGTTGCAGCTAGTTGGAAGGCTCAGGCAGAAGGATTGTCCAAGCCCAGCAGATCAAGGCTGCGGTGGCCGGGAGCTTGCCACTGCCCTCCAGCCTGGGTGATAGGGTTAGACTACAACTCAAAAAATAAACAAACAAACAAATTAAATAAACTTGAACTCCACAGGTGCACCTTGGCCTGAGATGCAAAGAAAGCTGGTGCAGGATTCCATTTCAGGCCTTAGAAAAGCAAAATGGTTTTTTTGCACTTTTTAAGTGTTTTTCAGTTAGCTGGATTTCAGGCCAGGATTTTAAAGAACATCTCCTAAGTTCCATATGAACAACAGAGCAAAAGAGTGAGCATCTAGCTTTAAAGTGTTGGGCCAGACCTTGAAAAACAGTGTGAAACCAGATGCCCCCAATACTGTGCTGAAACGTCTTCAGGACTAAGAGAGGAAATTACACAAGAAATAAGGAAAAAGAGATTCATTAGGCTCAGACCACTCCATGAAGAAGGTTGTAGCAAAGGGGAAGACGTGTTGGTTGTAACTAGAAACAATAACAAGGCCTCTAACAACTCTAACAGCAACAGAACCATAATCTGGAAAAACAAGAGATCCCGATGAGCAGGATCACAACACTCTTAGGAAGCATCTGTAAAAGTCACTCATAAATCCTATAATAGAAGCAACGGGAGAACTGCCCCCTTTTAAAGAACAGGATAGCAAAAGGTTGAAAATCACTGAAGCTGGATAGCTAATATCTATTTTTTCTATTTTTACATATATTTGACAATGATTACAATAAACAAGTTTCTTTATATTGAGACAAGAACAGAGAATTTGCAGATAGATTTCAAAGAGAACGAACAAGAAGAGCAGCATAAATTACTTAAAGCATTATAGGTGCATTTCAAGATGACGGCAATTACTGTATAATTAAATATATTAATTAGTGGAGATAAAGGTACTTCCAGTTTTCTGAAGAACCATGCCAAGAAATTAACAAAGTCAGAAATACAAAGGAAGGTACAAGAAGACAGAAACACAATAAAGAGGAAATGTACTGCAAGAACAATGAGAAATATCAGAGGTTTAGCTTTTTCTCTGATGAGAATGCTTTTAGTAAACCCAGAACATTGTGCCTTCAAATACTTCACTAATGAATTTCCCAAGAGACAGGAATTTAAAAGAACAAGTGTCTGGGACAGAAATTTTAAAAAAAGAAGAAGGCATTTAATTCCAGGATGCAGGATTAGCCTATGTTTTAGAGAAGGAAAGCAATCATCTTCAGTGGGACAGCAAGCTTTGTTAAAAGGAATAGGGGAACAGTGAAGAAAAGTGAAATACTAGTTTTAGTCTATTACACCAAAACAAAAAAAAAAGATTGTAGTAGAAAAACATTCTATTCAAAACCTGGAATGTTCAGAAGCTGAGGAGTATTAGTCTTCAAAAGGCCTCTGGTGGTAGAGTTCAGAAGTCAACAACTACTACTGAAAAACCTGGTGAGGATGCCTCTCCATGTGAAACAGACGTAAAGTCTAGGGGTCAGCCTTCCTAGGGGCTGGTCTCACCAGCCTAAGTCATGCCACAGCAAGAGGTAGGGGCAGCAGCCCCTGCAGCACAGGAGTGAAAATGTTGGCTCACCAGACAAACAAGGGCTCTGCCACTGAAGACAGTTCACACCTCCAGGGCAGCTCCGGGATGCCCAAAACGCAGGGATCCAGGGAGAAAGGGAACTTAATAGGTCTTGAATATAATGGATGGCAAAGAGTTGTCATCACTGCCGGTTTCTAAACTTCACAATGTCTCAAATGCCACCCAGAAAGAAGACAATGTGCATGGGTAGCCTTTTCCTCTGATATGGCACTCACTTCTCAAGAGGAGCTCGCTCCCAGCCAAATGTAACTGGAAAGTCAACTCTGGGCACAGACTGCTTGGCATCTGCAGGTGCTGGTGTCTTCAGAAAGAGCCAGCTCAGTAATGTGTGGGAACGAAAGCCCAGATGGATTGGGTTCAGGGAAAATAATAGGAGGGACCTTATGCTTGTCCGAATATTAATATCCTTCTAGTAGGAAGGAAAGCAGAATATTGTGGCACATATGTAGGTAGGTTAGTAAATTTGATGATGAAAAGATGAGGTATTTTTATCAAATTACATAGTTTCCCCAATGAAATACGAAGCAAGGTCAATAGCTGAAGAGTAGAGAATGAGGCTGCAGGAAGCTTGGAAAGAAAGAAAAAGGTACACAACAGTTACTTCAGAGTAGGAGCTAACACACTCTGGAAGTTTAGCCAGACTGTCAAATAATCCTGAGTATCCACTGATCTTTTTATAACCACATGATAAAGAAAGAACATTCAAACTGACTGTAATTTTTCTCTCCAAGGGTTGAGCTTCTTGGATACAAGTAGAATTTTCAATCTGAATACTGAACCAGAATTAGGAGCAGAAAGGGAGAAAAAAGGAAATTAAGGGTGTGTTTGAGAGATATAAATCTTGCTAAAATCTAAGAAAATCATGTCTTCTTCCTCATCTATATTTATATACTTAAGGTCCATAACACAGTTATGACTTTAAAGAAAACCTGTCCAAATTTTAAAAATAAAGTTCAAGATAATCAGACAGAAATAAGTAGACTATAATTCAGTAAATTACAATGCCCTCAAGAAAACCTTGGATTATGATCACAGAAATGCTAGAAACTTCAGCATGGACTGATAAGATTTTTCTGTATAATGCATATACACACTATTAGAAAGATATCCTTACCTTGGTGTTTCCCAAGAAATCTCTATATTCTCTTAATATTTTCTGGTTTCTAAATAGCCCTGCAAGAATTATAAAACAAATTCAGGTCATACAAATTCTTACCAGTCACAGTCTAAATCACACAATTATTCTCTTTAGGATCATGTTAAAAATGTTCTACTGGCTACCAGCAAAAATATCACGTTACTACAAGAAATCTAGATTTGCAACCCGATTTAAAAATGGGAAAAAGACTTCACAATAGACACGTCTCCAAAAATGAATACAAACCATAAAAAAGCATATTTTTAAAAGATGCTCGACATCACTAATCGTCAGATAAAGACAAATGAAAACCACAATGAGCTATTACCTCACACCTGTCAGGATGGCTACTACTAAAACAAAACAAGAAACAGAAAATAACAAGTATTGGCAAGGATGTGGAGAAACCGGAACTTTTGTGCACTGTTGGCGGGGGTGTAAAACAGCGCAACTGCAATGAAAAACAAAATAGAGGTTCCTAAAAAAATTAAAAACAAAATTACCATGTAATCTAGCAATCCCACTTCCGGGAATTATATCTAAAATAATAGAAAGCAGGGCCTCCAAGAGCTGTGTACACACCCATGTTCACAGCAGTACTATTCACAATAGCCAAGAGGTGAAGCAACCCAAATGCCCTTCGATGGATGAGTGAATGGATAAACAAACAAAAAAATGTGTGTGTGTGTGTGTGTGTGTGTGTGTGTTGAAATATTATTTAGCCTTAAAACGAAAGAAAATCCTGTCTCATACTATAACATGGGGGAAGCTTGAAGACATTACACTAAATGAAATAAGCACACCACAAAGGGACAAATACTGTATGATTCCACTTACACGAAGTATGTGAAGTAATCGAATTCAAGGAATATAAAAAAAGTATTCAAATTCATGGAAACAAAAAGCAGACTAGTGGTTGCCAGGGATGAGGGGTAGGGGAGATAGTGGTTTAATTGGTAGTGTTTCAGTTTTGCAAATATTCTGGAGATCTGTTTCCAATGTAAGTTTACTTAACAATTATGAGCTATATACTTTAAGATGGTTAAGATGGTAAATTTTATGCTATGTGTTTTTACCACAGTAAAAAAGGGAGTAAAGAGAATCTAAATTTGCAATGAGATAAAGGCAGTTTGATAAGTTTCTCTTCTCAAAAATGAAATAAAAAAATTAGTTATTTAAGTTCAATTAAAAAAATTCTTCATTTTTACCTCAAAGTTTAAAAGGGCATTCTATTACTGTGTTTTCTCAAATTTTATACTTTAAATATTTCCTTTAATTTATTTACAAACCACTGATGATATTATTTTAATAGCAAAAGACTCGAAATGTCCTGCAGGTGGGAAATGATTAAATTAAGTTATGGTATATTAAAAAAAAATACAGTATCTGAAATGAAAGTGTTTACTGCTATGAGATACTCCCCATGATACAGTTAAGTAAAAAAAGCAAGAGCAGACAGTATGAATAATGTGTCTTATATATGAAGGGTGGAGAGTTTAATACAAATATGTATGCTTATTTTCTTTTTAAAATTTATTTTATGATCAGATTTGGTGGCTCAGCCTGTAATCCCAGCACTTTGGGAGGCTGATGCAAATAAGTGGATTGCTTGAGCCCGTGGGTTTAAGACCAGCCAGGGCAACTTGATGAGACCTGTCTCTACAATAAATTTTTTTTAAAAAGTAGTCTAAACCATTAGCCAGGCGCAGTAGCGCGTGCCTATACTTCTGGCTACTTGGAAGGCTGAGGCAGAAGACTCACTGGAGCCCAGAAGGTCGATGCTGGGGTGACCATGAGCATGCCACTACACTCCAGCCTGGGCGATGGAGTGAGACTTCAACTCAAAAAAAAAAAGGAAAAAACAATCCTCAAACTAATCGTTAAGAGAGTTACCTACAAAGAGTGAGGAACTAGAGTGGAAAGGACAGAAATGGAAGCTTGATGTCTCTGAAACCTTTTGTTTTATAGATTTGACTTTGGAATCATGTAAATGTTTTAGAAAATTATAAAATGAAAATAAAATTATTTTTTAAAACAAGCAAAATGAAACAAATGAGCCTAACTCTGTGTGTGTGTGTGTGTGTGTGTGTGTGTGTGTGTGTATTTTTTTTTTGAGTCAGAGTCTTACTCTTGTCATCCAGGTTGGAATGCAGTGGCACGCTCACAGCTACCGCAGTCTCGACCTGTGGGGCTCAGGTGATCCTTCTGTTTCAGCCTTCTAAGTAGCTGTCATAAGCTACCATGCCCAGCTGAATTTTTATTTTAGAGATGAGGTCTCGTCATGTTGCCCAGGTTGGTCACAAACGCCTGGGCTCAGATAATTCTTTCACCTCCACCTCCCAAAGTGCTGGGAATACAGGCATGAGCCACCACACCTGGCTCTGTATATCTATTGATGGCATACCCACATAGAAAAAACTCAGGTGATTTTTTTTTATTTTTATTTTTTGAGTTGGAGTCTCACTCTGTCGCCCAGACTGGAGTACAGTGGCCGCTCCCAGCCACCGCAGCCTCAACCTGCTGGGCTCCGGTGACCCTTCCGCCTCAGCCTTCCAAGTAGCTGGAACTACAGGTGCGCGCTACCACGCCTGGCTAATTTTTTGATTTATTGTAGAGATGAGGTCTCGCCTGCCCAGGCAGGTCTTGAATCCGCGGGCTCAGGCAATCCACTCACCTCAGCCTCCCAAAGGTGAGGGATTATAGGCTGAGCCACCGAGCCCGGTTGATTTTTTTTTTTTTTAAGCAGGGTTTACTGAGGACACAAAAACTTCCACAGTGGGAGGGGACCTGAGGGGGTTGCCTCAAGTGACTTTCAAACACAGAAATTTGACTATACATTCCCTAGTAGGATACGTACTAAAGACAAAAAGAAAATCAAAGAAATCTTAAGCCACTTTGATAGAAATAATATTAGTATTATTTTGAAACTTTATTGTATTATGTTTGTGTACAGTCATACTACAGAACAAATTAAATATGTAATTACTTTAATTATGCCAATAAACAGGGAAATAAGACTGTCAGTGTAAAAGAAAAGATGCAAAAAACAAAGAAAAACAGTAAGTTTATCAGAATAATGAAAATATTTTCTCTTTTAAGAAAAACAGTAATTTCTAGCTCAGTCCACTGAGAAGACCTAAAAATATGCCAAATTCTTTATTTTTATTTTTAGAGACAAGGTCTTGCTGCATTGTCCAAGCTGGAGTACGTAAGTGGCATGATCATGGCTCATCACAGCCTTGACCTTCTGAGTTCAAGTGATCATCCAGCCCCAGCCTCCTGAGTAGTTGAAACTACAGGCATGCACCACCACATTCATCTAATTTTTCTATTTTTTTTTTTTTTAGAGATGAGGTATTGCTATGTAGTCCAGGATGGTCTCAAACTCCTGGAGTCAAGTGATCCTCCCGCTTCAGCCTCCAAAGTGCTAGGATTACAGGCGTGAGCCACTGTACCCAGTCAAAATATGTCAAACTTTTAACAATGAATAACCTTAATGTCTGGGTTTTATTTTCCTGAAATAAAGAAATAAAATAAGTTATTTTCTAGTAATAAAAAAACTAATTTTATTTTCTAATAAAAGTGACTCCTTTTAGAAATGGTTGGGTCCCAATTAAGGGCAGGAAATGTACGAGATGAGCCTGAAACATTTTATTCCTGAAAGAAGAAGGCCATGACACTAAAGTCACGACAGAAGGTTTTAGGAACTGACCGAGGCGCTGCACCTGGCCAGCATGGGTCATCCGAGCATTGCTGCCATGACCACTTTATCCTTTCCAGTGTGTCTGCTCCCTACTTCCCTCCTCCTTGACCTTCCTCCTCCCACTGCTCCCCTTCTGGGAATGAGCTACCCGCATACTCTCCAGAAACTCTACTTCTTTACTTTCTGTGTTATTGTCTCACACGTTCCACTCAGAGATTTTGTCAACTCATCTGGTGAAGGAAATAAACCTTGGCCCCATGCAGAACTTGGAAATATAGTCAAAGAATTCAGAATCCTCCGAAATATCTATGTTCCAGAGCTTCCAGTTTTACAGCTTCTTATCAGGCTATTAGTAACTCCTTTAAAAGCTCAAAAACAAAGTAGGCGGAATTCTAGAGAAACCACTTGAATGAGGTTGGCAAATTTTCCCTGTAGAGGGCTAGAGAGCAAGTATTTTATGCTCTGAGGCCGAGAGACAATATAAAGGATATTAGGAAGGTACTTATACAAAAAGAGAAAACTAACACATTTTGATAAAATCTAAAGTATAATAAAAATATAAGGCAAGGCACAATGGCTCAAGTCTGTAATCCCAGCACTTTGGGAGGCTGAGGTAAGGGGACTGCCTGAGCTCACGGGTTTGAGAACAGCCTGGGCAACTTGGTGAGACCTCATCTCTACAGTAAGTCAAAAAATTAGCCAGGCATGGTAGCGCATGCCTGTAGTTCTGGCTACTTGGAAGGCTGAGGCAGAAGGATCGCCTGAATCCAGCAGATCGACACTGGGATGGTCACGAGCATGCCACTGCACTCTAGTCTGGGCGACCGAGTGAGACTCCAACTCAAAAAAAAAAAAAAAAAAAAAAAAAAAAAAAATATATATATATATATATATATATATATATATATGCCACTGCGATTTTTTTCTTTTTTTTTTTTGAGTTGGAGTCTCACTCGGTCGCCCAGACTGGAGTGCAGTGGCCGCTCCCGGCCACCACAGCCCCGACCTGCTGGGCTCCGGTGATCCTTCCGCCTCAGCCTTCCGAGTAGCCGGAATTACAGGCATGCGCTACCACGCCCGGCTGATTTTTTGATTTATTGTAGAGATGAGGTCTCGCTGCCCAGGCGGATCTCGAACCCGCGGGCTCAGGCAATCCACTCACCTCAGCCTCCCAAAGGCGCAGGATTACAGGCTGAGCCACCGAGCCCGGCATGTATAATTCTTCATACCATAGGTTTAGTAATGAGGACAGAATGCTTTTGGGGGTATGGAATAACATTTCATTTAATTGGGATTCAAAGTTAGTGCTCCTTATCATCAAAATTTATTGCAAACGTTCATCTGTTAATTCTGGTCTGAGATTTTACATATTTTATATCTCAAAAGTTATTTTCTTATCGATAGGTACTGCCAGATAGGTATCAATCCATGAGCATATGACTTTAAATGAGTATTTTCATTGTGTGGAAAGTATTTATAAAATTCTATTAAATTCTTGTTGATATTTTTCTTTTAGGATCTCATCACATTGCAGATTAATCTTTCCAGCTGAAGTTGGGTAGAGGCTGCTCAACTGTGCAACTCAATGAACTTTTAAACCAGCACTTGCAGAAACTGGCAGCAGACCAGATTTGCTCCTCAGGCCACAGTTTGCCAACCCTTGCTACTGAAGATAGAGTTCACAGCACCAACAAAAGTGTAGTAAGAGCCAGGGACATAGGCTGTTATAAGCTATCCAGGAAGTCATCCCCTACTAAGATCCAAAACTATATACAAACTCCCCCACACAAAATGAATTGATAGGTAATTTTAGAATTAAATTTGCAAGAAATGAACAATATATAGACACCCTGATGTACAATGCCAAAGAACCCTTTAGACCCTCTTTGGTAAAAGAGCCTTCAACTAAAAATAGGGGGATAAGAAAGATTAAAATGGACTGACAGCTAATTCATGTTGAAGAACTAAAACTGCAAAACACTGTCAAGGACCCATTAAAAAAGATTAAAAAAACAGGAAACTTAGGGCTTTCAACAGTCATAAGAGCCAAAATTTATCAGCCACATAAACCCTAAGCAAGTCTAACCCCTTTTGAATACTGATAAAAATCATGTCATTATTACAAGAAATATGAACACTAGAATACAAAATGTCCAATCAAACCAAAAAAGGGAATCATAGCAATGATACTCTTCTGAGAAACTGAAATATGCCCTACTGAACATCCAATCCTATCCTGTATTAGCACCTGTATTACCTACAAAGAAACTCAATGGAAGTCATTAACTGAATAGCATGTTGAAATTTCTGGGATGACCTGTCCCCAATATGTATTTCTTCCATTGAAAGTAAATATTTCACTCTGGTGAATTTAAGTGCAGCTCTCTTTAGCATAATCTCCGAATAAAGACAGCTAGGCGGGTGGCACATGCATACAGTCCCAGCTACTCCAGAAGCTGAGCTAGAAGGACCACTTGAGCCTGAGAATTTGAGGCTGTGGTGCACTATAATTGCACCCAGGAATAGCTACTGCATTCTTGCTATGGGCAACATAGCGATACTCCACCTTTTAAAAAAAGAAAAGAAATAAAAGATAGTCAACAACTGTTTTCTTCTGAGAGGCCAAAAACCTTTAGACTCTAGGGTTCACTGGCTCCTTCAAACTTTCAAAACGCCAAAACAATACTTACCAGAATTTGGATTTTGCAAGAAAAATTAGACTTCCTTAACATATAGATAATTTAATATTATATATTCAAGGTCGCAAGAACCTCAGATACATTCCTTATTCTTCTTGACTGGACTAGCTAGAAAGAAACATACCATTTTCAATATTCTCAAGAAAAGAAATCTTCAGCAGAAGGTCAATCACTTTCTTTTGCCAGAACTAAAGCTATACAAGAACATTCTAGACTCTCGACCAAGTGGTAAATGAGAGGATTATTATTATTATTATTATTATTAATATTTTAGTTGGAGTCTCACTCTTTCGCCCAGGCTGGAGTGCAGTGGCAAGCATGCTCATGGCCACCCCAGCGTCGAAATTCTGAGCTCTGGCGATCCTTCCATCTCAGCCTACCAAGTTGCTCAGCCTACCGAGTTGCCGGAACTACAGACGCGCGCTACCACACCGAGCTATTTTTAAGTTATTTATTGTAGAGATGAGATCTCACCAAGTTGCCAGGGCTGGTCTTGAACCCGTGGACTCAGGCAATCCACTCGCCTCGGCCTCCCAAAGTGCTGGATTTATAAGCTGAGTCACCATGCCCAGTCAATGAGAGAATTATTAAGACTAATGGGGTCAGGCTCGGTGGCTCAACCTGTAATCCTGTCACTTTGGGAGACCGCAGGTTTGAGACCCGCCTGGGCAACTTGGTGAGACCTCCTCTCTACAGTAAATAAAAAATTAGCCCAGCACGGTAGTGCGTGACTATAGTTCCTGCTATTTGGAAGGCAGAAAGATGGCCAGAGCCCAGCAGGTTGACAGTGAATGTGCCACTGCTCCCCAGCCTGAGCGACAGGGTGAGATTCAAACTCAAAAAAAAAAAAAAAAGATGAATGGGTTCTTACCATAGACAGTGGACAGTTAACGTTGCTAAAAGAGTGCAACCATCACTATCACATGAAATGACTGAAGCAAACATCCTGACCATTTAGAGATATATACTAAAAAATTTACAGATAAAATTATATACTATCTGGGATTGGTTTCTAAGTAATCCAGCAGGGTGAGGGTTAGTGAGGGGGACATACATGAAATAAGGTTGGCCATATGTTGATAAGGTACAGCCAGGAGATGGGTACTAAAAGGTTATTATACTTTTCACTGTACATCTGAAAATGTTTGAAATTTTCCTGTTAAAAGGGCAGGGAAACAAAATTTGTAGATTGTTAGGGCATCTATTTACAGTATAAAAAACTGGGGGCTAAAATCCACCAAAAACTCATTTAAATCAATTTTAAAAGACACACATTCTAATAGAAGAGTGAACAAAAGATATAAGGATTATTACAGGTCATGCATGCTGGCTCATGCCTATAATCCCCGCGCTTTGGGAGGCCAAGGTGGGAGGAAAGTTTGAATCCAGGAGTTTGAGACCAGCCTAGGCAACACAGCTAGACCACCTTTACAAAAAAATCGAAAAATGAGCAGGGTGTGGTGGCATGTGTCTGTAGTCTAGCTACTTGGGAAGCTGAGGCAGGAGGATTGCTTGAGCCCAGGAGTTCCAGGCTGTAGTGAGCTGTGATTGTGCTACTGCATTCTAGCCGGCAACAGAGTAAAACTTCAACTCAAAAAACAAACAAAACAAATATTATAATTACAGAAGAACCAAGAAAAACCAATAAACATATTAGACAATAATCAACATCAGTAGTAATCAGAGATATTCAAAATTAAACAAGGTACCATTTGTTGCCCATCAAATACACAGAAAATTAAAACATTGGGAAGGGTATGAAGAAACAGTCATGCATATGCTCATATTGAGAGTGTAAATGAAAATTGTGTTAAGCATAAATGTAAATTGCTATTTCCTTTGGAGAGTAATTCTTCAGGATCTATCAAATTTTAAAATGCCCATGCCATTTGACCCTGAAATTGTAATATTAACACTATATCCTACATAGTCACAATTATGTCACGTGTTTAAAAATATGAGGATAGTAATTAATATATTCTTTATAATAATGTAAAACTGAAGAACATAAATCTTGCTACATCTATACAACGGAATATTATGCAGCTGTTAAAAAAGAATGAGATGGCCAGGAGCGGTAGCTCACACCTATAATCCCAGCACTTTGGAAGGCCAGAGGTGAGAGAATTGTATGAGCCCACGGGTTCAAGACCAGCCTGGACAACTTGGCAAGACTGCAACTCTACAATAAATCAAAAAATTAACTGGGCATGGTGGCACATGCCTATAGTTCCAGCTACTTGGAATGCTGAGGTGGAAGGATTGCCTGAGCCCAGCGGGTTGAGGCTGCAGTGGCTGTGAACATGCCATTGCACTCCAACCTGGGAGTCAAAGTGAGACTCCAACTCAAAAAAAAAAAAAAAAAGAATAAGGTAGTGGCAGAGATTTCTATACATAGATATAAAAGATGACTATTATACTGGCATCTGTAAAGAGCAAGATATAGGAAAAACATAGTATCATCTCATTTATATTCAAGTGAAAAAAATGTATGTATATAAATTTGAAGATATTCTAGAAGGATATATGCCAAAATGTCAACAATAGTTATCTCTAAGAAGTAAAATAAAACAGTATTACAGAAAATAAAAGGAAACTTTGTATTCTTTGTATTTCTATGTTCTTTTTTTAATCACTAGTATGTATCTCTGTTGTCAGTAATGAATACATATATGTAATTCAAAGATGATCTAAAATATATTTTATATCCTAAATCAAAACTCCTTAAAGTGGCTTTGTCACTAAAGCACTAGATGGTTAAGTTCCCTGTGAATTTCATTTACATCTGTTTTTGGAGACAGGCTGGCCTTGAACTCTTGGCCTCAAATGTTTCTCCTCAGCCTCCTGAGCAGCTGGGTCCACAGGCACACACCACCACACCAGCTTCTGAAAGTCTTATTTCATCTAAATCTCAAGCACCAAGCACAGTTTCTTGTTTATAGTAAGTGTTGGATAAATATCTGCTGAATGAATTAATGTGATAAGCTGAATAGACTTTTCTATTAATTTATGTAAAATAGTAATTACTGACTATTCTATCTCTTTCATAACAAGTTTGAGGGGACCCAAAATTAAAAACCAGAATTATCTTTTGGAGGGCAGGCCCCTTGTAGTACACTTGGTACTTGTTCCTCCAGATCAAACAGTCAACCAAAGTTTTTATCTGGAAGTTCTGAGGAGGCTGCATCATGAATTGTGGAAGAAACATCCCCAGTTGTGGCAAACAGGTGACTGGTTCTTCCACTGTGACAACACACCTGCCCACATGATGCTGAGTGTTCAGTTTTTTTTTTGTTTGTTTTTTTGGTTTTTTTTGAGTTGGAGTCTCACTCTGTCGCCCAGACTGGAGTGCAGTGGCCACTCCTGGCCACCGCAGCCTCGACCTGCTGGGCTCTGGCGATCCCTCCGCCTCAGCCTTCCAAGTAGCCGTTTTCAGTTTTTAATTTTTTAAAAAAATGGCATGACCCCCGTGCCCCAACCTCCCTATTTACCTGATCTCACTCTGAGTGACTTTGTTTCCTTGAATGAAAAAAGTCCTCTAAAGGTAACATTTTGCCGATATAGAAGTGAAACAAAAAACATTAGAAGCACTAAAAGGCATGAAAACAGATGAGTTCAAAAACAGTTTTGAGCTGTGGAAAAAGTATCTTGATAGATGTATTGTATCAAACAGAGAGTACTCTGAAGGTGACTGAAGTTTTAACATGTAAGAATCAATACACAATTTTTTATAAATAAATTCCAAGTTTTTTAGGGTCCCTCTTGTATAATCTTCAAACTAGATCACAAGTTTCAACAGTCTTATGTCTTATAAAAATCACAAACTATAGCTTCTTTTCCTCTCATCATCTTTAAAGAGCTATAGAGGGAAAACCAAAAAAACAGATCCTGTTTTTATAAAATAACTGAATCCCAAAATGGAAACTGGTATTTGCTGGAACCCACAGAACCAAGAGGTGAGTAAGCGCTACACAGACTAGCAAGGGCATAGTTATGACAGGCATAGTTCTCACTCAGGGGTTACTTTTCAATTAACTCAGGTTTCCATGGAATATACTTACGCTCTCTGTATTCTATTTCTGCTTCCTTACGCAATTTTTTCTCTCTGGCAAGAGCTTCAGGACTTCCCCAAACTTCCAAAGATCTGTGCACACACATGGTAACCACAATGAACAATTTTAATGATTATATTAAATCTAAACAGTAAGAGTAATTACACTAAATCTAAACAGTAAGAGTAAATTCAACAGCAAATTGTCTTATAAATTGAGACATATATTTAACCAGCAAATACAAGTCACTTCCAAATATACAAATTTGCAAATATAAAAATAATGTTTTGTTGTTTTTTTTTTTGAGTTGGGAGTCTTACTCAGTCACCCAGACTGGAGTGCAGTGGCCACTTCCGGCCACCGCAGGCTCGCCTGCTGGGCTCCAGCGATCCTTCTGCCTCAGCCTTCCGAGTAGCCAGAATTACAGGCATGCACTACCACGCCCAGCTGATTTTTTTTTTATTTATTATAGAGATGAGGTCTCGCTGCCCAGGCGGGTCTCGAACCCACAGGCTCAGGCAATCCACTCACCTCAGCCTCTCAAAGGCGCGGGATTACAGGCTGAGCCACCGAGCCCAGCTTAAAAATAATGTTTTTAAAATATGCCATTTAAAAAATTCAGAATCTGCCTACTTTTTTTTTTTTTTTAAATAAGAGGGCCAGGCACAGTGGCTCAAGCCTGTGATCCCAGCACTTTGGGAAGCTGAGGTGAGGGGAATGCCTGAACCCACGGGTTCAAGAATAGCTGGGGTAACTTGGCTAGACCTCATCTCTACAATAAATAAAAAAATTAGCCAGGTGTGTGGTAGTGCGCGCCTATAGTTCCAGTTATTTGGAAGGCTGAGGTGGAAGGCTGAGGCGGAAGGATCGCCTGAGTCCAATAGGTCGATGCTGGGATGGCCATGGGCATGCCACTGTACTCCAGTCTGAGTGATGGTGTGTAAATAAGTAAATAAACAAATAAACAAATAAGAGATAGGATCTTGCTCTGTCACCTAGCCTAGAACGCAGTGGCATGATCTTAGCTTACTGTAGCCTTGAATTCCTGGGCTCAAAAGATTCTCCCACCTCAGTCTCCCAAGCAGCTGAGACTAAAGCTGTGTGCCTGTACACCTGATTAATTTTTGTATAACTGGGTGTCTCATTATGTTGCCCAGGCTGGTCTTGAACTCCTGGACTCAAGTGATCCTCCCACCTTAGCCTCCCAAAGAGCTGGGATTACAGATGTGAACTACCACACCAAAATGTATTTTTATTACTCCCAAATTCAACTTGAATTTTCAGTCTGAAAGAAGTATGTTCTTACTTTGCCTCTACATCTGATCTCAAGTACACGGTAAAGGACTCAGTGTCTTCATGGGGACTTCGTCGTCTGATCTTTCGAAGTTGTTCTAGATCACTGGAGAAAGAAATATGTTGAATTTATTCAGACAAGGTACATGTAGTTTACATACTTAAAAGGCTTACTAAGGGCAGGTAAAGGCAACTACATGGATCTTCATCTCAAAGAAACATCTGTATGGTTTTTAAAGATCAGTTTACAGATTGAATTTTGTATACAAAAAATGTTCTAGGAACAGAGGGAAAAACATTCCTGGCGCTCGATATAGATATTATAGCATAATAAGTAGACATTCAATTCCTTCATCAATGCTTGCATTTTATCTGCTATGGGCACACAATTGCCATCTTTAATGTACGGGTAAAAAAGGAAAAAGTGGAAAGAACACATTAGAACATCATGCCTCTACTTAAGAATTTAAATTAAAAATTTACAGTCATATTTGTTTACATCTAGATTAATACTAAGTGGTAATGTCAATCCAAAGGTGAAGTCAAAGAGTATATGTCAATTACATGCTATTTACTGATTTTCCTTTCTCTTAAATTCAGGAAGGTTTATATATTTATCAAGTCATTGGTAAATAGTCATTTTATATTTAATCATGGGTTTTCATAAGAAAATTTTGTAACAACAATGAAATGACCTATAAATAAAAATCTGGTGACTATGGAATGTCATTAGGTTTTAGAAATTCAACCTAGATTTTTTTAAAAAATCAACAGCCATCAAATGTTAGTTTAAACATGAACCAAATATCAAAAGATATATATTTTTGTTTCTTCTGTCACTGACACCCTAAATGAGCTGTGTCTTGTCCCAAATGCCTTATACTATATTTCTTTGCCTATTTATGTGGAAACAGCAATACCTGATCCATTTAATTCACAAAATGTTTGCGAAAACTAAATGAAATACTTTATGTGAAACAGAATAAAGTTTTACATTAATATTATAATTGGTTGTTGTTTTAATAGCTATGAAAGTTACAAAGTTTATTACAGGAATATGTATTTCTTAGTTTATATCACAGGAGATATGACCATGAGAGGGAAAAAAGAATAGCTTATCCGGTTTTCTTAGTTGACCCATCAAAGAGGAAGAAAAGTTTAAATCTGTTGACAAATATAATTTCAATAAATCTCTATGACCATGAAAAAATTATTAATAAAAGATATCAGAAAGAAGTAAAAATAAGTTATACTCAACAGAAACCACAGTTGAAGTGTAAACATATATCTAACTCACTAAATTACTCAATTCTGCTAACCAAAAAAATAAAACACCCATATGCAAATAATCGTACTGACTATTCTGCCACATACCACTAACTCAACAATATAACTCCTAAGATTCTTGTGAGAAAGATAAGTTTTGAAGAACCTGACTTTGGGAGTTTAAGAAACTGAGAAGGACTGGAATTGCTCATGTTTGGCAAGAATTCAGCTTGGTAGGCTAACAATTTCAACTTTTTTGACTGAATAAAAATATTTCGTTAATTTAAGAAGGAGCCAGTAGGAAATTTTCCACATATGGATGGTAGCAGGTAACACACTCTAAAAATGAATGGTTATTTAGAGTATTTAGATAGGGCATACTACTACATTTTAAAAAAATTACTATACCTGGATTTAAGGCAGAACTCATTTATTGCTCTGACTCCAGTGATGAAATTATTCTGAGTGTACTTTGATCCATACTCCCTTTTCTTAAGGACTGCTTTAACTAAACCAAAAACATAGGAAAACATAATAAATATGCACATTGAAAGTCACATTTGAAGATGAACACAGGCTGATATTTAAGTGGGGCTCACCAATGAATTCCACAGAAAATTAATTTTTTTCCTGATGCACTAAATAGCATCAGGAAAAAAAAAATTCTCCAAGTACAGAATAGGATGGAATTACATCTGTAGCCATCTAGCTTTTGTCTCCACAGCTAATCTGTAACTGATAACAAAATGCCAGCCCTTTGTCTAATGGATATCTTGTATAATTATTACTGGTCTGTCTAACTCATATTAGTGCAATTTAAATTTAAAGCTTAGGACCTAAGTGAAAATGAACTGAAGTTTCAATAAAAAATTACAGACCAGTCGGGCTCGGTGGCTCAGCCTGTAATCCCGCGCCTTTGGGAGGCTGAGGTGAGTGGATTGCCTGAGCCCGCGGGTTCGAGACCCGCCTGGGCAGCGAGACCTCATCTCTACAATAAATCAAAAAAAAAAAAAAATCAGCCGGGCGTGGTAGCGCATGCCTGTAATTCCAGCTACTCGGAAGGCTGAGGCAGAAGGATCGCCAGAGCCCAGCAGGTGAGGCTGCGGTGGCCGGGAGCGGCCACTGCACTCCAGTCTGGGCAACAGAGTGAGACTCCAACTCAAAAAAAAAAAAAAAAAAAGTTACAGACCAGTTCAGTGTTTTCCAAACCATGAAGTGACATCAGCATTTTATAAAAAGTGAAAACAGAGGCCAGGCAACACATCTGATTACAGGGCCTCACACCTGTAATCTCAGCATTTTGGGAGGCCAAGGAGGAAGGACTGCTTGAGCCCAGTTCAAGACCAGCATGGGCAACACAGAGAACCATCATCTCTACAGAAAATAAAAAAATTAACCGAGCATGGTGGTGCATGCCTGTAGAACCAGCTACTCGGAAGGCTAATGCAGAACGATTGCCTGAGCCCAGGAGGTCAAGGCTGCAGTGAGACGTGATTGTGCCACTGCTATCCAGTCTAGGTGACAGAGTAAGACCACACCTCAAAAATAGAAAGAAAAAAAAAGAGTGAAACTAGAAAGCAATCAAATAGTACTATACATAATTAAGAATAAGTAATTTTTTCTGAAAACCTTTGTTACAATTCTATATAATAGTTTATATTCAAGTATACAAGGTCACTAACTAGTATTTCTTTTTCTTTTTTTTTTTTTTTGAGTTGGAGTCTCACTCCGTCGCCCACACTGGAGTTCAGTGGCCGCTCCCAGCCACCGCAGCCTCAACCTGCTGGGCTCCGGTGATCCTTCCGCCTCAGGCTTCCAAGTAGCTGAACTACAGGCGTGCACTACCACACCCAGCTAATTTTTTGATTTATTGTATTGTTTTGCTTTTTTTTTTGAGTTGGAGTCTCACTCGGTCGCCCAGACTAGAGTGCAGTGGCCGGTCCCAGCCACCGCAGCTCGATCCACTGGGCTCCGGCGATCCTTCCGCCTCAGCCTTCTGAGTAGCCGGAATTACAGGCATGCGCTACCACGCCGGCTGATTTTTTGATTTACTGTAGAGATGAGGTCTCGCTGCCCAGGCGGGTCTCGAACCCACGGGCTCAGGCAATCCACTCACCTCAGCCTCTCAAAGGCACGGGATTACAGGCTGAGCCACCAAGCCCAGCTTTGATTTATTGTAGAGATGAGGTCTCGCTGCCCAGGCGGGTCTCGAACCCGCGAGCTCAGGCAATCCACTCACCTCAGCCTCCCAAGGCATGGGATTACAGGCTGAGCCACTGAGCCCGGCTACTAGTATTTCTTATGTGGGTTGCAGTCAGAAAAGTGTAAAGCCACTAGACTATTTCACTTAATGTAATAAAACTGAAGCAAACTAAGGAGCAATTTCATCAGTTAAAAATTATAAAAAGTTCATTATAGATTATAGGTAAAATATTGCCTTCTCACAAATTACTTCACAATTGTCAAGTATCAATTTGCTCATAAAAAGGCCAGAGATGCCAATAACAAAATACCAATTTGGCATCAAGTATAGTATATGTGAGTTAAAAACTACACAACATTGGTCCATGCTAATAAATCTCACAAAGTAAGATTTCTGGTCACATGTATATAGATAAATAACTTAAGCAAATATCTGAAGAGCAAGAGCAAGGTAACAAACTCGTGTTCTACTTCAAATTGGCACCTATTCATTTCATGTTTTAGTCTCATATTAATTCAGTTTTCTGTTCTACTTCCAAGTTAAAAGAGCAAATTAAGCCTAAAATTATCTATCACTACAGTGGGTAAGAATATTCCTAAAATAATACATTAACTGAGCCGGGCTCGGTGGCTCAGCCTGTAATCCCTCGCCTTTGGGAGACTGAGTTGAGTGGATTGCCTGAGCCCGCGGGTTCGAGACCCGCCTGGGCGGCGAGACCTCATCTCTACAATAAATAAAAAAATCAGCTGGGCGTAGTAGCGCATGCCTGTAATTCCAGCTACTTGGAAGGCTGAGGCGGAAGGATCGCCAAAGCCAAGCAGGTCGAGGCAGCGGTGGCCGGGAGCAGCCACTGCACTCCAGTCTGGGCGACCGAGTGAGACTCCAACTCAAAAAAAATAAAAAATAAAAAAATAATAATACATTAACTACTAAAATTAAGTGTACAAATAATTATTTGATATTTCAAAAATGAATAAAAACTTCATTGGAAAAAAGAATATAAGGAAGGTCAGATTTCTTTTTGCATAAATTTCAAGTCTCTAAACTGCCCCACTTCCATAACCCTAAAACTCAAAATTCAGATGAGCTCCTCTGGAACAAAAAGGAGAATTATTTTCTCTTTAACAAGATTTGTTGAAAAAAATTTATTAGTTGTAAGAAATTTCTTCAAAACAGGGCCAGGTGCAGTGACTCATGCCTGTAATCCCAGGACTTTGGGAAGCTGAGGTAGGAAGACTGCCAGAGCCCAGGAGTTCGAGACAGCCTAGGCAACTTAGCAAGACCTGGTCTCTACAAAATAAAAAATAAAAAAATTAGCTGGGCGTGGTGGCACATGCCTGTAGTCCCAGCTACTTGGGAGGCTGAGGCAGGAGGACTGCCTGAGCCTAAGCCCAGAAGGTCAAGGATGTGGTGAGCTGTGATTGTGTCACTGCACTCCAGTCTGGGTGACAGAGTAAGACCCCAATCTCCCCCCAAAAAGCTACAAATTCCTGTTGGTTTATTCTGGCCCAGATTAATGATGATGATGATGATGATGATGGCTGCTATCGATCACAATATTAATTATTCTTAATTGTGACTATCTGCTATGTGTTATCTTCAAAATTACCCTAAAAGAGAGGTCTCATTTTCAGTGCAATCTTATTTAGGAGAGACCTAAGACTCAGAAAGTTAAGTATATTGCCCAATGGCAGACAGCTAGTAAGTGCTAGAGTCACACAGAGAACCAAGATTAGATTGACACCAAAGCCACAGTGCTCTTTTTTTCTTTTTCTTTTTTTTTTGAGTAGGAGTCTCACTCTGCTGCCCAGGCTGGAGTGCAGTGGCACGCTCATGGACACCGCAACCTTGACCTGCTGGGCTCAGGTGATCCTTTCCTCAGCCTTCCAAGTAGCTGGAACTACAGGCATGTGCCACCACGCCTAGCTAATTTTTTTTTTTTTTTGAGTTGGAGTCTCACTCTTGTCGCCCATGCTGGAGTGCAGTGGCACACTCACAGTCACCTCAGAGTTGACCTGCTGAGCTCAGGTGATCCTTCTGCCTCAAACAGTTACAGTTACAAACAGCCAGAACTATGCGCAGGTGCTACCACACCCAGATGATTTTTTTAATTTACTGTAGAGATGAGATCTGGCTAAGTTGCCCAGGCTGGTCTCGAACCTGTGGGCTCAGGCAATCCTCTTGCCTCCACCTCCCAAAGTGCTGGGATTACAGGCGTGAGTCACCACGCCTGGCCACAGTGCTCTTAGTCACATGGAGATCCTGCCTCCATGAATCAGCTGCTTGGGAGATGGGCACAGCAGCCTCAAACAGGAATTCCTCCAGCACTGTTTCTCCTAGAACAGAAAATCAGACAAGAATGGCTAAACTCTACCTAGACCGTATTCCTTTCTTAGGGTTTTAAAAAAAATTTATGACAAAATGGAAAATAAACATCAGTGGAAAATTAGCTTATAAATAAGAGAATACAGCTGGACTCGGTGGCTCAGCCTATAATCCCAGCACTTTGGGAGGCTGAGGTGAGTGGATTGCCTGAGCCCGTGGGTTCGAGACCCGCCTGGGCAACTTGGCAAGACCTCATCTCTACAATAAATCAAAAAATTAGCCGGGCGTGGTAGCGCATGCCTGTAGTTCCAGCTACTTGGAAGGCTGAGGTGGAAAGATCACCAGAGGCCAGCAGGTCGAGGCTGCAGTGGCCGGGAGTGGCCACTGCACTCCAGTATGGGTGACAGAGTGAGACTCCAACTCAAAAAATAAAAATAAAAAATAAAAAAATAAGAGAATAAATGCTGTGGTCAATCTACTTAAATAAAAGTAAAAATAAACTATACTCTTAGAATAATATAATTATAAAGAGTGCCATATAAACTAATGTTATATATTTAATTCAAAACATCTTTATAATAAAAAATAAAATAAAATATATATACCTCTTACTTGGAGAGGGTCTTGCTTAAGTGGAGCTTTGAGTTCGGCACCTATATTCTCTGCTGTAAAGTTTATTAAAACAAATTTACATTAAATAGCTGCTTTCATACAAAACGATAAACAATTAATTTTAACCAACCTAATCTAGCAATGTATAAAAAAGATAATATATCATAGACCATGTTAGATTTATCTTAAGAAGGCAAAACTAGTTAAACATTACAAAAGCTATTATTCCCTCACTTAACAGATGAAGGAAGAAAAACTATAGAATAATTTCAGAAGCTAAGGAGACAGCATTTAATACAATTCAACATCCATGCAAATCACAAACCCTTTTTAGAAAATTAGGACAAAACATAATTTCTTTAAAGGGTAAAAAAAACTTATAACAAACACTATATTCTATGGTGAATGTTTTGATTCACTCCTTTAAAGTAGAGAACAATAAAAGGATGCACAGTTCTTCCACTTAAAACTGTTCTAGAGACACTATACAATGAAAAAAGAATGATTATTAAGTGCTCCTAGGACAATTGTACAACCCTACACCCATCAATAAAATAAGATAAAATAAAAGGAATTTGGGCCAGGCATGGAGGCTCACTTCTGTAATCCCAGCATTTTGGGAGCTCAAAGCAGGAGGACTGCTTGAGCCCAGGAGCACAAGACCAGCCTGGGCAATATAGCGAGATCCAGTCTCTACAAAAATAAAAAACTTAGCTGAACGTGGTGGCATATGCCTATTCAGCTACTCGGGAAGTTGAGGCAGGAGGATCACGTCCCAGGAGGTCAAGACTGTAGTGAGCTGTGATTGTGCCACTAAGGGACAAAGTGAAACTTTGTCTCAAAAAAATAAAAGGAAATTGGAATATACCACTCATCATAAACAAAAGCAATTCTAGATTAAATATTTAAATATTAAATTATTTACATGTTGCATAGTAGACAATACAGAATATTTTTATGGTATAGAAAGATTTCTTAAACAAGATACAAACAACACAAGGAAAACTGATAAATTCTGTAACTTAAAATTTAGAACATCTGTTCATCAAAGAATCCCATTTAAAAAAAATAGAAAAATAAAAGAAAAGACTCAAACTAAGAGAAGATATTTCCAACAGATAGAATCAATAAGGCACTAGTATCAGGAATATTTAAAGAATTCCCCCAGATCAAGAAAAAGACAACCCATTAGAAAAATACAGGCAGATGAACAAACATGCACAGAAAAGGAAATACAAACAGCCAATAAACACTGAGAAGATGACTGCCTCATCACTAACAAAATCCAAGTGAAATAGCAAGATGCCACTTTACAACCCTCAGATTAGGAGTAATGGAAATATGGCAACATCTAATGTTGGCAAGGGTACACAGCAAAGGACATGCTTACACTGATGGTAGAAATATAATGCACAGTGAGCATGGTAATCAAGCTGGCATTGTCTACAACAGTTGCACATCAGCACAACTCATAACGCAGTAATTCTTCTAGGTCAATATCTTTAGCTTCAAGAAGTCCTTGCACAAGGGCACAAGGAGAGGGACACGAGACTTACCGAGGCGGGCACTCTGCTCTACTGTTAAAACTGGAGACCCAGATAGCCCATCAGCAAGAGAACAGACAGATGAACCATGTAAGTTCATGGAAGCTTCATACAGCAGTGAACACTGATAAATGTAATAATGGCTATCTATCTTTGAGCCCTGATGGTGGGCAAGTCCTACTCTAACCACTTTACATGTATCAACTCATTTAATTCACACAACAGCCCCAAAAGTATGTGCCAGTTACCTCCAAGAACATTAATGAACCAGACATACCCACTAATAGTCCGGATAAATTTTAGGAGAAAAACTTAATGAAAAAGTAAATCACAAGAGAACACACACATGTTATCACAGCAAAGTTCAAAAACAAGCTAAACTAAACAAATATACAACTGTATCAAGCTATTTCTTTTTTATTCCACATGGATTCACTGGGCAAATGGAGATGTGACCACGAAGGTAAAGTTCTTAGGCTGAGTGGTACACTGCAGGGTTCTGATTTTATTATGTTTCCTAACTTACATATATTTTGTAATACTCTTGTATGTATCAAATATTCTGTAATAAAAATCTCAACCTTAAAACATTTTCTTTTATTATATTTATATAATCAATCAATAATAAAATCATGTTTCAGAGTTAATAATAATAGTTGACATTTACTAAGGATTTAACATGTGCCATGTATTTGTCCTATGTGCTTTACATATATGAGGGGGACCCCAAAAAACCAAAATTTAGTTATAAAGAATTATGCATTAATTTTTACATGTTCAAACTTCAGTCACCTTCAAAGTACTCTGTTTAACGCAATAGACTTACCGAGATGCTTTTTCCACTGCTCGAAACAGTTTTTGAACTTGTCAATGTTGATGCCTTTTAGAGCTTCTGCCATTTTTTGTTTTTGCTGTTCCACATCAGCAAACGTTTCCCTCTGAGGACTTTTTTTGACCAGAGAAGCAAAAATTCGCTTGGGGCCAGACTAGTTGAATAGGGATGGTGGGGCATGTGGGAAAACTGTTGAACACTCAGCATGGTGTGGGCAGGTATACTTGTAAATCACCCATCATGAAATGGGCAAATGCTTTAAAAAAATCTCTAAACAAAAATATTCACTGAAGCTGAACACAGCCCCTTCACAACCACACTAGCTGGTACACAGATGCCAATGTGTTCCTAGAACACTTACCTAGTGGGGGAAGCCTGGACTTCAAGGGGCCCACTCTCCAAAAAATAGTTTCATTTTGGGGGGGTTACTCCTCCTATAATTTCAATTAATCCTCACAAAATTGCTCTGAGGTAAATACTACTATCTTCATCTTATTAGGAAACTGAGGCACAGAGAGATGATAACTTCCCCCCAAGTCACACAGCCACTTTTCCTTAGTATGAAGAAATTAAGGCATACAGAGGCTTTCTAACTTCCCCCAAAGTCACAGAGCAAGTATTTTAAACATGGAGGCACAGTCAGGGCTAAAACCCAAGTTATTTTCATTAATCTGTGCTCTTAACCATTTTCCTACATTGTGTCTGTGTTCAAAATAATGTGTGACAAGTCTGTAGATTCAGCTACTTAGAAAGCCAAGGTGGAAAGATGGCCTGAGCCCAGCAGGACGAGGTTGTGGTGGCTGTGAGCATGCCACTGCACTTCAGCCTGCGCAACAGAATGAGACTCTGTCTCAAAGATAAATAAATAAATAGATTTGACTTATGCGTAGGCATTGGTATATTTTTGTTAAGGGGAAAGAAGAGGATAGAAGTAAATATTGAATTAGCAACACGGAGATCACTGGAACCTCCTGACGAGCAGTTTTGGCAGAAGAGTGGGGTGGAGGCAGTGGGTTAGGGAGAAAGTGGGAGATCAAATGGAAGCAGTAATTGGACTCAGCAGGTGCTGAAGAGGAGAATGGAATCAAGCAAAGGTTGACTTTATCTTACACAAATGGGAGGGAGGCAGTAAGAGGGAGAAAAGGTTGGTGCAGTAGATTACAAGAATAATTACAAGAGCAAAGTCCTGAGAAGCTACAACAGTAGAATAGAAAGTCTCTGAAAACATATGTTGAAATAGCAATGCAACTGTATCTCCGCATGTTTAGAATATGAGTCCATTTAAATGACATGAACACATTAAGTCTGACCACTTGCCTGGTACATATGGATTCTGCCACCTTCTGTATGTTTCCAGTTTACCATCTTTTTCTTTGCTTAATTTTTATTTCACCTTCCCTCTCACCTGTTAGATTCATCAAGTTTTCTGTATCCTTCTCCCATCTCATCCCCCAGTGTTGATCTGGAACTTATAAAATCATGTTTCCATGTTCTAACTTAACATACAGGCTTTCCTTAAACCTTTCTAACCACCTGTAAAGTTATTCAATCTCTATTATCCACTGGAACAAGAAAAATAACTTTTTTTTTTTTTTTTTTTTTAGTTGGAGTCTCACTCCACTGCCCAGGCTGGAGTGCAGTAACACACTCACGGCCACCCCACAGTCAACATGCTGGATTCCGGAGATCCTTCTGCCTCAGCCTTCCAAGCAGCTGGAACTACAGGCATGTGCTACCATGCACGGCTAATTTTTAAAATTTATTTATTGTAGAGACGAGGTCCCGCCAAGTTGCCCGGGTTGATCTCGAACCCGCAGGCTCAGGCAATCCACTTGACTCTGCCATCCAAAGTGCTGGGATTACAGGTTGTGCTACCGAGCCCGACTAGAAAAAAAACTTTTAAACGCTGAAAACTTCTTCCATCTTACTACTACTCTTAATCTAAGTTTTATTATTTAATGTTAAAAGAAAGTTTATTATTTTATTACCAAAAGTTATTTTACCAACACATTTTACCCATTTTTCATTCTTTACTATCTCTTTGATACCTAATCCCTTCTCTCCTTCTGGCTATCTTCTAGAAATCTGCTCTTTAATAATTTTTTAATGTTGGGGGGTTGGTTAGTAAATGACACTCATATTTATATGTCTGATAGTGTTCCTATTTCTGCCTTCACTCCACAATGATTATTTAGAACAAGTAAAATTCTGGGGCAGCATTTTTTCCTCTTACTTTCTCAACCATTCCCCTGTTTCCTGCATATAGCTGCAGATGAAAAGTCTGCTTCAAAAGAGCCACTAGACTGACAGCAGTGACTTTCCTCTTGTCAGCTTTTAAGCTGGGTTGTTTCTTGTTTTGCTTTTTAAATTTGTGATTTCTCTGCAAAGTGTCTGGAGTGGATGTATTATTACTTATACTACTTGGTACTCAAAGTGTCCTTCTGATCTGGGGAGTCTTGTCTTTCTCAAATTCTGAAAAATTCTCATCCATTATCTCTTTGTATATTGCTTCCTCACCATTTCTCTATTCTCTCTCTCTCTCTCTGAATACCTATTAAATGTAGACTAGGGCTTCATGTCTCTTAAGTGCTCTCATTTTTCTGAAAATCTTTTGCCTTTCTACATCCCTTCAGAGTGAATTTTAATGTATTAGTTCTCTAATTGACTGGTTAATAACTACATTTTTATTTTAGTGATTACACTTTTATTTCTAAGATGTCGTGTCCTTTTCATATTTATTTGTTTTCACTTTATTTTTATAATTTTGAAAACTGTTTGGTCTTTTTAATGCATATGAGTCCTTCATTTATCCTTTTGAGGATGTTAAAACTTATTTTAAAGCAATTCAGGCTGTTATTTTAATTTCATCTAGAAGTTAATTCCTATTTGTTGATTCTTTTGGCTTTTTCAGTATTAGGATTCTTCATGTATTTTTAAAGTTTGGAATTTGTGATCTTATTCTGAATAGGTTATATCCTTCCATTTTCTTCTTCATGTTCATGCCCCCTGAGCTCAGTCTGAGCCCTCTGTCCAAAACTAGATCTCATGTTGCCATTTGAAATTCCTACCCCTCAATCTAGTTTCTAAGACAATAAACAGCAGGTTTCAGCCCCTGGTCTTCTTGCCTCCCTAGGTCTGCAGCCTCCTCTAAGACACAGCCCAGGGCAGCAACCAGAATTGACTATTTCCAGCCTCCTGTGTGGAGGAGGATGGGGAGTTCCAACATGAATAACTCTAGCACATGGTTGGCTATCTGTACAGATCCACCACCCCAAACAAGCCCAACTCCTGAATGCCACTTTCTGCTTACAGACCCAGAGCCCAGATGCTTCTGTTCCATGTCTTGGGTAGAACACATCTTTTTAAATCCAATTGTGTTTTCAGTTTTCTCTTTTTATATTTTATTCATCACTCCACTGAGTGAGAAGTAGAACAGGTGCCTCAAAGCACATATCCACAATGCCATCTTCATCAGAAGTTCTGTCTATTCACTGATCTACCTTCTCTCCCAAGGATTATATTATATAAAACAATTAAATGCCAACAAACTAAGCACTAACAAAGACAAAACTCTCTTTGAAATAAAACCAAAATATTTATGTGTAATTTTTAGTATATTTCTTGACAACTTTTTTCAGTGAAAAATCACTGAGAAAATGACTAAATACAGTATGTTTCGACATCTAAAACATGTACAGAAAACCTGAAAAAGATTTCACTATTCATCAAATCCTAAGTCAGTTATGATGTCATATCAATAAAGACTTTTTAAAACCAATTTTATTTCATAACTACAGTTTGTAACATTTGCCACTGAGGAGTTAAATGATTATTATTTTATTTTTATCTAGCTACACAACAAGCAAATTCTAAAGCATCTTTATCTATAGAATCCATATATCAATTTCTTAAAATTTTGTTTGGGGGAACAGAGAGCAGGGCAGAGAAGAGTGAAGAGAAACAGGTGGAATAATAAGTTTTCAACACACAACTACTGTCTAAACAGCTGAAATCTACTGTCAAAAGTTTCAGGAACAGTCCTAATTTCCACAGTACTCAAAGTCATTTAAGCAAATCACACAAAATGAGTTGCTCCAAGCGACATATTTCTCGATATTCAGCTCACTACAAACTGTCTAGATGCCACTAAATGTATAGTGTTATGAAGCACAAACAAGAATGCTAGTAGATGGCTCAAACACATGTATGACTACTTTGCATATTACCATCTTAATAAATTCACACTGTATCACTGGAGTAGAATATTTATGATTTCAATAAGTAACTAGACATTCTATCCATGACTATCTCTAGACATTTGTTTTAAGCTCAAACCCTGTTTGCCACACATCTGCTGTCATTAGCAAAATTAAAACTAATTTTACTAAAATTTAACACATCTGAATGCTCCTTAAAAACTTAAGGATTCCTCAGCAAGTCTTTGCTTCTTAATGAGCTGTGCCTGACTTTATCATGTGGTTTGAATTATTCAAAACTCAATCTCAAATCCTTAAATATACAAATTATCTTTCAATCAAGCAATTACTTACTGTCTATCTGATGGCTAACAAGGTCTAATTTGGCCTAAGCAAATCTTGAAAAATTGAGCCCAAAATAAAACTGTCAATAAACAATGTACTTATAATATAAGAAAATAAACTAACATTTTTATTCTAGGTAGCAAGGAAAAAGAAACTCAGTCATCGATTTCAATTTCAAAGATTCTGTATAGTAGAACATTAAATATTTTTGCCTGAGTCTATGTTCACCTCAGAAGAGCACTATAACACATTTTACCATTACTTACATTATTTCATCACTTGTTTCTTTTCCCTTTACTATGCTCTAATAAGCATGCTTATTTCTGGAAACTAGGGACTCATTACACTCTGCACTCCTTCATCCTATAATATCAAACTGTCACTCAATATTTACATTTTTTTTTTTGAGTTGGAGTCTCACTCAGTCGCCCAGACTGGAGTGCAGTGGCCGCTCCCGGCCACCGCAGCCTCGACCTGCCGGGCTCCGGCGATCCTTCCGCCTCAGCCTTCCGAGTAGCTGGAATTACAGGCATGCGCTACCACGCCTGGCTGATTTTTTGATTTATTGTAGAGATGAGGTCTCGCTGCCCAGGCGGGTCTCAAACCCGCGGGCTCAGGCAATCCACTCACCTCAGCCTCCCAAAGGCGCGGGATTACAGGCTGAGCCACCGAACCCGGCTTGTCACTCAATATTTACCCCAGCAGTTCTCCATCACCATCAGAGAGAGAGAAGAAATCGGCTAAAACTGTACAGCTAAGTCAAAAGAGAGAAAACCAGGCACCATTAAATGAGTACTGGTTCTCAAGGAATCGGAAAAATCTTCTCCGTGAAAGATATCCAGCCAAGGGAAAGGCAGTCTTGGCACGTGTCTCATCCTTCCTTCGCTATTCCCCTGACACCACAGACTTGGTTTTCCTCTAGCCGCCCCTTCTCAAGTCTTCTTTGCCGTCTCCTCTTCTTCTACCTGTCCTTTACTCATTTTGGGATTCTGTACTAAAAGATCTTATCTCCTCACTCTCATCACCCACCCTGCTCTCTCCTCAAACACACCCGTGGCTTTGGTTAACACCTGTGTGTAGCTAAAAACTCCTAAATCTTTAGCTCTGGGCTGGAAGTTGATGCATTTCCTCATTTACAAGTATCTATTATGCCCCTACCATGAGCTGGCACTGATGCTCCTGCTGTCACGGGGCTTACAAACATGTGGGTGATGAGGAAATAAATAAAATACTGAAGATATCAATCCGGAGTGTAACCTATGCAGAGAACTAAATTAGGCTAATATTAAAGACTGCTGGGTGGTTTCTTTAGATTGAGTGATTCTTTTCTTTTTTTTCCCGGTTGGAGTTTCACGTCACCCGGTTGGAGTGGAATGGCACAAAGACCTGCTGGGCTCAGGTGATCCTTCTGCCTCAGCCTTCCAAGTAGCTGGAACTACAGGCATATGCCACCACACCTGACTAATTTTTTTTTTTATTTTAGAGATACGGTCTCACCACGTTGCCCAGGCTGGTCTTGAACCGGTGAGCTCAGACAATCCTCTCACCTCAGCCTCCTAAAGTACTGGGATTATAGGCATGAGTCACCGTGCCCAGCCAAATTGAGTGATCTTAAAGTGCCTCTGTGCAGAGCCAACATTTAAACAGATATGAATGACCAGAAGGGGTCAGCCATGCGAAGAAGGTCTAGGACAGAGAAAGCAAGCAAAGGCCCCATAACAAGAACAAGGCTGGTATTTTCTAAGAACTGAAAGAAGACTGCTGTGGCTGAAACATACTGAGCAAGTGAGAGTAGTAGAGGAAAATGAAGAGGAACATGGGAGCCAGACCAGCTAGAAGGGCTTTCAGAGCCAGAATAATATATTCTGATTTATTCTATCAATGTAAATTTTATTCTATGAGTAACAGAAGCCAATGAGAGTTTTAAATAAGAAAGTAACATGGGCTGGGAGCGGTGGTTCAACCTGTAATCCCAGCACTTTGGGAGGCCGAGGCAAGAGGCCTGCCTGAGCCTAGGGGTTCAAGAACAGCCTGGACAACTTGTTGAGACCTCATCTCTATAATAAATCACAAAAACTAGCCCAGCATGGTGGCATGTATCTAGTGGTTCCAGTTACTAGGAAGGCTGAGGTGGAAGAATTGCCTAAGCCCAGTAGGTTGAGGCTGTGGTGGCCATGAGCATGCCGCTACGCTACAGCCCGGGCGACAAGAGTGAGACTCCAACTCAAAAAAAAGAAAGTGACATGATCTGTTTTTAAAAAGACCACACTGGCTATGTGAATAACGGATTCTAGAAGGACCCAAGTGGAAGCAGGGATTTCAAGGAGGAGGCAATGCAGTAACACAGACAAGCGTTGACCTCCCGCAGCAGTACAGTAGATGTGCTAAGATGTGTGACATCTCAACAGATGCTGCAGTGACTAGGAGATTCACTGGATACTCAACTGTCTCCTGGTCACATTGTCATCTGTTAAGATGTTCCCCATGGGCCCGGCACGGAGGCTCAAGCCTGTAATTCCAGCACCTTGCGAGGCCAAGGCAAGAGGAGTACCTGAGCCCATGGGTTCATGACCAGCCTGGGCAACATGGTGAGTCCTTGTCTCTACAATAAATCAAAAAGTTAGCCAAGCATAGTAGCGTGAACCTGTAGTTCCAGCTACTTGGAAGGCTGAAGCACAAGGATTGTTAAAGCCCAGCAGGTTGACGCTGGAGTGGCCATGAGCATGCCACTGTACTCCAGCCTGGACAACGCTCCAGCCTGGACAACAGAGACTCCCATTCAAAAAAAAAAGATGCTCCCCAGGCACCTATAATTCAGGTGTTCATTACCAAACCATTGCCACCTCATGAAAATATCCTCTAGCTTTGGTACCCCTAATTTTATAAATCAATGAAATCATCATCTACACAATTAGCCAATCTAGTAACCAAGCACTGTCTTTTACTTGACCCTCTCCTTCACCACCAAATTCAATCACCAAGTTCTAATTTTTCAGCTCCTAAATCTCTTAAGTTGATCTATTCCTTTAAAGAAGCATTACCATCACCCTAGTCTAGACCCTCATTCGCATTACTACTTTCAGTAATCTGTTTGCCATTTTGCAACTAGCTGTCTTTCTAAAATCTTAAGTCTGATCAAGTACTTCCCCACTTGTAATACTCCATTATTCCCACTGTCTACAAAACAGAGTCCAAATGCCTGAACACGAGCCTGATCTGACTACTGCTAACCTTGATTTTAATCTCTGGTACTTGGTAAACCTACCAATCCCACCACCAGGTCTTCTACTAGTCTAGACAGTTCTTTCTCCACCATTCACCACACCAACACTACTTTTCTTTTATGCCCCAGTTAGGTATAATTTCCTTATGAAAATCTTTCCTAACCACTCAGGACTCAATGAGGTGCCCCTCTCATTTGTTCCTGCAGCACAATGACTGTCTCCTACCAGGGTACAGTTGTACCTCAGTATCTATGGGGAGTTGGTTCCAGAACCTTCCCACAGATACCAAAATCCGTAGATGTTCAAGTCCCTTATATAAAATGGTACAGTATTTGCATACAACATATGCACATCCTCCCATATATTTTGAAATCATCTCTATATTACCTATAATATCAATACAATATAAGTGCTAAATAAATAGTTCCTATACAACGTTTAGGGAATAATGACGAGTAAAAAAAATTCTGTACATATTCAATACAGATGCTACCATCCATTTTGTCCCCCCAAAATCTTTTGATCCTTGGTTGGTTGAATCCACAGAGAAGAACTCGTGAATACAAAGGGATGACTGCATTACCACACTATTTGTTTGCTTTACTTTCTGCTTTAGTAATAAAGAGAATAAAAGCTCAGAGTCATTCTCACTCGCTGTCATATAAGAAGTACTCAATAAATATTGCTTGAGAAAATTAATGAATAAAGGACTTATTTTAATGTACCTTGGACAAAATCTTTTTAAATGCACTGTTAGTCTAGCAAAAATGAACTGAAAAAGGCAAAGATGAAGTGAAAACAAGACCTCTATGAAATAAATAAGTACACCAAAGTCAGCTTTTCCCCTAACGATGTATGTTGAAGCTTGTGTTCTTTGACCTTGGTTCTACCTCCACAGTTGCAAGGAGCATGAAAGGCCAGAGAATAAGACCAAGTTCTGCTCAAGATGGGGTGTCTAACAAGAGATACCCAAGTAAAAAACTATGGATGTGGTATGATTATGAAACAGAAATAAATAATGCACACAGAATAGAACAGCAAGGAAGAAAGGCTGTCTCTACTTTGATGTTAAGTAGTGGGGAAGAAAAAATATTCCTCTGAAAATCCTAAGGATTAGTCAACCTGTGGTAAGGGCCTTCCCGGAACAAAGAGAAAGTAATGTGGTGTAGTCAATGTCTAAGTGCGCATGTGTAACCCTGTGCCATACAATATCCAATCAAAATGTATGTTGCCATATAAGGGAGACAAAGGGGCTAGACCCTAAAGAAAAGTTAGCGGAAAGTATAAAAGACAATGCCCTACTGTGTTCGGGATTCAGACTTTGGATGTGAATTCGCTGGGCCAGTGCAGGCACAAATAAATGCTGCTTCCTGGCAAAGAAGTCTTGGTATCCTGTCTCCCTATAACGGGGCCTCCCACATCTCTGGGGGCCCACCTGGGATAAGGAGATGGTGATTTCACCTTCCTTGTCACTGGGGTGTGACCCTTGGGATGCCGGGAGAGGTGACCTCACCTGGTACCAGCAAACCAATTGATCCATAGGGGACTAGCCATCTTGGTATACTAAAGAAACCTGGTGAGGCCCAGGAATCAGCCAAGTGAGCACCGTCCGTCAGACTGGTAAGAACCCAGGTTCGATTTGGCAAGCCTGCCCCTAACAGGCAGAAGGGGAGCCTGATCATCTCCTAGAGTTGCCCAAGTAGTCCCACAGGGGACGAAACCACAACTCTAGGGAACTGGGAAGCAGGCTGGAAACGTGTGGGTGTGAATGAATGAGACGCTGCTTGGCGGCAATGAGAGAATACAGTCCCAATCTGCGGATCCGTGGCGCCCTCATACGGCTTAGGGCAGTAGTAGAGTCAGGAGAAATCCTAAATCAAAACCTAGTGGGGACTTATATCAAACCCCCAATTGCTAAGAAGTGCCTGAAAAATCTCTGTGAGGAGAGTGGCTGAAGGCAGTCGAAGCGAGTACTCACCCTTTCCCTTTCCCTTTCTCATGCATGACTGTCATCTTTTAGAGGGACAGAATGGGCAGCAAACAGAGTAAGCTTACCCCACTAGAGTCTATGATGAAGAATTTCTAAAAGGGATATTCAGGGGACTATGGATTTAAGTTGACTCCCAGAAAACTCCAGACATTCTGTGAGATACATTGGTCTTCGTTTGGGGTGGGCTGGCACTCTGAGGGGTCACTAGACAAAGAACTAGTTACCAAACTGTTTAGAGTCATTGTGGGGAACCCAGGTCACCCTGACCAATTCCCTTACATTGACTGTTGGCAAGATATAGTCCTTTCTCGGCCACCGGTTAGAATTCTGTCTCGAAGAGAACTGTAAAATCATGATGGCCTGAATAACGGCTCCCTCAAAATGTTGACAGGAGCCGGGCTCGGTGGCTCAGCCTGTAATCCCGTGCCTTTGGGAGGCTGAGGTGAGTGGATTGCCTGAGCCCGCAGGTTCAAGACCCGCCTGGGCAGCGAGACCTCATCTCTACAATAAATCAAAAAAAAAATCAGCCGGGCGTGGTAGCGCATGCCTGTAATTCCGGCTACTCAGAAGGCTGAGGCGGAAGGATCGCCGGAGCCCAGCAGGTCGAGGCTGCAGTGGCCGAGAGCGGCCACTGCACTCCAGTCTGGGCAACAGAGTGACACTCCGACTCAAAAAAAAAAAAAATGTTGATAGGAGCCTGAGAAGCCCATAGTGTCTGAGGAGCCTGAGGAAATCCCTCCGTCTTTTGTGCCATTGTTCCCCTCACTGCCACCTGCACTCCCCTCGCCTGCACTCCCCACACCTACAGCAGCCAGAGCCCCATCAGAGGCTGCCCACACCCCTGAGGCTACCTCTCCCATGAAGTCACCTGAGATGCCCTCGCCACAGCTACTCTGGAACCGCTGGTCTTAACCCTGTATACTCCAGCTAGAAAGTGCCAGGAGGACTCTGTTGCCAGCACCTCTCCCCACAGGCGCTGAGAGGCCATTGAGAGAAACAAGGGGGGCCCTCTACTACAGTCAATATGGTCAGATCCAAGGGGGACAACATACTTTTTTTTTTTTTTTTTTGAGTAGGAGTCTCACTCTGTAGCCCAGACTGTAGTGCAGTGGCCACTTCCGGCCACCGCAGCCTCGACCTGCTGGGCTCCGGCGATCCTTCCACCTCAGCCTTCCAAGTAGCCAGAATTACAGAATTACGCTACCACACCCGGTTGATTTTTCGATTTATTGTAGAGATGAGGTCTCGCTGCCCAGGCGGGTCTCGAACCCATGAGCTCAGGCAATCCACTCACTTCAGTCTCCCAAAGGCGCGGGATTACAGGCTGAGCCACCGAGCCCAGCTAAGATACTTTTATATATCAGCCCTTTACCACCACTGATCTCCTGAACTGGAAAAATCATACTCCCTTGTTCACTGAGAAACCTCAGGCTATGATTGATCTAATGCAATCCATCATCCAGACCCACAAGCCCAGAATTATTGTTGCCAGCTTTTCCTGACTCTGTTTAACACTGAAGAACGCTGCTGAATTACTCAGGCAGCTTTAAAATGGTTAGAGAAGCACGCCCCTGCAGGGATGGTGAATGCTCAGGCCTAACCATAGCCAGGAATCTCAAATGCTGGAGTGTTACCAAGAGGCTCTTTTTAGGCAGTATGAAGGAAGGAGGGAAAAAGGCTATGAACATGAGCAAAATCTCAAAGGTGCTCCAGGGACCTGTAGAAAGCCCAAGTCAATTCTAGGAGAGGCTATGCGAAGCATTTCGCCTTTACACCCCCTTCGGCCCAGAACCAGCCGAAAATCAGCGAATCGTTAATACAGCCTTCGTCAGTCAGACTCAGGGAGACCTCCAACATAAACTACAGAAGTTAGCGGGCTTTGCTGGGATGAATGCTGCCAACTGTTAGAAGCTGCAATAAAGGTATTCGTCAACCAAGACCAAGAGGCGTAACGAGAAGCAGACTGAAAAATGAAGAAGAAGGTAGATCTGCTTGCCGCTACCCTGGTGGAATGGTCAGGACATTGCTGGAAAGCCCCTACCAGGCTGGGGCCAGAGAAGGAGCCAACAAGAACCACATTGCCCAGGGATAAGTTTGGGGTGGAATCAAAATGTGCTGCTGTCCAAGAAGGTCATTGGAAAAACGAATGTCCAGAGAATTATCGTCCAACTCCCAGGGGAAGAGGGAGAGGCCAGGTGGTCCAAGGACGGAACCAGCCCACACCCCAACTATATGAGGCCCCTGAGAATGATTCTGAGGGCCTAGCTGCTGTGGAAAACTATGGGGAAGACTAGGAAAGACTGAACTCCACTTTGTTAGACCACCAGGAGCCTATGGTCTGAATGACTGTGGGGGGCCAGCCCCTTGACCTTCATTGTAGATACCAGGGCAGAGCATTCTGTGGTAACTCAACCTTGGATCCCCTCTCACAGAGACAAGCCACTATGGTGGGAGCCAGGAGTGGCAGGGGTCGTTGCCCCCTCTTATGGCCCCGACGATGCAATCTAGGTGGTCATGAAGTTACTCATGAATTCCTATATCTCCCTGACTGTCCTGTGGCTTTAATAGGTCAGGACCTCTTAGGAAAGCTGCAAGCCCAGATACCTTTCAACTCTCACAGCCAAGCAGTTCTGACCCTGGGGAAACCCGAAGCAAAAATTAGGAGAAGAGTGGCATCTCTATAGTTTCACAGAAAAGCCATGACAAGGATCTGAGTTTCTCTTCTGGGTGCCCGGGGTATGGGCTGAGGACAATCTTCCCGAATTAGCTTGAAACATACCCTCAATAGTAGTAGAACTAAAATCGGGGGCTGGGCCCACCCACCAGAAACAATATTTCATCCTGTTCAAGGCATAGACTGGAATTCAGAAACATCTAGAAAGACTTCTAAAGTATGGAATCTTCCAACCCTGCCAGTGGTCTTGGAACATGTCTCTCCTGCCAGTCCAGAAACTGGGAACAGATGACTACTGGCTAGTTCAGGACCTACAAGTAGTAAACCAGGCCACCTGGGAAGAGACACAACAGCATTCCTGCACCAGGGGAACTGCTGTATCAAACTGTCAGTCGGGGGCCTATAACCCTGTTAATCTTACCATTTTCAACCCAGAGGACATGGAATGTAAGACAAGCTGCCAATTTGGTATAGCTATCCATGGATGGGGAACAGACCCTTGGGCCCCAATATACATTGGAAGGGTCACAGTCTCACTCTGACCCAAATCCCATGAGGTCTTTCACTCCTTCTACAAGGAAATAAAAAGTAGCCCTCCTCCCATCTCATCCACAACAAGAAACCCGTTCTTAGCCCTCACAGAAACTATTGCCCAAACCTTAAAAGTCTCTTCTTGCTATTTCTGTGGAGGAACTAACATGGGAGAACAATGGTCTTGGGAAGCTAGGGAACTGAATCCCCACAAACCCTATAATGAAACAGGGTACCCCAGCCCTGCCACTGGAGTCTGGCTTCTTAAGATCTCAATTATAGGGAAAAACTGCCTTGCCCAATAGGGAAAAAAATTTAACACTTCTGTTGGAAGCCTGATATACCTGGGCCAAAAATTCTATAACACAACAGCCCAGAAAACCCAATGGTGGGGGTCTCCAAACCACTCTGAACCAGACCCTAACCCTTTGTCTAGCTTCCCCCTTCTCTGCCAGGCCTGGGACAATGTCGACGCAGAAATCAAATGGCAGGCCCCGAGTGGATTGTACTGGATATGTGGGAAGATAGCCTATATCGTACTTCCCTCAAACTGGGCAGGATCTTGTGTGTTAGGGTCTATCCGTCCACCCTTCTTCCTGCTGCCTCTTGCCAGAGGGGAACATTTGGAGTTCAAGTATACGAGGACTGGAAAACTAAAAGGAAACAGCGTGCCTTAAAGATTGGCAACTGGAAAGATGATGAGTGGCCCCCCGAGCATATTATCCAATACTATGACCCGGTCACCTGGGCAAAGGATGGATCCTGGGGCTATTAAACCTCCATTTACATACTAAACCACGTAATTCAGTTACAGGTGGTTGTTGAAATTAAAACTAATGAAACTGCAAAGGCCCTTAACATACTAGGCAAACAGCAAACCATGATGAGCAATGCTATCTATCCGAACTGCTTAGCTTTTACCTGCTTGCTTCTGAAGGAGGAGTTTGCAAAAATTTAACTTAAGCAACTGCTGCTTACAAATAGATGATGAGCAAAAGGTCATAGAAGAAATCACCGACCGAATGAAAAAAGTTGCTCGAGTCCCAGTCCAGATCTGGAAAGTCTGGAATCCCAGAAAATTGTTTGGGAGATGGTTCTCAACTTTCAGGGGATTCAAAACCCTCACAGGTGATATACTTATGATTTTGGGAATTTGTCTAATCCTGCCCTGTCTGGCTTCCCTGGTTATAAGTTCTGCTACCAGCCTCATGGAGGTCATGGCCAAAAGGAAAACGGCAGCACATGTAATGATGTTATGGAAGTGCCAATCCCTAAACAAAGGTGGGTGTTCTTTGACCCTAGAGCATCACAGGGAGGAATGTAGTAAGGGCCTTCCCAGAACAATGAGAAAGTAAGGTGGCACAGTCAATGTCTAAGTGAGCATGCGTAACCCTGTTACAATCCTGTGCCAGAAAATACCCAATCAAAATGTATGTTGCCATATAAGGGAGACAAAGGGGCTAAAGTGAAAAGTATATAAGGCAACACCCTGCAGCACTCAGGGCTCAGACTTTGGATGTGAATCCGCCGTGCCAGTGCCGGCACAAAAATAGCTGCTTCCTGGCAAAGAAGCCTCAGTGTCCCATCTCTCCATAAAGGGTCCTACCACAAACCCTCACACAAGTGTACAGTCTGAAATGACAAAGTGGTCCCAGCCGTGTCCCCCAACAGCCTACAGAAGCAAAGCAAACCCCTCTAGGCAGAAAGGCATCTTCCTTCTAGATAAATATCAAATAGTTTCAAGAAACAGAAAACAGAAAATAAGATAGAGAGGTTTAGAGATACAGAAAATAAGATAGAGAGGTTTAGAGATACAGAAAACAAAGTAAGAAGACCTAACATATTTCTAATTGAAATTCCAGATGAAGAGAACAGAGAAATAGGAAGATATAATATATGAAGAGATAATAACAGAAAACTGTAGAGTTCCAGAATTGTAGAAAATTTCCCTCCTCAAATCCAGGAAGCCCAAAAAATCTCAAGCAGAATAAATACAAAGAAATACATACCTAGTCACTTTATAATAAAACCGCTATTTACATAAAAGAAAAAGACTTTCAAAATAAAAAATGTAGTCAAATAGAGAAAGATACGTCAACAAAGGCATGATATGTGACTTCTTCACAGCAATAGTGAAAGCCAGAAAACACAGGAATAACATCTTAGATGTGCCTTTCCCATGAAAGATCCTCACTTAAAGGAACTTCCACAGGATGCACATGAGACAGAAAGATCACAGACATAAGAAAAGGTGGTTCACAAAGATTCTGGATAATCTAAACAAACAACAATGTATACTTTATAGAAAGAGCAAAATAGACAAAAAAACATTAGCCAACAAATAGAAGGTAAGCTGGGGCAGGGTGAGCAGAGTTAAAGCACTCTAAGGTCTTTGCATTTTTCAGGAGAGTAAACTTGGCAATTACCTTTAGGCTTTGAAGGACAGAGTAAAGTCTACAAATGAGAGAGAGAGAGAGAGAGAGAGAGAGAGAGAGAGAGAGAGGGAATGAATGAGGGAGAGTGAAGGAATGAGAGAGGATAATGGAATGAGAAAAAAAGAATTTTAAAGGTAAAAAAGGAATTTAAAAACAGAAGAGGAAACATGATAAAATGGTAAAAATATGTCCAAATATATCAGTGATTACAGTAAATGTAAACAGCCTATACTTCCAGTTAAAAAACAAAGTTATTACATTAGGACAAAAAAAATTAAAGTCAAAGGATGGGAAAATTTTTATCAGGCAAATATAACTAAAAGAAATCTGGAGGAGGTGTCACTACAGAAAAAGAGTTGCTACATAATGATAGGAAGTATAATTCACCAGTGTTATGTCACAATTTTAAATGTGTATATCAGCCTCAAATTATAAAAAGTAAAAATTTACAGAACTGTAGGGAAAGACCATCGAATCTACTACCATCAAAGTGTCATATGCCAAAATCCCTCTTGGAAATAATTTTAAAAACAGGATACAGACTTGTATAGAACTAAAAACTGGAATTAATGTGTATAAACACTGCGCCCAACAATCAAAAATACACACTATTCTCAACCACACAAGGGCCATTTAGAAAAACTGACTAAGTGATCAACTAAAAAGTCAAAGAAGAACCATAGTGGAAATAATACACTTATAACTGTGAAATAACCCACCACATATCAAAATTGTGGGATGTATTATAATGGCTTAAATGTCTACTTCAAAAAGAAAAGAAGGCTCAATATTAATAAGCAACATATCTAACAGTTAATAAAAGAATAACAGAACAAGCACAACAAAAGCAGAAAGGAGGCAGTAATTAAAAAGTAAAAAGCAAAACAGGAACAAACATACAACAATCAGTCAAAGTAAAAAAACATTAATACTTGGAAAAAGAGTAAAAGACAAAGCTCTGGCAAGATTAATCAAGAAAATAAGACAAACATTATTAGGAATGAAAAACGGACTTAACTACATATGCTATTGAAAGTAGGCCGGGTTTGGTGGCTCAGCCTGTAATCCCAGCACTTTGGGAGGCCGAGGCAAGTGGATTGCCTGAGCCCATGGGTTCGATACCCGCCTGGGCAACTTGGCAAGACCTTGTCTCTACAATAAATCAAAAACTAGCTGGGCGTGGTAGCGCACACCTGTAGTTCCAGCTACCTGGAAGGCTGAGGCGGAAGGATCGCTGGAGCCCAGCAGGTTGAGGCTGCGGTAGACAGGAGCGTGCCACTGCACTCCAGTCTGGGCGACAAGCTGGGCTCGCTGGTTCAGCCTGTAATCCCAGCACTTTGGGAGGCTGAGGTGAGTGGATTGCCTGAGCCCATGGGTTCGAGACCCGCCTGGGCAACTTGGCGAGACTTCTTCTCTACAATAAAATAAAAAATTAGCCGGGCGTGGTAGCGCGTGCCTGTAGTTGTGTCTACTTGGAAGGCTGAGGCAGAAGGATCGCCAGAGCCCAGCAGGTTGAGGCTGCAGTGGTCAGGAGCGTGCCACTGCACTCCAGTCTGGGTGACAGAGTGAGACTCCAACTCAAAAAAAAAAAAGAAGAAAGTAAACAGAAAATATTATTATAACCTTTATGTCAGTAAATTAAAAATTCAGTTTAAATGGATAAATTCCTAAGAAAAACAGAATTTACCAAAACTGAGTCAAACAGAAAAATTAAAGACATTAAAACAGCAGTTTAATAGTTCCCACAAAGAAAACATCAGTCCAGGAAGTTTTACAAATAAATCCTATTAAACATTCAAGAAACAAACATTAATGCAAACTACTGAAGTACATAGAAAAAAGAGATTTAAAAAATCTGTACATACCTGTTTCAAAGGACGGTACTTTTTCCACTCTGAGGGTCTGTGAGCCCTGCCCTTCTTTCTGAACATTTGTAGAGTACAACTTCACTTGACTCAGTGTACAAATGTATGAGTAACCATGAGGAGCCATGTTCGAAAAGCTTCCAAACGTCACTAAATTCTGCCATTCTAAAAGAAAAAAAAATTAATTTCAAACCAACTCCCAGATGTCAAGTCACCCTCTCCAACAGAGGTGTTTGACTAACCCCCTAGGTATACAGGACTATACTCTATAAACAAAAAATAAGAAAATATTCCATTTTTTCTAATTTGTAAATTTATCTGAAAACTTGAAAAACATTAAACATCAAATAAAACATTCAGCTATTGTGAAAGGTATCTAGTACTTAATAGATACTATTTATTTTTTATGCTGGTTGCATGCTAAAAAGAAAATGTTGGCATAATTACTTTTCAGAATAGAGGACTCTGGGAAAGAAGGTCAGGAGGGCTTCCTACTCAAAATGTTCCTGTGTCCTTCTTCCGTTCGCTGAAGATTTATTCCTTTTTCATTTCACAATCAATAAGTGAATTATATTCATCAGTCATTCACACTGTCACTGATTTTATTAATCAGATAATTAGATCAACATTGGTGCGATGCCTTCGTATGTGGGAATTTTAATTGAGTGAAGAATAGAAGACTAATTACGAAGCACTTCAGCTGCTTCATCTGGGCTGACTGGGAGTTTTGAAGGGCTCAAACACAGAAGGAAAATATATTCCACAACTGCACCCAAGTAGTAAATCTGTCTCTATTTTCCTGACCCTCTTTCTATTTTTTACTATGAGTACTGAGAGTTCCTCTTTTTGAAAAAACTCAAAAACTCTATATAGATGTAATTCATATATATATATATATATATATATTTTTTTTTTTTTTTTTTTTTTCTAGTTGGAGTCTCACTGTCACCTAGGCTAGAGTGCAGTGGCACACTCACGGCCACCGCAGCCTCAACCTGCTGGGGTCAGGCAATCCTTCCAAGAAGCTGGAACTACAGGCATGTGCCCTCACACCCGGCTAATTTTTCTTGATTTACTGTAGAGATGAGGTCTTGTCAAGTTGCCCAGGTTGGTCTCGAACCTGTGGGCTCAGGCAATCTTCTCACCTTGGCCTCCCAAAGTGCTGGGATTATAGGAGTGAGCCATCATGCCCAACCCATATATTTTCTAAAGTCTTAGGTGAAGTAATAAAATTATATCATTACAGATAGTCAAGTTTTTCCAAGAATAGAGGGTTGGGCATTTAAGAGTTGAAACTTTTCTAACTACTTAATAATGATCTTTCAAAAAAGTTAATTCACGTACTGCGTGTGTACATATATACATTAAACACAAAGAAAAATCTTTTCTAAACGGCTCCAAGAAGTCATCAGGAACATAAGTTATTGTGAGTGTGGAAGATACTCTGAAGAGCATGATGGACATAAAGGAACATAAACCTTTCCTCCACGTTCAGGATTCAAACTTTATTTTCGTGAAAAACTTACTCATGTCAACTCATTCTTCATTTATGTAGCAAACTATTGAAGGCCTCAACGATTTTGGGTCATTTGTGTCTGTTTCTTAAAGGCTGAGAAAGGCAAATATAACAATAGAAGGTTCCTGCATATTAAAATATGCAGTCTACTAGCAAAATTAGTGAAACAAGGGCTCAAGGGGATTCTTCTGGAAACTGACAGTCCACAACAGCATCTTTTTCACCATGGCCACTGCTGTTCTGATTGTTCAGCCCTACTCAAAAAGTCTTTTGTAATTATTTCCTAACAAACAAATGCCACCAACATTTTTTTCCCCCAGGCACTGATGAAATACTTTTTTTTTTTGAGTTGGAGTCTCACTCCATTGCCCAGGCTGGAGTGCAGTGGCATGCTCACGGCCACCCCACCATCAATCTGCTGTGCTCCGGCGATTCTTCCGCCTCAGCCTTCCAAGTAGCTGGAACTACAGGTGAGCGCTACCACGCCTGGCTAATTTTTTGATTTGCTGTAGAGGTGAGGTCTCACCAAGTTGTCCAGGCTGTTCTCGAACCCATGGGCTCATGCAATCTCCTCACCTCAGCCTCCTAGAATGCTGGGATTACAAGGCTTGAGCCACCGTGCCCAGCCAATGGAATAAAACCTTAAGAGTCTGTGCTAAGGTGTTTTAAATGGGATTATTCTGGAAGATTTTGGGGTGCAAAAGTCCTTCCTTAGAAGACAACTTGTTTCCATGACTTGGTGCTTCCTTGTTCTTTGTTTTAAAACATTTTATTACTTAAAATCTCAAACATAAACAAAGATAGAAAAAAATAGTACAATAAACTTCCATATACCCACTACCTACTTTCAACAATTACCACCTCATGATCTTGTCTCATCTCTACCTGCACCAGTACCTCCCCAGATCCATATTCATTTAAAGCAAATCTCAAATATAAAATAATTTCATTAATATATGTATTTCAGTAAATATTTCTAAGAGACAAGAACTTTAACACAGCCACAACATGGTTACTAGAAGTAAAACAAAATTCTTAATATCATCAGACATTCTCAATTTCAAATTTCCAGTTGTTATAAATGTTGTAATTTTTTTCCAGTTTCTATGTGAACAGATCCAAATAAGGACCACATTCTGCGATTGACTGAGATGTCTTTTAAGTATTATTAGGTAGTTACAAAATGGCGATATTCTAATCTTATTATTCCTTCCTTTATTAGCCAGAATACTTCTACCAACAGAATTCTCCTCATGTATTTGGTTACCCAGCAGTGCAGTTCCTATAGGAAAGTCAGGCTAAATGCTTCTGTCCCTTTATTTATTAATTCTCAAAATAATAAGTTCATTACCTGCCATCCTGCAGTGGTGACATATTTTTAATCTGTGCATGCATCATTACAATTTCATAGATATAAACATTATTTGACACATTTCAATCTATTTTAGCCATAATCCTGATTAATACTCCAACTGTTCTATTTTGGGCCAGTAGAGGTCTCTTCAGATTGACTCCTAAATCCTTTTGACACCATTCTAGTAATCTCTGGTGGCTTTCTTGCCAGCTGCTTTGAAAAGTCCTTAATTTTTAACATCACTAGAATTTCAGATATCAGCAACTTTAAAAGTAAATTTGGCATTAATATAATATTGAACATTGCATGTACATCACTATCTTTAACATATTCTAAAAACTACAGTGGCCCACATTTGACTCAATAAAACAAATATAATACCTAACACAGTTGTAGAAGCACAACTACCGGTTTAAAAATTACTGAGTTCATTAATTCTATTAAGTAGAGAAATAGTAAAAAATATTATCCACCATTAATACTCATTCTTCAAGGTGACTTCTAAACAAGCTACCTATATGGAAGATCAATTTGGCACTTACTATTCCACCATCTGGACAAGGACTTTTGTATCGCTGTATATGCAAGGGCTGTTTATTCATCAAGACTGCTGAGCTACTGGTATCTTATCAACAGTCTAGTCACAACAACCACACTTCTCTGCTTTTACTTTACTGTTGTCGCTTCTGTGATTCCTGAGACCACTGCCACTGATCACCTCGTGTCCTCTCTCCAATCTGGTTTGTCACCTACTACTGACTCTGGCTTTCAGAGAAAATCTGGTGACCTTTTTTAGACTATGAACAACAACAAAAAGAACTTCTTTTGCAACCTGACAATTCAGTCTACTGTATATGTTGCTTCTGCAACAACTAAAAACAAAATATTTCTTTTTTGGGGGCATGAGCCTGTAGTTCCAGTTACTTGGAAGGCTGAGGCAAAATATTTCTTGTAATGAGTTCGTTTCTGGCTAATTTTAGGACCAGAGTAAATCAAGCTTACAGCCTAAGACCCCCAGATGTTAGTCTCCTTACTTAAAAAACTATCTCAGTAGTTTCCCAAAATTTCTAAAGCACTGGCATACGAAAACTAAATAATTATTACACCTATTTTTAAAGATTACACTTATTTTTAAAGAGGCTACTAAGTGTGAATTTAAAATACATAATAACAAAGAATGCAAAGACTATTCTTCATGGTAGTATTTATCACATGTAACCATAAAAAACTTGAACGCTCATTCCCCAATATAAGAATGACTAAGTTATGGAAGGTTCTCATATTTTTGTGTATTCATTAAAAACTTCTAAAAACAAAAAATACTCATGTTATCAAGTTGCATGAATAAAAAGCAGGAGACTAATACAATATGCTTTCAACTATTAAAAATATGACTGGATCCTAGAATGGAAGGGTTTAAAAATAATTAAAAATAAACCGGGCTCGGGGGCTCAGCCTGTAATCCCACGCTTTGGGAGGCTGAGGTGAGTGGATTGCCTGAGCCTGTGGGTTCGAGACCCGCCTGGGCAACTTGGCGAGACCTCATCTCTACAATAAATCAAAAAATTAGCCGGACGTGGTAGCGCGCGCCTGTAGTTCCAGGTACTTGGAAGGTTGAGGCGGAAGGATCGCCGGAGCCCAGCAGGTCGAGGCTGCGGTGGCCGGGAGCGGCCACTGCACTCCAGTCTGGGCGACAGAGTGAGACTCCAACTCAAAAAAAAAAAGAAAAAGAAAAAGTAAAAACAACAGTAACACAATCTAACGTACTAAGAATGTGCCAAGTGCTAAATGCTTTACCTGTATAACTACATGTCATGTTCCCAAACATCTCAACTCCATCTATTTTCATTCATCTCCACTGCTGACCAACATAGCCCAAAGGCACGCTAGATAACTAGAACACCCTCCCCTTTCCAGGGCGTTCTCCTCACAGTAGCCACAGTGGTGTTTTCAAGACACTGCTTTCTGTTACAGCCTGTAGCCTAAGACACTCCAGCTTCCCTTCATCCCCCCGACCTTGCCCAGCGGCAGTAGGTTCCCGTCTGCTCCCCAATACTCAGCTCATCGGGTGCCCCCATTCTGGTACTCTGTTGGTACTGCTCTGCTGTACGGCTCTTTCCCCAGATCTTGCCTGACTCACTCACCTTCATCTTTCATGCCTGCGCTCAGTCATCACACTGGGCAAAGCCGGGGGTCCCAGTCAACACCGCTAACCAAGTGGCCCCTGTTGGCACTTTCCAGCCCATCATCCTGCTCGTTTCTTTCCCAGCACTTCAGGTACATGCTCTTAACTCTGGTGGGATGAAGGTGGATCCTGTGTCTGTCTCCTGGCAACTACAATGCCTGGCACCTATCTGCTGAATGCTCCCCACTCAGGAATACTATTCAGAAGTTAAGTTTCTATTTTTTCCTGAAAAATTACGCTTTTGGGAGGGCTCAGTGGCTCAGCCTGTAATCCCAGCACTTTGGGAGACTGAGGCGAGTGGACTGCCTGAGTCCACGGGTTCAAGACCAGCCTGGGCAACTTGGCGAGATCTCGTCTCTACAATAAATTAAAAATTAGCCAGGCCTGGTAGCACATGCCCTGTAGTTCCGGCTACTTGGAAGGCTGAGGCGGAAGGATCGCCAGAGCCCTGCAGGTCAACGTTGGGGTGGCTGTGAGTGTGCCACTGCACTCTAGGCTGGGCGACAGAGACTCCAACACACACACACAAAATTACACTTTCACTAATCTCAAATTTAAGAAATTGCACGTATCTGTTCATGTGGTATGTAGTACCTAAAAGAAGTGTCTTCCCATCCCAAATTTTTATCAGATGTTTTCTATGCAAAGCTGAAGAAATCTATTTTAAAAAGGATATACTTACTATAGAAATTAAGCAACATTTTTATTATTTAGGAATATGTTTACTTTTGAAAAAACAAAATTTTTTTAGAGAAACCCACTGTTAATATCACAACACATAGTCTTACTGTAGTTTTCCTAGTTTTACCTAACAACACATCAAGAATATTCCTATGTCACTATTTTTCTAAACTATAATTTTAAAAATGGTTGCACATATCACCAGCTCATAATAAATGTACCAATGTATTTATTTCCAACTCTCAGTAACTGTAAACTACAAATTTATTATGAGCTTCTGCACACATTTTAATACATATCTGATTATTTACTTTAAAGCAAATTCCTCTGAGTGAAATTAAATCAGAGGGCATAAACTTTTTATGTTACCAATCATTAGTGAGTTCCTGTTTTCCGGTGGATAACATCGTTATGAAAAACTCAGCCAATATGAAATGGGCAGTAAGTAGTAAAATCCTTCAAAGTTACATGTCTATGCTTTTTAGGGAGTGTGGAACATTTTTGCCTTTTTATTGGCCACCTGAATTTCTTAATGAGCTCCTTACTAATTTCTTTTTCCATTTAATCTACTGAAATGTACATTGGTTTGTAAAAATCTTTATAAATTAAGGATACTAACTGTATAATAACTATACTATCCAACAGAATAGTCACTATCTAACGAGCAAGTGAAATGTGGTTAGTCTAAACTAAGATGTGCTGTAAGTGTGAAATACTCACTGGATTTTGAAGACTTAATATAAAAAGAGAATGTAAAATATCTCAATAACTTTGATAGTGATTACATGTTGAAATTTTTTAATATGCTTGGTGAAATAATTCTTAAAAATCCTATTAAAATTAATGTTACAATATACTATTAAAATTAATTCATCTGCTTTTGCTTTTAAAATATGGCTACCAGACAGCTCCAAATTACATACGTGGCACTCATATTTCTTTTTTGTCTTTACAGGTGTTTTTCAGTTTTAAGTATCCAAGCAATCCCTCAAGGATCCCTCTTCTCCTTATTCTGTACAAGCTTTTCCCAGCCACACAGGCATTTTAAAAGCATAAACTTTATTCCTTGACAAAGAAAAACATTTGTTTTTGGATTTTCTTTCCCCAAAAGGATCTTCAAATAGTCTTTTCTTCACAGATGCATCCAACCTAAATAGTACTCTTTTTCTAAATTATTTTTAAATGTTTTCATAATTAAAATTACCCTTTCAAAAAAATGGTTCAGTATTATCGAGATGGTATTTTCACAAACAAGGTTTTTTTAAAACCTACTCGTATTTTTAAGTGTGAAAATGCATTTCAATTTTTTTGTACTAATAGACACTTTGCAAAGTCATTCTGACTTGTGAGTTAGGTAATTATTATCTGCGTTTCACAGACAGTTGAGACAAAGAGCATATAATTTTCAACATGATGGCACAGCCTCAGAGAACATGGATTGCAAATTACACCATTTCAACTCCTTCTTATCAACACTTAAAGTGCAGTTTAAACTCAATTTAACAGCCACTGTAATTTCAGTTGTAAAATGTCAAAATTGCTTGGTCAATAGAAACAATTATGTTAGAAACTTAACTTTGGGATTCTGGAGTACAGTATAACCAGATGATCATTTTATTCATAAGAGAACTAGGTAGGTAAACTGTCAATATTGAGAAAACTCCAAGGATATAACTTTTCTATCACTACCAAAAAGCCCTGGGAAAAGTGCTGTTAACACATTCGCGATCAGCACATTTTTCACCTTCCTAACACTGACAGCGAGTGAAAATAAAAAAAAATCTGAAGCTGGTTGCAGCAAAATTCTGTTGTGAAGCACAAGTTAAATGGTCTTTTCTAAATTGTCACCTTTTTCACAATACAGTTGAAAGTTGCAGACATATCCAGTATTTGCCTCAGACACCATTCTAGTATTCCATAGTTTGTATTTTTATTTGGATTATAAACAGAATATATGTAATTCAGAAGCAGAACTTGCAAAGATGTAAATTCACGCACGTCAGGGGCAACCAGGAACAGAACTTGGAATGATGTAAATTCAGACAGTGATGGTATATGAATTAAAAATAATCCATCTACACTGCAGGGCAGAGGCCAGCGATTGAAATTTTAAAAGCCGGTTTTCACATTTATTGCAAATAAAAGACATGAATATATTCTAATTTATTTTCACAACAGTTACTATAGCTCATACTTCATAAAATCTTTAATAATATCTTCTGACTTCTATTAGGAGATCACAACCACGCTACAAGTTTTTTCAAATATAATTTTTTTTTCCAACTTAAGAAACAAGGTCTCACTCTGTTGCCAGGTTGGAGCACAGTGGAGCAATCAGAGCTCATTGCAGCCTCCAACTTTTGGGTTCAAGCAATCCTCCAGCCTCAGCCTCCCAAGTTGCTGGGACTATAGGCTCGCGCCACCACGCCCAACTTCAAACATGAACTTTTGAGAAATATTTCTGTAAATACCCTTGGTACCTCCAAGAATCTGGAGCATGAGATTAAGGATGGATTTAGTTCTGTCTTCTTTCTCAGGGTTATCAGTTCTCAGTGTCAAGCTATGGCAACAACGAAGGTAAGCCTGATTAAGACTCGCAAGTTCAATGCTGTTTTGGAAACTCTCGAGCAATTAAAGTCAGAAAAGAACGCTGACGGAGAGGGATGAAAATCCTCGGCAACCACCTTGAATCTGGGTTACAGTTACAGTTAGTTGACACTTTTTCACCAAAAGAAAACCCTGCAGTTCCAAGGAATTGAAGAGTCCTTTTGTTTTTCGGTCCCAAACTGGGCTCATTCCATTTCTGTGGGATAACCTCAGACTTCTTAAAGATCCACATAGGCTGTGCAGCACACCTCCTTCCTTTTAGGAAATTTAAGAAAACACGTTGGGGGCACGAGAAAAAGACCAGGAAAGAAAATCTCGACCAAAAGTGCTCAATCGGGGAGGGGGGTGGGGGAGTCGGTGAGCTCAAAAGAGCCTGGAGCTCTGCAGAGCCCGCGCTGGCCACCGCCTAGGGTCACTGCGGTGGGCACAGCCCGGGACACCGCGGTCGGCTCCGGGGGTGCCGGCCCGCAGGCTCCCGGGGGGCGGTGCCAGGGCTGCAGGAGAGACCGAGTCGGGGAGACCCGGCAGGAAACCCTCGGGCGTAGGCCCGAAAGGTAGGCTCTGGGACCCGGGAAGGGCGAGAGCCGAGCCCAGCCCGGCCCCCTCCGGTGCGACTGCCACGGGGCCAGCGGCCGGCGCGGGACACTCACCCTGGCGGTCGCTGGAGCCGCGGGCCGCCGCCCTGCAGCGCAGACGGAGCCGGCGCAGGGAGGACCAACTACATCTGTGGGCCGCAGCGGCGGCGGCCAAGCCCGGTAACATGCTGGCGGGGCAGAGGCCCCTACTCGAAAACCGCCTCTCGCCTCCGCGCCGCCCCCGGCACCAGCTGACTCCATAGACCGGACACCGGCGAACACGGAGCCCGGCGCCGCCGCCGGCGGCCTCGGCGACCCGGAAGTGGTAACGTCCTTTGGCGACGCCTGCCTCCGAGGCAGCGGAAGTGACTGCGCATTGAGCACCAATGGCGAGGCTGCCCCGCCCCTAGAGCCACGTGGGGGGGCGTGGCTGCAGGGGAAGGTTGGAGTCCCGAGTCTGGTTTCGCACCTGTACGTTCGCGCTTGACTTGGGAATCGTCGCCGATCGCATCTTGGCAGCCAGGAAAGCCCTGGGAGGAGCGAGAGATTTGGGGGCCCTGCCTGCGTCTTACTTTGTTCCGGGCTCGAGACCTGGACCGTGGTGGTGAAAATGAGAGGCCAAGTGGGAAGGGCGGACGCCCCTCTCCCCGGAGCCTTCCTGGATGAGCCCAGGAAAAACATCAGGGAAGAGCCTTCGCCACCACTTCGTTCTCCTTTTGACACCCGAGTGTGGCCAGTACCGTAAAGGCCAGTCCACACCTCGGGATCAGTTGCTTGCTCTACTAATATCTGGACCTCAGATTTTTCGCCTTGTAATACGATGAAATTCAGGTTGTCTGCGTTCTTGAGATGTCAGGGTACACGGAGGTCTGGAAGCGGGACAGCCTGGCCCCACGGAAAAAGAAACCCGACACTCAGCACGACGCTGCTGTGTTAGTCTCTGCGGTGCTAGAGCTCAAGAGAGGCTGGCCTTGACCGCCCCAACACAGGGCAGGCCTGTCCTCCTCTCCCCGTGGCCTTGTAGACTTTTCCTCAAACACTTATCACTATTTGAGGTGATCTGTGTATTATTTTTTTCTTTTCTGTCTCCCAGACTAGAAAATAAGCATCATGATGCTGGAAACTTGTCTGTTTTGTGCATTGTTGTATCCAACAGTGCCCGACACAAATTCATTGATTGAATGAAGTGCACGGTGGCTTGTTTTAAAGTGCATGGTGGCTTGTCTGAGTCGCCTAACTGTATTACCACAAAATAACTATTTCAAGGGGGAATGTAGTATGTTCCTAATTTTAAGAAAATCAACAATCTTTTATATTGACTAAGGTAAGTATAACCAGATGAGGGGTGTAAATAAATTATCACAAGAATGGTAAGTAAAAGGAAAAAAAAATTTTTTTAAATAAATTAGAGCGAGAAAGAGGGGAGAGAGAAGATTCACCTCCCCAAGGTGGGGGAGGGGGCCAAAGCCAGGAAGCATGGCCACAGCCATAGCTCAAGGAGCACATGGCCACACCAGAGTCTAGCAAGGCAATGGCGGATAAGCAAATTTAACTTCCTAAGACAAACATAGTCTAAGACATTCCACAGAAAAACATTAAAAATGCTATCCCATGTTCACAGCTTCAATATTCAAAAATGTGAATATTACCGGAAAGATATTTTCCCTTGTAAATAGATTTGAACAGAATTTCAACTTTATGAAATAAAGCTTAACTACCAGAAAACTTAACTCATTTATGGTAACAATGCAAACCTCTATTAACTTTTATAGATCATTCTTTCTGAGCAAAACTACCCTTATACTTTGGTTTCTTAAAGTGGTCCTGGTTTCAACTCTCACATTTTAACCAAGACTGATCAAAACTTCTTAGGGTTTATTTTATTATGTGTAATAGGATTTTTATTTGTATTTTCCAATCATTCTTAGAGGAATAGACATTCCTTTTGTGACAAGAAACACTTTTTAAAAAAAATAAGTTTTGTGCAGAGTTGTTACTTCATCTTTTGCATTTCTGATTGTAGTATTTGGGCTTTTGCTCTCTTTTTCTTGGTCTAGCTAGGGGGGGTCTGTCAATCTTGTTTATCCTTTCAAAGAACCAGCTTTTGGTTGTGCGTAGCTGTTAGGAGCTGTTAAAGGAATCTTAATAACAGCCATGTGACATGTAGAGCATAATGCTGGTGTATAGTTGTTAGTATTTTCCTACCCTCCTTTTTTCTGGCGTAGTTGGGTTGTTGGGGTGTGACTTGCCTTTTTTTTTTTCCCCTGAGTTGGAGTCTCACTTCGTTGCCCAGGCTGGAGTGCAGTGGCACGCTCACGGCCACCCCAGCGTTGCCTGCTGTGCTCAGGTGATCCTTCTGCCTCAGCCTTCCAAGTAGCTGGAACTACAGGTGCGCCCTACCACGCCTGGCTAATTTTTTTAATTTATTGTAGAGATGAGGTCTCGCCAAGTTGCCCAGGCTGTTCTCAAACCCGTGGGCTCAGGCAATCCCCTCACCTTGGCCTCCCAAAGTTCTGGGATTATAGGCTTGAGCCACCATGCCTAGTCAACTTGACTTTTTGTAAGCCTTCAGTAGCCATCATTTGCCAAATAAATTTGAAGTATTAAGCGTATCATCCTATGTGATCTTGTTTAACCCTCACAGTGCTGTATCAGAAAATGAAGTCTCAACGAACTTGGATTAAAATACCTCTGTAGTTGTCTTGGTATTTATACCTACATATCATATTATACTTGTCATGCAGGGAAGGCTTCAAAGTTTTCCCAAGTGCTGAAAATTAAGGTAATGTCAGTTCCTTAGAGGAATTTCCTTGACCCTAAAATTCTTTGAGAAATCCCATACTTACCAAGACTTTGCTTTTACGCTACATTTGAGACACACACTCAGCAGCACTTACAAGTACTAAACAAGTAAGACTACAAGCATCATAGAGCTTATTTTCTGTCAGAGAAAACTTAAACACAAGGTAATTTTAACTAATGGTAGTAGGAACATTAATCATTTACTAACTGCTAGGCCCTCTATATTGTGATAGATTATCTCATTCATAACACCTTAGTAAGTTATAGATAAATGAAGTAAGGAAGGTACAACAACCTTGCTATTAAGCAGCACCCTTTTTCAGTCACTGGGTATTGTCCTTTGGAAGAAAATGTGAGGTCTTTCAAAAGGCATGAATGACAAAGGTCTTCCATTGTTCTCTGGAATATGGATTAAAAGGATTTCCCAGATTTTTTTGTTTTTACATCACTTTAAGTGATCATCATGATGTTACATTATCTGAGTTTCAGAAGAGTTAGGATATAAATAGTTGCCTAAATATAGGGAACTCTTAAGTCAGATAGATGGAATTAGAAGTAGGAAAGGGGTGAAATGTCATTTGAGTATTACCATGAGCCGTAACTCCTGCAGGGTTTGCCATTAACTGAAAATTCCAACGTCTTTCAGAAATATGCTTCTGTTATTGAGCTGACCACCCTTCTTTGGTTTCATCCTGTCTGTAGCCTTGGGAAAAATAATGACTCTGATCATGAGACAGGCTTGGCTTGTTATCTGAAAAACTGGCTTAGATAATCCATTACAAAATAAAGTAAGAGACTTACCAAGAACACACATTTAATTTTGAATGCAGATGTATTTGTTGGCATCACACTTTTTTTGCCTGCAGGGTTGTGGGAGGAGGGAGCTTGGCCACCTGAACATTTCTAAAAGAAAATGACTCACACATGGATCAAAAGGAGAATCACTGGTCACACCCTCTCTTCTGTACAACTATGGTCCCAAGCGATGTGGGTCTGCACAGTTACATTTTGTCTGTAAGCAAATGCACAAAAGTGAAATGTGCAGTTGATATGGCTTCTGACCAAGTTGCTAATTCTCATCTCCATTTTTTCAGAGAAGTTGAGATTTTTTTTTTCCCCCCAGTTCACTCACCAAGAATGTGATAGAACACAGAAACAGACTGAGGTCCTCTGACTGCAAATCCTTGTATGTGCTTGAGTGAGCACTGTAAAAGGAAGGAGAGAGGAGGAGTGGGTGGTTCTTACAGGTTTTCCCCTAGCATTATTGTGTGAAGTTACTTGTGGGGGGTTTTGGTCACAATGATGTGAAATAACCAGAGGACTCTACTACCATTAAATGTAGGTTCACACTCGACCACTTCCATCAAAGATATATATCTATGCATAAGTGTCCCACCACATACACACCCCTTTTTCTCCGAGGGTAATGAACAAGATTAAAAGTATAGCTATTGCCGTTGGGAAAACTGAGTTACTAAATACTCCCCGGGGCAAGAGACATTGAACTGTTTGGTAACCTTTATCCCTGAGAGAAATAAGCATGCACAGTGTGGAGATTTAATACTTTTACAGAGGACAGCATTTTGAAAAGAGTTCATTCCTTCCCCAAAGCTACCAAGAGAAATTCTCATCAAGTATTAACAAATTTAACTTTTTATTGATGTTTAATATACAGAAGAAGACACAAATCTTGAGGGCGCAGCTCTAAAAATTTTCACTAGTGGGCCAGATGTGTTGGTTCACGCCTGTAATCTCAGCACTTTGGGAGGCTGAAGCAGGAGAATTGCTTGAGTCCAGGAGTTCAAGACCAGCCTGGGCAACATAGTGAGACCTCGTTTCTACAAATAATCAAAAAATTAGTTGGGGATGGTGGCGCATGCCTGTAGTCCCAGTTACTCAGGAGGCTGAGGCGGAATCATTGCCTGAGCTCATGAGGCTGCAGTGAGCCGTGATGGTGACACAGTAAGATACCAACTCAAAAAAAAAAAGATTGTCACTAATGAAAGAAACTTACCAGCAGCCAGCACTGCCAGCCTCCCCAGAAGCCTCTCTTCCTGTCACTACCTATCTACCCTGCAAGTGTACCATTAATCCTGCTTCTAACAACATAGATTCATCTCACCTATGTGAGAAGTCCTGTGCGTGAATCGTGCAGTCTGGGCTCTTTTGTGTCTGGCTTTATCTCCACACTTTGTGGAGTTCATCCGCATTGCTGCGTTCTTCTCATTGCTACATAGCATTCTGTTTCAGTATCCCACAGGTTATCACTTCCACTGTTGATGAACATTTGGGGAGTTTCCAGTTTGGGGCTATTAACATAATTACAAATTATGGTGGACACAGGTATGCATTTCTGACAGATATATTCCTAGGGCTGAAATTACTGGATCTCAGGGGTGCAAACTTCCAGCTTTAGCAATTTTCCAAAGTGCTTGTAGCAATGCACACTCCCAACGACTGAGTATGGAAGTTCTGTTTGTTCACAGCTGCACCAATGTTTGCCCCTCTCTCTTCCTCTGTCCCTCATGGTCACTCTACCATCTCTTTTTATTTATTTATTTATTTTTTGAGTTGGGGTCTCTCTGTTGCCCAGGCTGGAGTGCAGTGACATGGTCAGGGCTCACTGTAGCCTTAACCTCCTCCTGGGCTCAGACAATCCTTCCACCTCCACCTCCTGAGTAGCTGGGACTACAGGTGCATGCCACCACGCCTAGTTAATTTTTTTATTTTTTTGTAGAGACAAGGGCTTGCTATGTTGCCCAGGCTGGTCTTGAACTCTTGGGCTCAAGCGATGTTCCTGCCTCAGCCTCCCAAAGTGCTGGGATGATAGGCGTGAGCACTCCCGTCCCCTGTCCCCACCATGCCACTCCATTTCCCTTCTCCACTATCTCCAATCCTTTCTCCACAGGTACCCTCACAATGACCACAATTCTGCCCTTCAGGACTCACCAGCCTGCCTGCCCAGGCTCAAGACCCCATGTTCTTCTTGCCCAACCACAACGGAGCCTTTGCAGCAGTAGTTCTCAACTGGGGGCAGCACTTGCAAATGTCTGGAGACATTGTGGTTGTCACAACCGGATGCTACTATCATCCAATGGGTAGAGGCCAGAGATGCTGCTAAACATTCCACAGTGCACAGGGCAGCCTCTCAACAGAGAGTTATGCTCCAAAGATGTCAATAATGGCACTACCAAGGAACCCTGCTGCTCTCAGAGTCACAGTTCAGAGCTGCATATATATATATATAAATTTTTTTTTAGATGAGGTCTTACTCTGTTGGCTAGAGTGCAGTGGCATGATTATGGCTCACTACAGCCTCAACCTCCTGGGCTCAGGTGATCCTCCTGCCTCAGCCTCCCGAGTAGCTGGAACTGCAGGCACATGCCACCATGCCCAGCTAATTTCAGAACTTCATATTAAAGGCAGTGCTCACTAGCTTCCACTGTGTGGTGTGTGTGTGTGTGTTTTAATTCCTAAATCCTCACACATACATCCTAATACCGACAGCTTTCCCCAGCCACCAGCTCCGTCCATGTCTGAAGTCACGTCCCCACATCAGCATCACTGTTGGGAACCAGAGAGAGAGGAACGGGGCACTATTCATCTTCTTACTTCAAATACCTGCATGACAGAGGCAGGAAGGTAAAAAGGTGGACAAGACCAGATGCCCACCCCAGTCTATTCTCAGCTTCCTGCAAAGCCATCTCCCAGTGACTCAGTGGCATGGACATGCTGTGATCTCCCCAAATTTACCTCCTAACACCTCCAACATTCCTTTCTTTGTCTTTGCGTAGCTTGCTGGAAATACTTTTGTCTGACATCAATCTCAATGAATCAGGTTTCTGTGAAATTTTACACTAATTCTTGCTCTTTCTAAAAATACCCAGGCCTTTACTTTTTAGCTAACTTTATTTCCCAAAAAGGAGGGTCAATTCTGGTATTAATTTTAGCTGTGACATACCCACTTCTGGACACAAGCAGCTACAGAGAAACTGGATGGGAAGAAAACCCTGTCCCTGCCTTGTTTCCTGATTAGGAAGGAGCAAGACTCTGGAGAAAGTAATAGTCTGTAACAGGCTGAAAATCTACCCTTGCAAGGGAGATTTCCACCGGGCCTGAGAAATGGTAAACAAGCCTGACCAAGGCTTTGACTTGTTTGCAAAAAAACACAAATCAACTGAAGTATTTCACATTCCTTTTCTCACACTTAAACAGAAGTAAACAGAAGGAGCTATGAGACTTTCCAAGAATTGGAATAGATGGGAGAAGTTAATAAAACGAAAAGAGTGAAACCAAAGGAAATTAAAAGTAAGGAGCAGCATGCTTTTTAAAATTAAAAACATTTTAGAAAGTGGCAAAAGAATAATTACTAAACTCACATGTGTGTGACAAGTGAGTTGCAATCAGAGGTCAGAGTACGAAAAATAATTATTCATTAACTTGCAGCCGGGCTCGGTGGCTCAGCCTGTAATCCCGTGCCTTTGGGAGGCTGAGGTGAGTGAATTGCCTGAGCTCGTGGGTTCGAGACCCACCTGGACAGCAAGACCTCATCTCTACAGTAAATCAAAAAATCAGCCGGGTGTGGTAGCGCACGCCTGTAATTCCAGCTACTTGGAAGGCTGAGGCGGAAGGATCGCAGGAGCCCAGCAGGTCGAGGCTGCGGTGGCCGGGAGCGGCCACTGCACTCCAGTCTGGGTGACAGAGTGAGACTCCAACTCAAAAAACAAAACAAAACAAAACAAAACTTGCACTGTAGCATCTGCTACATTTTATTTCGGCAACTGAAATGTGCAGTGATGACAGTGAATTCTAAACTTGAATATCTAATAATTTAATAGGGCTATTACTGCTTCCTACTTGCAAAAGAAGGGAGAGGAAGGAAGAAAGGAGGGAAGGAGGGAGGGAGAGAGAGAAAGAGGAAGGAATTAAGGGAGGGAGGTTGGTTGGTTGGTTGGCTGACTGGTTATGGGGAAAATGGTAAACTGATGTCAAGATTAGCCACAGAAGTCAGCACACCACTTGAACTGGTTGGCAGGCTTCCCTCTGACCTAGCTGTTGAACACAGTGGTTTTCATGGTAACAGGTGAGCTCTCTGAGACAATGGCCCAATATTTTATATCCTCACTGCTTTTTCTGATAAGGGGCTCACACCCTTCTCCCTGTTCCGTAAATAAAGTATCCAGTTGTTTGCTCCCCTGCTCTCCCCTGCTCCCCCAGCCAAGGAGTACCAGTCCCTAATGGAAACCACACTACAAGCAATGGGTTTTGGCTATGATCTACCAGGATGTCAAATGAGAAAACATGATTAGAAGCAAGGTAAAGCTTAGAAGCAAGGCCAGGAATGAAGAATACATTGAAAAGCAGGTAAACTTTAACAGTTGCCGTTGGAAACAAATTCTGGATTAAACAAAGTTTAAAACTAATTTCAAGTCTCTTGAACCACAAATTTTTTTTGGATACAATTCAGTGCCAGTGAAGGACATTGAACACATTGTATGTCTGCCTGGCATATTTTGAACATACTTCCATATCTGGGGCATTTTCTACCTCACGAGTCCACTACCTCCTCACCCCCCAGAAAACTGGAACTTGCCCTTCCAGGTTTCTTAGCAGGGAGGGTTCAGGCATGTGACAGGCTCCGCCCAACCCCCAGCACAACTGTGACAGGCCATCCATTTGAAAGCAAGTGGCAGGAAAGTCTTGATATGTTCTGGGGGAGGGAAGAGGTGTGGGGCAAAATACATCCAACTTTTGGAGGTCATGAGGACAGAAGTCCAGCGGATTTTCCCAACAACAGCAGTGACAATTCCCAGTGGAAACTCCATCCTTCCAGGTTCGATAGCTTCCAGGTCTGGATCCCCACTCCTTCCAGGTCATAACTGCCCAATATCTTTTTTCAAAAGTTCCTCTTTAGCCAGGTGCAGTGGCTCATGCCTGTAATCCCAGCACTTTGGGAGGTGAAGGTGAGAGGATTGCCTGAACCCATGGATTCGAGACCAGCCTGGACAATATGGCAAGACCTCGTCTCTACAATAAATCAAAAAATTAGCCAGGCATAGTGGCACATGCCTGTAGTTCCAGCTACTTGAAAGGCTGAAGTGGAAGGATTACCTGAGCCCAGCAGGTCAAGGCTGTGGTGGCCAGTGAGCATGCCACCGCACTCCAGCCTGGGCGACAAAGACTCCAACTCAAAAAAAAAAAAAAAATTCTTCTTCTGTTTAAGTAGGGTGAGTTTTGCTTCAGGCATTCAGTGTGTATGAGGGAGGAACCAAAAACAAATAACAAGAAAAATGCCAGAATCATCTTTTGGAGAGTGGGCCCCTTGTAGTACAGGTTTCCCCCACTAGGAAAGTGTTCTAGGAACCAATTGGCATCAGTGTACCAGCTCACGTTGTGAGAGGCTGTGTTGGGCTTCAGTGGATTTGGGGGGGTGGGGATGCTTTCAACAAGTTTGCCCATTTCCCGATGGGTGATTTACGAGCGCACTTGCCCACACCACACTGAGTGTTCAGCAGTTTTGGACCAAAACAAGCATGATCCCAGTGCCCCAATCTCCCTATTCACCGATCTCACCCTAAGTGACTTTTGCTTCCTCAAATGAAAAAAGTTCTCAAAGGAAATGTTTTACCAATGTGGAAAAGATGAAACAAAAATCGGCAGAAGCACTATCAAAATTAATGAGTTCAAAAACTGTTTTGCGCCGTGGAAAATCACTTTAATAGGTGTATTGCATCAAACGGAGAGTACTTTGAAAGTGACTGAAGTTTAAACAAGTAAGAATAATTATGCATTACTGGTAAATTCTGGTTTTTGGGGTCTCCCCTCATATTTATTGAGTACCTACTATGTTTTCAGAACTAGCTTTTAGCAATGAACAAAATGATTCTTGTCCTAATGAAACTTACACTTCGTTGAGGGACATTAAAATAAATACACAATAATGCTATGTGCACTATGATAAGCACTGCAAGACAGTGATAAGTACTATCAAGAAAAATAAAGCAGGGAAAGAGAAGAAGTGTCAGGTGTTAGGGTGTGGAGGGGTACAACCCCTCTGGAGATGGCATGCCGGAGATGCGCACCAGTAACGAGATCCAAGCAGTGCAAAGATTTGCAACACACAAGAAGATGAAGGAAGAAAAGATTTATTAAAGAAAAGATCACTTCCCATAGACAGGAAGAGGGCCAGCACTCTGAGTGTGGGTGTCTGGGGTGCGAACCGATGCCGCAATGAAAGATGCAAAGAATTGCACAGAAGTTAAATTAGAAAATATAGTTTATTTAAAAGTGAATGAGAAGCCAGACTCGGTGGCTCAGCCTGTAATCCCAGTGCTTGGGGAGGCTGAGGTGAGTGAATGGCCAGAGCACGCAGGTTCGAGACCCGCCTGGGCAACTTGGCGAGACCTCATCTCTACAATAAAATCAAAAATTAGCCGGGCCTGGTAGCCCATGCCTGTAGTTCCAGTCATGGAAGGCTGAGATGGAAGGACTGCCGGAGCCCAGCAGGTCGAGGCTGCAGTGGCTGGGAACGGCCACTGCACTCCAACCTGGGTGACAGGGTGAGACTCCAACTCAAAAAAAAAAAAGTAAATGAGAGAGAGAGAGAGAGAGAGAGAGAGAGAGAAACAGAGGGTAACAGAGGATTCACCTTTCCAAGGCGGGGGAGGGAGCCAAAGCCAGGAAGCATGGTGATAGCCAAAGCTCAAAGAGCACATGGCCACACTAGAGTCTAGCAAGGCAATGGCTGCTGGATGCTTGTGGTTGAGTCCTTTCAACCATTCTCCTAGATGAGGGAAGATCATTATGGTGATTGGGTGGTGGTCTGCTCCATGTCATCACAAAGGGGCAGACAAGCGCAGATACTGACGTCAGGAGGTGGACAGCAGGCAGATGGGTGGGTTAGTCACATGATTGCTACCACCGTGGGGTCTGTGTCACATAGGTCACAAAGGGCTGATTAGGTTAACTTGGGGATTTGGGCCCAGAGAGGTTTTTCCTGCAAGAGACTTGTTAGACATTTGCAATTCGCAAACTCCTTGACCAAGGGTGGTCTTACTATCATTTCTATGACTTTGACCTTCCACCTTGACAAGGAACCTGAAAGTTTACTATAGATTATTATGCTAAATCATGAATTGAAAGATTGGGCTGTCCTGGTCTTGCATCTGATAGAGATTTGCCGAAGGGGTGGGATAGGATGCCACTTGGCCTGCAGTAGAATAAGCTAAGTTTCACCTAGACTGCTATAGGTACCTCCTTTCATTAGGCAGAGGTGGGTGTGGCATGTGGCCAGCAAAGGTCTCGACCATCAAGATCTGGTAAAAGAATGAGCCATACAACCATGTAGGATAACAGTGCAGGTAGGAGTGCTTGTGTGCTTGGGGCGGGAGTGAACTTGGCACATTCAAGGAAGAGCAAAAAAGTCAGTGTTGCTGGATCCCAGTGGATGAGGGGATACACGGCAGGAGAGGAGGACCAAGGCGAGTGACCAGGAAGTGCTTGCAGGTTCCTGCAAGGGTTCTGGAGGGTAAGCTACTGACGGGTTCCATGCAAAGGTGACATGCTCTGATGAGGGATGTGACAGACTCGTCACGTTGCTATATCCAGAACAGTAGTGGGGGGTAGGCAAAAGCAGAAGAGAAGGATGAGGAAGCCATTGTAATAATCCAGGGGAGAGGAGGTTATTTAGTCCAGGGTGATAGCTAAGGTGAGTAAAGACAGATGATCCAATGCTGGGTACATTCTGAAGGTATAACTGACCCAATTTGCTCATGGATTGGTTTGGAGACACCCTAATGACTTAATGTTTCTGACAACTAGGATTAACATATATGACTTAATGTGCTTTCTAAGAATCAAAAGGCAGAAATACATGCTTAATAGCAGTATAAACCTTCTTACACTGATATGAAGCTTGGAGTCCATGGCCATACCACCCTCAACACACCTGATCTCGTCTGATGTAGAACTTAAGAGTTAACATTATCTGATACATGTAATAAAATATATCATCATTACTATGAGGTCATTTACAAAATATTTATTTTCAGCACTTACTGAGTGCAAGACAATATCACCAAACATTTTAAACAGCACTAGAGCTTACAAAGCACTTTTATATCCAGCCTTGAACATAACCAGATCCTTTCACTCACAAAGTATTACATCACAGCCACACTCTGAAGTGGCATTCCATCATTTCCTATGTTTTCACTTAGTTACATAATACATTCTACATATGTATCTTGACTATGAAGGCATATACTATGGACTGAGTTGTCCCCCCCAAAATTCATGTGTTGAAATGTTAACCTCCAATTTGACTCTATTTGGAGAGAGAGCGTTTGGGAGGTAACTACGGTCAACTGAGGTCAAAATGGCACCCTAATCAAATAGGACTGGTGGTCTTTTAAGAAGAGGAAGAAGAGTCTTCTCTCTGCACACATACAAGGAGGAAAGGTGTGAGCACAGTGAGATGGTGGCTGCCTACAAACCAAGCAATAAGGTCTCAGAATACAACCTGCCTTGCCAGCACCTTGACCTTGGACTTCCCAGGCTCCAGAACTCCGGGAAAATAAATATCCATTGTTTAAGCCTCCCAGTCTTGGTATTTTGTTAAGGCAGTCAAAGACAACTAATAACACCACACTATGGAAGGAAAAGGTGGTTTAATCTAAAGAAAAAGTCTTAATGTTGGTCATTTAAATATATACACAAAATCCCAAGCATGTTCAATCACAATCTCATTTTCAGGTCATGTAATCCAAATCACACAAGGTCCACAAGCCAGGGAGACTAGAGTCACAGTTGTTGTCTATTCAACTTGTCCCTAAGCTCCAGTCACAGTCATGGGCTCTTCGTCTTAGATTCTAGGGAAGCAACATGAGGTGACTCCAGGGTCACCAGAGAATCTTCAGCCATCCCCTTCATTCCCTCAGTATCTGTACTGTCCAACACACTGGCCACCAGTCACATATACCTAAGGAGCATTTGACATATGGCTAGTCTGAATTGCAATGTGCTATAAGGATATAATAAATACCAGATTTCAAAGACTTAATATGAAAAAAGAATGTGAAATGTCACTTTTATATTATTGCTGTAATGATATTTTTCCATATATTTATATATTTTACATATATATTTTTACATTAATAAAATACATTATAAAAATTATCTACTAAAATTTTTAATGACATATATGGCTCACCTTTGTGCTTGCTTTAGTATTTGTTGGACAGTGCTGCTTCATTCTCTCTCTCTCAGTCCTTTTGAATATGGAGTCCTCACCCCTTTCTTAAAGTTGCAGCTGCAGTTCTTGGGTCTTTCTCTGCTCAAACTTGTTCTGCTATTGATGTAGTCAAGCTTCAGAACTACCATCTGGATGAGGCCAGGGGGGATTTCTCGTGTGGGTCTGACCCCAGGTAAAATGTCTCATGCAAATAGATGTTTCCTCATTGCACTGATGCTTTTTCTCCTTTACTATCTTAGGTAACATTATTAAACAAACCACCCTTCTTAAGGCAGCCTTTAGAGAGTCAACCTTTTAGAAACTGGGAGTGGCAGGGAAAGCAGCCCTCCTATTATAATTACTTTGATCCCATATTACTCTATTTTACAAGAGGAAACAGATGTTCAGAGTGGTTAAATTCATTACCCAAGGTCACAGAGCTCAATGTAATTACTACCGAAGCCTGGGATCTGACCCTTGTCCGTTGCTCTTACCTTTACATTACAAAATCATATAACTCCAAAATTTAAACTTTGACAATTCAAAACTTCAGAATACCTGGGTAGGGAGTCAGCAGGGGGGTGGTCATCATTACAAGTATCAATGATTATCACAGTTTCTGGATAATAAATAGTTACTTTCTGATTGTGTAGCATATGAATACATGGAAAATGATGTTAACTACTTAATGTATAATAATAAAGCAACCCGTGGGACTGCCTAAGTTACTTTTTAGCTGTGTAATCTGTTTTTCCATTTTACAGAAAAACAGAGATCACACATCTAAAAAGTGACTGAAACCGGATCTGTTCGACTTCAGAGTCTTAGAACTTGGCCAGAACTTTTCTGTCTAAACACAGAAAAGGTACAGAAAAAAATATGGTACAAAAGATTTTTAAAAGGCACATCTATACAGGGTTTACCACAAACGAAGCTTTGCAGGACACTAGGGATTCTCTGGGTGAGTCCGTGAGTGGTGAGTGAATGTGAAGGCCTAGGACACCACTATACATGATGGTAGACTATACTGTACACTTAGGCTACACAACATTTATTAAAACGTTTTTTCTTTCGTCAACAATAAATAGCTTACTGCAACTTTTTTTTTTTTTTGAGTCGAAGTCTCACTCTGTTGTCTAGGCTGGAGAGCAGTGGCATGCTCATCGCCACTGTGGCCTCGATCTGCTGGGCTCAGGTGATCCTTCTGCCTCAGCCTTTCAAGTAGCTGGAACCACTGGGGTGCACCACCATGCCCAGCAAATTTTTTTATTTATTGTAGATGCTAGGCCTTGCCAAGTTACCTAGGCTCAAACCCCTGGACTCAAGACAATCCTTCTCGCTTCTGCCTCCCAAAGTGCTGGGATGACAAGCGTGAACCACCATATCCGGCTAGCTTTTTTAACCTAATAAACTTTTAAACTCTTTTGTAATAACACTTAGCCTAAAATGCAAGCCCTCTGCAGAACTATACAAAAATATATTCTTTCTTTATATCCTCATTCTATAAGCTTACTTCTATTAAAATTCTTAAAAACTTTAAAAACTTTTTTGTTAAAAGCGAAGACACAAACACACTATTTGCCCAGGCCCATACAGGATCAGGATCATTCATATCACTGTCATTCACTTCCATGTCTTGTCCCACTGAAAGATGCTGGGGGCAGAATCCTCATGGACGGAGCTGACATCTCCTATGAAAATGATGCCTTTTGGATACGTCCTGAAGGACCTGCCTGAAGCTGTTTTACAGTTAACTTTTTTAAAAGTAGGAATACACTGTAATAATCAAAAGTACAGATGGTAAATACATAAACCAGCAACACAGTCATTTATCATCTTCCAACAGGATATACTTCACGTAACTGAATGTGCTATAGGTTTTATCCTGCTGACAGCACAAGTTTGTTTATACCAGCATCCCCCAAAACACTTGCATGATGCACTGTGCTACTATAAAGCCCAGGACACCACCAGGAGATAGGAAATTTTCGACTCCATTTTAACCCTTTGTACTTGAAGACATCTCACAGATCACCTACCAGCAACTGGGCCACACTTGATTATGAAATAGTGAAAAACAGATTACTTCATACTAAAGAATAATATTGGAACCAATTATTTTATTGTAATATTTAGCTTATAATGGAATTTTGGACATTGAGGAACTTGTTTATGGCAAAAAACCCAAAATTTTATATATTTTTCTAACATGTGGTAACATGTGAGAGTCACCGACAGGCACTACAGGTTCATTGATACATGTTGTGCAACAGTAAGTTGCTGAACGTCACCCACCTGGTGTTTTTCTTTTGTTTTTGAGTTGGAGTCTCACTCTGCTGCCCAGGCTAGTGTGCAGTGGCACGCTCACGGCCACCCCAGTGTCGACCTGCTAGGCTCAGGTGATCCTTCTGCCTCGGTCTTCCAAGCAACCAATATTCCCGGGTAATTTTTATTTATTGTAGAGACGAGGTCTCGCCATATTGCCTGGGCTGGTCTAGGACCCACAGGCTCAGGCAATCCACTCACCTCGGCTTCCCAAAGTGCTGGGATTACAGGCTGAGACACCAAGTCCGACCTACCTGGTGTTTTTTTATTTGAGCAGACAATACAGTCTCATTTTCTTCCTCCCACGTTAATAATATGCAATTTATTGTCCTGTCTGTATTCGAAGATGATGTGAAAGGATGCACTCATGATTCCTGAAAACCACTTCTCAACTGATCCATCATATTACAGTATATACTTCAAGTCTTTATTTCCTTTCTTGTGCAATTTGAATGGAAGACTTCAAGGAAACATACTTTTTTGAAAAACCTACGCTTGAGTAAGTTTGTCCTATGTGATCACCAGCAATCTCTTTATGTCTCCTGAAAAGGGATATCAGAGTGGTCTGCTAGATTGATGATAGCCCCTGAGAAGGGACATCTGAGTGCAAAGGGTTTACCTTATGGGACCATGATCATTTATGTGGTCTGTTCTTGACCGAAATGTCGCTATTCGTTATTCAGAGCCTGACTGCAGTGCCTTCTGATGACAATGGTCTTATCCCTGCTACTTGCTGCTTCCTAGGTGCCTCTCTGAGGATAAGCATCAAGTCGCACTCAGTTTCTGACAAATTCCCTAATGAAGACAGAATTGTAATTCTGGGCCATATTCTCTGCACATAACAGCTAAATTTAGTTTTGTGCATTTCACAGACTACTTTTGCACCCATCTTATACATTCGTTTGGGATAGTTTAGAAAGAGTATGTTTTTGGAGAGGACTTTTAATCATTTACTGATTTTGAAGATACACTTTTAGAGAGAGCTCTCACAGTTACAGGCAAATCTGATTTTGCTAAGTAATAGCACTTCTGTTTTCTGTCTTTTGCCTACATCGTGGAATTTTGAAAGTTAAAAAATTCAGTTGTTGACAAAAGACTATGTATGTATGTATTTATTTATAGACAAGGTCTCCTTATGTTGCCTAGACTGATCTCGATCTCCTGGGCTCAAGCACTCCTCCTGCCTCAGCCTCCCAAAGTGCTGGGATTACAGACATGAGCCATGGCATCCTGTCAAGGCTTTGTATCCTAATGAGAAAAAAAAATTCTCTTAACAGGTCCCAAACTTTTCTTTTTGCTGTTCAGAATCATGACTTAAAACACAGTGACACACATTTTAGTTAACACGAATACATCACGTATGGCCAAGGTTCTTTTAATCCCAAGACCTAGAATCTCCAAAGGTAAAATGAGAAGCATAACACAATATGAAATGTAGCTATTTGTACAACTCTTTACCGTGTACAAATACTTCACATAAACTACCTCAAACAATCCTCTAATCTCTGCATTCTACAAATGAGAAAATTGAGGCCCGGGGAAACTAAGAGAATGTTTGAAGCCTAGAACCACTGTGGTTGACTTCCTCACATTACTCCTGATGCTATTATCTGTAACGCCCTGATAATGTTTTAACATTTGGGCTGCTAAATTGGATCCAGTGTGTGACTGGCACACACATTTTTAAAATCTGTAAGTCTTCAAGTGAATCTTGTACTTTCCAGCTCAGTCTAGTCTTCCCATCATTACTTCTGACAGTTCTGTCTCTGACCAATTCACCTGTTTTGTGAGGGTCCCTTAATACATTTGTGTGTGTGACATTAACCTGAGTTTATTTTCCTTGAGTAACAGTACTATCAAATTGAAAACCTGGGGTCTTGATCACCTCTTTCTCCTTAAGAGCCTTGTTCAACATTTAACACTAACAATTAACAGAAAATTCCCCAAGAGGTTCTGTGACTTTGTAGCATGATGTATAACTAGATTTACTAAGTGGGTAATCATGATAACCCAAACTTATTTTGTAATCTTCAAAAGACTCTTTGTATATTCTATTTAAAACTAAAAAGTGAAAATATAGGGGATGGGTTAGACAGACTATACATTAAAAATTACACAGAAATGAATCTAAGCTGGGCTTCGGTGGCTCAGCCTGTAATCCCGCGCTTTGGGAGGCTGAGGTGAGTGGATTGCCTGAGCCCGCGGGTTCGAGACCCACCTGGGCAGCGAGACCTCATCTCAATAAATCAAAAAATCAGCCGGGCGTGGTAGCGCACGCCTGTAATTCCGGCTACTCGGAAGGCTGAGGTGGAAGGATCGCCGGAGCCCGGCAGGTCGAGGCTGCAGTGGCCGGGAGCGGCCACTGCACTCCTGTCTGGGCGACAGAGTGAGACTCCAACTCAAAAAAAAAAAAAAAGATATTTAACCCGTGTTAAGTTCTACTCATGTCTGTAAAAAAGTATTGTTTCAAGGCAAAAGAAACAGGATACTTAGCATATGGGTTATGCAACCTTTTTTTTCTTGGCTTGAGTTAGGAGATCCATTTATAAGAGAACCATTACTGACAGCCAAAAACGTTCATTTATAAGAAAGGAGTACCCCCTCTTATCCTTGCTCAAAATCTTAAAGACGTGTAAGATTCCAGACCACCCTTCTGAGGCTTGACAGACAGCAAACGTATGGAGGCATCTCCTAAGTCCTAAATTATTTTACAATTTTTATAAAAAGAACTAATTATGTGATGGTACACCAAAGAACATCCATAGTACATGTTTTCTGAGACTGCTGCTAAGAATATAAAAATATACACTTCAGTGAACATGATCTGAGTAAGAATTTCTACACTAATAAGTTACTTCACAAATACCAGTCAGACATTCTCACTGATTTGTTTGTGGAATTTTGATTTCTCATTTTAAATTGAGACCCCAAAAAAGTCCCTCTAACTTGTATAAATAAAATGGACAAATTTACTAGCTCACTTAGATACCTTGAAAACTAACTTATTAACAAGTGATTATCGTCTAAACATTTTGTTTGTAACATGAAAAGGTTGAGATCATGAAGACCTTTTTTTACCTTGGTTAGATAGTTTTAGTGTAAAAACCAACTGCCAATAAAATCAAGAGTCAAGACCTGTTTCCACACTCCCCCACTACCTGTTTCTTATTACACAAAAAATGAGAGCCACTAGAATTATTTTTCAGAAAACTTGCCACCAGAGGGCAGTTTGCTTATAATTAAAGCAAGATTTTAATGTTTTAAAATTTGAGAATCTGATAATTACCAGTATATAGAAAATGTCTTCTAGGAATGATTTTATAAACTTGCTTCTAGATCATTTGAGCATTTTAATGTCAAACAGTTAAAAGATACTGATGCTACCAAAAACATATTACTACTGTATAAGTATACATAGTTAGTTACCACAAAACCATTTTAGAACAAGTATAATGAACACGAAAACCTAAACAGAGCATGCTGCCTTAGAGATCCTTTGACTTTGCCACAATATTAAAAGGTAGAGAAAAAAAAATCCTCTGATAGGTTTACTTACTTTGAAAAAATATTTATTCCTAGCAATATATCCATAACTAAACACATAACTAAAAATATAAAAGACCCACATTCAAATATATTCCTTAAAACTGCTCCAATATTTCTCTAAGATATGCTTCTTTTGCTTGTATTTTGAAGGTGAGGACCGTTCTCAGGAAAGGGAAATATACTGTTCATATAAAAAACATTAATTCAAAATATGCCCAATAACCCAAAAAGGAAACTTAGCCTTTAGCTAAGTGGCTTAAAAAGAAAGGAAGTTTCTAAATGTTTTAAAAGATGACCTATCTGCTTTGGTTATCACTAATTGTACTCCCAAACACAAATTAAATAATTCAGAGTCTTAAGAATCAGTATTTCAGATCAGAGAAACCGAAGTACAAGACTGTATCTTTTGATTTAATGATCCCCCCAAAAGAGAAATTCCTATTTTATACAGGGTCACAGCATGTTTCAATTTTGTCTTGAGCGTCTTTGTTACCTAAATCAAATAATCTATTACTATTGGAACACTAGATAATAATGGTAGTAAAGCTCCAAACTAGAAGGATTTAAAGAAAAACAGGCAAATTCCTGACTTTAAAAAGAATACAGATTTAAAAGCAAAATTGTGATTGAATTACCTAAGTTCCATAATCTAATTATTTGATATTTACTGATACCTATTCTAAAGGTAGTTGAATGAAGACAATGATCCTTTACTAAATCTCCTTTAATTCAGTTGGTAGCCTCGAATTACCCCCTTCTTTGGTTAACAGGATGCCTTTCCTATGCAAAGCTGAACTGCCCCCTGTTGTTTCTGGTGAGACCACCAATCAAAATCTCACATTCTTATAGTTTTATCAGGAAACAGTTGAACACACTAACTCCCTCAGGAGGGAGAGTAATGTGGGAGAGGCAGAAATGTCTCTTTCCACAACCCCCTAAAGGTGGATGTGGTGGTCTTTGTGTCTTCCTCTGAGGGCAGCAATACAGGGAGGAGAAGCCTTCCCTTTACTAAAGAATGCTGAAATCTCCCCCTCCCTTCCTAATAAACTTAGTAAAATCAAGTAAGCCTTTTTCATATCAGGGCATTACTCTAAGTAATGTCAGCCTAAAAGACCTACATGAATTATTGTTAACATTTTAATACTAGTCTTTAAAATGACCCTCATCTTTTAGAGATCCATAATGAAAATTTTACTAAGTGACATAAGGCAACACGAAAAGATTTAAGTCAGGAGAGGCAAAAGTGAACAGGGTGAGGATGAAAGGAAGGCTCACCACACTATTCTATGAGTATGTTCAAAATGTGTCACAATAAGATAAATACATTTTTTAAAAGACTTTTTGTCAGACTAACAATTCTCAAGTACCTCAGTGTACCACTGCCTTGAGGAGTTTCTCTGTTCAACTAGCCTCAAGGAATGAAATGTCTTTCCCTTCTCAAAGCTCAGAATAATTTTATGGACAGTTCCAAATATTCCCACATTCTGAAGGGGTGAGCATTATGAATCAATAATGTGTATGTCCCTCAAATCTTACACCATTAAATCTTTGGGAAATCAATTTTCCTAACATTCTATGTATTGGGTTATCATTTTTTCCCTTAAGTGAACAACTCATTTATTAATTCACTATTTATTCACCTACCAGATTGCCTGCATGCAAATGATTTCCACAATGCCTCTTAGATTATAATCTCCACTTGGATAAGGATTTACTTAACTGCTTATACAGTGTATTGCTTAGTACCAATTGTTAAACTGACACAGAAAGTATTTGCCAATTCCAAACACCTAGAAAGGAAATAGATTTGTCTATGTTATCCCATGATGACTAAAGGCTTTGGATATACTGTATATATGTACGTGAATCATTTTAGGGCTATAAACAACTCGTCCACTAGACCATACACTTCATTAGATAAAAAAGAACAGAAGCAAGCAAACAGCTGAGACATCCCATGTAATTTTTCTTCTTTTCCAGTTACAAGTCTTAGACCATATTTTTCCAGTTTCACATTAGACCTCAAAATCACAGTATTTCTATTATTTGTGAAGGGTTGAGGACAAGAGAAATGCGTTCAGACTCACCTTCTAACAATAAGGCAATTAAGCTCAAAGGAAAGCTGATTTCTAACTGTCAATGTTCTTCTGCAAGATGACATTTGTAAATCTGCTGAAATCCAGAGAGATTTTTATTCCACATTTTGATTTTTACATCAATAAAATCTTAGATATAACAATATAAACGAAGGAACAACAATTTAATTTGTATTGAAATAAATATTAGATATACAAAGCACACACAGTGAAAAAGGGTCACAATAAATTACAAGCAGAGACATTATTTTGCTCAATCACCAAAGAAAGCCCTTGGTACTTCCAATTCCACACCATCAAATTTCTCATTCTTGCTGATTTAAGCAGAACACAAAACAAATATGGATCCCAGGGCTTACTTCCACAGGTACCAGCATGGATAATTTACCACCATGATCCAATTTGGAAATCAGCAGGGACCAGTAAATCGCTGCATAAAAGCAAGAGCGAATGAGGTCTTTTTTCCTTAGTGTCAGCAGGCTGTGATTATTATGTTTATTAGATTTTCTTGAAAGAACTTCACATTTTCTCAAATATGCAGGAGAACTATACTTCCCCTCTGAGCCCTACATTAGCACTTGTGTGCTTTGGTCTTGAATACAGGGGAATGATGAATTTTTCAATTTATTTTATAAATTTATATAGTCTGGACAGCATTGGCCTGAAGAATATAACCCCCCAACAAGTACCATATTAGATATTAAAAACGGATTCAAGAGAAGTTACTAAGAAATGCTGACACACTGTACATACACATTTTTTAGTTCAATATATTCCATTATATAAAGCACCAGAAGTAACGCATTTATAAATCCAGCAGTTCTTTTTGACTCTGTTTCTAATCTATGTAACCCTTTTACATTTATTCCAATATATACTCATCATATTTACCCATTTGGTATCAACTTATAAAAATATATGCAGGCAAAAATTAATTTAAAAAGGAACTGTTCCATCTTAAAGTTACAAAGCAAAATAGTAAATGTTTGAAATTAAACTGTCATGAACCAAGAAAAAAAGGTTAGTTTCAAAGTGCTGAGCATGTCAAAAAGTAGCTTCAGAAGACTATGAAGGAAAAAAAAATGAATGATTATTAGGCCCTTTTTTCTACTGGAATGTGAGTTAAGTGAGTTAAGTGTTAGACTCCAGCAAAGACATCCGTCTATAATTTTTCCCTATAATTTTCTAAGAACGGACTCTGCTTTAGATTTTTTAAATACTGCATCTTGTCACATCGACTCAAATGCAATACAGTTTAGATTTCCTATATGACAAGTGGAGAAATACCTTAGAGTTAATCTCCCACACAGGACTATGTTCCTCCTAAGAATACCCTTGGAACAGAAACAGAAACACTTCCTAGAATAATTACCACTGCCCAAACTTTCAGCAGGATCCTTACCATTAATTCCAGTTCCAGCAACTTTCTACCATGTATATAAGACTGCTCATTAAAACAATCTCTGGAAACAACTTGTAGATTTATACTGGGATGCCTTTGGTATGCTATCTGTAGAACTATTCTATCATACAGCCTCTGTAGCATTCTTCTAATCCTAGAAAATGTTAAGAGAAACTAGTTACATTTGCAACCTAAACTTAATTTTCAAATCAAGGTACCATTCCTGATATAATAGCCAAAGTTCTCAGTATGGATTTATATTACTGTGAAAAGTTTAAATTGTAAAAGAGCTTGACCTGGTTATATCCAGTGTACCCACAAACTGAAAAAAACGTAAGTACCATTTGTCTACACATGTGAAAATGAAGGAGAAAGAGCAATTTTATATTACAGTGTTTAGGTAATTTAGGCACTTAGTATGAAAAGAAAAAACCAGAGGAGCCATGATCTGAAGGATGCCACTTCCAGTGTAGCCTATTCACTGTTTTCTTAGAAAGCACGCATTGACAGGGTTCTTCTTTTGAACACTCCAATATTTAAAAAATATTCTCACAGTAAATCCTTATTAAATATTTGTTCAATATTGGATGGCTACATATCAAAAAGGGCCATGGAGTTCAGATCCTTGGTGGTATGGCTGACTCGGCACTTTTTTTTTTTTTTTTTTTTGAGTTGGAGTCTCACTCTATCGCCCAGACTGGAGTGCAGTAGCCGCTCCCGGCCACCGCAGCCTTGCCTGCTGGGCTCCGGTGATCCTTCCGCCTCAGCCTTCCGAGCAGCCGGCACTTTTAATGGCATTTCACCTTCCAACACAGCATGGGAAGATGGGGGCACTACCTGAGGAAAGTGCGCCACCTACTGCTTGTAAATGCAACTATCTGCGGTTACTTCCTTAAGGTCTCATAGCTGAGTATAAAAATTACTCTAACTTGGGTGACAGTTTTGAGACCAGCAGATCCTAAGATTTTGCAGGGGATAGGGGGGCCAAAATAACTACATTAAGCAAAATATATTCGTTAGCATTAGTTAAGGATCTTTATTTTGATCCCTCAAAATTAATTTCATTCATTCTGATCTAAAACTTTAAAAAAAAACCCCAAATATCTCAGTTCTACTTGTCTTATTACATATACACTCATTTTATTTAGAATAAATAATATTTTTGTCCCAAACATATAAACTTTGAAACTTATAAACCATATGAACTTTTAATCCTGCTCTTCAGGAAGAAGGAAGTATCGACAGCTTTGCAATTCTTAGTTATATAACAGAACTCATTAATCTTTCATAATTTCTAATTTAATATTAGCCTGCCTTGATTTTCTCTGTAAGAGCTGTTCTTAAATATCCAAATTTAAGGGTTTTTTTTTTTTAAAGTTAGCTTGCTGTCTTCCAGGAGCATCTACCTCAGTGAATTTTATTCCAAAAATTTTTAAATACAAATTGTACTTAAGAAATTTCTCTTTAGGTTGATGTTAAAGAGAGTTTAAATTTTAAAAGAATCATGTATGCAAGGAATATAGAATCTTTGCTAGAATAAAGTAGGTTTTGTATAAGGCTTCTGTCTGTCCAAGAGGGTGTAATATTTAAGTGCTAGAACCATAGCACTACAATACTCCCTGAAGAATTGGATATTCTGGATGTTAAACCAACATCTTTCAAACCTGTAAGTAACAATAAGTTCAGCTATGCAGTAAGTTAATTTCTCCAGCATCCATTCTATATACTGCTATTATACAAGAGAGGACCCCCCAAAAAACCCATAATTAATTAAAAATTGTGTATTTAAATGTTTTAACTTCAGTCAACTTTAAAGTACTCTCTGCTTGATGCAATCACCTATTGAGATGCATTTTCCACTGCTCAACAGAGTTTTTGAACTCGCCCATTTTGATGACTTTTAGTACTTCTGCTGTTTTTGTTTCACCTCTTCTACACCGGCAAAAGGTTTCCCTTTGAGGATTTTTTTCCATGGGGAAACAAAAAAGTCACTCGGGGCAAGATCAGATACATACGGAAGGTGGGGGACAGGAGTCATGCTGTTCTTTGGTAAAAAAGTGCTGAACACTCATCATGGTGTGGGCAGGTGTGTTGTCATGGTGGAAACCAGTCACCTGTTTGCCACAATCCGGGACATTTCTTCTGAGAATGTGATGTAATTTTCTCAAAACTTTGATAAAAACTTTGGCTGACTGTTTAATCCAGGGCAACAAATTCTGAGCGTACTACAAGGGGCCTGCCCTCTAGAAAGGTAATTCCAGTTTTTTTGGGGTCCCTCTTGTATTTCCTTAATTTTGACAGATACATGTAACACTATAATTTCAGATGCCAAATCAGCTGGTTGTAAATGCAAGCTAGGCATGTGGTAATGCTCAAATTGTAAAATTTACTTTTTCATGAGTTTAAGGGTATTTTATTTATATATTAAGCCTTCATTTAAGGAACAACACTATATTTTCAATTAGACAAACATGAGTATATCAGAAATATTATAATCCTGTTATAAGAAGCCTCAATTTAAAGCATAGTACTTTATATTGTAGTAGCACTAAACCACTCCCTGAAGAATTATTTCCTTTAGAAAAATCTTGCTCACCTACAGTAATTTTCAATATAAAATGGGAAAGCTTGAGAGATACTTACAGATTTAAAAGTAAAAGACAATAATGATAAAAACAGCACACAAAAGGAAAATGAAAAAAACTGATGAAATCCAAATAAGTTTTATACTTTAGTTAACAGTTCTGTTCCAGGGTTAATAACTTACTTTGGGTAAATGTTCTACAGTTTTACAAAATGTTAACTTAAGAGGAAGCTGAGTAAAGAGTATATAAGAACTCTGTGCACATTTCTGAAACTCTTCTATAAATCTAAAAGTATCTAGATTTTAAAAAAATTATAGGAAAAAATCTAATAACTTCAAAATAAATATGCCTTCAGCTGCCAAAATTTCTTGATATAATTCAAGACTCAATTTTTAAAAACATAATTAAAAATCAGTATTATGTTTACTTAATATTATAGTCATTTTATTGCTCTAGAAAGTTTAGTTTTTAAAACCATCGGATTACATATACAGTGATAATGAGGCTAGCCACATACACACAAAATCAACTGTATATTATGAGGCTGCTTCTCCAACTTGGTGGACAAATATTACAAAAATACAAAAATAGCTGGTAATAGTTAAGCTATCAAGTAGAATTGTTCTGTTAATCTATTCTAAGAATGTCATCTTTCTATAGATTAGGAAGATGAACAAAAAGAAAACTGATGTTACTGATAAATTGCTAATGAATGTATTTGAGAAATCCAAATTACATGCAGACAGAAGAAACCGGTTACAAAAACCATTACATTACTCCATACTAAAATTGTACAATGTTCTAAACATTTCCAATCATGCAACAGTAATGAGGATCAAAATGAATTTTATAAGAGTTGATGGGAGCTCAATGAACAGGATTTAACAAATTATATAAACCAAATCACAGTTGCATAATACATCCAATTTATCTATAACATTAAGAGACTGAAATGCACACTATCTGCTACAACTCCTCCCCTGGCCCCATTACCTTACCTATAAACCTTTCAGCTTAATCTTCTAAATCAGATTTGATGGGTAAATATGTAATCTACAACATACTCTTCATTATTACTTTAGAACAGACACAAGTATAGTCAGATGCTCAATCTTCAGTTACATTCCTCTCAAAAGGCATCTGAACTGTTGGAATCATCTATGAAAATTCAAGCCTAAGAAACAGAAAACTGGCAGTCAAGAATCTGAACTAGGTAGTTCTACAAACTATAATACTATGTGTCAACATTTGTAAAAGAAGGATTTCCTATTTGAGATATGTTACCCAATGAGTCTCTGAGAGGAAAGCTGTGTCACTACTGCTTCCTGACCTACAATGGCTAGGTGCTAATATTTATCCAATTGGCTAACAAGCTTTCAGTTGAGTCTTCTTTAAAATACTCAAGGCCACAGAATTACTTATGGAAACAAAACTTTAGAAGGTCATAGCATAAGATACATAAAGAATTCTTCTTAAAATGATACATTCAAATAAATCTGTCCTAACAAAGCAGCATAAGATCAATTCAATAACAATTTGAAATTAAACACAGTGGGATGTGCTTCTGTTAAAATCATTAACCAAAATTACTGATTGGCAGAAGAATACTGTCTCAAAATTTACTGAATTCACATATGTTCATATTACCATAATAAACTCATGCCAGATATAAACTCAGGTTACCAACTAGGTTGAAACAAATTTTAGAGCTATGTTTACAAGAGAAATAAATGTACTTCATGATATAGGCACAACAGCATCTAAAAAAATTTTGGTACATTTGTTACTATAAACAAACTTTCTCAACCATTAGCAACACAGCAAAATTTTCTCAAAACTTTTTAAGCTTGATTTAACATGCCAGGAAAAATGATTATTTTTCCACTGAGATGCATTATGCAAATTACATAAATTGGATTGAGGCCAGTGCAACACCTGGAATTTACAACCCCCTAGTCCAAGTACCAGCTGCTAATAATGGCTGTATTGAATGGATAGCTTAACTGGGTGCTCAGCTACGGAGCTGTGGGTGCCAATCTGCTTATGAAGGCGATGCTCTGGAGACAAAGTCTTCTCACAAATAGCGGGCAAGCAGGCTTCATGATTATGTGTTCAACGACAATCCTCAGCTCATTAAACAATGTTCTGCAAGACAAAATGGTTTTCTCTCAGAAACATGAGGAAAAAGCAATATTCAGGCACACCTCATTTTACTGTATCCTACATATATTTGTTTTTTTAAAAACAAATGGAAGGTTTGTGGTGACCCTGCATAGAGCAAGGTATCAATGTCATTCTTCTACCAGCACATGTTCATGTCACGTCTGTGTCACATTTTGGCAATTCCCACAATATTTCAAACATTTTCATTATTATTACATCTGTTATGGTGATCTGTGGTGTTACTACTGTAATTGTTCTGGGGTGCCACAAACCATACCCATGTAAGAAAGATAACTTAATTGATAAATGTTGTAAATATAGTGACTGCTCCCACAGTCTGCTCTCTGACTCTCTCTCTCCTCAGACACCTTTTTCCCTGAGACACAACAATGCTGAAATTAAAATTAGGCCAGTTAATAATAACCCTTCAATGGCCTCTTAGTGCTCAAGTGAAAGGAAGAGTCCCACATCTCTCACTTTACATCAGAAGCTAGAAATGATTAAGCTTAGTGAGGAAGGGATGTCTAAAGTCAAGACAGCCACAAGTTAGGCCTCTCGTAGCAGCTGGGCCAAGTTGTGGATGCAAAGGAAAAGTTCCTGAAGGAAATTAAAAATGCTACTCCAGTGAACACATGAATGATAAGAAAGTGGGACAGCTGATACAGAGAAAGTTTTAGTGGACCTGCTCAAACCATTTTGTATATTTAACAGACTACAGTGTAGAGTGAACATAACTTTTATATGTACTGGAAAACCAAAAAGTTCCCAGGACTTGCTTTAGTGTGGTACTGGCTTTGTTGCAGTGGTCTGGAACCAAACCCGCAGTGTCTCCAAGGTATGCCTACAGTGCTAAGCAAATGTTGATGAAGGAACATGCCACAGTCATGAAAGACTTGTAAGCAAAAGAAAGAAATGGAATGCATCGTAGGGTACACATAAAGACACACCATGAAATTCTCAAACTCAACACCTATGTCTTTGTGGGCTGAAATGTTCATCTAATAAAGGTATTACTAACGGCTATCTCTGAAAACTGATTAGGGCTAATTTATGTATGGTTTCTTTACAGCAGAGATATCATCTTCACATTTAACTTAGGCAAATTCAACTGGTATTTTAAAAGAGAACAAGAAAACTATATAACATGGGCAATCCCACCCACCATTTCCTTAAAAGTACACACTGTCCCTCAGAGGCTTCTTCATCTGTAAAGTAAGAACATGTACTCCAGAGTGTGGTGAAGTTTGAAGGAGATGACATAGAAGGTGCTCAATAAATGTTAATTCCCCTCTGACCAAAATGACTCTTTCCTGCCTTCAGACTAAAGCCCAACTCCTCAACATAACATCCAACAGCCCCACAATCTGGTCTCAATCTCATTTCTGCCTCATCCTCTGTCACTCCCTACTATCATGCATGTTTGTGGCCAAACCAGTAGACAGACGTTGCCTTTGCCTGAATTGTGCTGTCTACAAAGTGCTCTCTATGACACACTGCACACATCACACATGTGAAGGATCATCAAGGCCAATTTTAGCTATTCACAATTTTCACCTTATGTGCTGACTCATCCTGCATAAAGGTGTGATTCCTGCTCTGTATTTCTGTACTCTGCTTTGCAATAACAATAGCAATAAATTGACTTTTCTAAACAAGTATTTAACACACTCTTGTACAAAGACAGGGATAATACTTGGAAGGATGCACATTTATTCCAAAACCTGATCTTCTGTCTCTCCTATCTTCATGACAGCACCATTATGACTCTTGGCTTCCCGACCAGAAACCTGGAGGTCTGTACCTTATTCTTCTCTCCCAGGCCCTAAGATCCTGCCTCCTGAGTATTTTTCAAATGTGTTCCCCCTTCCCTTTACCAGTGGATTCGTCTCAAAACTGATCTACTCTTTCTCCTCTTGGTGAGCCTGTAATCTACCTTCTGGAATGTTTTCAAATTGATTTCATCATGAGGGTTCCTAATCCCTCCACATTATACTCTCCAAGACTCTCCCTACCTCAAATAAAATACAAACCCTTTCAAGATCTAGTCCTCTCTACTGTCTGCCTCTCTGGACACAGGTCTGTAGTTTTTCCCTCTGTACTTACTGAGTTCAAGCACTTTGAGGCACCAAAGTTCTGGAACTCAAACTCATTCTTTAAAAGACTTGGCTTGGCCAGGTGTAGTGGCTCGAGCCTGTAACTCCAGCATTTTGGGAGGTGGAGGCGAGAGGACTGTCTGAGCTCAGAGGTTCGAGACCAGCCTGAGCAACATGATGAGACCTTGTCTTTACAATAAATCAAAAAATTAACCAGGTGTGGTGGCACATGCCTGTGGTTCCACTTACTTGGAAGGCTGAGGTAGAAGGATCACCTGAGCCCAGTAAGTAGAGGCTGCAGTGGCCATGAGAGTGCCACTGCATTCCAGCCTGGGCAACAGATAAGACTCTGACAAAAAAAAAAAAAAAAGAAAAAAATAATAATAATAAGATTTAGCCGGGCTTGGTGGCTCAGCCTGTAATCCCGCGCCTTTGGGAGGCTGAGGTGAGTGGATTGCCTGAACCCGTGGGTTCGAGACCCGCCTAGGCAGCGAGACTTCATCTCTACAATAAATCAAAAAATCAGCCGGGCGTGGTAGCGCATGCCTGTAATTCCGGCTACTTGGAAGGCTGAGGCGGAAGGATCGCCGGAGCCCAACAGGTCACAGCTGCGGTGGCTGGAAGCGGCCACTGCACTCCAGTCTGGGCAACAGAGTGAGATTCCAACTCAAAAAATAATAATAATAATAAGATTTGACTATGTTTCCACCTCCTCAGTGGATTCTCATTTGTTTTCTGAGCTTCTTCATCATCACCACCTTCATCACCACAGACTTACACAGCTGTCTAATTTACTCCGCAAAAAGACCCTGAAAGCAAACATTTTGATTCTACATAAACTTGCTATCAACACACAACCACTGTTTTCTGAATGAATCAGCTGGAAGGCATGAGCCCTAAAGAGGCTAATAGTCTGGGTCAAGTGACTGCTTGAGAGAGATCTCTGAAGAGGTTTATTATTAGCACATCTGTGTTATTTTGATTCACTGTTAGTCTTTTTCAGTTCACTGAAAACTAAATTCTAGATATACTGATATGATTTAAGACATGTGGAGAAAATGGGGAATGGAGAAGGAGGTATAAAGAAGCAGAGAAAGACAAATGTGCTGATGAAAACTGGATGTTCAGGGAAGGGAACACATCTGAAATGAATATACAGACCAGAGAGATAAAAGGCAAAAACTCATGGAACCCAGTAAAAATGGATGTCAATTTGCTATTAGAGATTCATTAGGAATGTTATGTTTAAAACAAGTAAACTGTATTTCAGAAATATTAAAAAACAGACATTGTCTAAAAGAATGCAGACACACCCTGAAAGGAAAATCAGATTGTAAAATAAGAAAAGTAAACTATTAAGAAACTAATAGAGTCTAAGCACTGTAAAAATATAACTTCATTTCACCCCCAGAAGAACGTAGATCTTATGTTTTACACATTTTTAAACTCCCTAAGGTTTAGCAGTACTTTAGAAGTGGTCAAGATAACTCCAGTCTCAGTTTCTGAGAAGAAATTCAACAACCTTCTCACCAACCCCAGTCAAATCTAAGAACCAGAACTTATATTTACAAAAGCACTGCTTGCTTCTAAATTCTAACATATCAGAATTCTTAAGAGTTACAAATACTGTGTTTACCAAGTACTCTAAACAAATAAAACAGATTTAAACTAATCATCAGCTTACCGACAATATGGATTTCTTCGAGAGGAATAGCGAAGAGTTAGAAATCTATAGTATATAAAAGGCTGGAGCAAACTTCCTTGACCACTGCAATGAACAAATATAAGGGTGATAAATACACATTATCAATTCAGATGTATACTTTCAAAACTTAAAGGCAATTCAACTAGAGAATATATGTCATCGTCATCCATTAAACGGTCCTAGCAATAGCTATCTGTCCAAATCAAATTTTTCTTAAAAAGGAAATATAAGAATGTATATGACGGGTAAAGAGTAAAATGTTATTAAATTTTTATAAATATATTCATATTTGTACTATTTTTGAAATTTATAAAGATTAAACAAATCAGAAATGTTACATAAATACTTCCACAGTTACCACAATTGATGAAACTAAGTTTTAAAACTTCATAAAATGTTCAAATGAAATGTGACTTATTTTATGCAAACAACCCAACCCAAATAAAATTACACTGGCTAACTAGTAAATCTACATAGTCTGTACTAATTATTGTTCTTGCTTAAAAAGCACAATTTCAATACTCCAAGAGTTAAGTATATGTTTACAAAATTCCATCTTGAATTCGTCCCTAAAAAAACTATCTGGATTAAGATATTTACTAAAATGACTACAAATAAAATGCAGCAACAACTTCATGTAATTTTTTTAGTAAGGAAGCGGGATTAAGTAACTTATATTATGGTTATTTAATAAATTCAGTGTGCAACTAACTAAAATCCTAGTTATGAAAACTATACAGCAACTTTGAAAAAAGCAGAATATAAAGCTACACCTATTTTAAAACTACAACTGTTTTAAAATTTATTTTGGAGGAAATACATTAAGATGCAGATGTGTTTTCTTAGGTCCTTTTAGCCTTTTCTTCCAAATTGTGTGGTATTACTTTCATAACAAAAACAATTTACATAACTACAAACTTGTTGCTAAGATAAATACAACATCCATTTTCCCCAATAAATAATCTGAAAAATTTAAACATTTTTTAAAACTCCTAGGCTCAAGCAATTCTCCTGCCTCAGCCTCCCGAGGAGCTAGGACTACAGGCATGCACCACCACATCTGGCTAATTTTCTATTTTTTTTGTAGAGACAGTGTCTCGCTTTCTTGCCCAGGCTGGTCTTGAACTCTTGGCCTCAAACAAGTCTCCCACCTCAACTTCCCAAAGTGCTGGCAATTAAGGATGTGAACTACTGCACCTGGCAAATTTTTAATTTCTTAAAGTTAAAAAAATATAGACACAAAATATTCACTTAAAAAACATCATCCAAGTTAGCCTCTTCCTCAAAGTTATAGCACAGTCTCTAATATATCCTTCCAGAAATATATGAACACAAGTGTATATAATGACTAATAGAATGCTCACTTTATCATCTACTGTATCAGTCTGACAACTCTACAAGAGAAGTGATATCATTACTATTTATCATTCCCAAGAAACTGAGACACATATATATGTTCTCTCTCTCTCTCTCTCTCTCTCTCTCTCACTCTCTCTCACACACACACATACACACACACACACACACACACACACACGGCCACAAAATATAAATGGGGGAACACTCTAAACTGTTCCTAACTTTAACATATTGTATCTTGGAAATCATTCCATATTACAACATAAATTACCTCATCCTTTGCTACAGCTTCAAGTATTCTGTCTTATGCTCATACTACTACGTGACAAGATCCCTACAAATGAATATTTAGAATAGCTCCAGTTCACAGTTAGAAATAAAGCTGCAGTGATAACCCTTCTCTTTGCACATGTGTGCAATGTGTGTGTAAGATAAACTCAGACTATGCACTCATTTTTTTTTTTTGACAGGGTCTTGCTCTGTTGCCCAAGCTGAAGAGCAGTGATATGATCATAGCTCACTGCAACCTCCAACTCCTGGGATCAAGCGGTCCTCTTGTGTCAGGCTCCTGAGCAGCTAGGACTATAGATAGGCATGTGCCACCATACCTGACTAACTTCTAATTTATTGGAGATGGAGTCTCACTATGTAGTCCAGCTGGTCTCAAACATCTGGTTTCAAGCAATCCTCCCACTGTAGCCACCCAGAGCACTGAGATTACAGGCAACCACTATCCCCAGCTGATTTTTAAATCCAGAGCTTTGAGCATTATTGAGACAAATATAACTTAATAGAGCCTTCTAATATTAGATTGTGTGTCTACCACAAGGAAAGCATATATGGAATAGTCATAATTTAAGATTGTTTTTAATTTTATAGTTTGGGTTATATTCAAGTTACATACTTAAAGCATTAATAGCTGTTCCTGTTAGGAATTAAGTACAACTTTATAAGCTGATTTTAATTTTTTAAAAAAGCAAAATAATTTCTCAGACTAGGCAAAATAGCAAGACCTCGTCTCTACAAAAATTAAAGAGAAAAAGTTAGTTGAGTGTGGTGGTGTGTGCCTGTAGTCCCAGTTTCTAAGGAGGCTGAGGCAGAAGGAATATGTAACCCCAGGAGGTAAAGACTGTGGTGAGCCGTGATTGTGTCACTGCCCTCAGCCTGGGTAACAGAGTGAGACCGCAAATAAAAAACAAAAAAAATCTCTATTTAAATATTTCTGACAAATTCTCATCTCCTTCACAATAATCTTCCATATTAATGTAAGTTTGTGGTGAGGCTCAGTAGCTCAGCATGTAATACCAGCACTTTGGGAGGCTGAGGTGAGTGGATTGCCTGAGCCCACGGGTTAGAGGCCAGTCCAGGCAACCTGCTGAGATCTTGTCTCTACAGTCCAGCCTGTATTTCCAGCTACTTGACAGCTGAGGCAGAAGGATGGCCAGAGCCCAGCAGGTCGACACTGGGGTGGCTTTGAGTGTGCCACTGCACTCCAGCTGGGTGACAGAGTGAAACTCCAACTCAAAAAAAAAAAAAAAAAAGGTAAGTTTGTACATAATAAATGTTAAAGTAAGATATCTAAGGAGCATAACTGAATTAATACACCAATGCAGTCAAAACCTGGTGCTCCTAACAAAAAATTCACTGTAGTTCCAAATGAAGTTTTTGTCTGAGCTTGCATGGCATCTCAGGATTTCATTAAAAGTATCTTCAACTGACTTAAAGAGGAATATAATAAATTATTAGGTTTGGTTAAACAGAAAACTGAAAGTATCCGAATGCAGACATCAATTATACACACATTAAAAAACTAGTTTGGTATCTATCATTTCAACTTTCATTCAGTTACATGAAATAAATCTTAGAATCTGGTGTGACCAAGAGCAGAATGAAGTAACCCCAAAAAACAGAAGAATAAATAAGAAAAGAAAGGGGGCAAAAAGTTCCTTTCACGAATTAAAACTTCTAAGTGCCTAATCAGGATCACAAAAGAGAAGAAAAGGCCTATAAATGATGGAAAAATACTAGAATTTTAATCGTCCTATTTTCTATTATCCCAGATTACATAACACCTTTCTTGTATAAGCTTTCAGCTTCCAGAATAAGATAAGACTTTATTATTAAACCTTAGTTTCAAAGTTTTAGAGTTAATTTATAAACACAGCTGTATCAAATCCTACATTCAGCATTCAGAGAATGCTGTAGATGTAAAGATTTTAGGCATCTACCTATTTCAATTAATATTAGTTTTTTTTTGGAGTTGGTATCTCATCCTGTCGCCCAGACTAGAGTGCAGTGGCATGCTCCCGGCCACCACAGCCTCGACCTGCTGGGCTCTGGTGATCCTTCCGCCTCAGCCTTCTAAGTAGAAGGAACTACAGGTGTGTGCTAATTTTTGCCTTATTGTAGAGACAAGGTTCTCACCAAGTTGCCCAGGCAGGTCTCAAGCCCGTGGGCTTAGGCAATCCACAGACCTTGGCCTCCCAAAGTGCTGGGATTACAGGCTAAGCCACCGAGCCCGGCCAATCGTTTTTAAATGAGGGGGAAAAAGGCTCAGAAGGCCAAGTAAATGGTCAAACCAACCAAAATATAGGTCCATACCCATCAAGAAGTCTTTTCATTGTATCATTCCAGAACTTCATTTAAATAGATTACAATTCCTAGTATGAGACTCCACAACTTAAGCAACACGTGACAATCTTGGAGTTCACAGAGAAAAGCATTATTTAAAAGAATGAAACAGGCCAGGTTCGGTGTCTCAGTCTACAATCCCAGCACTTTGAGAGGCCAAGGTGAGTGGATTGCCTGAGCCTGCGGGTTCAAGACCAGCCCAGGCAACTTGGTGAGATCACATCTCTACAATAAGTAAAAAATTAGCCGGGTGTGGTAGCACGTGCCTGTAGTTCCAGCTACTTGGAAGGCTGAGGCGGAAGGATCACTAGAGCCCAGCAGGTTGATGCTGGGGTGGCTGTGAGCGTGCCACTTCAGCTTGGGCGACTGAGTTAGACTCCAACTCAAAGAAAAAAAGTATGAAACAGACACATTTAGAAGAAAATTTATAAAATTGTTCTTAGCTGAAGAGATTGCTAAAGAAGTAATTGTAAATTACCTTACTAGTTAATCAAGTTAATGAAAACCTTACTAGTTAATCAAGGTAACGTACATTAAAAACATTACTAGTTGCCGGGCTCGGTGGCTCAGCCTGTAATCCTGTGCCTTTGGGAGGCTGAGGTGAGTGGATTGCCTGAGCCCGCGGGTTCGAGACCCGCCTGGGCAGCGAGACCTCATCTCTACAATAAATCAAAAAATCAGCCGGGAGTGGCAGCGCATGCCTGTAATTCCAGCTACTTGGAAGGCTGAGGCAGAAGGATCGCCAGAGCCCAGCAGGTCAAGGCTGCGGTGACCGGGAGCGGCCACTGCACTCCAGTCTGGGCGACAGAGTGAGACTCCAACTCAAAAAAAAAAAAAAAAACATTACTAGTTAATGAAAACCTTACTAGTTAATCAAGGTAATGTACATTAAAAATTATAATAATTAAGCTTATATTCAACAAAATCAGTTCTGGCATATGTTAAAGAAAACACTGACATATTGAGTATAAGTAGGTAAAAAAAAAATGTACTGCATCAATATTAGGTAAAATAAAGACAATTTTTTTTTTGAACAGGGGCTTCACTCTGTTCCCAAGTTGGAGTGCAGCGACACAATCATGACTCACCACAGCCTTGACATCCTGGGCTCAGATAATCCTTCTGTCTCAGTCTTTCAAGCAGCTGGGACTACAGGCGCATGCCACCATACCCAGCTAACTTTCTGATTTATTACAGAGACAAGGTCTTGTCAAGTTGTCCAGGCTGGTCTTGAACTTCTGGCCTTAGGTAATCCTCTCACTCACTCCAGTCTCCCAAAGTGCTGGGAGGCATAGAGCCACTGTGCCTGGCTCACAATATAATAATATATATTTTCCACAGATCTGTGTAAGTACTTTTAAAGAACTGTATACATGTGCACATATCAAACTCCTTACCTCTATAAAAGGGACAAAACTTTAACTATGATTCATACTGAAATGTTATGTTAACTTTTATCTGTAATGTCCTATTTCCTATAAAACTAAAAATGGAAAAAGTCATCATCCAGGTAGCGATGTGCATTGTTTTGAAACTTAAATACAAGAATATCAATGCAAGTCAATACAATTTTAATGTTCTAATTTTTAAAAAGGCTTGTCTACAGCTGTACCATCCTGAGTGCACCCGATCTTGTCTGAAAGGAAGGCTTATTTATCTATTACTTCTGTAACTAAGATTAATAATGGAAGAATGGACTACACTAGACTTCATAAGATTCTTTCAGAGGCAGTAATTCTGAAAGTAACTTTCAAAATGTTAAATAAAAAATCACAAGGAATGAAGTTTAAGACAAATTCCTAGGTTAAAAAACCAAAATAAATGTTTTTTTTTTTCTTACCTAAAAAGCATAAAAACTGTAGCCGGCATCAAGAATATTTCATTACAAGCAATGAATTTCAGAATATTTTGTTGATTAGCACTTAATTTGTCCAAGACAGATCTCAGCAGAGGTAAACTGTTTGAACCCCTTGCCTAAAACAACAACAAAAAAAGAAACATTAGAAATAAATGAAGCATTTTTGATAACTCAATTACTTTCTTTATTTAGATAAATAGTCTATCTAACAGGCAATTCAACCAAAAGCCAACTTTTTGAGAATGATATCAAAGTTTACAAACTACTTAGGAACAAATGCTGGTGTATTTTCCTGTTTTGCTTTGTATAATTAAAGACTTAACCAAATAAAGTAGCTTTAGTCAAAAGTACTTTTCATTCTTAGATGCTTTATTTTTTTTTTTTTTGAGAAAGATTAGATTATTTCACCAAAAAATGGTGGTTATTTTTCTCCAAACACATCAAAATCTGATTAGTCAGTAACAGTTAAAATGTATGACTTCTTAGCTAACTAATGTTAGAAATTGCCCAGTTGAGTTACTGCTGTGACCAAAGAATAACAATGATAAAGAAAAATGCCAGCAAGGCTTAAACTTGGATATTTTAATTCAAATTTCAGTACATATGCAGTAAATCTGCTTAGTCCACTCAAGTTAGGCTTAATGTTTCAACCCAGCAATAAGAAAAAATTTCAGGAAAGCACCAGTTTGTAAGGAATAGAGGAACTTTTTGTGACAAATGCTAAGTTGTCTTAGAACTCAAATTCACATCAACAATCTATAATTCAGGAGTCAAAGAAATAGCACAGTTTTACTTACATCAAGGACTTTTTTCGTGTATGTGGCGGCATGAAGCAAAGAGAACAACAAAACTGGGAAAATACTCACTGAAGAAAACATTTAAGGAAAACATCTAAAAGTCATCAAGTACCTGCAAAACAGACTATGTATTATGTCAAAGTACGCAGATCTGAAATGGTACCTGCTAAAATGAGTTCAGTGGAATAGCTTCTGTTTTACTGGTACACTTTAAGCCAAATCAAATTTTGTTAACTGTAAAGAAGAAAGCAAACTATTTGATTTTCTAATACTCACAGTTTTTTTAATAGTGAAGAAACTTTTTTTATTTCTACCAGTTATTAAAACACCATAAATACTCGCTAAATTAAATTGAAATCTAAGCCATTTCAAAGGATTAAATGTAGGTTTTAACCGCACAATGGCCTTCCTGGCAACTCTAACTTAGCTTTCATACACAGAAATAATCTTTTATAAACTCTTGTTTCAATTGCTGAACAGTCTGAGGTAATGGTTTACAGTTCCCAAATTTTTAGCCCCCCAAACTAAAGATCTTTTATCTGTTTCCTAAAAAGACGCCATTATTTTGAAACACTGTACCTATCAAGCTGTTAACAATTAGGTTCTCAATTTGTAAAAATTAAAAAGGCAGTATATATTTGGTTTTGTATATAGTCATTAAAAAAAATCTTATCGGTTCAGTTTAATTATACGCAGAGAATATATATATTTGAGTCCAGCTGTTTGGCTTTATGCCATAGACTATACAATTCTGACAAGTTTTTTTGTGTCAGGGTCTCACTCTGTCACCCAGGCTGGAGTGCAGTGGCATGATCATAGCTCACCACAGCCTCGGCCTCTTGGTCTCAGGCAATCTTCCTGCCTCAGCTTCCCGCACAGCTGGGACTACAGGTATGTGCCACTATGCCTTGCTAATTTTTAAAAACTTTTTTTTATAGAGACAAGGTCTCACTATGTTGCCCAAGCTGGTCTTGAACCCCTAGGCTCAAGTAATCCCCTTGCCTCAGTCTTCTGAAACACTGGGAGTACAGGCCCCCGCCGCAATTTTCATTCAACTTTTTGAAAAGTGAAAACTGCTCAAAAGATCCCATTCTTCACCCCAATTTCTGCCAGGCTGATTAAAACAACAAACAAAAAACCAAAAACTTGACAAGTTTTCCTATGAATGATATAGGCCATCAGTCAATCATGAATAGCAAAAACATTTGTCTTAAAAAGGTTAGCAGCTTCTAAGAAATGAACCATTATATTTTTTCTATACTAACTGAAGGCCTGACCTAATGGAAACAGAGACTGAAATAACACAATCTGAGGATCAAATTCATTATAACCTTAACTCATTTAGAACCAAGGTTCCCAGTTTCCAATTGGCGAGCAAGACACCAACCTATAACCAAGTATCAGAAGGACGCTAACTGTCTAATAACATAGTGGTTCTCTAAATTAGTATCTTGACCATTTCTTTCCCACCACTCACAAGATTTATGAAAAATGCAAATATCCTGATAAGGACCATATATGTATACAAAAGCTTTAAACTTTTTAGTGAATCACAGACTACTTTGAAACTGATGAAAGCTTCAACTCTCTCCTAAAGTTACTGTAAAACTGCTGCTGCTCAAATAATTCAAAGTAAATAAACTTTTGACACATATCCAGATCAAAGCTTGATTCAACAAGGGGTGGTATCAGGTAGTGAAAATCGAACCCTGAATTGGGAGTCAAGAAACCTGGGTTCCCACTCTTGGCTCTGACACTAACCTCATTTTCTCAGGCCAAGTTTCATACTCTGTCAAACGAATAGGCAGAGATTTCTAATGTGTCTTCTATCTCTAACATTCTATAGTTCCTAAGTCCTTGGTAAGAGACTCATAATAATAGCTTTCAATGTTACATTTTTTTTTTCTAATGGGGTCTCACTGTTGTTACCCAGGATGGAGTACAGTAGCACAATCATGGCTCACCACAGCCTTGAACTCCTGGGCTCTAGTGATTCACCTGCCTTAGCTTCCTGAGTAGCTGAGACTACAGAGGTGCACCACCACAAATGGCTAATTTTTCTGTTTTGTTTATAGAGACAGGGTCTTGCTTTGTTGCTGAGGCTTGTTCAAGTTACTTTTAAACTGCTACAAATTCAGAAAAGAGGTGTAAAGTCTGCAATTTAAACCCTCATTACCTGTCATTAATAGAGCAAGGACAATGTATCACCTTTGTAAGAACAAAGATCTGAACACAAATCTGTGATATCACTTTCAGCCCACCTTTATTACCATAATACCCAACTGCCTTAGAAATCAGATTAGCATTTCTTGCCAATTACAAGTTTATGTTCTTCCCACTGCTCATTACTTTCCCTCTGTAAGAATGTAAGGAATACAAAATCCTTCATCTTCAACAGTCCCACAAGGGAAGGGTTAGAAAACAGCCAGCTGCAAAGAAAAGGCAGCGAGGCTGTCTCCACCAGGCCTGAGTCTCATCTGGCATGATTCAGGATTCAACAAGACTAGCTGAGGGCCAGATCTATGTAAGGAGCTGTCCCAAAGTATAGATATATTCAGTGACTCTACGTTAATTATCTGGAAAACACATTTTCTGTTATTTCTCCTCCCTCCAAAGAAATGTTAAGATACTAAAAGGCACTACCAAAAATCTCTACATCACTTCCCATTGTATCTCAGAAAAGCAAAAATTTTAATACTGGTTATTGCAAAACACCTCAGTGAATGTGACCAACAAATGCTGATCAATCCAATGACATGCCAAACTGATGTGATTACATCATCTACAGTTGTAGTATAATAATCATTTCGGGAGTTTTACCTAAAAATGAACACCCATGGAACATTACAGACTCATTCACTGAAACATGAAAAACTTTTTCTTATGTTTTAAACTACTTATATTATCTTGGTAAAGCAAGGAATTTAAACAGGATCTCCACATACTGAATACGTAAGTGAAGTTACAGTTTTACCCATGTACAGACAGAATTTTTTTTTTTTTTTTTTGAGTTGGAGTCTCACTCTGTTGCCCAGGCTGGAGTGCAGTGGCACACTCACAGCCACCCCAGCGCTGACCTGCTGGGCTCCAGTGATCCTTCCACCTCTGCCTTCCAAGTACAGGAACTATAGGCGCATGCTACCACACCCAGCTAATTTTTTATTTATTTTTTGTAGAGATGAAATTTCGCCAAGTTGCCCAGGCTGGTCTCGAACCTGTGGGCTCAGGTAATCCACTCATCTCGGCCTCCCAAAGTGCTGGGATTATAGGCTGAGCCACTGAGCCCAGCCCAGAAATATTTTAACACTATACTTAAGTGTTACTCACCCATTAACTGTAGATTGGGTAGGGTTTTTAAGTTAGAAAGACCTTGTAAGCAATACTACTTACTAGCCAACGTATGTCATACTGTTGATAAAGATACTGAGGCTCAACATCCTTATCAATATAACATTTTTTTCTTCAAAGTGCTACAAATATTAAATACATCAAGTTCCTATATACTGGCAAAATAGGTGCTCCGGAAATTTTCGTTTCTTCTTATTTTCTTTTTCTTAAGCTTTGTAAAAATTTGATACTTCATGAACATGGATATGACCTAAACAGGCAACATTTAGTCTTAGAAAAACATTTTACTGTGCTTTACGTTATATATAGTCGTATCATAAACATTCAAAAGCTCTTAGAGCAGCACTTCTCAAATCACAGAATAATTTCCAGAGGTATGATCTACAGGAAAACAACAAAAATGAAGCTTAAGATCCTCTGGTAACTCTTTTAGCCTCATAAGACACATTAGAATATCAAACGCCCTACAGTCAAGAACCCTATTTAAACACATTTAACCTTGTACTTCCCAAACACACAGAGCTGTGGAACTGCTCCCCATCCCTCTCCTCCTTTTTAAATAAGACTTATCAATACCCCACAACACATTTCTGAAAACTGAAAACATATAAATGTCAAATGAGTTTTTAAATTCTCATTAGCTCCAGGGATTATCCATGTGTTCTTCTTTTCTACTCTATCCACAGCAAGTATTAATTTGTTTTTATTAATTATTCCACTCCCTGCTTAAATAAGTTACTTCTTAATTAAATTCCATTTGTTTTTAGCTCACTGGGAGTTAAGAAAGGAATGTACTAAGGCCCTCTTTTTAAAGCAAGATATCTGGACACTTTCCCAAAAGATGTGAATTAAATGAAAGAGAATTTTAAATACTAAAGTTGTGCATAAACTTGTGCTTTGAATCTGAATTTTAAAATATCTATTCTAATGGAGAAACTAACAGGAGGCAAGAACAAAATAGACAAAGTTTAAAATACTCAAGTCAGTTCTCCAAAGTTCAGATATCACATATTAGACCCAAAAATTCTCAGACTAAACATATCTTCATCCAAATGAAGTGCCAAGAACAAACCCAGGCTTCATGAAACACCCTCATTGCGGAAATAAGTAGAAGAGATCTCCTATGTGCTTAGCTGGCAATTTGACTGTCAAACAGGTAGAAAAGGATACTTGTAACAGGGTAGGAATTGACAAAGATGAGTGAGTACAACAAGTAGTGGCAGCTGTCCTCTAGCAGCGCCTGGGCCAGGAATGCGCGGCTTAACTGGAAGTGTGGTAATCTCTGATGCAGCCTCAGAGCACTGGTGAGAGCGTTCGCCAGCAAAGCACGCTGGTAAAAGCTTGCTGCTTCATGCAACCTGCAAATTACCAGAGAAGTTATCATGAGACATAAACAACTACCAGGCCTCTTCCTCCTTTGTGAATTGCATCATGATTGCACAACACCTAAATCCTTTAATTGTCAATATGAAAAAAATATCTTCTTAAAGGCATCACTTCATACATATGCCCAATCGAATTATTATATTCGATTTCCAAAACTGAATATAAAATTCAACTTTATGTTCAAATTTATGATGCTTGATTTTTACCATCAAGCAAGTGATTTTCCTGTCAAGTAATAAAAGGTCAAAAATGAAAAAACTATCTCATCTCATCCCCATACATCTGCTTTCCTCAGATTTTCAATGTTATGTTAGTTTCCCAAAGCACAAGAGATACAATCTTCCTCCAACTGATAATGTTATTAGGTTATTAGTACCTAAAGTTGGAATGTGTTTTATTTGTCCCTGAACACTTTACAGTTTAAGAAGTCTTATACCTAAAAGTATTTCCATATAAACTGGCTGAACAATTCGACATCAAAGGCAGCAATATACGAATAATAAATACATACCCAAGAAGAGGCAGAACAAACAAAGCAGAACAGTATACTGTGAACAAGCGGGAAAGCCACATTGCCGTGTCCAGTTTATTGGTCATCATGAATTGCTAAATTTAAAAAGAAAAATATGTAGTAAGCTAAACTTGCAAATTACGTTTTTAAGGAAGAAGACTGTGCAATTCTATTTCTATTCAAAAATGTTTGAACAAACGTGCTACATTTGTTTTTTAGATTAAGAGAAAACTCTAAGGCAATTAGGTGTTTCATGTATATGCTTAATGACAAGTCCAAACAACTTGCAGTTTTGATGTGAAAAGCACAGAAAGTGCTTAAATGGAAATAAATAGAAAAACTCCAGCCAGGTGCAGTGGTTCACGCCTGTAATCCCAGCACTTTGGGAGGCTGAGGTGAGAGGATTGCCTGATCCCGGAGTTCGAGACCAGCCTGGGCAACACGGTGAGACCTCATCTCTACAGTAAATAAAAACATTTTCTGGGTGTGGTGCTGCATGCCTGTAGCTACTTGGGAGGCTAAGGCAGAAGGATCGCCTCAGCCTAGCTCAAGGCTCCAGTAACTGTGATCGTGCCACTGCACTTCAGCCTCGGCGACAAAGTGAAATCCCAACTCAAAAAACCAACCAAACAAAAATCTTGAGGTGACATTTAAAAAAATAAACGCTAATTAATTAGGAAAAAAAAATCTTTTTTTTTTTTGAGTTGTAGTCTCACTCAGTTGCCCAGACTGGAGTGCAGTGGCTGCTCCCGGCCACCGCAGCCTCAACCTGCTGGGCTCCAGCAATCCTTCCACCTCAGCCTTCCAAGTAGCTGGAACTACAGGCGCACGCTACCACACCCGGCTAATTTTTTTGATTTATTGTAGAGATGATGTCTCGCCAAGCTGTCCAGGCGGGTCTCGAACCCACGGGCACAGGCAATTCACTCACCTCGGCCTCCCAAAGAGCGGGATTACAGCCTGAGCCACTGAGCCCAGCCGAAAAAAAAAAATCTTAACAGAAACTTAACTACAATTACTTGTGTCCCTTCAACACTTGTAATACTGGCTTCGTCTATTTTAAAAGAACATTGAATAAGAACTAATTGCTCTCAAGAGAGCCATATGCCTATTCTAAGAAAAAAAAATCTCATATCTTAATAGGTAGGTCTCAGAGCTGAGTACAAAGGCATCACACAAAGCCAGTTTGGATTAAATAAACCTTCTGAAGGAGAAAACCATAATAATCAGTAACTACTGAGCTAATCATGGGCCTCGTGATTTGCTGATGTACACAAGGGCCTGGCACATTGTAGGAACCCAGAATTCGGCTGTCGGGTATTAAGTGACAACTGCCTCTCTGACTCCCCGAATCTCTTTGTCACCTTCAAGCTCCCCCACAGCCCGCATCCCTCAATTAAACTCCACAGACCAGTTTCTTCTCTATCTTCCCAGTCTATCTTTTCTTTTGCAGCTTTTCCCCCAATGTCTATGTCCTTTACCACTGAAGCAAGAACTTAAGATGTTTTTCCAACAAAATATATTTTATATTCTAATTCTAAAGTGGCTTCTACATTTTTTACTAGGATCTATGTAAACAAATTTAATGTTGAGTTCACTTTATATATGGACATATAAAGTGAACAAAAGCTACACGAACAATAGTAACCTTACTATTGTGATGGATTTTGACATTTTCTATTTCTTTTTTAAAAAACATGTTTCCACTAAACTTGCTTATAAACGCACTAACGGATCTACCTGAAGCCTAAAAACACTGCTGAATGCAATTTAACTTTATTACCGTTTGGAAAAAAGACATGAAAAATCAAGGGAAAAAATGCAAATATATTTCAAAATTCAAGGACTTTTTTTGGATGTCTTCTTAACCACATGCAGGTAATTTGAGAAATATGAAGTATACCTCTGACTTATTATTCTATCCAGACTTACTCTACAGTGATACTTCTAAATTTAAATGATTAGCACCAATCAAGTGAAAGACGAATCTGGGTTCCTGTGCTGTTTCTCTACAAATATTAAAACCGTACGCTATAGTTTAAAATTTAGTTTTAGAATACTCTTTAAAATCCATTTTTACATTGATTATTTTGCAATAAATCATTGATCTATGCGTTTCACTTTGTACACTTTTATGTATATTCTATCACACAATAAAAAAGTTTAAGAAAGTCTATTAGTTTACATTTTTAAGAATGAAGTACCCAACCACCATATTAATAAACAGTTCAAGCAAAAAACATCAGTGGCTTTTTGGGTGAAAAACTGTTGAGAAGCAATGCAGTCGTACAGTCTCAAAGTTTCATGCCAAAGAACACTTTGTAAGCCAGGCTCGGTGGCTCAAGTGAGTGGATTGCCTGAGCCCATGGGTTCAAGACCCGCCTGGGCAACTTGGTGAGCCCTCATCTCTACAATAAATAAATAAAAAAAATTAGCTGGGCGTGGTAGCGCATGCCTGTAGTTCCAGCTACTTGGAAGGTTGAGGCAGAAGGATCACTGGAGCCCAGCAGGTTGAGGCTGCAGTGGCCAGGAGCGGCCACTCCACTCCAGTCTGGGTGACAGAGTGTGACTCCAACTCAAAAAAAAAAGAACACTTTGTAGTTACAAAGGGAAAAGGGCATCTTTACAATGGAGAATCTGGTGGACAACACCTTAATCAAACAATCACACTTTAATTCTCCAATGATGGGATAAGTCACTATAAGATGTTTCTGTATATGTGTATATGAGATATACGTATATACATTTCCAGTGCACAACAGTCTGGACTCTTAAAAACTGTCTTTTTTTTTTTTTTTTTTTTTGATTTGGAGTCTTACTTTGTTGCCCAAGCTGAAGTGCAGTGGCACACTCACGGCCACCACAGCCTCGACCTGCTAGGCTCAGGTGATCCTTCTGCCTCAGCTTTCCAAGGAGTTGGAACCACAAGCGCATGCCACCATGCCCTGCTAACTTTTTTATTTCTTGTAGAGACAAAGTCTGGCCAAGTTGCCCAGGTTGGTTTCGAACCCCTGGACTTAGGCAATCCTCTCACCTTCACCTCCCAAAGTGCTGGGATGACAGGTGTTAGCCACTGTGCCTGGCTCTATCCATGTCTTAAAAGACAAAAAAGGCAGTGGGCAGAACTGTTGTAGATTAAAGAGAGTAAAGAAGATACGACCACTAAGTTCATGCATGCTTTTCGACTGAACCCATGATGAGGAGAAAGTAGCTTTTAAGGACAATGACGGAAATCTGAACATGGATAGGTAATATTTTTCAAATGTGGAACTGCACGGTTGTCATGCAGAAAAATACTCAGGTATTTACGGATCAAAAAGTGCAGAACAATAATGCTTCAGGTACAAATAATTAACTCCAGGTCAGGTGTCTTTAAAACAACATTGCCGGGCCTGGTGGCTCACACCTGTAATTCCAGCACTTTGGGAGGTGGAGGGTTGAGTCCAGGGGTTTGAGATTAGCATGGGCAACTTGACAGGAACTTCCTCTAAAATAAATCAAAAAATTAGCCAGGTCTGGTGGCACATGCCTGTAGTTCCAGCTACTTGGAAGGCTGAGGCTGAAGGATTGCTGGAGCCAAGCAGGTCAAGGCTGCAGTGGCAGTGAGCTTGCCACTGTCCTCCAGCCTGGGGCAACAGAGTGAGACTCCAAAAAAAAAAAATGAGCAAGAATGGGGAAAAACTGTGTGTGGTGGCTCACGTCTGTAATCTCAGCACTTTGGGAGGCCAAGGCGAGAGAACTGCCTGAGTCCAGAGGCTCAAGACCAGCCTGGGCAACTTGACAAGACCTCCTCTCTACAATAAATAAAAAATTTAGCTGGGCGTGGTGGCACGTGCCTGTAGTTTCAGCTACTTGGAAGGCTGAGGCTGAAGGATCGCTTGAGCCCAGGAGGTCGAGGCTGCAGTGGCTGTGAGCAGGCCACTGCCCTCCAGCTTGGGTCACTAAGACTCCGACTCAAAAAACAAACAAAAAAACAACATTTACAAAGGCGCGACGATGCCTGTCTTCATTGGGCAGAGTGAAGAACCCCTCAGCGTGGATCCTGTGCGATGGCCATCAGGTGGGCAGCAGCATCCTAAGCCGGCACCCATGTGCTCCATGTGGCGTGTCGGCACAACCTCAGGTGGCATCTTCACCCGGAGGGCCTGGGACAATCAGGGGCCGAGGCGGGGGAAGAGGAAATTAGACCCGATTTCCCCGGCGTACAGGTGAGGGTCACCTGCTCCAGGCCAGCCTGTGGTCGCTTTGGGGACGAGCTCCTCGCTCCCTCCGCGACTCCGCTCACGGCCTCCCCTCCCCGTCCTTCGCCCCCATCAGGAGTCCCAGGCCCCCGGGACCCACTCGCGATCCCTCCTGCTTCTTCCCGACTCCGCACGCCGAGGCCGGCGCCGCTCCCAGCCCGCGCACTCACCACAGCGCCCGCCCCCTGCGGGCCGTTCGGGGTCGTGTCTGCCATGGGGGAGGTCCACGCGGGCGTCCACGACGCAGCAGTCGCCGAGACAGAGGAAAAAGGGGACGCACCGTCAGCGCCGGGGCCGCGACCCCGGGAGCCGGCTTCCCCGCCTCGCGCCACTCCCAGGCCCGCCGCGCCCCGCCGCAACTCCGAGCCTCCTCCAGGAAGCCCGCCCCGGGGCGGCTGACTGGACCAAGGAAACCCTTGTCGGCGCCGCCGAGTTCAAAGCGAGGCTTCCAGGAGAACCGAAGCCAAAGCGGAGCTTGGGAGTACACTCCTTTAAGGCCAACCTGACGCCGCCGGCTCCGGGTTCTGGCCGAACCCGGAAGTGCTCCTTTCACTTCCGCAGGGAAGAGGCGGTGACGAAAGGGGTAAGGGAGCGACGCCCCGAGCCATGACGGGAAGTGTAGTTCTCCCCGCTCGTTTCGGTTCCACCTGTCCTGCAAGCCTCAAATCCGGCTCGCAGGTGATCCTCCCTGTCCATTTTTCAAACGACGAAATCTCTCAGTTCCCTAATATAGAAGCCTCAGGAACATCATCGCTTTTTCCAGGGGCTCATTAAGCCCTGTGATTTACTTTTAAAATTTATTATTTGGGAGGCACGTGGTGGTTCATGCCTGTAATCCCAGCACTTTGGGAGACTGAGGCGGGAGGATGACTTGAACCCAAAAGATCGAGGCTGCGGTGAGCCGTGATTGTGACACTGCACTCCAGTCTGGGCGACAAAGTGAGACCTCTGCTCAAAATAATAATAATAATAATAATACAAATAAATAAAAATTATTCTTTTGACTGGGCGGGGTGGCTCAGCCTGTAATCCCAGCACTTTGGGAGGCAGAGGCGAGAAGATTGCCTGAGCACAGGGGTTTGAGACAAGCCTCGGCAACTTTGTGAGACCTCATCTCTACAATAAATTAAAAAAAAAAAAAATTAGCCGGACGTAGTAGCGCGCGCCTGTAGTTCTGGCTACTTGGAAGGCTGAGGCGGAAGGATCGCTGGAGCCCAGCAGGTTGACACTGGGGTGACTGTGAGCATGCAACTGCACTCCAGCCTGGGTAGCAGAGTGAGACTCTGACTCAAAATATATATATTCTGCCAAAAAGTACTTATGAGGCCTGATATGAGACAGGTTCCATACTTGGCACGGAGGTTAAAAAGAGGAATATGACACAGACAACAAGAGAGACAGACAAGTAAATGGAAATCACAGCATAGAGCTGTGTAACACGGGCAGAGGCCAATTTCATTACAGAGAGCACACAGGAGGGTACCTAAATCATAAGGGGTCTGGGGAGGTTTCCTGGAAAAGGTAATTCTGGCCCTAAATCTTGAAGGGTAAGACATTGGCTAAAAGCGGAAGGGGATTCCAGACAGAGTAACAGAAAGTGCAAGCAGTAACAGGACAGGTAGAGGACTAGTTCAGTATGACCAGGATGAAGGTAACTAGTGGCAGATTGTGAGAGCTTTGGGCTAGAGAGGTAGGTGGGGTTGTGCAGAGGAAAGATCTAAACTTAACCCTGAAATTCAGAGAACCATGGTACGATTTTAAGCAGAAGTGTGATATCCATCATGAGATTCAGAAAAATCACTCTGGCAACAGGGTAGAGGATGATAAGGGACCAACTAAAAGCCAGGATGTTAGTTGAGAGGCCATTACATTTGCAAGCTAAGAATAAAATCTTAAGCTCCCCACTGACTGAATAGACCTACTCTTGGCCAAGGAAACCTCAGAAAAACCTGGAAAACGGACTTCCAGCCATGACAGGACAGAAGGACATGCATATGTCATTTTACCCCTTTCTTTTGGAGTTTAGACACAACAACTGACCATTATTAATGTAAAAAAAAGGAAATAAAATTGACAGAACAGACTTTGCAGTGATAAGATACCAAATTATAAACAGGACCCAAGGTCAAGCCGGGTCAGGGTTAGGTTATACACCCCTACACTTAAGGCATAAACTATGTTCTACCTGCCATAAGATTTTTATTTTTCTCTAGCAGCTGAACAAGCACTGGTCTTAAGATAAGCAATATTAAAACAAGCACAAACTTGTTTAGTTCACAGATGCTGACTAACCGAACCCCTGTTCCACCAGTCATAACTACAGCTTTGATTGCACAAAAGACTGATTTCTGTAACTTTCTCTGGATAAAACCGCTGACCATGGACTGGTTCTGGCTGGTTTACAGAGGCTGTGCTGTTCAGTGCCTTGTGTCCCTGATTTACCTTTTGATAAATAGGACTGAACTGTAACAAATTTAAATGGTAAATGTCCGCCCAAAGGTGAGCATGGGTTGTATGTAGCATGTATACTGTTCAAATAAAAATGTGTCAGGAGCCGGGCTCGGTGGCTCAGCCTGTAATCCCGCGCTTTTGGGAGGCTGAGGTGAGTGGATTGCCTGAGCCCGTGGGTTCGAGACCCGCCTGGGCAACTTGGCGAGACCCCATCTCTACAATAAATCAAAAAATTAGCCGGGCGTGGTAGCGTGCGCCTGTAGTTCCAGCTACTTGGAAGGCTGAGGCAGAAGGATCGCCAGAGCCCAGCAGGTTGAGGGTGCAGTGGCCGGGAGCAGCCACTACCCCGCAACCTGGGCGACAGACTGAGACTCCAACTCAAAAAAAAAAAAAAGTGTCAGGAACACCTTCATGAATATTCATATTTCCTCCTATAACCTGTTGAATATGTATGTACCCTAACCCCTCCTCCTTCAAAGTACCTGTCACTGGTCTTTGCCAGAGGTTGTACTTACCAGCCCGAAGGATTGCACCTTAGATGCCTTAACCTCTTATAAGAACTAAAGTCTTCTTTTCTAAATGTATAGACCCTGTGATTTTTATTTTTATTTTTGAGTCAGAGTTTTATTCCGTTGCCCAGGTTGAAGTGCAGTGCCACGATCACAGCTACCACAACCTCAACCTGCTGGGCTTTGGGGATTCTTCTGCCTCAGCCTTCTATGTAGCTGGAACCACAGGCATGAGCCACTATGTCCAGCTAATTTTTTACTTTATTTATTTATTGTAGAGATAAGTTCTCAACATGCTGCTCAGGCTGGTCTCAAATCCCTGAACTCAGGCAATCCTCTTGCCTCCTCTTCCCAACGTGCTGAGATTACAGGCATGAGTCACTGCACCCGGCTGACCCTGTGATTTTTAAATTAACACATACATCTAGGAGAGAAGTGATGAGTTTCTGCACTGTTGTTGGAAAAGAGAAGAGGAAAGATGACTTGGAGGTGGCTTCTACATTTTGGTGAATGACTGTATAGGTGTGCAGGAGAGGAAATGTCATCTCCTGAGACCTGGAGAAGAGATGTGGAAAAAATGTATAAGAAGCGTGGGAGGGCTGGGGCAGTGACTCACACATGTAATTCCAGCACTTTGGGAGGCCAAGGAGGGAGGACTGCTGGAGCCTAGGAGTGTGAGAACAGCCTAGGCAATATAGTGAGACCTCGTCTATACAAAAATAGAATGAATTAGCCAGACCTATAGTCCCAGCTACTTGGGAGACTGAGGTGGAAGGGTTGCCTGAGCCCAGTAGGTCAAGGCTGTGGTGAGCCATGATCATGCTACTACATACCAGCTTGAGTGACAGAGTGAGACATCAACTATAAAAAAAAAGCAACTCAACAGATTGAGAATCAAACATGGAGGGGTTGGGAAGAGGGAGATGACTGAAGCCCTCCAGAAAAGCTGGTGCCCTACTTGGAAAACCGTGAAACTATAATGTGCCCAGGTCCTTGGGCTCTTGAGCCAGGATCCTCCTAGCTGAATTAAAATGCCACCTCCTCTGCCCCTTCACATCTCATTTACTCCGTATTCTCATAGCACTAACTAATGTCACTTTCTAACATTTCTTATAAGTATTTATAAGTGTGTGTGTGTGTGTGTGTGTGTGTGTGTGTGTGTGTGTGTGTTTTAGTCAGCTCAGACTGCTGTAATAAATACCATAGACTGGGTGGCTTAAGTATCGCATTTGTTTTCTCACAGTTCTGAAGACTGGGAAGTTCAAGATGAAGGTACCAGCAAGGTGTACTTTATTCTAAGGCCTCTTCTCTTGGCTATTGGCAGCTACCATTTTCTGTGTGCTCATGGTAGGGGGTTTGGAGCTGGGGAGTTTGATGTCTCTCTTCCCCTTCTTACAAGGCCACCATTTTGATCAGATTAGGACCTCACCCTAATGACTTCATTTAGCTTTAATCCTTAATAGCCCATCTCCGTATAAGTCACATTGAGGGTTAGGGCTTCAACATGAAATTTTGGAGTGACACAATTTTGTTCATAGCAATAGATAGATATAGATATAGATATAGATATAGATATAGATATAAATACACACACACACAAACACACATACACACACACTTTCTAAGGGTGCCCCAAAAATGTAGGCATGCTTTAAGAGATGTTCACCATCATCAGAAGTGTCTGGAGGCTGATGGTGACCACTTTGAACTCCTCTTGCAATTAGAGGAGTCACACATGACTTGCATTTATCTTACTGAGTACTACAATTTGTGTGTGTATGTGTGTGTGTGTGTGTGTGTGTGTGTGTGTGTGTGTGTGTGTGTGTGTTGGAGTCTCACTTGGTCGCCCAGACTGGAGGCAGTGGCCGCTCCCAGCCACCGCAGCCTCGCCTGCTGGACTCCGGCAATCCTTCCACCTCAGCCTTCCGAGTAGCCAGAATTACAGGCATGTGCTACCACGCCCGGCTGATTTTTTGATTTATTGTAGAGATGAGGTCTTGCTGCCCAGGCGGGTCTCGAACCCGCGGGTTCAGGCAATCCACTCACCTCAGCCTCCCAAAAGCGCGGGATTACAGGCTGAGCCACCAAGCCCAGCTGAGTACTACCATTTTAATACAGTTCTTTCCTTTCTTAAAATGTGTATACAGGCCCGCGGGTTCGAGACCTGCCTGGGCAGTGAGACCTCATCTCTACAATAAATCAAAAAATCAGCTGGGCGTGGTAGCGCATGCCTGTAATTCCGGCTACTTGGAAAGCTGAGGCGGAAGGATCGCCGGAGCCCAGCAGGTTGAGGCTGCAGTGGCCGGGAGCGGCCACTGCACTCCAGTCTGGGCAACAGAGTGAGACTCCAACTCAAAAAAAAAAAAAAAAAAATGTGTATACAGGCCTGGCGCAGTGGCTCAAGCCTGTTATCCTAGCACTTTGGGAGACGGAGGAGAGAGGATTGCCTGAGGCCGTGGGTTCAAGACCATCCTAGGCAACATGGTGAGACCCCCATCTCTACAATAAATCAAAAATTAGCTGGACGTGGTAGCATGTGCCTGTAGTTCCAGTTACTTGAAAGGCTGAGGCAAAGGATCTCTGGAGCCCAGCAGGTCGATGCTATGGTGGCCGTGAGCGTGCCACTGCATTCCAGCCTGGGCGACAGAGTGAGACTCCAACTCAAAAAAAAAAATGTGTATACATTTTTTGGCACCCCAGTATATGTTTTACTGATTTAAAGGATCCTCTTATTATAAATATAGAAAAATAGAAAATGTTTGCTATTGTAAATTTCACATAGCCCATTGATTTTCACAATACTTTTTTTTTTTTTTGAGTCAAGGTCTCACTCTGTCACCCAGGCTGGAGTGCAGTGACACGATCACAGCTCACTCAACCTCCTGGGGTCAGGTGATCCTTCTGCCTTGCCCCCCCCCCAGGTAACTGGACAACAGGCATGCACCACCACACCTGGCTAATTTTTTTTTCTTTTTGTAGAGAAAAGGTCTTGCTATGTTGCCCAGGATGGTCTTGAACTTCTGAGCTCATGCGTTCCTCCTGCCTCGGCCTCCTAAAATGCTGGGATTACAGGCGTGAACCAATGCACCTGGTCCAAAGAATACTTGAAAACCATTTTTGCTGAACTTTTGTATCCATAGCAATGCACAGTTGCCATTGATGAATGAGTGTAATTCTATGAAAGTTGTGTGATATTTTTAAGGAATAAGATGAAAGTGAAACCGCCAAGACATTTATCTTCAACTGCCCTAAGCAGTTGTTCTTAGTGTATGAGAATAGCCCTCATCCCTGCTAGCATTAGTTATTTTTAGTTCTTACCAATATTAGGTATATAAAATGATAGGACCTTATTGTTTTCAATTCATGTTTTCCTGAGTCATAGTGAAGCTGAGCATCTTTTCACAACTCTGTTGGCCATTCAGATTTTTTCTTCAGTTGCCTCTTTTCTTTTTTTTTTTGAGTTGGTGTCTTACTCTGTTGCCCAAGCTGGAGTGCAGTGGCATGCTCACGGTCACTGCAGTCTCGACCTGCTGGGCTCAGGTGATCCTTCTACCTCAGCCTTCCAGGTAGCTGGAACTACCAGACTGCACCACCATGCTCAGCCAATTTTTTGATTTATTGTAGAGACGAGGTCTCGCCAAGTTGCCCAGGCTGGTCTTGAACCCCTGGGCTCAGGTAATCCTCTTGCCTCGGCCTCCCAAATTGCTGGGATTATAGGCGTGAGCCACCACACACAGCCAGGTTGCCTATTTTCTTTTGAGTTGTTTTTGGAGTTGAAGTCTCACTCTGTTGCCCAGGCTGGGGTGCAGTGGCATGCTCACGGTCGCTGCAGCCTCAACCTGCTGGGCTCAGGTGATCCTTCTGCCTCAGTCTTTCAAGTAGCTGGAACTACTGGTGTGCTACCATGCCTGGCTTATTTTTTTGATTTATTGCAGAGACAAGGTCTCACCAAGTTGCCCAACCTGGTCTCGAACTCCTGAGCTCAGACAGTCCTCTTACCTCGGCCTCCCAACGTGCTGGAATTACAGGCTTTAGTCACTGTACCCGGCCATTATCCAGTCTTATTGATTGATTAGAGTTTTAAAATTTTGTGTTAAAATTATGTTTTGATACTACTCCTTCGTTATATGAGTTGGAAATTTTTCTTTCCTTTTCAAAGCGGAATAAAACTAGTAGACGACCATATGGGAGAAAGATAAAGAAACAGTCTCTCCTATGACATCAGGTACTATGTGGAACTAGAAACTGCTAGGCCATGGCGCTGGGAAGCCACTAAATTAAGAGACATGGAAAAGAAGTACTAACCAGGTTGCTTTCCAGATGGTACGTGGTTTAGTTGCTGGATTATTGAAAGATCATACGTCCCATGAAAACTCTCTTTAGAAATTGGTTGGCTTGGTTTTGCTGACTGAATCAACTTAATCCTGTTTATCTAATAACTGAGTTCTTTTAACTTCGCTCTCTTTGCTTCTTCTGCATTCTCAGATGTGCTGAGTATAGACTAGAAAGGACCACAGTCTGGGCACTATGGCTCACGCCTGTAATCCCAGCATTTTGGGAGGCCAAGGTAGGAGGATTGCTTGAGCCCAAGAGTTCGAGATCAGCCTGGGAAACATAATGAGACCTTGTCTCTATAAAAATTAAATGTAGTTGTGCATGGGAATGCATACCTGTAGTCTCAGCTACTTGGGAGGCCGAAGTGGAAGGATCACCTGAGCCCAGGAGGTCGAGGCTGCAGTGAGCCATGATCGCGCCACTGTCCTCCAGCCTGGGCAACAGAGTGAGACCCTGATTCAAAAATAATATATTTTTTAAAAGAGTCACAAATATGGGCCTAGAATGACAATTCTAGAAAGGTTTCTAAGAAGAAAGCATTTTTTTTTAATGGACAACATGGCGAGACCTTGTCTCTACAATAAATCAAAAAGTTAGCTGGGCATGGTAGCACTTGCCTGTAGTTCTGGCTACTTGGAAGGCTGAGGCGGAAGGATGGCCTGAGCCTAGCAGGTCAAGGCTGTGGTAGCTGGAAGCATGCCACTGCACTCCAGCCTGGGTGACAGAGTGAAACTCCAACTCAAAAAAAAAAAAAAAAAAAGGTGGTAACCACTTCTTAGATTTGTACTCTAGTTGTTTTATGGTGCTCACTTTTCTTAACAACTAGATTTTCTTCCTTTATTATCTGCTCCTTGAGCAAAAGCTTTTCCAAGGCAGTGTTTCCTCCATTTCTGTGTCATTCCTCCCAGCTTCAAACAAAACAATAAATGCTGATGTGATTCTAGGACAGTGTTTCAGGCAATTTAGAGACAATAAAAACTATACTGAGGCCAAAGTGGAAGAATTTGAAACCACTCTGAGAAGATATTTGGTTCTGGTAAGAAATTCAACTATTGAATGCAATGGCATCTATCATTTTTCTTCTGCAAAAAGTATCATGAATAGCTTTACGTGTTGTGTTGTGTTTAATATATGGAATGATATTTGAATTTCCCCTTTTTATTGTTTTGTCATTTGTTTGGTTTTGAGTCGGAGTCTCACTCTTGCCCAGGCTGGAATGCAGTGGCATGATCACAGCTCACTGCAGCCTTGACCTCCTAGGGCTCGGGCAATTCTCCCACCTCGGCTTCCCAAATAGCTGGAACTACAGACACATGCCACCATGTTTGACTAAGTTTTATTTTTAAAAATTGTTTTGCAGGGATGATGTCTCTCACTATGTTGCTCAGGCTGGTCTCAAACAATTGGACTCAGGCAATCCTCCCGCCGTGGCCTTCCAAAGTGCTGGAATTGCAGGTGTGAGCCACCGCACTTGGCCTGTTTTTGTTTTGTAACAATTGGAATTTGTCTTTTTTTCTACTGCATTTAAAATTTTTCTTTCTTAGTCATTCTGCTGGGTAGTGAGAAAACTCAAATATACATGGCTGTTTTAGGACTCTCTTGATTGCAAGCAACAGAAATTAAGCCCAAACAGATATGGGGGATAAAAGGTAAAATAATATGACTACGCTCAAAAGACCAGAGGCAGATGATCTTTAGTAGGCGTGGCCGGATTTAAGAGACCAAATGATATCAAAGAAATCTATGTTCTCATCTTTGCTTTTCTTGGAGTTGACTTCATAGTCAAGTTGATTCTCCTTCAAGTTTAATCCAAATTCCACCAGATTTAGCAAGACTAGCCTGTAGCAAGAGCCTCTTGCTCAATACTTTCAAATAATGACCCTAGCATGATTCTCACTGGATCAAATGTGGTCCATAAAACTTCTTAAACCAATCATTTGTTTAAGAGACAGTTTCACGTGCTGGGGTCATTCACTCACTCCTGTTTGAATGAAGGGCACTGCAGGGAATATATGTGGGATTAACTTCACTTGAAACTCTAAGTGCATTGCATGAGACAAATGAGGGATGCCAGGGGAAGCAAAAACAGTTCAATTCTACTACAATCATTATTTTTTAACTTACGCTTTTTATATTTTTGCATTTTTTTCAGAGCCTGTCAGTTAATTTCTACTTGGTAAGAGTTTTCATAAGGTCAAGGTCAATTCCTAAGTGTTACCTAGCTCATTTTAATTGAAGGCAAGAAAGTCCTGATGCAACACAAAACCTGAAGCTGAAGCAGTTGCCTACCAAGAGGCCATGACTCCTTTTGGCTGGAAATTGGCTGATGGAGCAAGAATTGATTCCAGAGTTATTGATGCCTTGGCTCTCCCCTGTTTTCAAGGGGGATTCTACTGAACCATCAAGGCATCCATTTGCTCATTTCTGCTTCCCTCAGTGATTCATCATTCTGTGGTTGGATGGGGCATCTTTGCAATTGCTAAGTGCCGAGTCACTTGTCTCATTAGGAATACGTTTCTACTTTCATTTACTGCCTGAGAAGTCAGCTCCCATAAGCTCTGCAGATAGACCTTGAGTATGAGGTCTTAACTAAGAAATAAAGACAATTGTTACTTTTCAAAATTGGTAATGTAAGAAAAAAGATATAAGACTTTGGAATGAGTACACCTTCTTTTTTCTTTTTTAAGAGTAAATGTATACATTACAAACTGTATTGCATTTTAAATTTAACCCAGAATTTCACTTGGTCAAAAATTTAAAAGATTCCAGAGTTGTGTGCATAGTTATTAGGTTACTAAAATTCAAGATATATATTTTAGATCTTTTATTACTTAGAGTGGAATGAGTACACTTTCAATGGAATACTGAAGACTCTGGGGATATCTGATGCTATACAGGTGTGCCTTTGCCTTTGACTAGGCAATTTTTTTGGGGGGGGGATTGGAGTCTCACTCTGTCACCCAGTCTCTGCCACTGCAGCCTGACCTGCTGGGCTCTAGTGATCCTTCCACTTCAGCCTTCCAAGTACCTGGAACTACAGGCGCACGCTACCACACCTGGCTAATTTTTTTGATTGATCGTAGAGATGAGGTCTCGCCAAGTTGCCCAGGTGGGTCTCAAATGCGGGCTCAGGCAATCCACTCACTTTGGCCTCCCAAAGCGCTGGGATTACAGGCTGAGCCACCAAGCCTGGCTCTTTTCTTTTTAAAATATGTATATATATTTTTGTAGAAACAAGGTCTCACTATGTTACCCAGGATGGTCTTGAATTATAGGCCTGAACCACCCCACCCAGCTTGAATTGACTTTTCTACCTATCTACTCTTGTATACAAATCCAGTTTTGCTTCTATTTGTAAATTCACTTCAATATTCCTTTATTCCATATAAATATGTAATTCTTGGATTGGACACTATAGTGCACACTTGTAGTCCTAGCTACTTGGAGGCTGAGATGGGAGGACTGCTTGAGGCCAGAAGTTTGAGACTGGCCTGCCCAACCTCATGAGACCCCATCTATGCAAAAAAATTTAAAGAATTAGCTGACCATGGTGGCATGTACCTGTAGTCCTAGCTACTTGGAGACTGAGGTGGGAGGATCACAGAAGCCCCCAGGAGTTCGAGGCGGCAGTGAGCTATGATTTGTGTGCCGCTGCACTCCATCCTGGGTGACAGAATGAGATTCTGTCTCTAAAACAACAAGGAAAAAGAAAAACACTTGTAGTATTTGACTTTTTCCATCGAGTCTGTTTTAACAGCTTTCCCAGTCCCCTCATTAATTAATGAGCTACAGAAAATCTTTGACATGTATTTATTTTATATGCAATATGAAATAATTTTTATTAAACATATTACACATTTTTCATATATATCATAGTTTTACCTTGTTTTGAAAATGTATCAGACTTAGCTACTAGAGATCAAAACAATATGGCTGGGCTCGGTGGCTCAGCCTGTAATCCTAACTTTGGGAGGCTGAGGCAAGTGGATTGCCTGAGCCCACAGGTTCAAGACCAGCCTGGGGAACTTGGTGAGACCTCATCTCTACAATAAATCAAAAATTAGCCGGTAGTGGTAGCGTACATCTGTAGTTCTGGTTACTTGGAAGGCTGTGGTGGAGGGATCGCTGGAGCTCAGTAGGTGGGGGCTGTGGTGGCTGGGAGTGGCCACTGCACTCCAGTCTGGGCGACAGAGTGAGACTCCAACTCAAAATATATATATATGCACTAGGGATACGGGGAACCCCCAAAAAACCGGAATTATCTTCTGGAGGGAAGCCCCTTGTAGTACAGCTTTCCTGCTAGGCAAGTGTTCTAGGAACCACCGGCATTAGTGTACCAGCTAGCATTGTTGTGAGAGGCTGTGTTTGGCTCCAGTGAATTTGTTTTTAGAGAGCCTCTCAACACATTTGCCTGTTTCATGATGGGTGATTTTGCACTGAGTGTTCAGCAGTTTTTGATAAAAAATGACATATCCCTCATGCCCCACTCTCCCTATTCATCTGATATCACCCAGAGGGAATTTTTTTGTTGTTGTTGTTTCCCTGAATGAAAAAAATTCTCAAAGGGAAATGTTTTCCTGATGTGGAAGAAGTGAAACAAAAAACAGCAAAAGCACTAAAAGGCATCAAAATGGACGAGTTCAAAACCCTTTTGAGCAGTAGAAAAAGCACCCCGATAGGTATATTGCATCAAATGGAGAGAACTTTAAAGGTGACTGAAGTTTAAATATACAAGAATATATACACAATTTTTAATTTAAAAATTCCAGGTGTTTTGAGTCTCCCTCATATATAGTAGGGCTTCAGAAATTGAGGTTTGAAAAGACAGACCGAGAATGGGAAGCCATTTTTCATCTTGTTCTTAAACCCTGACACAATGATGAGAAAGTAGAAGCTATGCTTTTGGAAAAATGCACACTTTAGGTAAAATTAACTTTACTGACTCTGCCTTTTCAGAAACAGACTTCCAGGTATCAGAGGTATCTCATAGTGGCAATCAAGCGTGCCTAGAGCAAAGGGAATTTACAAGGTCTAAGATATCATGCAATGGGCAAGGACTGTAAAAGTCATGAAACTTGTAATTACAAAAGTTATAAACACTCAGAGGGAGAGCAGGTGGGGATTCGATCTTCCAGTAAATTGGGCACTTTCTACAGGGAAGTCAAGGATCCCCCGAAGCTACCCACTAGGAATGCCTAGGAGATAAGGGGAGGTACACCCTCCATTAGGTCTAAGGAATGTCATTTGGGAAGGTGCAGGAGAATTAGAATCCTTGTCACGCCGTTCTCTAGGGACTATGATAATGTGGGCAAACATTAATGGGTCTCTGTGTCACAGGTTCTCCAAGACATCCACAGGTGGTCGATAAGGAAGGCATAGCAGTTACCGCTGTCATGTGCAACATCTCCAAGAGAAGGATTTAAGCCAGGACTCTGGGAGGCTACGATGCCACACTCACCTAGAGTGTAGACCCACTCCCTCTCTGTGGGGGGGTAAATCTTTCTTAAATAAATCTTTTCTTCTCTCATCTCTGCGTGTCGCAATTCTTTGCAATTTACTCGGATCTCTGGGTTCCCAGCACGGCACCTCCGGCTTGCCAGCCCCGGCAGAGCTGCGCGCCTCCCTGCGCCTCTCCACCATCCACCCTCACCCGGTTCGTCCATACCCTAACAAGGTTATACCCAGCTCTTCCATCTTATACATGTCTTTCTTTCTTTTTTTTGAGTTGGAGTCTCACTCCATCGCCCAGGTTGGAGTGCAGGGGCATACTCATGGCCATCCCAGCGTCAACCTGCTGGACTCAGGCAATCTTTCCATCTCAGGCCTCCAAGTAGCCGGAACTACAGGCACGCACTACCATGCCCGGCTAATTTTTAAAAATTTATTGTAGAGACAAGGTCTTGCCAAGTTGCCCAGGCTGGTCTCGAACCCACAGGCTCAAGCAATCCACTCGCCTCGGCCTCCCAAAGTGCTGGGATTACAGGCTGCGCCACCAAGCCTGGCCATCATCTTACACATTTCAACATGCCCAGGAGATGCATCCCTCTGGGACTGTAATGGCTACTGGTTGGAAGTCAGAGATCAGGTTACTTCTCCCTGACACTTGAAACTCAATTTTGTGTCACACTCAATTCAAGGGAATTGTTTTAAATCACCTGTTCATTACTCTGACAGGGTCCTAGAACAATTTTACAATTTAATTTCTTTTCTTCTGGTTTTCAAAGTTTTGTTATTTGAGTCACTTCAGCCATCTTCATGTTTGCTCCTGAGAGGCAAGCACGAGAGAGAAAATTCTCGGACCCATTTCAGAGTCTGAGACACTGAGGCTGAGGTGGGCTCCTGGCAGGCTCAAGGTCACAGCTAGTAGAGAGGAGAACTCTGAAGCTGTGTGAGGCAGTGCCTCCCCCTTCACCCTACAACTGCATACCCCAAAGCTCCCCGCAGACAGCCATGCACAGAGTGTGTCCCAGCATGGGGTAGGAGAAGGGGAAACTGACAAGTAGCTCCCACCTCACCTCCATTCATGCACCCACAAATAGGTTTTCAAAGATTAAATGAAATGTTTGAGCATCTCTGTTTAAAAGTATAAATATCCAGTTAGGCCGGGCTCAGTGGCTCAGCCTGTAATCCCATGCTTTGGGAGGCCAAGGTGAGTGGATTACCTGAGTCCGCGGGTTCGAGACCCGCCCGGGCAACTTGGCGAGACCTCATCTCTACAATAAATAAAAAAAATTAGCCGGGCGTGGTAGCACGCGCCTGTAGTTCCAGCTACCTGGAAGGCTGAGGCGGAAGGATCGCGGGAGCCCAGCAGGTCGAGGCTGTGGTGACCGGGAGCGTGCCACTGCCCTCCAGTCTGGGCAATAGAGTGAGACTCCAACTCAAAAAAATATATATATATCCAGTTAGTCTTCACAAAGACAAACGAAAGGAGACATATGGCAGTTACCCTGGCTCTGCCCTCTGTCACCTCAGATGCCTCTCTTCACCCTGGCAGAATATTACTCTGAACTTTACCCAACCTATTGAAACACACCCACCCAATAGATGAACATTTCCAGTAGTCTAGAACCACAAGGAAATGAGAGACAATGAACTTGGCATTGCCATATTACCAATCCCAAGTCCCTTTTTTTTGAGTTGAGGTCTCATTCTGTTGTCCCGCTGGAAGGCAGTGGCACAATCACAGCTCATCACAGCTCAACCTCCTAGGCTCAGGTGATCCTCCCACCTCAGCCTCTGAGTAGCTGGGACTATAGACATGTACTCACAACACTCAGCTAGTCCCCCTCCAGCTGATCTTGAACTCCTGGACTAGGAAAATCCTTCTTCTGCGGCCTCCTAAGGTGCTGAGATTACATTGCGTCTGGCCTCCAAGTCCTTTGTATTTGTTATCACAGAGGAGCTACAGCTCTATAGATTAAGGTTGTGCTGTGAGGTTATGCTCTAATTATAACACGATCTCAGTAAAATAAAAACGTGAACAAATAATAAGGATATAAGTATCACATAATGAGATTTTAAAGCATGTTAGAAAGCTGAAAAGGTCAGTTCAGAGTGCTGGGTATTTGTATTTTGGGTCAAAGTCCAAGGGAATAATTTTTTGCTTATTTTTCTGTGATCTAGCAGCATCCGTGAAGAAAAACCCACACTGAGTTACTCTGAGGCACTGCTCCTCTCTTGACACTCCTGTCCCCATGTAGTAGCTAGTTACTGTGAGCATGACCGCCCCAAGTCTGGTGTTGTAAGGAAGGGAATGTTTATGGAACCATAGATAAAGGAAGTCATATAGAGACAGCTGCCCTGACAGTAGTTGTAACCTTTGGTCAGGGAGGCAGTCACCCTGCAGCACCTCTACAGGGAGAAAGCCAGGGAAAGGATCCAATCTTTAAACTAGGTGTAAATAGTCCCAGATACTAGGGAGGCTGAGAGAGGAGGATCGCTTGAGTCCAGGAGTTTGAGGCCATAATACAATGATCTTGCCTGTGAAAAGCTATGGCACCCCAAAATGGGCAATACAGTGAGACACTATCTCTAAACAACAACAACAACAACAACCCAACCTCTTTATTCTTATCCATTTTCCCTCTGATCTTCCACCAGGGATCCCCACTGGCCAAATCCAAATTAAAGCTAGAGAACAAGTGAGCGCATTGAGGCACCCCAAGCAGGTCAAATTCCCATGGTCAGAACAGGATGGAGAATCTGAAGAGGCAAACAGAAGCTGTTCAGCACAAACCCTATGAGATGGGTGGTGTTATGGGCCCATTTTACAGATGTGGATATGGAGTTATGGAGAGGTTAAATAATGTGCCCATAGGTAACAGTGGACAAAAACGGGTATGAAGTAGTATTTCACTATGGTTTTAGTTGACATTTTTCTAATGATGTGTGATATTGGGCATCTTTTCATGTGCCTATTGGGCATTTGTATGTCTTTGGAGAACTGTCTATTCGAGCCTTCGCTCATTTTAAAACTCGGATCATTTGTTTTGTTGTTGTTGTTGTTAAATTGTAGAAATTTTTGAAATGTCGTAGGTATTAATTCTTATCAGATATGAGTTGCAACTATTTTCCTCATTCTGTGGGTCACCTTTTTACTCTGTCGATAACCTCTTTTGATGTCCAAAAGTTTTGCATTTTGACATTGTCTACTTTATCTGTTTTTTCTTTTGTTGCGTGTGCTTTTGGTGTTAGATCCTATAAATCATTGTCAAGTTCAATGTTATGAAGCTTTTTCTCATGTTTTCTTCTAAGAGTTGTACAGTTTTAGTTCTTAATTTTTAGGTTTTTGATCCTTAAAAGATATTTATTGCATAATCTATTTACAGAATTAGGTACTGAGAGGGCAACAAAAACTGCATTAGATTTGCCTTTCTTTCAAATCTAATAGGTAAAGAGTAACTAGAAACTGATGCAAATAAGAAGAGAATAGGTAAAGAGTAATTAGAAACTAATGCAAATAAGAAGGGAACATGTGGGCTGGGCACAGTGGCTCATGCCTGTTATCCCAACACTTGGGGAGGTGGAGGCGAAAGAATTGCCTGAGTCCAGAGGTTAGAGACCAGCCTGGGTAACTTGGCGAGACTTCATGTCTACAACAAATACATAAATAAACTTAGCCAGACGTGGTGGCATGTGCCTGTAGTTCCAGCTACTTGGAAGGCTGAGGCAGAAGAATCACCTGAGCCCAGCAGGTCAAGGCTACAGTAGCAGTGGGCATGCCACTGCACTCCAGCCTGGGTGATAGAGTGAGATTCTGACTTAAAAAAAAAAAGAAAGGAAAAAGGAAAGAACGTGTTCTATGAAAAATTACAAATCAAATGCTTTTGGAAGGTTGAAAGGAATGGCACGCCAGGGAGAATTTCATGGATGACATTTTAGCAAGTGCTTGAGGGAGGGATGTTTAGAACTTGGACTTAGGGACATGAGCTACGAGGACCTTGTAGACTGACAGCATATTGTTGACATGCATGGGAACACTTTGTTGGGGACTGGGCATGGTGGCTCACACCTGTAATCCCAGCACTTTGGGACACCAAGGTGGGAGGACTGCTTGAATCCAGGAGTTCGAGACCAGTCTGGACAACATAGTGAGACCTCGTCTCTACAGAAAACTCACAAAATTAGCTGGGTGTGGTGATGCATGCCTCTGGACCCAACTACTCGGGAGGCTGGGGTGGAAGGATCGCCTGGGCCCAAGAGGTCAAGGATGCAGTGAGCTGTGATTGTGCCGCTGCACTCCAGCCCAACTCAAAAGACCCCAACTCAAAAGAAAAAAAAGTGTTGGGATGAATAAAGGAAGAGAAGGTGTTAAGGCTTAAAATACAGCCTTGATGCATTCATGGGAGAGAGAACAAATCAGACAATGCTTAAATCAAAGACACCCTTGGTACAAGCCTTCCAAATTATCTTTTGGGGGCATTAATGTGTCTCTTAATAGCTAGAAACCTGGGAAATCCGTTCTTCTGAACAGCTTTTAGAACATCTCCTCTTGCAAAGTGAAATTTTGCTAAAGGAAAAGGAAGCCTGCACACATTCTTGTGGTCCATAGTCTCACCTGACCCCCAGTAGATTTGGGAAGGATCAACTGGGCGTACCATGGCCCCAGTCTGGTTTGGCAGTTTCTCTTAGGTCAAATGTCCCTTGTCCCAGCTGAGCCGCCCCAGGAGGCTGAAATCCAACAGTATTGCTTTACTAAGGCCTAGATGACTTTCCACAGCAAGTGAGCTGCTGGTTCTAGGTCTTTGGTCTGGATCCCTTCACGGTAAGGGTCATCCTTTATTCATCTCCAAGTTCAACTTCCCACAAGGCTCCACCGCTTTCCACAGGCACTTAACATTTCTGGAGAAATCCAGAACCCATTGCTTTTGAGACGTGCAACAATATTAGAATGTTTTTGAAAGTAATGTATACAAATATACAAAAGACCTGAGCCCGCGGGTTCGAGACCCGCCTGGGCAACTTGGCGAGACCTCATCTCTACAATAAATCAAAAAATTAGCCGGGCGTGGTAGCATGCGCCTGTAGTTCCAGCTACTCGGAAGGCTGAGGCTGAAGGATCGCCGGAGCCCAGCAGGTCAAGGCTGCGGTGGTCAGGAGCAGTCACTGCACTCCAGTCTGGGTGACAGAACGAGACTCCAACTCAAAAAATAAATAAATATATATATATATATATATATATATATATATATGCACACACACACACACAAAAAGAGGGCACAATGGCTCACATCTGTAATCCCAGCACTTTAGGAGGCTGAGATAAGAGGATCTCTTTAGTCCAGGAGTCCAAGACCAGTCTGGGCAACATAGTGAGACCTCGTCTCTACAAAATAAAAAAATTAGCCAGGTGTGAGGGCACGTGCCCATAGACTCAAGTACTCAGAGTCTGAGGTAGGAGGATTGTCTGAGTGTAGGAGGTCGATGCTGCAGTGAGCTGTGATCATGCCACTACACTCTAGCCTGGGTGACAGAATGAGACCCTGACTAATATATGACTACACGTTGTCTGTAAAAATTTTAGCATATATCAATAAATAATAATTGGTAGTAAAGCTACCATAATCTATCCAGTATGTTTCCAGGATTTTATTCTTTGCATATGCGTAACGTGCATCCTAAAAATCTTGTTTTTAATAAATCCACCTGTAATGCTTAGAAATGCTACAAGGGGGGCCTCATTGGACTTGAAAAGATCTGTTTAAGACTGGATTTCCTTGTCTGTCAAGTGGGGAAATAAAAGTCAACACTCAAACAATGTCTATTATCATGAGCATTATTGTTCAGTCTATCAGCTTCAGCCATCACATGGCTGGATTCTTGCTCAGCGGTTACTTTCTTTTTTTTTGTTAAAATACCTTAATTATCTTTTATTTGAAACCAAGATGTATAATACATCTGCATGTTTCACAATCATATTTTTCACAAAGTTCAAAATTCTTCACTGAATGAAAAAAGCCAAGCTACGCCATTATAGAATTTTTATGTTGAATACTACACCTAAAAATCTGTTAAATTAGGCCAGGTTCGGTGGCTCAGTCTATAATCCCAGCACTTTGGGAGGCCGAGGCGAGTGGATTGCCTGAGCCTGCAGGTTTGAGACCAGCCCAGGCAACTTGGAGAAACCTTGTCTTTACAATAAATCAAAAATTAGCCAGGCATGGTAGGGCACGCCTGTAGTTCTGGTTACTTGGAAGGCTAAGGTGAAAGGATCGCCAGAGCACAGCAGGTTGATGCTGGGGTGACTGTGAGTGTGCCACTGCACTCCAGCCTGGGCAACAGAGGGAGCCTCCAACTCAAAAAAAAAAAATCTGTTAAATTTGAATTGTTTTCCATGTGTTTGAACTCTAATTGAAATAAATTTTATGTTAAAATTTGTTAAAAGGATAATGTAGGTGGCAATTTTAAACCAATTTTCTGTAATGTTGGTGGGGCCAAATGAAATAAGTTAATTTTTAAAATTTTTTTTTCTTTATTTTGAATATGTGGGGTACAATTCAGGGTTAGGTATACAAATGTTCATTATGCAGGTATAATGTATAGTATTAAAAACCTTACTAAATATTTTTAATGCTATTTACTCTGTTATTTTTCTGTCAGCATAATGTGATTTTGTAAGTTTAAGAAAGTGTCATTGTTGCTTGTCTAGTCTAAATTAAATTGCATTTGAAGTACAAATCTGTGAAATTTAACTTAGCTATGGCAGTAGCAGTGTTTATTCAAGAGTGTTTAGAGAGTGAGTTCAGTCTATTGCTATGAAGAATTACCTTGTTTGACCAAATTTCCTTCTGAAAATAATTATACGTGTGTGTTGTGTGTGTGTGTGTGTGTGTGTGTGTGTAACATTCCTTCTTTTCTTTTTCTTTTTTTGAGTTGGAGTCTCACTCTGTCACCCAGGCTGGAGTGCAAGTGCACACTCACTACCACCGCAGCATCGACCTGCTGTGCTCAGGCAATCCTTCCACCTCAGCCTTCCAAGTAGCTGGAACCACAGGTGTGCACAACCATGCCTGGCTTATTGTTTTATTTACTGTAGAGACGAGGTCTCACCAAGTGGCCTCCAACCCCTGGGCTCGGGCAATCCTCTCACCTGCGCCTCCCAAAGTGCTGGGATTACAAGTGTGAGCCACTGTATCCAGGCACATAACAGTATTTCTAACAGTATAACAGATAGATGTAGCTATACATATAGGTATGCGCACAGATATATATGTTTGAAGCTATTCGACAGTCACTTTCTTAAACTCTTTGATAAAACCTCATCTTGGTCAGTGCATCTAATGTACAAAAAACTTTAACATCCATACCAAAGAACATTGTCTATTCAAGCTTCCAGTTCTTCCCAAACTTTCCAAGGCTCATGTCCTAGGCCATGCTCTGTTATGAACAGAAGTGGGGAAAAGAGGTCACGCAGACCACATGTGGTTACTGAGCTTCGCAAAGTACCTCTGTCTTCATCAGTAGTAGTTGATTACTGTGGCCAGGCATGGTGGCTCACTCCTGTAATCCCAGCACTTTGGGAAGCTGAGGCAAGAGGATTACTTGAGCCCAGGAGTTCAAGACCTGCCTGGGCAACATAGTGAGACCTCAACAACAAAAAATTAGCTGGGCATGGTGGCATGTACTTACAGTCCCAGCTACTGGAGAGGCTGAGCCAGAAGGATCGCTGAAACCCAGAAGGCAAGGCTACAGTGAGCCATGATTGTGCCACTGCAGTCTAAGTTAGGCAGCTAGGTGACAGACTGAGACTCTGACTCAAAGAAAAAAAAAAGAAGTGGATTTCCTGTGGCGTTAATGATGCCCAAGCTTCAGGTTCCTTTACTGGCATGGGCTTTCTCCAGGATTGGTGTAGGGGTCTTCCTGCTTTCTTCACAATGAAGACTGCCATATCTTTCTACTCCAGCTCCCACCCCCATCCTGTACCATGCTTCCTCTCAGGTCAAGGGGCCATAGTGACTGTGAGAATTTTGAGGACACAGGAAAAGGAAACGGATTTTGAATACCCTTATTTTAGGCTTCGTGGGATGTTTTTAGATGGTCTCTGGTCACTTTGATGTCTACTTAAGTTACTTAGTTACAGTAAGACGTTCTGGAATTGGAATGGCTTCCAAGAATATTCCTGCCACCCACTGTGTGGACTTGCCTGTGTTGTAATATGAAGGTGCTACACCTACAGCACCTGGCAGTGAAAAATGGTCTAAAGCATGGATTTAGAAGCTGGTCTATGAAACATCCTCCCAATCATCAGATGTGTCAAACTGTAAATGAAAAATTGGGTTTTCATTAAGACCTAGTCAAAAGGGAATGGTTCTTGGTCAGCAATACATTTGATAATGCAGTGTATACAATAAAAAATGTGGCTGGGCTTGGTGGCTCAGCCTGTAATCCCAGCACTTTGGGAGACCAAGGCGAGTGGGTTTGAGACCAGCCTGGGCAACTTGGCAAGACCTCGTCTCTACAGTAAATCAAAAATTAGCCGGGCATGGTAGCACAAGTCTGTAGCTCTGGCTATTTGGAAGGCTGATGCAGAAGGATCACCGGAGCCCAGCAGGTCGATGCTGGGGTGACCATGGGCGTGCCAATGCACTCCAGCCTGGGTGACAGAGTGAGACTCTAACTCAAACAAAAAAAAAAAGTACCATTACAGATTGCTTGATAAACTAATTAACAAAGAAGAATAAATGACATAAATACTTTGGAAAATATTTGCATTTAAATGTTTGCTCCTTGGACATGCAATACTAACATCAATGAAGAGAAAGTAAATTTCACCTACTACTAATAAGAATATGAGTCTCATCAATTCAAAAATTATGCATTCACCACATAAGAACACTTGCTTGAAAGGCCTTGAAATCTTATAGCTCGCACACAAAAGAAACTTGACTGAAGTCTTCTCAAACTTGACAATAATTCTAAAAATTTAATTACCAGCTGGGCACAGTGGCTCAAGCCTATAATCCCAGCACTTTGGGAGGCTGAGGTGAGAGGATTGTCTGAGTCCAGGGGTTCGAGACCAACCTGGGCAACTTGGCAAGAACTCGTTTCTACAATAAATAAAAAAATTAGCCAGGTGTGGTGGCACATGCTTGTGGTTCCAGCTACTCGGAAGGCTGAAGCAGAAGGGTCACCTGAACCTAGCAAGCTGAGACTGCAGTGGCCATGAGCTTGTCACTTCATTCCAACTGGGGTGACAGAGTGAGACATCGACTCAAAAACTAAAAAGAAATTTAATTACCAATACTATCATGTTAATCTGAAAGGAAATTCTCTAAATTATCAATAATTTTAAAAATCAATCATGCTAAAAAAAATGCTGGATGATCTTTCTGCTCTCTATAGCTGATAATACTGTAAAATTGTTGTCTTGCGAAGAGATTGAAGAGTTTGCTGCTGAAACATGTAGGGAGAAAAGAAATGCAAATTACTCCCATCAGCTGTATTCCTTCATGTCAGGAAAAAAAGGGTCCAACACATTTCTTGCCTGATACAAAATCTTAAAAGGCTGAAAGATACATTTAGTAAAGGGAGTGCAGGCTCATGTGCTCACTCCTATAATCCCAGCACTTTGGGAGGCCCAGGCAGGAGGCTTGCTTGAGCTCAGGAGTTCAAGACCAGCCTGGGCAAGATAGGAGACCTAGTCTCACAAAATTTAAAAAAAAAAAATTAGTAGGGTGTGGTGGCATGCGCCAGTAGTCTCAGCTACTAGGGAGGCTGAGGCAGAAGGATTGCCTGAGCCCAGGAGGTTGAGACTGCGGTGAGCCATGATCATACCACTGCACTCCAGCCTGGGTGACAGAGTAAGACCCTGTCTCAAAAAAAGAGAATAAGAAAAGAAAAAAAGAAGAAAAGAGAGAAAGAGAAGGGGGGGGGAGAGAGAGAGAGAGAGAGAGCGAGACTGAGAGAGAGAGAGACAGAGAGAGAGAGGAGAGAGAGGAGAGAGAGAGAGAGAGAGAGAGAGAGAGAGGAGCCATTTGTATGCAAAAACCTGCTCTCCTGAAGGCTGGCAACAGTGAATAATGTTTAAAATTCACAGGATGCTAGAGAGAAGAGTCCTCAAATATCCTTTGAGAACAACCCCTCTCCTTTGACAAATGGGCATGCCACGGACAAGAACAGTAAGGTAAGATGTGACTTCAGCCTCATGCTGTGATCTGACAGGGATCTAAGAGCTCTCTGCATGGTGGCTCAAGTCTGTAATCCCAGCACTTTGGGAGGCTGAGGTGAGAGGATTGCCTGAGCCCAGGGGTTCGAGACAAATTGGTGGGCAACTTGGTGCGACCTCGTCTCTACAATAAATCAAAAACTAGCCGGGCGTAGTAGCACCCACCTGTAGTTCCAGCTACTTGGAAGACTGAGGCGGAAGGATCTCCTAAACCCAGCAGGTCGAAACTGTGGTGACCGTGAGTGTGTCACTGCACTCTAGCCTGGGCGACAGAGTGAGACTCCAACTCAAAAAACAAAAAACAAACAAACAAAAAAACGTGATTGGCAATCAAGACATTATCAAATGCTCTTTCTACTCTTAGTCTTTACTCACCAGTTATTCAGCGTGCTATTAATATTATAGCCTAAAGAGTTCAGGGCCTGTGTACACAACTCAGGCTCTTCAGAGAGGGACACAAACATGTGTATGGACAAATCTATGCAAGTGCATACATACACATATATGTTTACAAATATACATATAGGAAGAGACGTATCTGTTAACACATAAAGAGACGTTGCCCATAGTTGAACAGCATTAATAGCATACTTGCATGAACTTCACAACAACTTGGATGGATTTAGAGTCTACCATACTCAGTGATCTATCACAGAAACAAAGAACAGAGTACCATATGTTCTCACTCATAAGCGGACCTTGAACAATTATTATAATACTATAAGAAAGGGATTGGTAGTAGTGGGAAACTGTCAGGGAAGGGGGGTTGGATTGGCAGTTGTGGGAAACTGCCGGCAGGGGGGCACACCTCATCAACAAGGGTAACTGCATAATGAACATTTGTATACCGAACCCTGAATTGTGCCCCACATCTTTAAAATAAAAAATTTTTTAAATACTATATTTACAGGATACAATATAGCCGCTGTTAAATATGTTGGAAAAAAGAAATAAAGAAATTTTCTACTTATCAATATTTCAAAGTGTGAAGAATTGATCACTCTGTGCTTCTGATAGGTTCAGTTGTCAATTCTTAGATTTTATACTATCTAGTAATAGGCCTTGTCAATTACATTAATGAGAAATGGTCCACTCTGAGACATTTGCTTAATGTAAGCAATTCAAAACTGTTTGAGAAGAGCATGATCTTCTCAAGCAGATTTACAACAATTTACAACTTAAAGACTTTACAACAATCTTTTGTCAAATGTTAGTGATACGACCCTAAGTGATTTCTTCTAACTTTTTTGTTTTTTTGAACTGGAGTTTCACTCTGTTGCCCGGGCTGGATTGCAGTGGCATGCTCACGGCCACCGCAGCTTCTGGGCTCAGGAGATTCTTCTGCTTCAGCCTTTCAAGTAGCCGGAACTACAGGCATAAGCTACCATGCCCAGCTTATTTTATTGTAGAGATGAGGTCTCACCAAGTTGCCCAGGCTGGTCTCGAGCTGCTGAACTGAGGCAATCCTCTCACCTTGGCCTCCCAAAGTGCTGGGAATAGGCTTGAGCATGTGCCAGGCCTTCTAACTTTTTATAAAAGGGAAGTGGGTGTGTTTTTAATCTTGTGCAGTAATCAAAGTCCAAACAATAATGTCCTACGCTATCAGAAAAGTAATTTCACATGAATTGGATCTGTTTCAGCGTATTGAAATTATGACGATTTCTGGTGATATGTGTTTTTTTGGCCTTTGGACTTCACACACACACACACACACACACACACACACACACACACACACACACCTTTAGCTAGTACATATAAGAATATCTGTATTATTACTAAAAAGAACCATCTTAAAAAGGAAGCGCATTGTTGCTTAGAGATTAGTGGCTTGTTTCTTTATTTTTATTTGAGTTGGGGATCTCACTCCATCACACAGACTGGAGTGCAGTGACACAATAATGGCTCACTGCAGCCTCGACCTCCCGGTCTCAGGAAATCCTTCTGCCTTAGCCTCCTGAGTAGCTGTGACTACAGGTGTGATTTTTTTTTAAAATCTTTTGTACAGCCAGAGTTTTGCTATGTTGCCCAGACTGGTCTTGAACTCCTAGACTCAAGGCTCAAGCATTCTTCCCACCTCAGCCTCCCAAAGTGCTGAGATTACAAGTGGGAGCCACCATGCCTGGTTGGTTTGATTCTCAAGTATGAAACTTTGCTATATGGCAGCATAGCAAAGGAATTAAGAGTTTGGACATGGGTTCTATTATATCCTAGCTGCAAACGAGGCCAATTATTTAACCTTTCTGTGCCTCAGTTTCCTCATCCATAAAATGAGGACACTGTAGTACCTATTCCATAGAGTTGCTAAGATCTTTAAAGTGCTTAGAACAGTGTCCATGGCTTTGTGTATGTTTGTCATTCTTATTACAAGGTCATCTGCTACAGTGATTAACAATGATTTGGTTCCAAATCTCTTGCATGGTGGGGAGAGATTTTTAATTATTTTTGTGCCCAAGTGTGGAGTGCAGTGGCATGATAACAGCTTACCATAGCCTTTATCTCCTGGGCTCAGGCAATCCTCTCATCTTGACCTCATGAATAGCTGAGACTACAGGTGCACACCACCATGCTCAGTGAATTTTTTTATTTTTTTTGTATGGATAAGGTATCATTATGTTGTGCAGGTTGCTTTCGAACTCCTGGGCTCCAGCAATCCTCTTGCTTCAGCCTCCCAGAGTATTGGGATTACTGGTGTGAGCCATGGTGTCCGGCCTAAGAGAGATATTGCCAAGTCATGGTATTCATGACCAGTGGACAAAATCCTCTGTCCGCTATACCCCTGACAAGTCTGTGGATAACCTTCCCTCACCTCATTCACATGGAGTTGACATTGGGCTGTGATTTCTGCATGCTTGGTTATTTGAAAGCAGCGTTCTTAAACAACAGAAATTTATTTTCTCACAGTTCTGGAGGCTGGAAATCCAAGATCAGGTGTCAGTGTGGTCAAGGTCAAGGTCTGGTGAGACCTCTCTTTCTTGCTTGGGGACAGCCACCTTCTCACAATATCCTCTCATGGCAGGGAGAGACAGAGAGAGAGAAAGTTCTCTGCTGTCTCTCTTGTGAAATTGACATGTAATAGACTAGTTAGAGGCTCTTTATAGTCTCATTTTGTTTGTTTATATCTTTTTCTTTTTCAAATACAGCAAGAAAACAAAAGTTGATCAGAATTTATTATTTATTTTAAAAATAAAGTGAGTCACAGCAAGAAAAAGCCAAACAAAGGCTAAGGAAAATATGTTGTTTTATTTAATCCAAGAAAATACAGGAAACATTTGCAGCGCAGTATAGCCTATTGCCGTAGGAGCTGTTGGAAAAACAGTTGTCAGTACATTAAAGATGACATTACAGAATCAACCATTAAATTATTTGTGGAATACATTCAAAATTAAATTTTCATTCCCATCACCAATATCAAAGAACATTATTAATATTGCTTATGGTATTAATTATGCAAAGTGGGAAGAGGATGACAGACTCGCAGATAAATTGACAGTTTTAGATAGGAACTACTCACTGTGGAAAGTCTAAAATGCATCTTTGAAATTCTGCTTCAAATAGAGGGAAATATTGGAGGGTCATGTAGGTTTCTAGAGCCTTATACTTTACTAGAATCATTTTCAAGATTAAAATATTTCTTTACCTCTTGTCACATCGTTAAAAAATGCCGTCTGTTGACTTACAGGTCAAGTTCCTTTTTGTATAAATAACCTCTCTGTTTAATGCTGAAAACAATGTTCTAAAGGAGGGAGTGATGGGTAAAAAATGTAAAACACAACCAAGGCATGATTTGCTGGCTAGCATTCATTTATCTAGGAATGAAAGGGAATATATATAGACTAGACTGTAGCATGTTTTACCCCTAAAAATACTCATTGATAAGAGTAGACTGCAAAGAATGGTAAAGAAAATAAACAGATGATACACTCTCTCTTCAAAAATTCTAAGGGAGTTACAGTTGCCTCTTCCTGCTGGACACGTTTGATCTAGCACCTACTATGTGCCAGGGATAGATGCAGCATTGAAACAGTCAAAGACCTACTTTCGTGGAGCTTATGATGACTATAGAGAACACAAAAAATAATTCCATATTGTTCTCTCATATGATCTATCAAGTTGCTTGCATACTTAACCTTTACAACTGAAATGAAGAATTGCATCCTAGGAAGAGGTGAATTTGATGGTTTCACTAGATTTGTAAATTTTTTTTTTTATTCAGAATCTCACTCTGTCGCTCAGGCTGGAGTGCAGTGGCACATTCATGGCCACCGCACCCTCTATCTGCTGGGTTCAGGCGATCCTTCCGCCTCAGCCTTCCAAGTAGCTGGAACTACAGGCATGTGCCACCGCGCCCAGCTAATTTTTTGATGTATTATAGACTTGAGGTTTCACAGGGTTGCCCAGGCTGCTCTCAAACCCGTGGGCTCAGGCAATCCTCTTGCCTCGGCCTCCCAAAGTGCTGGGATTACAGTGTGAGCCACTGCACCTGGCCTAGATTTGTAAATTTAAGACCACATTTAAGGTCTGTCTCTTCTGGGATCATTGCAGCAATAACAGGGAGTTATGCATGCTGGTGCAATTTAGTTGGCAGCTTATCTTAAAAGAAACAGTCATTAATGTTCCTAAGAATTCTTTTTTGGCACACTTTCTTTCTATATACGACAGACATTAACACCAGCATTTGGTCTGGGGCCTCCCTGTTCATGCCACTCCATGCAATTCTGCTAATGTTAAGTAGATACATTTTGGAGTCCAAATAACATCTTAAATGAATGCAAGTTTGACAGTAAATTTTCCTGTAACAGAACATAAAAGTTTGGGCCCTTCCTCTACCTCTTACAATTCCATGGAGGACTGCCTGGGAGAAGATACCTGGGATTTGGGGCATTTCATACAAGAGTCTCCTCATTTTCCTTACATTTCTCATGACACCTATTCTACAGGCTCCCAGATTTTCAGTTCTACCTCCTCACAATCTACAAAATAAAGTCCACATGTTGTCATCAAATGATTTAGGACATCAAGGCAATACCAACATTTTTTCTTTTTTTAGTTGGAGTCTTACTCCATCACCCAGGCTGGAGGGCAGTGGCACCCTCACAGCCACCCCAGCATCCACCTGATCTGCTGGGCACTGGCTATTCTTCCGCCCCAGTCTTCCAAGTAGCCAGAACTACAGGAGCATGCTACCACACCCAGCTAATTGTTTTTGATGTATTGTAGAGATGAGGTCTCACCAAGTTGCCCGGGCTGGTCTCGAACCCGTGGGCTCAGGCAATCCACTTGCCTTGGCCTCCCAAAGTGCTGGGATTACAGGCTGAGCCACTGAGTTCGGCCAATACCAGACTCAAGGTCTGTGCAAGGTCGCCTGATCTTTATAAAGGGAAGGACTTCATTCTGAAATTCTTGTGGGCATGCACTTGATTCTCCAACACATTGAAAGTATCCATCAGGAGTCTTATTTATTTATTGTGGAGACGAGGTCTCACCAAGTTGCCCAGGCTGTTTTCAAACACCTGAACTCAGGCAATCCTCTTGCCTCGGCCTCCCAAAATGCTGGATTACAGGCTTGAGCCACCGTGTCCAGCCTCCATCAGGATTCTTAGTTATAAGAAGGATATAGCAAATCTAGCTTTTTGAAAGAGAAAATACATTATTTATTTTTGAGTTGGAGTCTCACTCTGTCGCCCAGACTGGAGTGCGGTGGCACACTCACGGCCATCGCAGCCTTGACCTACTGATCTCAGGCAATTCTTCCACCTCAGCCTTCCAACTACCTGGAACTACAGGCACATGCTACCACGCCTGGCTAATTTTTTAATTTATTGTAGAGACAAGGTCTCACAAAGTTGCCCAGGCTGGTCTCAAAGCCCTGAGCTCAGACAATCCTCTTGCTTCTGCCTCCTAAAATGCTGGAATTACAGGTGTGAGCCACCACGCCTGGCTGAAAGAGAAAATAAATCTATTAAAGAATATTGAAGAGTGTATTTGTCCATTTTGAACTGTTATAAAGAAATATTGAGGTTGGATAATTTATAAAGGAAAGAGGTTTATTTTGGCTTATTGCAGGCTGTACAAGAAGCATAGTGCCAGCATCCTGCTTCTGGTGAGGGTTTCCAGAAGCTTCCAATCATGGTGGAAGACAAAGGAGGAATAGGCAAGTCACATGGAGAGAGTGGAAGCAAGAGGGAAAAGAGGTGGTGCCCAGGTCTTCTAAGCAATCAGTTCTCATATGAACTAGCAAGGTGAGTACTCACCCACTATCTTGAGAACGGTACCAAGTCATTCTTGAGGGATCTGCCCCCACAAGCCAGACACCTCCCACAGGGCCCCACCTCCAATACTGGAGGCCTAATTTTGCGGCGAGGAAACCAACTCATATTCACTCGTGTATTTCTTTCTGGAAAGGGCTGTTGTCCATTATATGCGTCTTCCATGTGACCAGGGACCGCTAGGGATCTTGTTCAAAGGGCAGATTCTAATTCAGTAGGCCTGAGAGTCTAGACTTCCAATAAGCTCCCAGGTAATGCAGGCACTGCTGGTCCACGGACCACACTTTGATTAGTAAGGATATATAACATGCGTGAAGAGGAAAAAAAGGCATAGAACTTTTCCCCAATCATTGCAAAATAAGCAGATGTTCAGGCTTGAGGTCGTCTATTCTAACCTGAATTGTTTCAAGACCTGTATGGCTGCACTGGGGTTTGACCACAATGGGGTTCCTTTGCCGCCTCCAGCTGGCTGACAATGGAGTGACTGTTTATGACTCTATGACTACATAGAAAAGAAAAATCAGTATTTTTCCAAACTTGGGCATGAATTCATCTTTACAAGATGAGTAACAGGTGGGGACAATCTGAAGGCTTCGGGATATTTCAAGTGGATAAAAAATGATTATACATTTTTTATTTGTATGTAATAGCTGTAACTTTTTTCTTTTTTGAGTTTGGGTCTCACTCAGTTGCCCAGGCTAGAGTGCAATGGCATGATCATGGCTCACCACAGCCTAGAACTCCTGGGTTCAGGTGATTCTCCCACCTCAGCCATCTGAGGAGCTGGGACTACAGGCAAGTGCCACGACACCTAGCTAACTTTTTTTTTGTAGAAACAAGGTCTCACTATGTTTCCTAGGCTGGTCTTGAACTCCTGGACTCAAACAATACTCCTATCTCAACCTTCCAAAGTGCTGAATTTATAGGCGTGATCCACTGTGCCTAGACAGTTGTTCATATTTTAAAAATTTCTTTGAGTCTACCACAGAACATTGCAACAGAATCATCTCATATATTTGTTCAAATGCTGACTTCTAGACCCCACTCCAGATATAATGAATTACAATCTCTGAGACGGATCTGAGAAACTGCATCTTTAATAAACAAACACCTATCCAAGCAATTTTAATGCCATTGCAGTTCAAAAAAGCACAAGTTTGGAGTCTTGGCGGTCTCTGATAGGACTTAAATATAATTTGATGAGCTCACAATACATTTAACCAATAATGGTGTGAGTGGGGATAGCTCAAATCCTAATCTTGTCATAAAATATTCTAGGATTTCTACTTTTGTTTCTTGCCTAAATCTTGCAGGAACCTTGGGGTTCACATCCCCTGACAATCCACTGATGATCTGGTCCTATTCTTGGTGCCTTTTATTGACATTCAGTAAATATCATGGGTACACATATAATAAGACCAGACCAATGTTATTTCTACAATTTGTACACACTGTGGACTATTAAGAAATTTCTTCCTCAACATAGAAAATATAGAGTCAGCTAGCTTAAGTAAATTTCCAATAAAACATACATTATTTATTTGAATATCCTCCCTCCCAAATATCCTAAATTAAGATTACTTCCATGGAAACATAAGAGCATCTCACAGAGAAAGGAAAATAAATTCATGATATCACTGGAATGAATACCATCCTTGACTAAGTGACTGTTCCGTGGGAACAATAGGCAATTGGGGGGACTTTTTCAGCCTGGATAAGGTTGTAGTCTCTCTCCAGCACTGGGACCACTGAGCTACGATTGTATGTATAATTGTGTGATATATCTTCAAGGCATTTTCTGTGTAGTTTTTAATCAGAAAACAGCAGAAGTTTACCAGGACCAAAAATACTTTTCTTCACACTGTTGAGAGAACTTTCATGCTTTTCACCCATTCTTTAGAAAATGAAAAGCTAATGCCATGTAATCACAATTTCCTGGGATTCTGAAATACCATTAAAGAGGCACATTGAAGAGGGCTGAATAGAAACACCGTAGCACGTCTTGGATTGGCTCTGTTCTGGGGGTCTTGACACTCATATGCTCAAATCAGAATTCTCAAAGGTTTCTTTTGTGTCCAAAACACCCAGACCGTCTGATTTCAACCACGCATGTGCTTCTGGGTGAATGCAGATGGTCAGTTTTTTACTTTTCTAAAGGAGGAAAAAAAGGAAACTCAGGGAAAGCCTATACTAATCATACCAACAGTGCAGGCTTGAAGATTATTAGAATTTCCTTTAATTTATGTGTGTAAAATGGGGGTGCTTCAAACGAAGTGTTTTCCCTTTGGTAAATCTACAATTTACTAAAAACCAACCAAATGCCACATGCACTCTGCTAGAAGATTTCTAACAATGTTAATACTTAACTTAAAGACAAAGCAGCTCACCTGTGTTACTAGATGTATTGGGTTGTATTTTAAAGTCTTGTTCTTCTTAGGCCCCTAATGTGGCCTCCTCCTCCCCATACCTTCAAAGGTATACCTGAAGTGTGTGTTTGAATGTACAGTCCTGGCACAGTTTCCAAGAGCTTCATTGATTGCCGGAAAAATGGTTGTAAAGAAACAAAATTAGTCTCTGGTGTCCTCCCAGATACACTCAACAGCCAACATCATTTTCTACTGCCTATTATGCACTGAGCAGTGAGCCAGGGAAACCCACAGTGTCGGGCGTACAGTGATTAAACAGAGCAGCATGGACAATGTCAAGAGTCTGTGTTTCCAAGTAATAGGAGAGCTGGTTTCGGTTCATCAAATAAGAGGTGGTTTTTCCTATCAAAAGGGAGAGCAAGTCGGTCATGGTGGCTCATACCTGCCATCCCAGCACTTTGGGAGGCCTAGGCAAGAGGATTACTTGAGCCCAGGAGTTCAAGACTAGCCTGGGCAACATGGTGAGATCCTGTCTCTACTACTATTACTTTTACTACTACTACTAATAGTGATAAGCCAGCCATGGTGGCATGTGCCTGAAATCCTAGCTACTAAGAGGACTGAGACAGGAGGATCCCTTGAGCCTAGGAGTTTGAGGTTGCAGTGAGCTATGATTGCTCCACTACACTCCAGCTTGGCAACTGAGTGAGACTTTGTTTCAAGGAAACAGCAACAAAAAAGAGAGCTCAAACCCTTGCAAAGATTACCCTATGGCAGTCAGGTAAGGGTCAGAGAGCTTCAGCCTCAGCAAGCCAGGCTCCAAGTGGGTACATAAAACCATAGGGACCTGAAACCAGAAGCAAGTATCCCAACTGCAAGGGACAGGAACAACATGGGTCACTCAGAAAATAAACACTTCAGGACTGGACATACTCCCTGGCCACCCTTGGGGAGGTGAACCCACAGAATACACTAGAGATTATTATAAAGGTCTCATTCTAGTGCATGAGTCCAGCGGTTTTCAGTTATCTTTTTTGTGACTATCTTAGTCCATTTTGTGTTGCTATAACAGGATACCCGAGACTGGGTAATTTATAAAGGAAAGAGGTTTATTTGGCTCATGATTCTCAGGGCTGGTAAGTTCAAGACTGGGCAGTTGCATCTGGTGAGGGCCGTAGGCTACTTCAACTCATGGGAACAAGTGGAAGGGGAGCAGGCATGTGTGCAGAGAGATCATGCAGCAAGAGAAGAAGCAAGAGAGAGAACTGGAGGGAACCAGACAATTTTTAACAACCCCTGTCAGGGAAACTAATTAATTCCCCAAGAAAGCAAGAACTCATTCACCCTCCTCATGGAAGGTCATTAATCTACTTATGAGAGATCTTCCCTCACAACCCAAACACTCCCACCAGGTTCCACCTCCCAACCCTGCCACATTGGAGGTCAAATTTCAACATGAGTTTTGGCAGGAACAAATTCAAACCATGGTAATGACCTGCATTCAATCCAGTGTCAGAGTCCCCCCTTAAGGTGTTAGATGCAGAAATGTAGTCCTGGTTCATCTGACACAAACATGAAAATTTGCCTCCGAAAGGATGAAACCAGATAGTAACCTCCCTTACAGAACTGGGTAAGGTCTGTTTGGTCTGGATGGTGTCCTATGTGTGATTCTAGCATATGTGACAAATCTTGTACCTTATCCAGAATGAAACAGTTGAATAATCATATTTAGATGTATAGGATCCACCATGGTTTTGTGACAAAGAAATGAATGAAAAAATAAGCTCTGAGATTTTTGAAAAAAGGCTTGAATTAAGAGACATTGAGTGCACTCGTAATACGGACAGTGCTCTGGTAAGTGTCACAGTGGTGAGGGTCGTGGAAGGTACAGGAAGGGAAAGGGATTCTCCATAGTTTAATACTATTCTCCTACAGTTTCTATACTGATGATCAGGAATGTACAGAAGAGAGATTCCCCTGGCATCTGGAAGTGTTTGTGACTCAAGGCATTTAGCAAAAAGTTACGAGCCATGCTCTCTGGAGCCTGATTACCTGGGTTTAAATTCCAGCTCTATCATTTCCTAGCTAAGTGACAATTTTCAGTGTCTTCAGATTCACAAGAGCAATAGTAGCCATACTCGTCTTATAGAAAAGGGGAGTTAAATGAATTAAAACATCTGAAGCACTTAGTTGAAGTTGCATATAAGTGTTAGCTGTTATTGCCAAGTACTACTGAAATTGACATTCAGCAGTAAATGCCTTTCCATTCTACATGGTGCACTAATTCTTTGCAAATGCTTAACCTATGTAAGCAACATCAGAGACTGTGAGATAACCTACGAATTAGAATTCATAACTCCCACGTACTCTAGAAAGGGAAATTGCTGGGCTCGGTGGCTCATGCCTATAATCCCAGCCACTTTGGAAGGCTGAGTCTGGAGAACCATTTGAGCCCAGAGTTCAGACTAGACTGTGCAACATAGCAAGACTCTGTCTCTACAGAAATAAAAAAATTAGCCAGGCATGGTTGTGCACACCTGTAGTCCCAGCTACTTGGAAGCTGAGGCAGGACGACGACTTCTGTCCAGGAGTTGGAGGCTGAAGTGCACTGTGATCATGCCAATGCACTATTGCCTGGGCAACAGAGTGAGATCCTGACTAAAAAAAAAAAAGAATGAAAGAAAAAAGAAAAAGAACAATGGAAATTTACTGTACGAAGATTAAGGACCTGTCTTCATTTTTGAGGGGGTCCCAAGAATACCTGGAAGAGTCTTAGAGTTTTGTTTATTATTGAATTTGACACATTATGTATTCAATTCTTATTGTTCATGTGAATATAATTCATAACTGAAGAAAAATAATGTATCTATGGCGAAGTAGGAAAAACATGCTCGTTTTCACGTGAGCTGACAGTTCTTGTCCACTAGGGGGCAGTCTACCCATTGAAACCAAGGACAGAAAAAAGAATAAATAAAATCTGTAATTTAAAAAAAGGTGCATTTTAAATTAGTTTTATTTTCAGTAAAACTTTTAGCAGAGATACAACCACATGGCAGAACTTATCCTTGTTCCTTGCCTCTGGTAGATGGACAATAAAGAGACAGAACAGAGCAAAAGGTAGTACTAACCTACAATGAGTCTCAGGGCCAGCCAGGAGTACTCTATGGAGTGAATTGACCAAGGCTAAATTCACCATGCAGAACGGGATTTAAATGCACCAGATGTAGTGATGATTAGTGGGAGTATTAAGGCTTCACGTACATAGTAGGTGGACAACCATCAAAGAATATTTTATGTCTCGCCTCCTCTAAACTGTGGTGAAGGCAGCAACAGCTGTAAAAAGCAGAACCATGAGCTTCTCAGTCAAGAACTGCATCTCCAGGATCAGCATTACTAACTCATATTCCTATGGTTCCATTTATTTCACATCCAAATCAGTGAATGTCCATTTCATATGCCCGGAATCGACAGTTAGCCTTGGAATTGGGACAGTTGAGTTCAAACATGCTGTAATTCACCTGTGAAATAGAGGTACCTGGTGTGAAAAGAGTCCTTGTAAATTTCAGTGTCTCTGCTTTTCCGCTATGTAGCCTTGGGCAATATAGATATGAGAGAGTTTTGCAAAACTGTGAATAGCTTAAGGCACAAAGAAGAAATAAAGTCAAATCGCAACTATATGTTTCTCCAGTATGTGAAGCAAGATGTCATATATTCATAGGGTTTTACCAAGCATTTTTCTTTTCTTTTCTCCTTCCTTCCTTCCTTCCTTCCTTCCTTCCTTCCTTCCTTCCTTCCTTCTTTCCTCCTTCCCTCCCTCCCTTCCTTCCTTCCAATTGGGATCTCACTCTGTTGCCAGGCAGGAGTGCAGTGGCACAATCACGGCTCACCATAGACTTGAATTTCTGGGCTCAGATGATCCTTCTGCTTCAGCCTCCTGAGTAGCTGATACCACAGGTGTGTGGCTAATTTTCAATTTTTTTTTATAGAGAAAAGATCTTGCAGTGTTGCCCATGCTGGTCTTGAACTCCTGCACTCAAGTGGACAGCTAAATTGCTGGAATTATGGGCGTAAGCCATTGCACCTGGCCCACAAAGCATTTTTCAATGCACTGTCTCTTCATAAGATTGTCTTTAAATGGAATTTTGCAAGGATTAAATGGGATAAGTCATGCAAATCACTTGGAGGGTGCTGGAGCATACAGCAAGCATGCAATGGATGACGGTTATTATTATTATTGTTTGACCCTCATGCCACTCCTGTTTTTCTAAAGATTGACATCTTCACATTGCCAGATTTTAAAAAACTAAGGCCCAAGAGAAAGTGACTGGTTGAAGGTCACATAGTTGGAACGTCATTCATTACATTACAATGAATGTGAGTAGTATCATAAGGAAGAGCTTTGTTCTATTTCTCCTTGAAGGATATAATAAAGTAATAAAGTAATCCTGACTCTTTGGGAGGCTCACATGGGAGGATTGCTTGAGGCCAGGAGTTCAAGACCAACCTGGGCAATGTAGTGAGACCTCATTTCTGTTTTTAAAAATAAAACGAAAAGAAAAAAAAGAGGAAAAAAAGTATAATGGAGTGAGAGCCCTAGTCAGATGTTGCCATTGTCTTTTCCTCCCTTCTGGTCCTGACCTCGTGGTTTCTGTGGCCTTCAAAACTCCTTCAGTGCATCAGTACGGAACAGAGATTCTTAACCATCACTGCACCTAAGAATGCCCTGTGACGTTTTAAAAAGTACTGAGGCTCAGAACCCAAAGCAGTCCAATTAAAGCAGAATGTCCTATGAGTGTTTTCTTCCTATCTATCCACAGTGAATACGAGGTCAGACAGTTAAATTCACAAACTCATCCTAGAAAGAATGCTACATACCTCATCATTAAATGTCACTGTGGTCACCTTCGAAGTACTTCCCTTGGGAAGCTATGCACTGACGCCAGCGCCTAGTCTACCCATCAAAGCAATTTTGGAACTCATTTTCTGGAATGGCCATCAGAGCCATCTCCATATTATCCTTGATGTCCTGAATGTCATCAGATGTTTTTCTTTCAATATTTCCCTTCTCTTTGTGTAAAGAGAAACATCACCGGGGGCCAGATCAGGTAAGTGGGGAGGGTGATCTCATACAGTTATCTGTACAGTGCTGCCGATGTAAGTGCACATGACCAGCTGGTGAACTTAATTGTCAGACCTCAGCAAATAACGATGACAGTTCTGATGGCCATCCCAGAAAAAGAGTTCCAAAATTGCTTTCATGGGTGGACTAGGTGCTGGCATTGGTGCATAGTTTCCCAAGGGGAGTACTGTGAAGGTGACCATAGTGATATTCAGCAATGAGGTATGTAGCACTTTTTCTAGGATGGTTTGCGGACCTAATCATTGGACCTCATATGTATAACTTTGGAACACAAAGTCAGTTTCCCCAACTCCAAATGCAGTGTTCTTTCTGCTGCTACGTATAAATGGTTTTAAGGAGGGAGACTACAGTTACAAGTGGGCACCAATGATGGAAAAACAAGATTTAATTTAATTTATTTCTTTTTGAGTCAGCGTCTCACTTTGTCACCCAGGCTGGAGTGCAGTGGCACAATCGCAGCTCACCACAGCCTCAAACTCCTGGGCTCAAATGATCCTCCCACCTCAGCCTCCTGAGTAGCTAGGCCTATAGGCACATGCCACCATGCCTGGGTAATTTTTTGATTTTTTTTTTTATAGATATGTGGTCTCACTATGTTGTCCAGGCTGGTCTCGAACTCCTGAGCTCAAGCCATCCTTCTGCATCAGCTTCCTAAAGTGCTGAGATTACAGGCATGAATGAGCCACTGAACCTAGCTAAAAACAAGACTTCAAAATAGAAGATGGAAGATGGTCAAAGAGGTTCATTGCCAGGAAAAGGTAAGAAGTTTACAGGACACAGCACCTGAGGAAGGGTCAAACTAGAGAGAATGAATCGATTTGCAGGGACTGGTTCACTCTTCCAGACATGGGAGAGATATGCTGACATGAAGCACTCCCCTGGACTGAATACCAGAAAAGAACTGGTACACTGGTTGACTGTACTCTGTCTCCATGAAAGTGGAGGGACAGACTTAATTGGCAGGCAACTCTCAAATCAAACTTCCTTGATAGTGACTACCTTCTAAGAGAGATGCTTTCCTCTGGGGCTGAACGTGGCTTGGTAGATTTTTTTGTGCTTAATAAGGGTGTGGGTCGGGCATGGTGGCTCATATCTCCAATCCCAGCACTTTGGGAGACCAAGGCAGGAGAATTGCTTGAACCCAGAAGTTTAAGACCAGTCTAGGCAGCATAGTGAGAACTAGTCTTTACAAAACAAATAAAAAAAAAATCATGTGGGCATGGTGGTGCATACTTGTAGTCCCAGCTACTTGAGAGGCTGAGGTGGGAGGATCACCTGAGCCCAGGCGGTTGAGGTAGTGGTAAACAGTGATTGTGCCACTGCACTCCAGCCTGGGTGACAGAGTGAGACCCTGTCTTTAAAAAAAAAAAAGCAGGAGGGGGGGGAGGCATAAAAGGGACCCTTTTACAGAATGAAACTAAATATGAACATCTAGTAAAATCTATTGACTATTGACCAAAACATTTTGCTTGTCAAGCTAACTGTTATCACCTTAGCTTCTACAAGAAAATGCTTGTCTCTAATGTCAAGTAATCCTGAGAAACGAAGATCAGATTCTCTAGATAAATATAAAATATGGAGGTCCTCTTCTATGATCTTCCAGTAACAATTCACCAACGCTTCTCCATATCCCCCACCCCCAGATACAACAGGCGCTATATCTCATAGGCACTGTCTAGAGATCAGAGTGGGTAGTCCTGGTCAGCACCGCCAATGCAGTGTAGCTATTAAGAGTCAAATCTTCCAGATATCCTGGCCACTGTCATTGGCAGGATCATTACTTCCTCTCAGGGCTGACATTGGAGATGGAATCCCCTCCTTAATATAATTTCTCCCCCAGATGAAGCAACAAGTTCTCAAAATTTGTCTCAAGTGGTCAGAGCACAAGGAATGCCATTGTTGAAGAAGATTTCTTTCTTCCTTTTCAAAACCCAAGATGATTCCACTCTGTAACTTCCTGAACCTGTTTTCTCGACCTGCCCTGGGATTCAGATGTGTGGGCTGAATCCAGGATGGCAGCTGGGGTCTG